>HG995378.1:2039582-2664582 GCA_905333075.3 Atethmia centrago | reverse complement strand
AACTTAACACCCCGGCCAACAGACGGTCATCTATAGGTAAGTACATAATATAATAAAATAGAAGAGATTTTTTGTCCGTCTGTCTGTTTGTTGGCAGAACAGATTTGGGTGAAATTTGGCACACAGATGGTTTATAACTAGGATTAACATATATACTTTTAATTCCGGTAGTACGTTCTCGTGGGATACTTTCGAAAACTACGCGGGCGAAACTGCGGGCAAAAGTTAGTAATAAATAAGTGCACAACGACTCGGGACTTGATACACACAGCGCTCACATTGATGGAAGGGTTTCAAACGAGAGTAATGCCTTCACATACAATGATGTCATGACTTAGGTCTTCAAGAGTCACCAAAGAGATTTACTGCCCTTACTCGTATATCCAAAATTTGGTAACGGCGATTCCATTTTAAAATCAATCTCACCATCTGAACTCCGATGACCATTATTTCTGGGCGTAGCGTTAATCACGCCTCTGAGCAGGATATTTCTAAAAAGGAGCTTGAATTCATTGCATTTTAAAGACTTCTCCATTCACCATTGATTGTCACCTTGGGTTACACAAAAAAATCCCTCACCCAGCCAACAGACGGACATAATAAATAAGTGCACAACGAATCGGGACATGAGGACACCGATACACACTCAGCGCTCACATTGATGGAAGCGTTTCAAACGCAGTTTAGATAGCGTAGTGGCGTTGACGTATTATTATTGTGTCGTTTCAATGTTCTCGAACCATTTCCGAAGTATAAGATACGAAATTTTCGTGTAGTGATGGTAATGTGGTTCTAAAGGCTAATGTTTTTGTAAATGATGGGCTTGGGAATAGCGAAAATGTTTATTTGAAGGCGATTGATTCTAATCGTATTGTTTTATTGGAGACAGGACGAGGAGTTGTTTATGTTTACAATAAAAAAATAGTGTTTTACCCTTTCTTGCTACACTTGCTTAAAGATTCGTATCAATTTGTATGTTATGGTGTTAATGCACAACTTTTAATGCCTTTTTGTTAGTATTATCCTGTGCATCAATTTTAAAGCCCCATGAATTTCTAATAATCCAAACAGCCAACTAAGTTGCTGCAAGTTCCTCAATAAACCTCTTTCTTTAACACTATCTCACGAACTTGTTCCAACAGCTCGTATTTTGACATGTTTTATAGTTCTTCTCGCGTCAATCGCGCGTGTTGCGTCCGAAATACTTTATTTATAGCCAAAACGGTTGAGTCGTCGCGGCCGTAAAAAGTTTTAGTGTCTTCCGATTGAGGCGCCGTGTCTTTATGCCCTTTTTTATCAATATTGAGCCGTTTGTGATGACCTGTTAAAGGTTATGACGTAGTTTTGTTTGTAGAAGCCATGGATTTGTAATGCTAGTAATTTTGATGTAGCGTGGGCTTGTAACGCGAAGTTTTTAGTGCATCTGCGACAAGTGAAGACTTATCGAAGGAACACGAAATGTGTTAATAGAAACAGACGAACAGGCTGTTGTATGATTTTATCTGTGCAATAAATTGTGTAGTAGTAATTTGAATTTCCTGCTTTTCACTTACACTTTTAGTTAGTTCGCTCACTAGTGAACGATTTCCTGTAACATTGATAGGAATGTTCTAGTTTCTGATTTTACACGAAGTTACTGGATTCTGATTAAGTGATTCAGGAAAACATTTTTATTGCGGGATATGTCTGACACTGGAGTCCTGTATTCTGCGTTTAGATTGACTGGCAATGATTAAATTATTTCCTGAATCGGAATCGCGTTTACGTAACTTCACAAACTTTTATAAGCAGTTTTATCTAGTCTAGATCTTAGTCATCTCTTAAAACTTAAGACGCTGACAACACCTAAACCGCGGTCTCTGTCAGATTGCGTAGAAAAGAAAGAGAAGCGCGATGACACAACGCTTGTAATTTATTGCAAAATATTAAGTAATTATCTATTTACTCAAAACTGAGTTGAGTAATCGAAAATAAAAAACAACCAAGTTCTGCATTCAAATAAGATGTTCTTGTTATTAATTAAATACGTAACGTATGTTGATATTTGAAACAGATATTTTGGATTAGAACTCTAAGTAAGAGGATAGTTTAACGTTAGTTTGTATCGAGATTTTGTTTTAAAAACGTGTTTTGGTAACAACCAAGTTCTAGGAAATATGTTCAAAATTAACATATATTTTTTCTGCTACCACAAACTATACAGATTTGGCTTTTTTTTTTCTTAAGCGAAGCCTATTTTGGACAATTTGGTCTTGTCAGCGCCTTAATATTAGTTCTTAACTGTGTCACACCAAGACATATTTTCCCTATCATCCCTGATCATCAATAAAGAAAGCCCAATTCGTTGACCCTGCGTGTTAACAATCCGGATATAATTTTTATATCATTATGTTTAGTGGATCATTAAAACTCTGTCAAAAGAGGCTTTTTTATGACTTTTTTTACGACAAGAAATCTGATAGTATGTCTTTTTAAATGTTCCCAATGATTTTTATATGAGTACTTTTATTGCGTACGACGGTAGATTAATTTCATTGTTGTTAAGTTTCTGTTTGATTGCTTTTTAAGTGTTTATTTATGGGTTACTAGTATGTTTAGTTTGTTTTTAATGGGAAATGAATGGTATATGGCTATGCACACATCCTCTATGTACCATAAATTTTATGTGTTAGAATTACTTCAACACATTGCTGTATTCGCAAAAAATACAAAACACCTCAGATAGAAGCCTGGCAATAATTGTAAGAATATTAAATGTTTAAATACATACATAATTAAACGTAGAATGACGTAGTTGTTGCTAAGTAAGTAAACAAATACTTCTAAATATTCCTGAATACTTAATATGAATTGACAAACTCATTGTCACCGTAGTGTGACTCAGTAATTGGGGAAACAAACCTGCCACAAATTAAAGTATTTCTTAATTTGTTTTAAAAGCTTTTAAACTTTTAAAAACTGATAACCGTAGGTAATTAATTACTAACCGTTGAAATAAATATGAAATATGCATGGCTCGTAAAATGATGGAATTATTGAAATTGATGGAAAGGTTTGAAACTAAATGTTTTAATTTATGAAACTAGTGTGAAACAATTTATTTGATAGTCTAATAAAAATGGGAGTCTCAACAAGATTCAATATTGATAATATTACCTAATCAAATTATACGGATTTGCATTTTATGTTGACAGAATTATGTTTTGATTTCGGTGTTTTTTTTTTTCTGGGAATATTTACCTGACCTTATTTTATAGCGGACGACTAAGGTGAATTTATCTAATTATCACGTCAATTTATATTTCGATTCTAAGTAGTGGTGGTGTAGGAGTCTTTACGTCAAAAATCTAACCCACTAATAATATAATATGGTATAATTTTATTTACAGCAAGGACTTGCTGTAAATAAAATTATACCAAGTTAGCAATTCTACATTGTTGTTTAACATAGGATAGACGACAGTCGCTTCTTTTGGAATAATACAAAGTGTGATTACAAATCAACACCTCAAAAATTAACACCTTTATATAAAAAAATAAAATTTAAAAAATAAATAAAATAAATTTACAACTTTGTGCCCTTTGGCGTCGAGACTCTCGGTCCGTGGGGTCCCAGTGCGCATAAGTTATTTGCGGAAATCGCGAAACGTCTAGTTGATGTAACTGGTGACCGAAAAGCTGGCGGCTTTCTCGCGCAACGCATCAGCATTGCAATTCAGCGAGGAAATGCCGCCAGCATCCTCGGTACACTGCCCCGAGGGCCTTTTTTAAGCTTAACTTAGTTTTAATTTAATTTAGTTAATGTTAATAATCATCTTGTAATTTGGTTATGTAAATAAATACTTAATAAAAAATAAAATGACAAAATTAAATTCAATAAAATCAATCACCACCATCAAATTGTAGTCCTCTACCCACCCACAAAAACTCAAAATTACCCAAAAATATCAACGAGTGTTAATTAAAACGGAAGCAAGACCACTCAATCACGTCACGAATCAAAGATGGCGCCCGTTTCATCTTGAAAATGATAAATTTATGTTCAAAAAAACGTATGAACTAAAGGAAAGGCCGGAAGGCGACGCGTTGTATATCAATCAAGAGATGAATGACTTAGAGACCTTATATGTCACGGGACGGACACGATACGAGTTTGTAGTGTTGATTTAATTTGATGGATTTTATTGCGGTTTAAATTGGGATGGAAGGAATGTATGTAGGGCGTTAGAAAATGTAAAATTAGTCTGAGACATTTATTATTTGATTCATTTAAATATCAATTTTTTTTTACAAAAATATACAACCGACTTCCAAAAAAATACACTAAAAAGTGAAAAATGTGTTCGGTGTCTTTGGTGGTGCATTTTCGTTTTTTTTTTTTTGTTACCAACTTCCGAAATTAAAGTTATTTTTCACTTTTTAGTGCATTTTTTTGGAAGTCGGTTGTTTTTTTCGTAAAAAAGATTTTATTTATACTTATTAGTTGTGGTACGAGGGCTGCACTAAAAGTATCGGGAATGGAATATTTCCACTGTTACTGTTATATTAAAATCATTTTAATTGAAAACTCCTTGGTTTTAAAAATCGAATACCATTTATTTATTGAAAAAAAGGATTCTCGGTCTTGTCACAAGGTTTTGTCAAACTTGTTTAGTCGTTGAGAAAATGGAATTGACTCGAGAAAATTCAAGAGCGATGATTTATTATGACTTTCGAAGTGGTTTAGCACAAAAACAGTGTGTTGACCGGATGATTTCTGCATTTGGTGATGAAGCCCCATCCAAAACCACAATTTATTTCAACGTGGACGTGTCAAGCTCAGTGATGATCCCCGTCAAGGTCGTCCAAAAACTGCAGTCACCCAAGAAAACGTTGATGCTGTGCGTAAGCTGATTGAGGAAGATCGACATGTGACATACCGCGAAATTCAGGCAACTTTAGACATTGGCATGAGTCAAATAAATAATCTTGCATGAACAATTAGGTGTAAAAAAGTTGTTTTCCCGATGGATACCGCATTCGCTCTGTGAAGAGCAAAAAGCGGCTCGCGTTACTTGGTGCGTCAGAACTCTCGAAAGATTCCACGCAGGTTCCTCAAATGCTGTATACAACATCGGATCAGGTGACGAATCCTGGATATACGCGTACGAACCCGAAACAAAAAACCAGTCACGAGTTTGGGTGTTCGAAAATGAGTTAAAGCCAACAAAAATTGTTCATTCACGGAGTGTTGCAAAAAAAATGGTGGCCACGTTTGTCTCCAAAACCGGCCATGTTACGACTATTCCTCTTGAGGGAAAAAGAACGGTTAATGCAGAATGGTATGCTATCATTTGTTTGCCACAGGTCGTTTCTGAACTCCGTAAAGAGAACTGCAACCGCCGCATCATCCTCCATTACGACAATGCGAGTTCTCACACCGCGCACAGAACAAAAGAGTTTTTAGAGCAAGAAAACATATAATTATTAGACCATCCGCCGTACAGCCCCGACCTAAGCCCTAATGATTTCTATACTTTCCCTAAAATAAAGAATAAATTGCGTGGACAGAGATTTTTATCACCTGAAGAAGCTGTGGACGCCTACAAAACGGCCCTTTTTGGAGACCCCAACTTCCGAATGCAATGGTTGCTTCAATTTTGGGTTCCATCGTATGGAAAAATGTGTCAAATTTCACGGAGAATAGGTACTTCGAAAAGCAATAAATACATTTTTAAATAGTAATGTTGTGTCACTTCCTTTTTACCGAAATTTTCAGTGCCGCTCTCGTACCTACGCCACACCAACTCGTATACCTACCAAAATTTGCTATGTAAACAGCAGTGACTGGAAGTTTTAACATCATCAACATACAGCGAGTGGATTAAATACGTATTTCAATAATAAAGCCAACTCAAAACTACCCAAGCAAAGTTAATAAAATGTATGTGGGACCACCGCGCAAGCTTCCTCTACCAAATGAAAGAATTATAAAATTCGGTTTAAACACAAATAAGTTATGCTCGAACAATATATAATATATAAATTAATAACCTCCTCCTTTTTTTGGAGTCGGTTAAAAATCATTTATAGCCAGAGTGCATCTCGTGACAATAAGGAATACGGGTTTAGTCAGTAAGAGTCTGACACACCCTCCCGCTCCGCCCAGAGCGGGAGAAGTTATTTGATGATTTCACACACTCAAAAAAAAAACAAAACCCGGTCAAGCCCTGCGCGACTCCGATTCGGAGTCAAACAATAGAAAATCAATTGTGTCTCATTAGCAGGTCCTTGACAAATTAATCGAGATACGAGTACCTTATCGCCACCCGTGAAATACGTATCATTGAGGAGTTCCAGTGGTCATCTGTGGTCTTCTTCACCAGTTCCTCTTTACCAAATGATACTTTCTGAATGCAAATAATTGAATTGTTAATGAAAATATAAATATCGCTATATGTATGCCTATAATATTTGAGGAGTACCCTCAATTCCTCATGGATCCCATCATCAGAACTGAATTATGATAAAAACGGGACCTGGAGTATTTCCTTCCAAATAAAAAAATAATTTTCCATATCGGTTTATAAACGACGGAGTTCTAAGGTAACAAATATAAAAAAAAAATACAACTGAATTGAGAACCTCCACCTTTTTATGAAGTCGGTTAAAAACTAAAGGTATTCGTAAATGTTACTCGTAACTACTAGATCTTTTCATTTGATTAATAGTTGATGTGATTTAAAGGATGGATCACAGTAACAATCAGATTCCATCGATCGCATAGCGGCAGCATAAATTATCCTGTGACTTAATAACAAAAATGAAAAAAATAGTTTTTAGTTAACAAATGTAACTATAACTTGAATTACTACTTAAACGATATTTTTTCCAAACTCAAGACATCGAGTGACATAACAAGTAAAAGAACAATTATGCATGTATCTTTAAATAATTAATCTGTTAATTTATTGTAATAATTCTAGGAATGACATTGAAATAATTTAATATCTTAAAATATTATGATCTAATTTTGTATATTTCAATGTCAACCTTGATTTTAATAAACCACGATTGTATACATTTTGCATACCTTACGGTAGAATCACTTGAAACAAATGTACATTAATAACATCATTGTTGAACAGTGTTTTTCTGTATAAATAAATAACTTGATGCAGTGGCGGATGGAATATCTAAATTGTAAATGAATCTGATTTCTAAACGATACAATTTCCTTTTAAACCAGCCTCTTATCATCTTCAATTTCGTGGATCACCTAGAGTAGAAAGGCCTATAAACCTACTCATGCAAACAAATGTACAAACTCTAAAGTTGGAAGCCTTCTGCAGACACTGATACATTCCAAATCGTGACTTATAAACGCGATTTCTATTCATACATTACATTAAAATTTAAATATTCGCAACTGTATAACTTCCATACAACATTATTGTATGTAAATCTAAATATCGTCTGATCGGTCAGTCAGCTGTGTAAACGTCAAACGGATTGAGTCGATCAGTTAAAAATATGATTTAAGTTCTAAACGCTATGTAGGTAATCTGCGTTTACAGAAGCTTGATATTTTGTTTAAGGTGTAAACAGTTAGCGGATAGAACACGGCCCGATAATTTTCCACAATAGGACTACTGTCAATATTAACAAGTGGCCCAGTATCGACGGACTTACGAGTTGTGTAGGTCGTGGGTTTGGACCGTGTAAATAATTTCATCACTACTGCTCTCAAAAAACAGTGAAGGAAAACATCGTGAGGAAACCGCCGATATCCTAGAACTAATAATTCGAAGACATGTGACATCTACCAGCCCGCACTGGGCCCGCGTGGTAGATTACCGCCCATTTCCTCTCGAAGAGAGGAGGCCTGTATCCCAGCAGTGGGAACATTATAGGCTGATTATGATTATGTTATTTTAGTCTTGTGCTTCTTCACCTCTGTACACTCTTAACAATTATTTCCTTGACCGTACGCCAGGGAAATTAATTGTTAAGATATTAAATTGACACTATATCAATTTGCCGTGTTATGGCCTTTTCAGAAAACTGTCAAAGAACGAAAATTGCGACAAAATTGGCAGTCAATTTGCTTAATTATTAATTTCCCTACGCTTAATCATATTTAGGTTTTCTTGTTCTGTCATTTTAGTTATGTTTTCGATTAAAGTCCCAAAATCGAATATTATTCGAGTGTGAATAATATTCGATTTTTGGCTCTTGTCTAAGTTAACGAAGGTTAGAAGGACGATCAGGAAGGTAAAAGGACAAAAATTATAATTTTAACTATTGGTTTTTACAAAATTAAACTTGCAATCGCTACCGCTCATGTCTTAAAACATTTTTTTTTTGTATTATCAAGAGAGATTCAGTTTTACTGCTTGTGCATATTTAATTAATTGCATCTTGCAATCATTATCGACATTATTTATTGTCAAAACCTACATCAAAGAGTTTTATTACCTATTTATGGCTTTGGTCCTTATTTATGGCTTTAACAGATATTCAGTTAGATAAAACAAGATGGCGCCAAAATTATTACTAAATCTAGACGTATAATTACTGAAATAAAATAGCAATTATTGTTATTATTTTCATTACATAGTTTAACGACTTTTTGAGTGGAGCTCAGATTGTAAAACTGTTGTCGATTAAAGCTCTGTAATTTTAAAAGCTCATTCACGTTATTAGTGGATATGCAAGACTATGGAGTAACCATGCATAAGTAAAATAAATACATTTCAAAGCCTATTTATGAAAACATAATATCAGGGCCAAAGAAGGTGACATTTTTTCGTTACGAAACTAATTTTTAAATCTTAAGAAGTTTATACATTACTACCTTCAGATTTCTTGTTTTCTATGCATGCAAGCAATGAAACTCGACGTTTTATTGATTGAATAGAGCAGAACTACGACTCTTCTATCTCACTATGTACCTACCTACTCTACAATCTGTAACCAAATCATCACACCCACTACCCAACTCCTTAAAACAGCAACACTGCTAAAAAGACCCGGAGTCCGTTGTCTAATTGATAATTAGTATTCAGGCGGGCGGTGCAGGCCTACGTGTGGCCCCCATGAGCCCCCCGGCCCCCGTGCTCCCCTGGGATGGCGGGGGGTTGGTCAACGTTGCATCAGCACGTCCAAGACGTCTGCTATTGACGTAAGACGCCAGCCGCTGGGAACGCGACGTGATCACACGGCTATGCGGCAGTGGGAGGGTTAAGTCGGATGATTCCAGTTCATTGAATTTAATTGGTACTCTGATTTGCTGGCGGGTTGTTTTTGATTTGAAGGCTGTCAAAGTAAGTCTAATTGTTTGGTTTAAAATACGCAAACGCAGTGCAATGAATTTAAAATTAGTTAAAATCTATGGTTTCGGTCATATGACTGTATCTAATTCTAAAGAATCCTTTGGAATTAAATCCAGTCATATGACCAAAACCTTTTTGTAAAGGAATCCTTTTACGATTTTTTTTTACAAAAAAAAATGTATATTCTTTAGTTTCGGAAGTCGATGGCAAAAAACGAAAATAAAAAACCAAAGACACCGACTTCCGAAATTAAAGTTATTTTTCACTTTGTAGTGTTGTTTTGGGAGGTCAATTGTTTTTTTTTTATGAAAAAAAAGTTTAGATTTTTTTGATTTTTAGTTGTGGTACCTAACCCCCCACACAAATACGAATACCACCAGCTATGTATAACAACAGTTATTAGTTAGTTAGTTGTAATAACAGTTATTACAACATGGCAACACCATCTACATAGACAAAATGTGAAAAATACGTTTTATAGAAGCTAACTCAAAAACCACCTCAATTTTATATGGGACTACCGCACACGTTTCTTCTACCAAATGAAAAAAGAATTTCCAAAATCGGTCCATAATTGACGAAAATATCGACGAACATACATGAAAAAAAACATACAAACGAACATAGAACCTCCTCCTTTTTTGAAGTCGATTAAACATGCAAATCAAATCCGCAAAAAATATTCATTCGAATCATAAGAAAAAAAAAATATATAAAGCACTGCACTCGTATTGTGACTGAGTCGAACTGTCGCTTACTAATACACCTTTTAATATCGAAGGACAACTGCCCACATTTATGTATAATAAAAACAGAACACGATCACTGGATCTAACTACTCCACAGCAACCAGATCGTCAATCCGACATTACCATAATTCATTATAAATTATTCATCCCAATAAACTGACCTACCTCACCACGCCCTAAGGCTTGGTACCCAATCGCGGACGACTACACAGCAACTTTTTCAAGATTACCATATCTACGTTCGAGAATCGCGAGTGAAATGGACGGGCAGTACAGCAAATTGGCTATCTAGCTCATGCATCGCGTATGAATCGCTGCGACCGAAGAATCGGAATATTTAGGCGGTCGTGCGCGACGCCCGGTAGCCGGTCTGTGTCGGCCCTTATTTAGATACTTTGATGTTTTCAGTGTCTGTCTTTTTGTTTGCGTTGAATACATTTTGGAGTATTTTATGTTGTTTGTTTTTTAATTGTGGAAAACGAGAGTATTGAATTCTGTATGTTCTTTATGGTCGAATGGAATAATAGGGTATTTTACTATATACGAGAAAAAATCTATAAATATATTATTGGAATAGTTTAGGCAAAAAGGAGTCGGAAAATGTTAGTTTTAGTTCATAAAATAACAAAATAAATTTAAAAATTCAATTCAACGTTTTCAGTTTTTCTTATCTGTTAAAAAACACCATGAAATAGTAGCCGCCATGTTATTACGTCATACGGCTAGTAAACAAAAACGTGTCAATTATCATACAAAAGATCAGCACATTTGTTTTTATAGCCCGGTGACGTCATGACCACAGAGCAACATGGCGTCCACTGAGTCCAGCGTTTTCGTCAACCTACGCGCGAAATTTGAAAATATAAAATTTTAAATGCATTTTTATAGCACTTATCGATTGAATAAAAACTTTGTGATTTTTTTTTGGGGCATATTAGCACTATAGAATTGAATTAAGACACTTTTCAAAAATGGGTGTAAGACCCTATTAAGTGATGGGTTTTAGATTATCAGTCGAAATATAGGAGTAGGTACCTATTGTCTATAAAACCTGTCAAGGGTTCCGTAGTTGGGATGAATTGATACCAAGAACAAACTTTACGTTGTAGTTAAAACACATGTGGATCCCACATTCCAACTGCAAATGTAAGTTTGTACGCACGATATTGAGAGATTTACCATGTTATTTTAGGACCATAAACTTCTTATAGGTTTTACTGTAATCTAAGTAAAGAACAAATTTCCGCATTTTTTTCGAAATTTTAAGCTCCGTAACTTCGGAGATTGGTCAATTTTCATCTATTTACTTAAATAACTTTAAAAATATTTATTTTATAATTATAAAAAATATATATATCTGAAATCCTTACAACGAGCCCTTTCATTTGATATGTCATAACTTCATATGGTAAGTTTGCTAAACTTTTTTATTTTTATTTTCTATTTTGCTCCCCAAAAGTGGTAAAAGTGGATACTCAAAATTCATTTATTTACGTTACACGTCCGTGTTTGAGTCACAGAACTTCATACGTGTACCAAATTTTAACTTAATCGGTCCAGCAGATCCGGAGCAGATTGACGATGGCTGTGACAGACGGGCAGACAGACAGACATACTCGTACCCACGACTGATCTTATAAGGGTTCCGTTTTTTCCTTTTGAGGTATGCAACCCTAAAATATAATGGTTGAATGCGGAAACTAGAATTTATACCAGAGAAATTGTTGACAAAAAAATATGTAGTAAAACCTGTCCCAGTTTTTGGTATACCACAAAAGTATACCTAACCAAATCATTAATAAGTCCTTGAAAATATTACAGGTACATGATAATAGTCCTCGAACTCATCCAGAACCCACAAATTCCTCCCATCTTAATTAACAATGCACAGCCAAGAATATTCAAAACAATCGCACCTCATTACAGGCCAGCGATCTCTAATCCAAAGAACACGGTACGTGCCAATTTCGAAGCTAGCAGCACCCACAAGTCGGAATTTTTCAACACACTAATGAATCAGTCGGGTTAATGCAACATCGCGGAGACCGTGTACATATTTAAATCAGGTACATGGTTCTTGATTATAGCAGCCGGAGTCAACTCAGTTGGTTTTATCTGGATTGTGTAAAGTTTCCCGACGGTTATTGCTCAGAGACAATATAAAGGAAATGCTGGTGAAGTAGAGGTGGGTTCTGCTTTTTTTCTTATTTTGAATTTAATTGTTATTTTATCTGCGTGGATGGGAAGTGCAAATTTTTGAAGGTATAAAATATTTTGCATTAGGTAGGTATAGGCGTTAAGGTAGAGATGAAAACTGAGGGGTTGAAAACAAAACTGGTAAGTTGTAACACCCCATTTTGTCAAAAAAACTGCATCAACTGAAGCGAAAAGTGCCAAAATCTGAAATGGGAAATCTGTCTTATTCTTAAAAAGTTATACAAATACAAATCTTATTATAATATAGCTTGAAATCAATCAAATCTCATCTAAAAGTCACACGTCGTGATCGTCGCAACTCTGCACCACGATTTCAATCTTCCAAACGAACTCGATTCTTTACAGACATTTTTAATAAGTAATTACATCTCAAGTCCTCAAGAAAAACCTATCCCCGTCCCACCTGCCCACATTAGAAGTCGAGACTTCGAGAGTCCCTTCCTCCTTCAACTTCATTTGCAGTCTACTCCACGTTAAAATCAATTATGCTTGCGATTGTTTCGTTAGTGGAAGCAAATGTTTTTTGTGTCCCCTCCCCACCCCCTTCTACCCCCCCCCCCCCCCCGTTATCCCTCTTTGTATTCAGTGGACGGAATGTCTCTCCACTGTTTGGTTTTCTTTTGACGAACTTCGTTTCGAATGCATTTTCTTAATTCGTTCGTGATTTTGTGGAAAATTGAATCGTTCTGTCTGCTACGGTACTGTGTTTTATTTTGTTGACTGGCTTTTTGACGATTAGTGAATGTGCTGTTATTTGTGTAATTAAGGAAATTAAGCGGTTAGTTTCAGGAATGCATATTCTTGTGTAAATTCATGATTTGAATTTATTAATTGTTTTTTTTTGCAAAGTATTTTTTGTTTTATATCACACAATGCACCTTTTGAGCTTATCCGGAAAATTTTCAGGACTAAATAAATTTTGGTGGGCGCTGATTATTCTAAGTGCAATGAGTTTCATTGCAGCAAAATAAAGAGTTATAGCAATAATGTCTTTTGACATCAAATAAATTCAGAAACTACTATTGAAGCAGCAAATGCGACACAAAATGCGAGTCAGTCTAAGTTTTAATCTGCAACATAACTTCAAATTAAGATTAAATGCAATACTCTTCATTTGATAAGCCCGCCATGACTCTGTATCGGCGGCATGTCCCTTAATTGACTAACCCTTTAAGATCTCCCGTCGAAGCATTCGCATTCGCATCTCAATATTATTAAAAAGTTTATTTATGCTAAGCAAAAGTAATGTATACACAGTAAATCACGAGCCAAAGTAGTTCGCAAGTCTGTTAAAATTCTTAAATTAAAAACAAACTAACAACCTTTAACAATTAGCATTTTATTTATTGCAATTACTGTACAAACTAATTTATACACTACACTCATACACCTATGCCTTATGAATAAAACCTATTAAGTGAACTTGGGGCGCTAAATTTTTTTTTTCTTTTGTAAAGGCGAGGGCACACTATTGTCGCTCACCGATGTCCAATATCTACGTACATTAATTATGCAAACGATCCACTCCAGAGAGGTTAAATGGCGATTTTTTGTGTCTCGTTTTAATGCGTCGGTGGTACGTGATGGGAAGATGGCTGATGTAGGATCTTGTTATTGCTTTTGTTTCGAAGTTTTCTTGTAGAGTGCTAATTGAATGAAACAAATTGAGGACAGAACGAATACAATCAAATGAAATTCAATTTAGAAAATGTGCTAACAATTGAATTTGTTGCGTTATTGCGCTTATTTCATAGAAAGCGTAAACATTTTCGTACCAATTTTTTTTTTACCTTAGCGTAACTATCCCCATAAACAACTTTGTTCGTCTTAAACCTAACACAACTATGAATATTTTCCAGTGTCGTTACAAAGACTAGTACACAATAAAGTGGACTGCACAGCGTCACGTACCGCATCGACGGAGCGCTCTAATTAAAAATCGTAAACATCGACGCGCCGTCGATAGCAGTAATGTGTGCGGACCCTAATTACTTGGACCGTTTGAATTAAAAACATCGATGTTTTGCTTGTTAGAAGTTTGTGTTAGTGATGTTCATTATTTTAGTGAGTTTTAGTTAGGGGAGAGCTGCAGCAACTTTTTTTAAACAAAAATATTTTATTTTTCCCTTATAATTCTACTGATTGAATACCTACCGATACCGTTACATCGGCACCACACTTGTTTTTTTTTCTAACCCGCTAGTTGGTAGGTATAGATTGTTATCATTTTGCAATTAGTTCAATATAAATCCTTAGAAAAATATTTTACGGGAAAACCCATTCCTAATGCGGCGCGCGTCATTCCACAAAAAAAAGCAAAAAAAAAAAAAAAAAACGATTATCATTCATTTTATAAGACAAAAAAGTCCGTTCAGATAAATGTTATGATTAATTAGTAATTAATCAGTTTAAATATTTATAATCATTTATGTTGCAATAGTTATGCTATTGCAACATAATTATTTACATATCACATTATCTATTAATATAAGTGTTTGTACAAACCTACTTACAGAAAATAAATCATTTATCATTATCATTTATTACTTAAACAGTTTTCCTTGAAATTAATAAGTTTTATTATTTGTGTTTTCCTATCTATGTACAGTAGAAGCCTAAAGTTTTCTAGAAAATTCTAACGAAAAAACTCAAAGATTTGACTGATCTTATTCGGTAAATAAATATTAATAATATTTTCACTCCTTTCCACGCTTAGAAAACATATCTAAACGATACTCGCCTCTCTTGATAAACTATCATTTAGATCCTCAGTAAGGTTATTTAAAAGCTTTTCTTTTCACCAGACACCCCTTCCCCAAAATGTCCTCATAAAATACAGAAAACACTTACTAACATTAGTAGTACTCCGCCCAAAATTCGCTAACGTACCTGAAAAAAAAAACAAAACAAATTAAATATGGCCGGCGTTAATTACACAAACAGACAGACCTCGCCAATTACGCGTACCCATAAAACGACGACATTAGATCCACTTTAGTACGCAACTGTACCAAAGGGACGTTTTCCCTAATCCATTTACGATATAACAGATATAAATCAAACTTAATATTAGCTACATGTGTTGATAAAGCCCGCCACACGTGCACACACTCACACACGCACACACATACACATATCCAAGATGGCGCTTGACTTGAGGGAGAACGTGAGATTATCTTTTTAATGTGTGGCCCGGATTAAAATGACGAATGTTTATTGTTCTATTTTTTCGTGTCCTTTTTCGCAGTGGATTTTTTAGGGTTAAAAGATTTTTCTGGTTTTTTTTTGGATTCTGCCACATGGTGCATATTTCTGACGAGATGAATAAAAAATCTTGTGCTTGAACAAAGTACACTATTGTTTCAGGATTCAAATTCACGTTCTCTACTCGGAGGCGTGTCATCGGACTATCTTACTCAGCAGTTTTTTAATCTGTCTATATCTAGCACGCTGATCAATGTCTAATATGCTTTGATGTATTACTTACGTGAATAGACCTTACATAATATTATTGACATTTTTTTTCCAATTATTCATTTTGCGGTTGATAACAAGCAATTTAGCAACAGATTGCTATGTAATCGGATTTGATGACTTGGATTATTATTCCGTAAGTGAGTCAAAAATTTATGAAAGCAGACTGATAGTTGATAAGGATTAATTTTATCCACACGTATTGGTAATTTAAATAATGATTAGAGATAAACAAAATATGTGGTCGAACCTTAATATTGAACTTGAAACTGCCTGCACAACAGTCAAAGGGTTACAATTTGCAAAAAAATATTATGATGCTATTGCCGTACAGGGTAGTTAATTCTGATAATCCTACTAATTATTACTACCAATTGTTTTAAGTACACAGCGGTGAGACCTAAGTATATAAATAAAGATTAATAATGGTGATATAAAAATATCAATTTTATCAAAACATGTAAAAACCCGCATCCATTCTCATTGCCAAAAGCTCTTACTCAAGCGAACATAACCCTCTCGCTGCGATTACAAGACACAACATACCAACACACACACACACACACAATCTACAGATGAAGCGCAAATGTGTGCAAGGTGGCATGAAAATGGAATTAAGGGGGGAAAATGCAAAGGAATCAACCGGGCGAGAGCGCGGGGGGCGAAAATGTCCCAGACCGGACACTTTGAACGAATTATGACGGTCATTATTAGAACGTGGACAGAATTAAATTGCCTCCCCCTACCCCCTTCTCGCCCAGTCGGCCCCTTACCTTCCGGCTAAGTATGCCCGCATAATGATACCTGTCCAATACTAGCAACACTTATCTAAGCCGGCGAGTGGATCTCTATCGCTCGGGATTCGATATTTGTTTTTTTCTTTTTTTTCTAAGGGATCGTTTTGTGTGAGTGCGTTGAATGAAGTGTCAATAGAGCTAAGTGAAGTGTTTTGAAAAGATTGAAAGACGCCTGCGTGAGCAATGCAAGTAGTTTGGGGTCGGTGTTATTTTCTTATTAAAAAACTGTTTTGGTTTTACAAAATAAAAACTTGTTATAACTAAGGCATATCTTATTAAAAATTAAACGCCAAAGTTGCCATTTATTACACAAAATTTTCATAAAGGCTCGTGCAGACTAGCGCGATAGCGCGGGCGCGACAGGCAGCAATATGCCCGTGGCGCCCGTGATACTGCCCCAGTCTGCGGAAGCCTTAACCTGGAAAATTGTACATTATTTTACTACAGAGATTAATTAAAAGGCAGATTATTAATTCATACTACGCTTGTAGTGAATATTTATCTAAGGCTTATAGCTTATCTGCTCCAAAAAAATATTTGGTCCTTCAAGTCATACGATACTACACAAACACGCCTAACAAAAGGATTAAATAACCTTGTAACTGCCCAGCTTAAAGCAATCAAATAAAAGAAATCCCATAGAGTTTACAATCAGCGGGCACATCACACGATAAGGCGTACGAGTCCGTACAACTAAAGTAAATTTACAGAAACAAAAGCAAACATTAGGACAGATTAGTGGACGTTACGCGAACGCAACGATGCAAAGTTAATGCCTGTATCAATAGTTCTGGAGTCGCAATCAGTAGATTTGCAGTAATCTCGGCAAACGCACCGAGCGATAAAGAGTACGGGTGGGCGATGGAGCAAGGCATGGGCGGAAGGACCAAGGGACCGGACTGGAAGACCGTGGTTACTTTAGGGAGGTGAAAAAAATAAATATATATATTTATCTAATCCAATCTCGTTATTATGTTAAGATTAACATAATAACGAGATTATTATGTTAATTATTATTATTAATTATTATTATTATTATGATTGTGTATTGTACAGAATCTGGCCATTCACTTTAGCGGAAAACTTGGAGAGATACAGTAGTAAAAATAAAAACTGAAAATCTGAAAATATAAGTGTACAGCGACAACGTCAATTTGAAAATAAACTGGTATTTCCGGATAAGGTAGGTATTCATTTTCAAGATAAGACCGCAATAATAAATTTGTTATGAGGTTCAAGCAACACTGTTTTCTACTGAAACTGAAAAAGCTATGAAAAAATCTCGCCCCTAAAAAATGCATAAATCAATTTCCATTTTGATCTCCCAACCCAATCTTTTCCAGATCGTATCGTAAAAATAAAGTGTAACTAATCAAATCAGACTGCGAACGCCTTTCCGAATCGCGCACGCTTGTACCTTACCCGCAGCCATTATCATGCAATATTGATAGAGGCTTCGTATAAAGCAGCCGAGTTAAGACGGCGGGCACTCTCTGCGTCCCACGTGCCCACTTTATCTGCAAGATATTGTAAATATTAGGTACAATTGTACCCGCAAACAAAGCCCGGATTACTTCTATAGTTCGTTTGATTGTTGATATTTGCTTTTTTATTGGGTCGTTCAGACGCTATCAGTGTTTGAGGAGTGTAATCCGAGCTGTACTGATATGGTTCGTAATGTGAAGCTATGATTGGAGGATAATAAGGTGATCTTGAGGTGGACGAATTATTTACTAGCTGCGCCCCGCGGTTTCACCCGCATAAGTCTCGATCCCTTGAAAATATCGTGATAAAAGTATCTTATGTGTTAATCCAGATTATAAACTATCTGTGTGCCAAATTTCATCCCAATACGTTCAGCCGTTTTTGCGTGAAACAGTAACAAACATCCATACATACATACATACATACATACATACATACATACTCACAAACTTTCGCGTTTATAATATTAGTAGGAAGTAGGATTAGCCAAACTTAAATTGCTACTAAAAGCCAAGGTCTCACCGGATCAAATTCAAAATATTAAACTAGTAGAGAATTGGGTTCGGGAAAGTCCAATCATTTTAAAATAAGATTGTTAATTTACAGCGTTAACTTGTTATCCATTTCATTAACTACTACCTACCTAAGCCAGTAAACACTGAAAAAATATTACTAAAACACATCAAAAGTGTTATTCGCTCAAATAAAACACCAATAACAATAACAGGTCCTGAAAAACAAAACGCCGACATTTTGATAATAACGTAGAACACACACGTAATGCCTAAACACACACAAACACCCATTAACACACACTCTATTACACACATAACATATTTAGGGATGGGAAAGTGAAATTTGCAAGAATATATCGATAGAATGTAAACAGGGGGGCGAGTATATTGACGAGGTCGCAAACACATGGAGCGGAATCAGCAAAGAAAGATTATTAAAACAATGGTTTTGAACTAAATACGGGACAGAGGGGTTATTACAATATTTGCTGGCATCTCGTTATTTTTAAGTATCAGTACGGCTCCCAAAGTTTAGGGTGGGGGACTAAAATATGGGTTGGGTAACGGAATTTATGATAAAGAGTTTTTGAATGAGGATATTTTGTTTGTAAATAGGATTGTGGATTTTTGCCTATGTTTGTTTTTGTTGTAATTTTAGCTTGGAAAGGATGATGCTGAAATATTAGCTTGAGTTTTTTCGCAATTATGAAAATAGAGAAACAGAAAATGGACTACGAAGCAAAGAAAACGAAAGCCAAAAAATAGATGAAAAAAATATTTTACCACGACTGCTTTACTAACATGATAGGTAGATAAAACATTTATTCAGTGGGCACAAAAGACATAGCACAACACACAATAGCACAATTAATAGATAACAAATTACAGGACTAAATATAAAAACAATGTGACAATATACAAAAAAGAAAAACATACTTAAAGAAATAGAGTGACCCTATGACATACTTCAAATTAATTATCGAGTATACAAGGTGCGGTGTGCGTGTCAAAGTTGCACCAAATGGGCGTCCAGCTCAGCATGTGTCAGGCAAATATACCTGACGCTGATATTCTTCTGGATCACTGCAGTGACATACGGACGTCGAGCAGACGAGATAAATAGGTGTTGTGACAAAGTGTTATGCGCGGAGTGAAATGTAAGAATACTCGCAACTTAAATTATGTATTCTACACTAAAGTTTACATTAGACAATACAAAAACAATTCCTAAACACCAACTAGTAGATACCTACACAAAAAATGATAGAAATTATGAAAAATATATTATACCAACACAAATGACTCCAATCTTTAACAACAATAAAATAAACAAAACAAAATTCAAAAAAAAATCGCGCAAATCTTCACTCACTTTCTACTCAACCCTTCTCCCGCCCTCAGTAAAAACGCGTAAACTTTGAGAGCCTGCGGAACGTCATAGCCCAGCGACATAGCGTTGTAAATTATAATGTTTTATGGTTTAATACTGCAGATAAGGCGCGGGAGGGTAAGGAGCCTATTATTAACCGTGTTAACTGGGAACGGGGGGTGGCCTCACCTCGCAGCCGTTTGTACGCTAAGCGACTTTCGGTGGCGACTTTTTATGTGCGAGTGTAAAGTACAAGTGGTTGGGACTTGAAGTGTTTTATAGTTTGTGGTGTTGCTAAAATGTTATGTTCTGTGAGTTATTGTGAGAGTGGGATAAACAGTGCATTAGGCTGATGAAGTTTCCAAATGAGTCTTTAGAATTAATGAAAGTATTTTTTTTTTCAGTAATCGATTAGACTGCTTTTCAAAAGAGAATCTACGAGACGAAAATAATGATAAGATACATGAATACGTAAGCGCATCCTGAGCAGTGAGCCGTGTCTGCCTTAGTGATTGGAAAACCTTTTATTATACCTAAGGGCTATTTTCGTGCTGACACAAGAGAAAAATACATTTTCTCCAATATAAATAAATTTTAAGCAGCCAAGCCAATTCCAAAGAACGATATATTCTAAGTCTCACCGCTAATGCTTTTAACACATTACAGCAAGCAGGGATACGGTCGCCCCGTCTGTACCCGCCCTTAGAATATGATTTTTAACGAGCCATCCCCAAGTATGTAATTGTGTCTGAATGCGTTTCGTAATGATTATTTATGTAGCGTGGAGAGGCGTCTGGATAAATTATTTTTTATTATTTCCATTGCATAGAGTGTAGTCCTACCCTTTGTGTTGGGAAATTAAAACTGCTGGATTGGGGGGTCATGTTTTGTCTTGTTGTGGGATGTTGATGCAAGTTTTGCACTTAGTCTTTAGTATGCGAGAAAATTAAAAAGCTATGCCAGATTTTCTATGTATTAACTTATGGAAAGGTGAGAGACCTTAAACATAGTAAATAACAATGAGAAAGAAACGATCAAAAGTAAATTAAAAAGAACAATGGCCAAAATTAGTTCACTAATAAGCAAAACGATAACTAGTTTTCAAGAAAAGATTTGATTCTTGTAATTACTACGGTCAAGCCTCATAACGCATGCAAATACAAGGCTTCCACACTAAAAGGACACGTTGTCAACGTAAATCGATGGCAATTAAATATGTAAAGTGACAACCAGTGACAGGCGAATGGCAGGCTAGTTTTCAACGCCTTCTTTACTAAAGGAAGTGTTTCGTTGGTAATATTTTAAACGACAAGACAAATGGTCGTTACATTTTAAATTTATATGACCAGGACTTATGATAGCTGTAGGATTTAGCAGGTGTTCTTCATTGTTACATTTTTATGGAACGAGGCTGTTTATCATGTATAGCATTTATAGCTTTTAATAGTAAGTAGCGTTTTAATCAAAGGTCAGATTAGAGATGAAGCGTCGATGAACATGAATTGTGAATCATGTCATCTGACTTGGTTCATCACTTGCACATAATTGGGTTGGTTAGAATGCTCGATACGAGTTACGTAACGCCAAAAGGAGACATGTTTTCAAAACGCAACATCAACGTCAACAATCTACTCGCCCTAGACAACTTTACCTTATTGACGACCAAATAAATCGAAGCCAAACGACGTCCGACACATATTTTCGCACAAAAATCGTGTGCATTTTAAATCAACGAGTTACCGAGTTGCCGGGGCCTGGTATAATGAAATCGTAAATCGGCTCGGTTCTCGTGGATAATAGTGAAATATAAATTGGGCGGTCGCGGTTTGGCGCCCGTCGGTCCGTTGGCCGACATTTTTGCGGGCTCGCTTCAATCACGCGTTTTATAACGTCAGCGCACGTGTGGCCGGCGACTGTTGCCACAATAAGCTAAGTCGCGGGGTGTGTGGCACTGGCTTGGCGAGTGGCACGGTGTGGAGGAGGCATTAAGTAAACTGAGAATTTGTCACCAATCAAATGCAGCAGTAAATCTGCTGTAAGTGACACTTATTAAATTTAAGAGCTACTGCGTATCTTGGGAACATCAACTTTTAGGGCGGTAGAAATGATCTAATTTAACAGAGGATTTATGCAACTGTAGATAAATAAAGACGAGACAGAGTAGGAGTAAGTCTCGTCGTGACGCAGAAGCACCTTACGCTACTTTTTACAGTATGAAGCAGCCCAAACTCAACGGAACAGCTCAATCCACTCGAAATTTTATCCATAGCCACACGTCACATGCTTTAAACCCCAAAAATTAAAACCTATAAAGTTCCACGAACAACGCACTAGATTTATAAACCCTACCAACGCTAACACACTTTCACGTGTCGATGGATCCGCGTAAAAGCCTAAAAAGAGAAAAAAAAGTCATTGGGTCCTACATGCATCTTTTTCGCCCGGCTGACAAATGGCTATGAAATGGCCAGGACGGCCCAACTCGGGACACCGAACGTAAAATCATTCACAAATTGTGATGCCACGGTTAGTTCGGACGTTCGGCGGTGCAGGGTTAGCGCGAAGGGTAGTCGAGTTTTCGGTTTTAAGTGTGGTGTTTTTTTCGAGGTGGCGATAGTGGGTTAAGATTTTTTTGGGCTTTTAGTGTGGTGTCAAATAAGGAATGACCACACTTCGAGGTTGATAATGCAATACAGTGAGAGTCACGAAATGGCCTTTGACTGTAATTTAGTCTTGCTTGGTACCGTGAGTGAGAATATCAGCTTCTGTGTTTTTTAGTGTATGCATAAAAAGTATGGTCTCGCATGCACAATCCATTTATAAGCTTAGAATAGTCAAAATTGTCTAAAAGGCCAGAGATTTGAACTCGCTTTCAGTCAGCTGTTCTAAGATCGTTATAATTGACCGAGCGAGCGAAGCGAGCGAAGCGTCTCTGCTTCAAGTCTGGCAAAGTTTGCTTTCCTCTGTCAGTTTGTTGGTACTCCTCTACAGGTCGTATTTTACAACAGATCTGGACGAAACTTAGTATACAGGTTTAACGAATTTATAGGTTTTTTTTTCGTCGGGGATTTTTGATTGGAGGGGTACTTCCTTAATAAGGGACACAAAGGGGGCTACTGGATATCTCCGCCTTATGAGATCTTATTTCGGCGGTTCTTTTTTATTTGAAAGGTAGTAACTTTATGTTGGTCTTATAGAAATTTAGCTCCTCTAAATGCAGTAAATTGCTCACTTTTAGATTTCTACCAGTGGAATCGGCCCTTTAATTACAAGGTAGAGATTGATGGAACATTTGGGGCCACACACAACTAGGACGCAGCTAACGCTGCGTCCTAGTTTTGTGATGAGAAGGTAACCCTCTGTCAATTAAAATTAGTTAATTTAGCTTCTAGCTTGCTTACAAATTTTTACTCATAATTTTTCTTTACCATGTTTTTTGTTTTTTAAAACATGGTAAAGAAAAATTATGAGTATCCCGTTTTCAAAAAACATTAGTGGTGTAGTGTTGCAAAAAAGTTTGTGCTTGCGAGGTCTACTGTTCGCCGAACTACTAGTGCTTATAGACTAATAAAGCTGTCACGTCCACGTTGACAGACCATCTTTAAAACCTAGTACCCAACACGGTAACCCTATCACCGCCACTTTTTATCTGAACGCCATCAATAAAAAAGTCTGTACAAAAAAACAGAAAAACAAAAGCCGTGACGTCACTAGGTAGGTTTTCGCACCGGCAAACGGCGAGCGTATAAATCAAGCGCTACGCAAGCGTGGAGTCGGCTCCGGCCGAATTGTGGCGTTTTATGGCCTTTTGATTTACACAACCACTATTCGCTACGTATTTAATGTTCGCTCGATAGTCCGTGTTGCGAGCGACTGTACGTAAATAAAATTCAGAAATCGCTCAATAAAAATCGTCACTTATCACTGTTTTATTGCAAGTTTGTAGGAATATCTTCCGGGTTTGATAAAAAATCTTTGGCGCAACACTAGTAATGTCAGTTGTGACATAATGGGCGGGTATGACAGATTGTTGACGTAATAACGCTATAGAAACTCGTTACAAATCACAGATTAACACTGCAATTGCAAAACGCGCGTGATTTTCTGTAAATTTCGTTTATGATCCACATAAATTTGATCGTCGACTATTAATAAAATATAACAATAACACATGAGACACATGTTCAGGCACCCGGCAGTAAATGCCACTAAATAGCTACTAGTCAAATTTATAAGTCGCTAACGACATACATATTGCATATTTAAGTGTTATTTATTTGATAATGCTCAAATATAAATGTTATTGTTACGATGATGTGTCAATAGTTAGGTTAGGAATATTTTGGTACAGCATTATGGTGCTCAAAATATTTTCTAGCCTGATAGTGTTCTCGTGCTGAAGTTTCCGAGAAGTTCGACCGTCAAAGCGGTACGTCAGTAAAATTTAATTATCATTATATAATTTTAATTTATATGAAATATTCTGTGTTATCTGCAAAATGAATCAAAGCAATATAAAGTGGTAGGTTACAGTCATTGCTCGAACTCTCTCCTCCCTATTTCACTCTGAATGACTTTGACGGACACGAGCGCATCATGGTTGATCAACTGGTGTCCCCGGCCCTCCACTCACTCACTCACTCATTCATTCATCCGTTCGTTCATTCACTGCGACGTCGGTTTCGAGTGATCACGATTACCTTACGTCGGTTTTATTCGTTCGTAAGCGGAATTTAAAAAAGGAATGAACGAATGGCGGTTTGTTTTCGGCATTTTTGGTTGCAACTTGCAGTGTTAGTTTAAAACTGGCCGTTTATAAACTTTTGTAACTGTTTATTTTTATTGCGTACTTATGTCACTATCACAGCTTAAGTTTTCAAATGCTAATGATCATCATCGACATGATATCCGCAACCAATTACAGATATTTGTTTATTTTTTTCCTGAGCAATTTTAATTAGATAACAAGTCGCAAAATCACTATGGTTTTACCCACATTTATTGTGTACTAGCTTTTGCCCGCGGCTTCACCCGCGTGGAGGTTTCAAATATTCCACGGGAACGTAGGTACTACCGGCATAAAAAGTATCCTACCTAAAGTCCTAGCCCAGGTCTCTCCTGACTATCCGTGTGCCAAACTTCATCCAAATCCGTTAAGCTATTCGCGCTATTAGCTATTATACTTTTATTTGATATTATTTTTAATTATTATTATTTAATTATATTTAATATTTATATATATTTTCTTTAAGGCGTAAAACGGTTACAGAAAACAGTTACTAATATTGATGGAGTTTCCCATAATTTT
Organism: Atethmia centrago; assembly: GCA_905333075.3. Taxonomy (NCBI): domain Eukaryota; kingdom Metazoa; phylum Arthropoda; class Insecta; order Lepidoptera; family Noctuidae; genus Atethmia; species Atethmia centrago. Next base: position 2,639,354 of record HG995378.1, on the reverse strand, counting down.
AAAGTCACCAGGCTGATCGAAGTCAGCTTGGTATTTTTTTATCATTCTAATAAAAAACCTATTATTGGACATCCATCAAAACATTGTTATTAGTGGGGTCCGGTGGCCGGTGAGTAGTCGTGTTTGTCGCCGCGGTGTCGCGGTGACGCCTGACAAGCTGTCGCCGATGTGTCGACGAATGTCGCGTAGACGTTTACGGTTGACACATCACTTCAGCTTTAGGAAATTATTGTTGGGTCAAGTAGAAATAAACCTTTTCATAATTATAATCTCGTAAAAGAAAATTCAAGAAAAATATTTACAATAGACAGACAGACAAACAGGAAGACTGTTTTTTTAAGTGATATCAAATAAAGTCAGTTATTTAGAAATTCTACAATTCTTTAAACAATAAAGATCCTAAAAATGTGATTCCGTAAAATTACCTAGAAAGTAAACGCAAAAATATTTCCTTGAGTCAAATTAAAACCATCTAATAAGGTCGATACAGAAACTCTTACACATAAAAACCTTACTCCATAATAAAAACAACACATTTCTTAAAAAAACGTTGAAATAAAAAATACACTGCAAAGAAATCAAATATCTAGTCAGAACTTTGTACGAATTTTTCCGCTTACTTAGTTTAACTGTGGGCTTTAAAGCCTAAGCTGTGCTTATTGTTAAAGTAAGCCAAGATATGTATAATAAACTTTGGAAAACTAATTTTGATATAAAGTGGTATCTGGTTGAGTTAAAATTATACTGCGTGCTTGTAAAGTTCATGCATATTCTACTTTTAAGGAAGAGCAGTAATAACATTTGGTTGGGTAGTTTTCAGGCTACTTAATTCCAGCCAACCCTTTAAAACGTTGGGTAGTTTTATATTGCCCCCTACAAAATAGCAAAGGCCAGCAAATTAAGTCATCTTTCTTCGAAATTGAACGTTCTATGTACTGAATGACAAGACGAAGAGGCAACAAGCCAGGATAACTTTAGCGAAAAAAAAAACCATAAAATAACCAACCGATTTAGGCTTCCACGGAAATATTTTCAGCTGCCAATTCACCATTCGCACCCATAACACACACCCAATACAAACACGACATAAAGCATCGAACACATCGGCAAGATTACCGCCGCACCGCGCCAAATAATCGCCGATCATAAAAAAAAACCGCCTTAACGGTCTGCGAACTTTCCTATAGCATTCCAGTCACGTCGAGCCGAACTGATTGACGGGAGACGTCTGCGCCTTCTAGAAACACCCCCACACCCCCTGACGCCCCCACCTTAAGGGTGGCCCCCCACAACTTGACCTGTGATCGGAGCTAGAAACATGTGAAAAATGTCATTAATGCACTCCCGTGGTGCCTTATTGAGTGCTTTATGTAGTATAGGGGTTACCGTCATGCGTGGCGTTTCGGTGAGAGCGGTAATCGCGCGTTTGATTACGGGGCGATTTTATGGCTTCATTTTTAATTAGTTGTGTCTTCTGGTTAATTTCTGGAAGTGTGCTACAGTTTTTCGTATAAAATCGATGACAAGGATACGGTTGGTAATATTGATATTGATGTTCTGAAAACATGACCTGAGAATATTTTCCACTTTCTTTGTGATCAAAACTTGTTTTAGATAATTGGGAAAGTACACATAAGAGCATACAACAATGAACATGTTGAAGGAGGGTGCAATGTTCTCTACTTATGTATGTATGTAGACTTTCTCATGTAGACTTTTGCTTGTTTCAGACTAAATTGATTTTTATTAGACTAAAGATGTAAAGACGATGAGTGTGGACTGAAAAAATCCAACGAAAAAGTATATATAGACGGACATGGATGCAGGTGCAAAACCAAATGGTAACGTAAAATCTCTTTGGACAGTAGTGACCTCACAAAGTTTATTAATTTCGAACAGATCGTAGCACGTTACGCGTGGATGTTCTCAGGCTGTATTGGTGCACTTTATAATAAATCGCTTGAGGACAATCGTTTGGTCCTGTTGATTAAAAATCGTTCTTGGGTACGTGTTGCCAATCATAGAATCGAGACTTACGGAAAACGTCCTCGATCATGTAGTTTGATTTGATGCGGATCAAAAATGGGTCAAGTTAAGGTCTTTTGGAAACAGCTAAGTATATATGACAGATATTCTGTATCTTAGCTAATATCCACTCTTGGACTATGCTAAAGGGTCAAACTTATAAGTAGAAATCAGAAGTTCCAGTTCTTTTAAGTTTTTTTTATATATAAATATGTATATTTATTTATATTTCTTTCTTGGGCTTTTTATGCTAATTTAAAATACTAAATCTTGTTTCAATGGTGTAGCACCCGGGTATTACTATCTCAACAAAGAGTCACTTCACTTATTCATCGGTCTGTCCCATAATAACCTCGGAAACAATTCCCAGCATTGCACATGATGTGGCCGGTGTTGAGATTTACGGCCACCGATTAGTGGGGTCAAGGTCAACGCGCGATACGTTAACCTGTTCCATTTTGTGTCAACAACCCTGATGAACGGAATAAGGGCTGAAATTATTGGAACTGAAAAGTTAACAAGTTTGACATAATGTTATTTAATATTATCTTGTATTAGTTGTAGTAGGTTTTGTCTAAGAGAGCGAAATAAATGTTTTGTGGCCTTAATTGTTTTTCTGAGTCTGAACTTTTTAGATGGCTATTATTTTAATTAGGTGAATTAATAGTAGGTACTTATACATGGTACCTACTATTAATGTAGCCTCTTCTATTAATGTTGGTTTTATTCGGATATTGGTCTTTCTGAAAATAAGGGACAAAATTTGCAGGTGGAAAACTCTTTGATATATGAAAACTGATTTCATTATTGCACGTATGTTTACCATTGTCTGTGTAAACTTTGCCTCCGGTCGGAATACACCAGCAACACATCTAACTAAGAACATAAAAACTCCAAGGTTGTACCATCAATACACACGCAATAACGCGAAACTCGCAAACAATAGACATTAATAAGACGGGCTGGGCAAACGGGTCCGGACATAACGGCCGGCCGCGTCCTGGGATGCGCTTATTAAAACATTTTCACCCGGGCAATATCTGACGATAGCGAGACGTGTACAATATGTGCCGAGCAAACTCTGGCCGCATGTGACGACCTGTGGGAATCGCTGAGAAAACTTCATTAACTCCGCCGGACGCCACCCGGTGGACCCCCTTCTCCGGGACCGGGAATCGGGAGTCCGGGAGTCCGGGACCACCCCACGGTGACGGACGCGACGAGCGGACTCCCCCGTCCGCTTATTACGTCGCGAACGTGCCGCAGAATCGAAGAAATGTGACGTAAATACGTGAAGCGTTTGAGAAAGAATCGGCCTGCTGATTGGCCGGGCTTTGTGTTCGGTTGACCGTTAATTTGATCTGTATCTGAGGGGCGCCCACTCAGTTTTTTCTTGGGATTATTATTGATGCGATCGATTCGTTTTGATGGGATGCCGATACGTCGGTTATTTTCGGGTAGAGCTCGCTCGTAATATTACTGTCGCGTCTTTTTGTAATGTCGGTGACTTGTAATCAGATGATGATCCGCACGGTTTACTTATAAATCCGATGGCGTAGAAATAGAAATCTTTTAGCATGAAATGAAACAAAGATGAGACTGTTACGTCGAGCTGCCAACAAAATATCACATTTTATGCAATGTTAACACAACTGCTCAGTGCCAAGTATCCACATCTCCATTAAAAGTCTCAGTACTTTACAAAAAATGCACTCAGGCGCATCATCCGGACACGTTCCGTTTCTCGGAAGACCACACGCGCGCGTCCCGTTGACGTACGAACGATATAATTGCCAAGTTGCGTTCCTTTCTACGCGAAGAGTGACAAAGTGTGAGCTTTCCCGTAATTACGCACATTTAAAAAATGCGAGGTAAGTAGGAATGTAAGTGTCAATCACCGAGGATGATTGACGTGGAGTTGGTCCAATTCGCAACTTCGTGTTGCTAAAAGGCTAATAACAAGAGTCGTGTGGACAGTTTGTTCAGAAATATGATTCACTGAAGCACGTCATATAATCGTCAATTAATCTTTGGGGTACCAAGAAGCTATTACGCATGTTTAGTAACTGTCGTCAGACTGTCAGATTGCTACAATTCAGTCTGGTAGCAAGGAGAGCTACAGGATTTCAAGAAATGTAGGGTAAAATGTCTTGTTTTATATCAGAGTAGAGAGAGTCTTCGAACAAGACTGAATATCAGAGCATCACAGCCCGAAACTTATGATCAACATCCTTGAACATGCTCTGTGACGATGCCGATGGTAAGCAATATTATCTTTCTTAGACGTTATTGTAAATAAATAAAAAAACTGTTTTTTTTACAGTTTCGCACAAGTACCAAGAAAATAGTCTTCATACAACACAAGTATCCGTAAAATTACAATTTCTCTTACAGTTGCCAAAAGAAAACATCAGAATGATGGCCGATGAGTGACGGACGGACAGATATAATTATAATATTTGATGCCAAAGAAAATATATTTAGTCTCTCCTCTAATCAATCATTGACGTGTCATTTTTGATTAACGGCGTTTCAACAAGTCTTTGAGATATTTTTAGTTTAGGAGAAATTAAAATAAGTTGTGATTATAGTACTTTTACACCAGCCAGTTCTGATCTGAAGGCAGACACTAACGTTCAGTAACAACTATGATGGAAAATTCAAAAATGTTTGAGACTGACATAAGCTACAGAAAAGCTTACGTCAATCCTGTTGAAAGTTGGTGAATAAACACGAAACGCTTTAAAAACGATTGAATACTTGTGTAGCCCCTCTACTCTTTAAAACTTGGGTCTATAGAGTTTTTCCGAAAATGTCCACTACTCTCTACTTATTTCTATTGCAAATTGCATACACATCCAGTTAACACAACATTTTATAGTTAACACAACGGTTATTCAAAATGTGAAAGACTGCCGAGTTCTAAGCAGCCCATATCCACAAATAGGAAGTGTTTTACGAGTTAATAGATTAACCCTTAAACACTTATCTAGTAAGTAAGTTCAATATTTACACCAGAACCTAAAAAAAAACATTTATACACTTATTTCACACTGCGCAGTCATTTAAACAGCGGTCCTTTGGTCTCACATTTTTTGCATGTTATTTAATATGGCTTTTAAAAATGTAAAGCTTCTTTTAATATCCCAGAAAACATGGCTAAAAATAAAACACGGACTAAGAGCCGGGACAGATTAACCCTTCAACGTCAAATGTCTTTTTACACCGGGACAGATGGAGCCACCGTCTGACTGTCAATCACACGTCAACGGACGGATTTTTGTCCGTCAGTCCGTCAGTCCGTCCATCCGTCGAAACGCGTAACTCGACTCTGAGAATCCGCTTAATCTTTATTGACGTTACGTCTTTCCTTTTAGCGGGTATTCACGCGAATTTCTACTCTATGTTCGGTAAAATAAGGGAGTGTACAAGTGTAGCTTCTTAAATTGTACATATATTTCGAACAGTGTTCATTAGTAGCTCGTTTTGCTTTTAAGTAGACAACGTCTGTTATTTTTTATTGATTGATTTTTTTACGTCTGTGTTTATGAGTTAAAGAATATCTATGGTATAAGTGTGTGTATGCACGGTCTGATTTCTTTGTAATATTAACAAATCGATGGCGGAAATTTCAAATGTCGTAAGAGACATTTACATACCTGTATTTTACGATATTTTAAAATTCCACCGTTGATAAGAGAATGAATGAAAAATAATTGTTTTTTTATTGTTTTAAGTTCAGAATGCATTAGGTATTTGCTAAACAGGTTGTTTATTATCTCACTGATGGTGCCTCGGTTCACTGCGTATAAAACGCAACTATGGCCCTAAAACACAATTTCTTGAGGTCGGTCTCGGCACCAGCCTATTACAGAAACACTGATTTTGTTCCAGGTAATTAAACTATCACGAGAGTTGTAACAAACTAACAACACAATCCATTGTCTTCGTCAAAATCAGAATGGTCTCGGACGGAGTCATTACGAACCTAAGTCTGGCATTTGACCGTCGCCGCGTCCATCACTATAATTAATGCTATAACAGAAAGAAAGGATGGTTATTTTATATAACCATTCGTACTTTTCTGTAGCAGGTGAAGGTTAAAAATTGCCCCAAATCTTTTGATTTGATATGAATAATACCGAAAATTATTCAGCAGTTGAAACATAAAATGATTATGTAAAACCATTTATCGAGGTGTCAATCCTAATACTAAGCAAAGGTTCTGTCAGTCTGCATAATATCAAAGTGCTAACGAAATCTAGGATATCATTCCAATTCTAGTCCAAACGTCTGGCTGCTTTAGACAAGGTCTAGAAACGTATTCCTATTTCAGATCTGTGACGTTTTAGACAAGTTCTTGACCAAGACGTTGAGAAGTTTGCTTTATTGGGACCTAACACTGATTGGTACTTTGCTTTACAGTAACAGCTATGTATAGATACATAAACTCACGCCTTCTTCTCAAGGAGGTAGGCAGAAACTACGGAACGCCACCTGCTACAATCCTTACAGCTTCTTCTTAGTGTGTCGATGCCAAAAATAACTCACATATACACACGTTTACTTACAGCTATACAGGGTGACATTGAAAACGTGTGACAAATCGAAATGGGAGATTGTACTCATCATTATGAACAACTTTTACTAAGGGACCAAAGCTACAATCCCAAAAAAAAAAACTGCTGTCCCCTACATTTATGTTCGCAATACCTCATCAAAATGTAGGAAAAGCAGATTTTTTTTTTTTGGGATTACAGCTTTGGTCCCTTAGTAAAATTTGTTAATAATGATGTATACAATGTCCCATTTCAGTTTGTCGCAAGTTTTCAATTTCAACCTGTATATGATAACAGTTTACTTAAATATGTCCACTTTAAATGTATGTGAATACACGATTGGAGAATATTTTTGGTAAAAGAAGTGATTGAGTAGATGCATTATTTGACAAGCGTATAACAATGTTAAATCCATGATTGACATAAATGGTGACTGAATCATCTATCCTGTCAGTAGGGCAGTATAGTTACGAAATAAATCTAGGCATACATTTTTAGGGTAGACAACTAACTAAGGTAGCGGATTTCTAGTCTAGAATATTGCCTGTTTTTGGCGTACTTAAAGACCACAAGCTTCAGTCTCTTCCAGTTCAAACACTAAAGCCCAGGCTCCATTTAAAACAACACAACCATAACATTGACTAACCAACCTTTTTCCAACAAGCTCAACTATCCATTTCCAAAAACCGAAATCTCTTAACACGCACCTGACGGCCATTTCACTAGAAAACTAACACGCAAGCAGCAAAGCAAACAGAAAAACACGCGGGCACACACGCGGACACACACAGTGGTCGTGCGCGCAGCCTTACGTTTCAACGGCTCATTGTCGAACAAACACTGGTTCTTTTTGCTTCGCTTTATTTGATAGAGAGTTGTGGATATGACTTTAATATAGTTTTATTAAGTATCATTTTTGCTCAAAAGTGCAGGATGGATTTTAATATGGAGAAATTGGCGGTAATATAATTTAATCACACATTGTTACGTTTAAATAGGAGACGTTAGAATTAAGATGTTATCTGTAACATTAATCTGGAAGACCTAATCGTGAATCATTTCTCTTCTTATATCCATAGGTAGTTAGGTACTAGTTTATTTCTTAGGATATTAAACCTTAAATCAACAGTCATATTTTTCAAACAACACACAAATATCAATAATATTACTAAAATAAACCCCGATCCACACTATTCCATCAGCGCTCCACTTTTTGCTTCTCGTCCACATCAAGCGCATTGATTGATTGATGTTTATTCAACGGGCATTAGTTGCCGTACCTGCTTTATTGATATTAAGACGTATCCCGTCGCAATTATAATATTATTCATCACTACAACACCTGTGCGGGCACTCAGTCAATCATTCGGGATTGATAATCATTGTGCTTCGTTTCGGAATTTTTTATTAATTAATTCCGATTGATGGACGCGTTTTAGGGTTATGGCTGTTTGATTGACGAATGTTGTTATGTTGGTTCTAGTAATTTTAGGTTACTTGTATTTGATGGATGCCGGAAGAAGACCTTCAATTTTGATGAAGTTGAGAACACTTTAACGATAAATGGGAAGGCTACCAAATGTGAAGCAAAACATGGACGAGTTAAATGAGAACAATTAAATTACCAAATGAGATGTCACGAAACTAATTTTAAACGACATGAAATTACAATATATTTAATAGAAGTAGGTACTAAATTGTATCCTTTCCTGAATTTCCAAATATGATCCAAAGGCACAAAAATACACCAAGCACATCTCACACTGCAAATCCAGACAGATTCATTCAAACGATCACAATCTAACCTCCAATAATTCCACCTGAAGCCCGAATCTGGCGTTAACGACTAAGCCGAGATAAAGGCCAAGACACACGGCAGACATAGGTGAGCCCAAGGTGCCTCGGGAGCAATAACGATGAACCGACTCTAAAGAACTGCAGTCATTTGCATATCGTGCCGGCTTTATGTTGCAGTATAAATGTTCTAAAACTACTATAAAGGGGAAAGAGTTTGGGAGTGAGTGTGCAGTTTTTTGGAGCTGAATTTTGAGTTGGGTTTTTGAGTTTGAGAATGTCTTATTGGTCTTGTTATGACTTATAGTTTTAAGCAATTAGGTATACCTAGAAGTGCAATCTAGATATGCTTTGCTTTAGATTTTTAGGACAGGGATAATGTTATTAATCATGTTCGTTAATTTATGTTCTAAGTCAAAGTCCTAAATTTGGAGTCACGTTTTGTTCGAGTTCGAGTATTTCTTTTTACACGACATTGTCAGAATAGAATTTAAAATACGAGTCCTTAATTTTGAGTAATTTACTTCTTCAAAATACCCATGTGTAATACTTCCTACTGCCTTTGCCAACGAATTGGTTGTAAGTATGTACTGTTCCATTTGAGTACATTAAATATTATGATGGGTTTAGAAGATAAACTGTCTGATTGGAGTGTTTAGTGTTTATGTAATTGTCAGTCTGTTTTTATTGGCAATCGATGAAAAGTTGTAAGAATTGAAGTTTTGCTATCAAAAATGTAAATTCGCATATTATGGATAGGTTTTCTTTAAAAACATAAGATTTACATAGACCAACGCTAAAACCTATTGCTGTTTAAAAAAAATCTTCCCACGGCATTGCCAATATAATAATATCTTGACACTGATCATAACGCTGTACGTGACAAAACCGTCAAATTGTACCCAAGGACCAAAAACCCACGCACATCCCACTTTACATCAATCATACTAAAAATAACATTTAAAACAAACATTTCAATATACCCTCGTGGCTGGTCCTTTGTACGTTATTTGACGTCCTTATCGACCGGAGGAGACGACGCAAAAAGAAGTCATTGACGGGAACGTGAAACGACGTCGACGTCTGACGAGAAGAGCGGAACTTCAAGACAACATGGAGCTGATTGGCAAGTACGGGACACGATTTTATGTACTCATTGCAGTTTTTTTAGGTTGTCTTTTAATTCTGTTGTTGGAAACTTGGAAGGTAATGTAAGTGTTTGTGATGTGGTTGGAAAGGTTCTTTGTGATAAGTATCAGTTATCTGAGAGATCTAGTGTGATAACTGATAAACTTCACATGTTTAGAAAATAGCAGGGACCAATTGTATTCGATTCGTTTGATTTAATAGTCCTCCAGACTGAATTTAATAGTCCTCCAGACTGAATTTAATAGTCCTCCAGACTGAATTTAATAGTCCTCCAGACTGAATTTAATAGTCCTCCAGGCTGAATTTAATAGTACTCCAGACTGAATTTAATAGTCCTCCAGACTGAATTTAATAGTACTCCAGGCTGAATTTAATAGTCCTCCAGACTGAATTTAATAGTCCTCCAGGCTGAATTTAATAGTACTCCAGACTGAATTTAATAGTCCTCCAGACTGAATTTAATAGTCCTCCAGACTGAATTTATTAGTCCTCCAGACTGAATTTCGGCCATGGCGACCAATCTCAGAGGAGACCAGCCTTCGGTGCGGGAGATATTATAGTGCACAAGTGTGTGCGCAGACAGCTGCACTCACTCTTCCCTCACTCTCATCGTCCGATGGGACGGCAATCCGACACGACCGGAGAGAGATCAGGCGCAGGGCCAACGCCTTAACGTGCGCACCGAGGCACGGGGGAATCACACCGCCAACTTCCAAACTCCGGGGTGTTACTAAGAAATTGCTAATGGTAAAACCCAATAACACTGCCCGACCCGGTAATCGAACCTAGGACACCACGCTCAGCAGTCGCGCTTGCGACCACGATACCAACGGGGCAGGTCGTTTGATTTATGAAGTATGAAGAAAACGGAAAGGTTATTACGGTAAGTGCGTCAATATTGCATGGAAAGGGTCTCGACATAGATTGTTACAAAAATAATTCGTTAAGGCCAAAACAAAAGGCGATTGACAGACTCGATGAAATTTATATTACTTTACGCTTTCATTCATTTTATTAAATAAAATCAACGCCTCACCGCATTCTAACGAAAGCGTAATAATAATAATAGACTTTCTACAAAAAAACTAAAACTATTACAACACCGGTAATAACAGAAAAAAAACCAATCAGTTGGCAACTCAAAAAATGACCAGCTTCCTGTTTTGAATTTGGAACGACAGTAATTGATTGAGTGACGCAATCAATTAAATTGCTTTACGCTTGATTGATGCGCAGGCGACGGGTTGACTCGCTGACTGATATCTGTTTTTTATATTAAGTGCTGTGCCTATGAAAAAAACATTGTGTTATAAATTTATATTATTTATAAAACTGTTTCTATTTTAAACAATAGAGCATTGTTTAAAATAGAAACAGTTCCGATTTTTATAGCACTTAAGTCCGCATATTATCATACTTTACTAAGGTTCACATGGACTTTCTTGAGATATCCTAAATAACTCGGAGTTAACAGCCAATTCAGGGTTAATCGAATAATTCAAAAATGTGGAAAAGTTAAGTCGCTAAACTCTGCGATGGGCCACTCGCACGTTAAGTCAGGTTAATTTGTCAAGGACAGCTAATGAGACACAATTGATTTTCTGTTGTTTGAATCCATAAATATAGTGTTTGTAAAATCGGAGTTAAGTAATTAACATTTTAACTTATTACGCGTTGCCCCACTACAAAGTAACACCATAAATTCTATACCTTTGTATTATTTTTCTTATACCTTTGGGTCAAAATGTTAAAAGTCTACGTTAAAGAATAGCTCCATTCTTCTATATCAGTCCTGCCATGTCCCACAAATTAAGAAGCGTGAAATACGACAAAAATGCGCTACATAGTCGCCGCCAAACGGAATACTCTATCATTGGGCTCTCGATAAAGATCGGCTTTGCTCGTAACGTGCATTTTATAATTTGCACTGAAGCGTGTGCGCAGGTTGCGCAGGGTTGCCATTTTAACATATTAAACTTTAATTGTTTGCAATTATTTAAAACATTCCTAAGCATAATACTTGCGATTGTATATTGTTTTAAAAAATGCATATTTTTATTTACACATCTTTCAAAAGGAACTGTTTTATATCAAACCGAATACATCGATTTGGAATCATTACTTAGGTCCCGCTGAAGTCACAATCCACAAACATTATGTTTATATCATATTATCAGTAGGTAGTAACTTAACTAATTTAGATTAAAATGATATCTGCCAGTTTTCACTCGCAATAAGAATTTAGGTTAAGTTAGTAGTAAAATACTCCATATTTTATTACTAACTTCTCTTTAACTCCTTCCTTACAATATCAATTCGAGTCCTCAGGTAACGCTGAATTATTATCGAGACCATTGTTTTGTACTAGCTTTAAAACCCATCCTTATGAATAACTCTTAGTATTCTTGGGTTTAAAGATATTCCTCTTTTAATAACCACAATATTCAACCGACAGGACCTGCTTGCCGGAGCCCTAGCCATCCAAGCGGCCATCAATCAGCTGACTGCTCGGGGCAGGATTCATTCCGAGTTGTTGCAGATCTCGGAGATAACACAGCCGTGTATGATGCGATCCGTGTATTCAAAGCGAGATGAGATTGTACTCGTACGGGTCAAGTGACGATAGATAACAGGGGTGAAGGCTTGTGAGAATTGTTTCTTATTTAAATTCCATTTTGTGTAAATGAAAGGGAAATGATAGTTTTAAAGGACCTCAGTGTCTCGCCTAAGAACTACGACTGAGGCATCAGCTTGTCTTATGATTCCAATAAGTTGGTATCTACTTTTTGTAACATACGGTCTTGAAGCCAGTGCCTTTCTGCCTATTATTGTCTGACCCAAAGACCGCCTTGTTTTTAGTGCTTGTAGTATAGCAGACCGCACGTTGATGGTCAGTTTGACCTTGAGCTGGCCTTGCGTAGTACTGAGTTACAATAGAATAAGAGGCCAGCCCGAAAAATTGCCAAACATAGGTGGCAGTGGGGCGCAGGGCACATTGCTCGCAGAACAGATGACCGATGGGGCCGAAAGGTTTTGGAGTGGCGACCGGGTACCGGAAGACGGAGCGTTGGAAGGCCTCCTACAAGGTGGACCGATGACCTTGTGAAGGCCGCAGGAATCCGCTGGATGTGGGAAGCACAGAACCGGTCCAAGTGGCGATGCTTGGGGGAGGCCTATGTCCAGCAGTAGACGTCTTTCGGTTAAAATGATGATGATGAAGAAGAGGCCAGCTTATACTGGTTTTGTTATAGACTGACGTGCAGCCGGCCATACCTATATTCTTCAAAGTACAAATCGTTGATCAAAACATGATTCGCGACCGTAACAAGTTTAATATGTATATTTATCATCTGCCTAGCCTTTTCCCAACTACGTTGGGGTCGGCTTAGAGTCTAACCGGATGCAACTGAATACCAGTATTTTACATGGAGCGACTGCCTATCTGACCTCCACAACCGAGTTCCTGGGTAACACGATACCCTTCGGTAAGACTGGTTGTCAGACTTTCGGGCTTCTGATGACCCGTAACAACTGTCAAAGATCTACAAATAACAGCCGGGATCATCAGCTTTACGTACTTTCCGACGCACTGAGGGGTTTTGGTATGTAAAGATGGTCACCCATACACGGAAAAACCGAGGCAAGCTTAGCTTAACCTGGATCGACCGTCAAGTATATGTATATTTACAAAATTTTAATCATACGACTCTAACTGCAAATTCCCCCATTGAATGACTATTTCATGAAATCATGACGTTTGAGACCAATTCTAATTTTGAGAGTTGTATTGATGATTAATTTCATGAAGTACCTAATATCAAATTACTCTTCCGGATTTCACACTGTATTCAATTGAATCTATGAACTATTACGTTAGTAACAAGAGCTAGTAACCTTGGCAGATCGTTGACAGGTGTTGGTCATTCGATTGACGTTTATCTTGTCAGTGACTGAGGCTTTAGCGACTGAGGTCGTAAGTCGATAACGTGTCGGTAAACTGACGAACCTAGTTGCACTTAATTGTTGTCACAAAACTTAGGGCATACTTTTCAATAGTCAGGTAACTTACAACTGAGTAATAAATATGACCTTTGCCAGATTTCGTTTAGAAAATATGTAAAACTAACATTCACGCTTTCACTTTCTATTTTCAGTTTTGAAGTTATCTGACTGTAAAAAAATCAGCCCTTAGCCAAAGAATTTCAAGAAACCATAATTACTTACGGGTTAAATAGACACCCTTATTCGAAGTTTGTTAGTCGGTTGTGCTCAAGGAAGCTTACCTAAAACAAAAAAATAAATAATCAGGATTATTCCGCAATTAATTTAAAATAATAACCAAGCAAAGTATCAGAGCGGCAATGCCCGGATTCAGTCTCAATCTACGAAAAATACAATCAATTTCCCAACATTTTTGACAAGTTTTTGACATTGATTGTCGCATAGATAAAGTTGCGACTTTGACTCGAACATATTTTTAATCAAAAGTAGCCTTCTGGCTTTCAAAATAATAATCTTTTGTATTCGCGCATAGTCGCTATTTTTCTTTCGAAAGTGTGCGCTCTTTTGTTCGATTTCATGTAAGTAAGGACCCTCGACATATAACATTAGATGACATAAAATAAACAAATCTGCATAATACTAGAATATCTATTCTTAAAACAACAGCTACAAGTATAGCATAAACAAAATACTGCAATAATAATTGCGATCGCTCGCACCGCGCATGCGTCGACGCCCTTAATCAGAATCCAGCGCGCGCGCACATCGCGTCAGATTACACTGTAGATCCGTGACGTTTGAGGGAGAGGATAATGTGCTAGAATAGCGGTTTGTGAAAGCAAACAGATATAGAACACAATATGTTTATAGTAATTTTATTTGATTAAAATATCTTTAGTTGTGAGTATCTTTTTAGAAGTACTGGTGCACTTACTCACTACACAAATCAGGGAAAATTGATACAAAATTTATAAATTATTTGTTTCTCTCGGGCTGAAGAAAGTATGGAGGTTTTTCAAGCAGGTGCACAATTTTATTATTATTATTATTCATTTATTCACTCAAGTTACACGACTCATACACAACATTTAATACATTACATACACAGCAGACAATACATTAACATTACAATACAATACAATACAAAACAAAACAATACAAAATCATCCGCACCATCAACACTTACATTAGTAAGTGTTGATGGTGCGGAGGTTTAGAGGACGACGTCCGACGTGCTAGTCCTGCAGTGACTTGCACGTCATATAGAGTCTAATGTATGGACGGTCGAGCCTGTCCGCTATCATCATCAGTATGCTGTTGGGGCTGCCGCGCACTCTGCCACCAGAGACGCGCTCCGCTTATGCATCGTTGCATAGAAGCAGTCGGCGCTAGCTTCGGCAAACAAACCCGAGGCCCTACAGTGTCGCGGCAGCAGTTTGTTATATTGGACGCGGAGGGCTTCGTATGTTTCTTGGATAAATCAGTCGACAATGATATGATGGTCACTAGAATCCGAATTCAAATGAGTCAATCGACCAGTTCTTTTTTTATTGGTATGAGCGATGTATGAGTGCCCAGAAGATGCCTGTTCACTCTTCGCTCTTCAGTGAAACTTTTAATAACTTTGACATTAAAATACAAAGTAAGTCATCTTTATGAAGCATCAGTAATATCTTGTGTTCAAGAAGATAATCTTTTACGCTCTTAATCCGCTACCGCGCCGCCTATCACTGCATGACTCCTTTCTAGGTGCAACGCCCCACCTGCGCAACAAATCAGGAAGTGTTCTCCTGTCACAACAGTTACGGACAGACCCATCACTTTATATAACTAACGCGTTTGAAGCTGTTTGTTGCAGATGATAGAATACGAGGTGGCAGGGTGGGTTGAGATGGAGAATGAATTCTGCATATTCTGGATGGTGAAGATAATAAGGATCCCACCAAAAATAAATTTCATGTAAAATATTGCCAAGACCCACGTGGCTCGCACCGTCAAAAAGTTATCAAATCTCATGTAGAGTCAAGCTTCCAACTCTACACGCCCTAACTCTACAAGCCCTAACTTCACAAACTATGCACCGTAGTCATATGTGGCTTGGTCTTTTCGCTACATTCACATGGCGTAAGGTGAAAAATTTATTCACTGTTCATTACTTTTCTGTTATGCCATGGTTCTTGTAACTGCTAATAAGAGTTGCAAACTTTTTGCGATGACCGAACTTGTTTTAGACAGAAAGTCGACTGAGAGACAGACTCAGAAGAATTCCATTCACTTAATACAACTAATAACCATAGAAACAGCTGCCATAACCTCTTCTAGATTCAAAATAAAAACGATAACAACAACCTGACATTCAATAGCATCACATTTATTTACATTTCAACGTGAACTGACAAAATCAGTAAATAATGTTTTAAAATGAAATCTATTTCGTTTCAGACTCCACATCGCGAGCGTTCGATCAACCGTCAGTTTAGTTCAAACGGCGACTGACAGTTGATGTGATGCGAATTCGTTTTGTTTTCCATTTTCGAATATAGTCTATTTTGATATTTTAGAGTTTTTATAGGTTTTGGCTTGAAAGTTTACGGTTAATATTATTCTTTAAAATTACTTCTTGTGAACTGTTTCGTTATTTGCCTTTGTCCAACTTTGCGAAGAAGTTAAATGTAATAACCACCAATTTGGTCGTGTGCTCAAGGGCAGCACAAACATCATCATCTGCCTAACCTTTTCCCAACTACATTGGGGTCGGCTTCGAGTCCGGACGCAACTGAATACCAGTATTTTTACATGGAACGACTGCTTATCTGACCTCCACAACCCAGTTACTGGGTAATACGATACCCCTTGGTAAGACTGGTTGTCAGACTTTCGGGCTTCTGACGACCCGTAACGACTGTCAGAGATACACGAATGACAGTCGGAACCAACGGCTTATCGAGCTTTCCGAGGCACGGAGGGGTCTTGGTATGTAAAGATGGTCACCTATCTATGGACCAACCGCGGCAAGCGTAACTTAACCTGATCGATGGATCCGTGCGGCTGTTATTATTTAGCTACAAGCCCCTCCAAGGACAGCACAAACAACTTCCTAGTATTATTCATGACGATCGATGTGCTAGGAGTTACCCATCCTTTATTAAACCTAGTTTAAGTCCCAGTTAATAGCCTCTTTGTCACCTAATCTTTCCTAATTCTTATTATATATATTTAGCATTTGTGTCAATTAATTTAAAATAAGCTTTTCATAACGACATTCAAACAGTCCAAAGTCCTTTGCAAAGATTGAAAAAAATGCACTCAATCAGTACTCAGAACTCAACCAATCAATTGATTTTACATCCATCAAATTATCGTTGACAACAACTAACATACGTACCTACCTACAAACAGTCGCCTGGCAATGACCTGCCGATTGATTCATTCAATCAAGCTGGTTGATTGACATGTGACGTGTGACAATGCTGTGCTCATTGATCAATCAATTGTTGCTAGATAGTACAGTAGCTAGCGGAGGGTTCATTTTATGTTATGTGGAACGATAATTTATATTTATTTTCTGTTTTGTTATGTATTGTCAGTAGGTGGTGCAACAGTGACAGATGATTTATTGAGTTGGTATTAGTGATCAATATTCATCTCTAATACTAACTTTTATTAAATAATTTGAGGGGCTTTTAAGATTAACAGTTTTCGCGAGAATGACGCCGAGTCGCCGATTAATCAATAACATTTCGCTAAATATGAATAAGAATTAAAAAAACTGCCTCAATTCATATAAGTAATCTTGATTAGCACCATCTGCACCAAAAGCACCAAACTCAAAAAAAAAACAACAACATGCAAAAAATCCACAACATGATTTCCACGCTGCAATTCTTCCCTTATTACCCCAGTACAATATGATTAAACTCTCAAAGACCCTAAACTACAAAATGAAAAACAACAAGTCTCCTAAAATACCTTCCTTAAGTCTAAAAATTATGGAACACACTAGACATTTTATTACAGCCACACGGCAAACAGAACTTTCACAGTTGAGAATCGAACCCGTACCCACCTACAACCCCTTGTTTACAACTTGACCGTGGCGATATATTCAGAATCAAATTGTCGACCGATCATCGTGTCTGACTCCTACGCTAACAAACGTAATTGTACACACACTATCAACCAAAAATAGCTTTTATTCTTTCAGCCATAAGGTTTACATAAACTGCATGTTAGATCTTGTAATCTCCTTGAGTAATTTGCGTCCTTTTAGTGCCTTAAGTATTCCTAGTACGTTCATGTCGATATTAAGATAAATTTTGATAAAATATTACGTGTTTATTTTATTACCATATTCATTACATGCTTGATAACCATAAAATTATTGATTGTGATATTGTATAGACTGGATACAGCTTCCCCATCATGGGAGATGACGTTAAGTAAGACCACAGTTTGCAGATGATTTGATACCAGCATGCAGCTTACAGTATCTTTCGCAGGTGCTTAGTAGAGACTGCTGCTACCTATACTCTGATTTTTAATTTGCTAAACTAAAATGAAAAACCACTGTAGGTATATTTAGGTATCCATAGTTTTTGAAACAGTCAAATTTATCAGTTCGTAACGAAGGACACTAAGTTGATGCATCCATATTCAGACCAACATTTTGTCTTACTTTTGCACACTCCTCAAACCGAAACACCAAAAATAAGGTGCTCTGCGGTAGAGCTAAGAATGGTGGAAGCACCTTCCTAAAAGAAATGATTCAGGATCTCTACAAAAAAAACTCACCGATAAAACCTTCCACAATAACCAGATATATCTACATAGCTACCTTCCAAAAATTAAGCAAAAATAATAATCAGCAGTACAATTACATCAAAACAGAAAATATGAGCAAAAATTATACGTTTACGTTAGTGACGGGTCAGACGAGACCGGACTGATTGCCTGTCCGTCTGTCTGTCTGTCCGTCCGTCCGACGTATTAACGTTGCGTGCAAGCGTTGATTTTGTTTTTGTTTGATATTAATAATAAACAGGGATCGTGTGTTTGTGCACTTATTTTTATGACCACTACTGTTTGTACTCCTGTCTTGTCTTCAAAGGTAGTATGAGATAGCGTCAAGATAATGGACAGTAATGCTACTGTCCATTCTCTTGATGTTATCACCATTCCGTCAGCCAAGCGTGGTGATTACTTCAATTTCCCCTGACAATTCCGAGGCACATTTTCAGCGTTGGTTATTAACCGGCTTCAATACCAAATTAGGGTGAATCCACTGATGACGTAAAAATTAAGTGGAAAAAACGACATTGAAATCTTACTCTCTTATGACGGACAGGTTATTGTCTTAAATTAATGTCAGCAGTATGCTTCTGAATGCAGCTCATCCTAATGAATCGTCTCAAAGGACTAATGCGCAGAATGCAAAATCTCTCACAACAAAAAACTTCAGTCACTTCACTTCACAAAGACATAAAGAATTGGCCACTATTTATTATCGCCTTAACACTAACATATTAAATATATACATAATCAGCCTATAATGTTCCCACTGCTGGGACACAGGCCTCCTCTCTGTGAGAGGGAGTGGGCCGTAATCCACCACGCGGGCCCAGTGCGGGTTGGTAGATGTCACATGTCTTCGAATTTTTGGTTTTAGGACATGCCGGTTTCCTCACGATGTTTTCCTTCACCGTTTTGAGAGCAGTGGTGATGAAAATAATTTACACAAAGTAAAGCGCCTGTCTGGGTTCGAACCCACGACCTACAATTCGTAAGTCGCGGCCGTTACCACTGGGCCACCACCGCTCTCATTAAATATATATTTAATTTTAATCCTGTGTGCACATTGCCCTCAGCAGCGATTAATTATAATAACACCGTCGCACCGGATGTGCCCAGTGCCATCCATCAAGCGTCAAGCTCGCATCACTAATTACAAACACCTCACAAACCGTATTAAAACGATCCAACGTATATTTTAATTTATAATAATATCATGTGCAATATTCTTTACAATAACTCGGGTTTTAAACGCAGAATGAACTCAACGGAAACGCGAGCGTAAACGTTTGTCATAGAGCTATATATCGCACAGACGCGGCACGTCGCTTGCCGCGCTCTGCCGTGAGGCGCCCATCTCGCCGCGCGCATTAAGTCTGCACTCACTCTCAATCACTCAAGCTGTCCGGCCGTCACTCATAAGCAAGACGAACGGGGGAATGTCGGTGGCCTCCTTTGAACCCCCTTCTCCCTGTAGGTGAAAAGGGGGGATGGTCAGCTCTTGAAGACAATTTACTGTACAAGTCGAGTTCGCCGTCCGGGATTCGTGCGCTGATGAAATTTATTTGGAGCAACTTGTGTTGCAGTTTCCTTCTGTTATGGGATTTCCATAGCGACCGTTGGAACTTATATTTTTATGGACTTTTGTGCGGGGAAATGGGAATGTATGTTTCCCAGTTCTGTTATGTATGAACACGGTTTGGGATTTTTATAAAACTGTGTAACTTTTGTTTGTATTCGGAAGAAAGTAAGGCTAATAGAATTTTTTATCGTTCTGTTTTCACTGGGATAGGATTGTAGTTGTACGAGAAGTTTTCATACACTTTAGATATTTATATCGACATAAATTCTATTTATGAGATGTGCGACATGCTGATTGATTAAACTGTCATTTTCTATTGTAGAACAGAGTATTATACCATATTTTGTTTTCAGATGCTTCCCCACGCCGTATCTCCACACAAGTATCCTGCAGCCTCATCGATCCTCCATCCAAATTAACACAACACACGACTAAACTACAAAACATTAGCTCAGAAAAAAACTCAACAAAGCGGGGCCAGTCTCAAACGGTGAGTTAACATCATTATCGGCGTTGGACGCGGGTGGGGGCGAGTCGGGGCGAGGTAGGGGGCGAGTGGGGGTGGAGGGGGCGACACACGTCGCTCAGATGTCGCGCGCAGACGGACGTCTTTGTCGACCGAAGCTTTATTTACTCTTCGCGCGGACTCGCGACGACTAGAAGTGACAGCGTTTGAAAAACATTTTTTTTTCATTTGGTCTCTTGCTAATTAGGACGATTTTGAGAAATGAATGGATGGAGTGTTTTGGTCAGGCTTTTGATGGATTCTAGTAAAAGTGAGGTTTAAGTAGCTAAGGCGTGGTTAAAGTTTGGACAAATAAGGCTTTGATTTGATATTAAGTACATAATATGAAAACTACAGTGATTTCCAAATCTGAAATATAAAGTGAACCATCATAGCACTAGAAACACTGTTATCTAAATGTTACTTAATCCACTTTTTTATCATACAACAGGTTATTACTTTATAGACCTAAAAGTATTTCTGAACACGGAAGGAGGTAGAGTTTTTGTCGCAAAAAAAGCCTTGTTCATTTCCTAACATTGCAAGTATCAAAAATTGCGAATCGCACATGAACTCACCTCTTAGCTCGATTTTTCTAAACCAAAAGAAGGTTTTACCTTGCAGTGGGATAACCAAAATCAAAATCAAAATATTTTTATTTCACATAAACACTTATGAAACGTCAGAAGCTAGGTGCACTGTTCCAATTGGTCGTTTCCTATGGAGAAGAGCCGGCAAGAAACTCCACGGTTACTCTTTTAAAAATAATTGGCTTTGCAGTATGATTTAATTACAGCATAACAAAGACAATTACAAACCATTATTACATAACATAATTTCGCAAAACAAACACAAACACATGTCGCTTCTACGAACTACATCTGTGTTCACCGTGTTGATTCAATCAAACTTGACAGCACAAAGTCGATGTGGGTTGGACAGTCTACTGATGATCGATTTTTCCACCCCCTCGTGTAAATAGCGTTATGAATAACTGGCTAATGCAGGCTCACAAATAGAGTAGCCTTCACAAATACTGGTTACGTTTTTGTATGGACTAGGCACTTGTTTGGGTAAATAGAGCTTTCTTGATTTGGTGTTCTTTAGTGGGTTGGCAAGATTTATTGTGGATTTTTTTTGTATGAAAAGGTAACGTTGGTCTTTGAAATATGTCTGATACGGGCTTGTGGCTAATTAATAACAGCTGTACGGGTCAACCGATCAGGGGGGCAACCATCAACTCGTAGAGCAGTATTAATTCAATATTACTTCAGCGTGAGAAAGAGATGGAACCCTGTATAGC
Source organism: Atethmia centrago (assembly GCA_905333075.3). Lineage (NCBI taxonomy): Eukaryota > Metazoa > Arthropoda > Insecta > Lepidoptera > Noctuidae > Atethmia > Atethmia centrago. Next base: position 2,617,647 of record HG995378.1, on the reverse strand, counting down.
TCCATCACTTTCCCACTGTGAAGTAATATTATAATAATACTGCTATAAGAGGTGATGGTTGGCCCCCTGGTTAAGCTACGCTTGCCACGGTTAGTCCGTAGGTGGGTGACCATCTTTACATACCAAGACCCATCCGTGCCTCGGAAAGCACGTTAAGCCGTTTGTCCCGGCTGTCATTTGTAGATCTTTGACAGTCGTTACGGGTCGTCAGAAGCCCGAAAGTTTGAACACCAGTCTTACCAAGGAGTATCGTATTACCCAGTAACTTGGTTGTGCAGGTCAGATAGGCAGTCGCTCCATGTAAAATACTGGTATTCATTTGCATCCGTTTAGACTGGAAGCCGACACCAACGTGGTTGGGAAATGGCAGGCAGATGAGATGATGACTGGTTCACATTCGAGAGCTGGTCAATCAATTAATGTAAAAAGTTTCGCTGCGCTGTATATTATGTATTAAGACGCTGACAACACCTAAACCGCGGTCACTGTCAGATTGCATAGAAAAGAAAGAGAAGCGCGATGACACAAAGCTTGTAATTTATTGCAAAATATAAACCAATTATCTATTTACTCAAAATTGAGTTGAGTAATCGAAAATAAAAAACAACCAAGTTCTGCATTCAAATAAGACGTTCTTGTTATTAATTAAATACGTAACGTATGTTGATATTTAATGCAGATATTTTGGATTAGAACTCAAGGTAAGAGGTTAGTTTAACGTTAGTTTGTATCGAGATTTTTTTTCAAAACGTGTTTTTGTAACAACCAAGTTCTGAGAAATATGTTCAAAATTAACATATATTTTTACCGCTATCACAAACTATACATATTTGGCATTTTTTTCTTAAGAGAAGCCTATTTTGGTCAATTGGGTCTTGTCAGCGCCTTAATACAGAGCCATCTAGTATGGTCTCAAGTTTCAAATGTCATAAGTTTTTGTTTTTTTTAATACAGAGCCATCTACGTTTACTCCTACCGCAAGCCACGTTAAAGAACTTCATTTCAACAAGTACAAATACAAAGAGCAAAGTTGAAAATATCTGTCAAAACCACACTTCACTGCACTACGAGACATAATATGACTTTGTCTTGGATCTACAGTAGGATTCATAGTATTGACAGTATTTTACAGAAATTGTGATTTTCATAACAAAATTCAACTTTCACAATCAAATAAAATCCTCTCATACCAAGCCAACTACACCTCCAGAGCCTGCATGTTGCACTCAATCACACCCAAGACGCACCTCCTCAACCCTCTCCTACTTAATTGACGTTCCACTCCATCAAAACAACCTTAAACGTTTCAACAAACACAATCCCAACTACAGAACAAACGAAATCCAACCTTAAAACAAGACCATTAAAATTCAACGGGACAGCAACAAAAAAATTGCAGAAAATTTGCATTGTGCTGCAAATAATTTTGCTGTGGAAATAAGCAATTATGACCTGTATTTCAACGGTGTAGGGCTTTTGGAAGATGAAATAGTTATAGTTGATGCTGAGATGTGCAGCTGTCATCAGGAAATCATACGTCACAGTTGAAGTGTCAAAGAAAATATGCTGTTGGTAGTTGAATGTGGGAAAGAAAAAGGTATCGGGTAAGGTCAAAATGGCAATGCACTTTTGCGATTATTTACAAAACGTGTTTCTGTAATAAGATATCGTGTATTAATAATCTCTTAAGTCTCTAAATTATGTGACACGAGGACTGGAAATAAATTATGATTTTTTTTAAATTGAGGTCGATCTGTCATTTGTTTTAGCGTGTATTATTTATTATATCAAAGTGCAGTTTTTAATGGAATCAATCAACTCAGTTTCTTTGTCATGTCATTAGGATTATTTCTAAAGTTAAATCGCTTTAAGTCTGTAACGGTATCGAGGGGTTATACAATCCTACTGGTAATCAACTACTTTATTGAGCTTAAGATTGGAAACAGTTTAGCTCATTGACACAAAAAATCGTTTTATTACTATCAGTATTTTACTGTGGCACCAAATAGTAATCTGGGTTCCAAAAACAAGCCATTAAACACGACATATTTAACATTAACGACCACCATTAAAAATGCTTAAAAGTTTTCAACAAACTTCTGAAACAGCCGCAAAACCGCTAAAGTCTACAGAAAGCTCCTAAATCCAATGCACTGTGCGACAAACTGAATGTCGCACGACCAAAATAGTCAACGATGTTTGACAAATAGCTAACAGATGTCGCTTCACAAGTGGGAGGTCTACGCCACTTTTTTTCCACGCCGTTCGCGCCTCGGCACACTTGGCGAGCAATATTCGGCGATTGTTTCCAAACTTCAAACAGAAGTTACCTTATTGTGAATGGTCGTGGAAAACTCTTAATAAGATAGCGTTGTGTTCGGTTTAGATATTTCGTTTTGGCTTGGAACTGGCTGAGTTTGTAGCAGAGGGTGCTGTGTATTCCTTGTTTGGCCTAGGATTTAGGACTTGAGATTTTAAATGTAAAGTTACATCATAAGGGGATCCCTGTTCATTTTTGTATCGTATTATATCAATCCAGCCATTTGTAGGTACTTAATTGATTCGTTTCTGCATAAAGTATACCGAAGGAAGAAAAGGAAACAATTTTATCATTGAAACGTTAAAGAAATGAAATACAGGCATGACAAATTCAGGTGGCGCGACCTCAAACAACTCATTAACCAACCAAGCATTATTCAAAATATCCAAAATTACAGGAATCGTCTGCAAACAACATAAATCGCTTTAATACGAGACCGCGTGGAATCAATCTATCAATCAATAAATCGCGCTAAAGATTGAGATATTCCACTCGGGGGCGAGACTGGGCTAGTGGGGTGAGAGGGGGTGTCGGGGGCGACAGGGAGGGGGTCTGTTTACCGCGCCCGTGACGGATATATCCCTCGTAGACACCCGTCAATCATCCACGATATGATGAGAATTAATATTTCACGAAGATATTACGACGACCGATGAGTCTTCATATTTAAATGCGGGAATAAGGGATGCGGTGGCTGTTGTTTCATGAGGAAGGATGATTCGAGGATTACAATGTTCAAGTTAATGTGGAAATGCTAGATCTATAAGTAACACTCGGACAAAAAAAACAACATTCTTATTACGTAGCTCCCCTTTTGAGATTGAATCAAAAGTGGACCTAGTAAGTAGGTTTAAAAAATACTAAAATCGTTCAAACAGAACAACTTGGCTAGTTACTACAGCGTTAATATTGTTGTACGAGTATAGTCCATATTTACCAATCATTTTAAAAATCCAATCCAATATAAGTATATTTTATATCAAACCAACTTCAACTCCACATTTCTCACATTCGACCAGAAGCATATTTTCTAACTACATATTTCAGAAAAAGTAAAACTAAATTACATCAGAAAGTTGTACTAGAAGTAGAAATGTGTAAACAGCTAGGAAATCAATCAAGTCGGACTTGGGGGTACAGGTTGGGGGTGAAAGGGGGCGTCGCGGGGTATCGCGGGGTGTCGTGAGACCCCTTGACCCGTGCAGTAGACGGGTGACGTCTGACTGATGGCTTTCACGGGACATTGTTGCAACTGCTTAGTATGGGATGAAATGTTGGTATTGGTGATAGTGTTATCATTGTGGTAGCATCCTAAACGCCTCGCTTTTTCGTATGATGATTAAATATTTCAGATAAAATAGACCACTGCACAGCATTTTATTTATGAGACGATAATACCTGTTATGTGTGAGAATTGCCAAACTTAAGTGGCAGAGGGCAAGGCACATTGCTCGCAGAACAGATAGCCAATGGGGCCGAAAGGTTCTGGAGTGGCGACCGCGTACCGGAAGACGTAGCGTTGGAAGGCCTCCTACAAGGTGGACCGATGACCTTGTGAAGGCCGCAGGAATCCGCTGGATGCGGGAAGCACAAAACCGGTCGAAGTGGCGGTGCTTGGGGGAGGCCTATGTCCAGCAGTCTTTCGACTGAAATGATGATGATGAATACCTGTTAGTTTCAACTAACTAAAAGATTAAGGTACCTGTAGATTTACGTGAAAGTGTCACGAGACAAAGGTTGTAAAAATTACAAAATTTTATTAACTGTCACTGATTTCTCCAGTAACCATTCCATGATCCATCCAAGGATAAAACACTTTCCAAAAGTGACGGATCCTTCCTCCTTTCACAAAAACGAATAAACCTTAATCTTAACATCGTTATTTCTGCACAAACATCACGCTCTCCTTGCATAACCTCGAAACTCATAAATGGATAATGACATTAATATATCAAAATTATTTGGGCCAATAAAACGAGCGGTACCAATACGTTTATTGCCATATTTAAAATTAAATCGTATCAATCAGTTATTATGTTAACTGCCTTGAGTTTGTAATAAAACTTTCCTTCGTGTTGACGTGTTGATTTAAAGGAAAATAGGTGCCACAGAGTATTTATTTAACAGAAGCGATATCGAAAGGAATAATAAAATATTGTTAAATCCACTTTACGTCGTAAAATAATGTGTAGATAGACAAGCAAAATATAGTTTAGTAAAGGCTAGGCAAGGCTAGCTATTTTCACCTTAATTCAGTACCGATAAACTACATCAAATTAGCATATCAGTGAAATTAAAGCGTTTCTGGTTATAGTTATAAATCACAGGTAATCACTTCATCGCACGCCGTAGGTACTTGCCTAATAACAGTTTACTAAAGGCCACATGCAGAGCTAAGACGTGAACTACTTACTTCTTGGTATATTCCATAGCTTAACCCCACCAAACAGTAGCTTTTCACATTTATTTATATTCATAAACTCATGCCTTTTTCCCATGGGGGTAGGCAGTAACTACAGAAAGCCAGCTGCTACGATCCTTACATATTCTTTTTGCTTCGTTTACGTTCATACGTCTCTCTTTATTTATTTACTAGATGCGCCCCGCGGTTTCACCCGCATAAGTTTTGACCCGGTGGGTATATCGGAATAAAAAGTATCCTATGTGTTATTCCTGGTTATAAACTATCTGTGTGCCAAATTTAATCCAAATCTGTTCAGTACTTTTTGCGTGAAAGAGTAACAAACATCCATCCATCCATTCTTACAAACTTTCGCATTTATAATAATAATAGGATTTTATTATTTATGTACACACAGTAAAATACACAGAGATACGATATAATTATAATTTTGAGTAGGTACAATGGTAATGGTACTGCTTATTTCCTAAGAAATTTCTTCCAGCTGACCTGCACAATGAGAAATGAAAAAGAAATATAGACAACAGTGTATGCGAACAAGAAGAGAAAACTCTTTCTTTTTTTCTAACTAGATTTAAGAAGATTGTGGACAAGAGTTAAGGCTCCCGCAGAAAGCCGCGTCGCGCCTGTCTGCACGAGCCTTTAGCTGTAGAACTGTTTTGTTTGTACAGAATAACAAAAGCGAATTAAAAATCATTCACATAAAAAAGTAGTGTATGGAACAAACCTGCTATTGCATCTATTTTGACAGATGCCTGCGTAATGTCCGCACCACACCGCTTGACAAACAACAGAGTACCTATGCATTTCAATCGTCCGCCCCGTCTATTCTCCAACTTACTCTTTGTCATTAGATATTGATTGGTCGACTGCACTTGACATAATTGTGTATGTTCGTACTAAGGTCGCCATGTTTTAGGACAGAATCATTAATAAATGAGCTATTTTTGTTATTGGGTGATTAAACGTGTAATATATGTTAATTATGTTTATGGGGCAGTTGCTATGTATTTTTACCCGACTGCGCGACAGCAAAGACGTGGGTTATGTTTTAGACATGAATTTTCTCGATGTTATCAAAATCAAAATATTATATTTCACATTTAAAACCTTCATTGGCACTTATGAAACGTCAGAAGCTAGGTGCACGGTTGCAATTGGTCGTTTCCTATGGAAAAGAGCCGGCAAGAAACTCCACGGTTACTCTTTTAAAAATAATTTGTTTTTACAATGTTTTCAAATTACAGTGTTAATAGGTATGGGACGACATGAGTGTAGGCCTGTCGAGAAGTACCAGGTACTTAACAAAAATAAATGATTTACAAATCGACAGTCTATAAAGCCTACAACGTTCTCACATGCGCAAAATATAAAAGAATCTATTTTAAATATTAATAAAATAATAAAAATAAAAATTATACCAGTCGTATGCACTTAATGCTTGCAGTGAAGTAGCAATGTTGCTTTTAAGCTGAATTTAAACTGCTGGATATGCATAGGGTGATCATCGATGCCCCCAAACAAATGAAAGTGTTTTTAAAACGTTTCTCAGCAAGTGCATGCTTGCATTGATTACACAATACCTGTAACCAGCTTAAAAATAACTAGACTGACCCATTAAAATATTACTAAATACAACATTAACATACATTGTAAAATGAAATAAGCTCAGACGTCGCCCCTGACACGTCGCTCAATTAATACCCGCTGTACGTCAATTAAAACCAAAATCTGTCAATCATTTTACAGACAGACCACAGAGTACAAATATTCAGAAGGACCATTTATTGCAACGCGCGATATGGAACTTGCGTTAAGGTGCAGTATTAATAAATCGTCAGAAATTATTTATTGATTGGCTGTAATCTGAAAAAGGGTATTTTCGTTCCATGGAAACCTGTGTGTCACATAAAAATGAGTGACTGTTTCACTGGATTTCCGATGCTTGAGTCATTTTGAACTTAAAACCTCTTTGGTCATGAGCCACATAGTTCACCTACTATTTATTATACCTACTGTGTGAATTTCTATGACTACATGTGAAATGTGGCTAATGTGTTGCCAAACTTTCTAATTTTAATATCTTTCTTGGAAGTCGCAGAAAGTGTAAAAAATGGCGGACATCTTTAGTTGCTTAAGCATGTTGCATGCATGACACGCACTTTTATAATTCCTATCATTATAACATTCGACATACGGTAGAATAGGACACGTAACCAATAATCTCATTACCCATTTCGAGAACGGGCCTTCTGTGAATTATCTACTCTGTGTCCAGACAGACAGACGTCAGGACTTATCATATTAATCAATCAACCATACGATTCGTTATTAATTAACTATTTTTGTTCGTCGTTTTTATGTTACCTTGTTTTAATACGTGGGACTGGGAATGACTGGCTTACCTGGGAAAGTAAAAAGGCATTATTATTATATGAAACGACAATCCTAACTAATATTTTATATGCAAAAGTGAGTTTGTTTGTCTGTTACGCTTTCACGCTAAAACGGCTGAACGGGTTTTGACTGGACAACATAAAAAGACCTAGGTTAGGACTTTTTATGTTGTATGTTCCGGTGGGATAATTTCCGACTTCCACGCGGGCGAAGCCGCGTGAAAAGCTAGTATAATATATATGTATGAATAGGTAGGCTAGAGCGGTAGATTATTATAGCTAGGTTTTGATTAAGTTATTGTAGATAATGGTTGAATTGAAGTTATGATTTATTGACCTACATAATATTTAAATTGATAATTAAAATGTTTGTACTTCAACTTTTATTTGTATCTTGGTGTGGTGTACTGAGGTGCCCATAATTTCAAGAGTACTGGCCCGACTATCTACTTTATCACTAAACGAATTAATTACTACAAACAATGGTAACCAAACCGTTTGTTTAACATGATGCTCACGAGTATGTCAATATTCTCTTCATTGGTGCCGATTCCCTTGTTCACAAACTAAATTAAATTTAAGTTCAGTGCATCTTTTTCTTTCTATTTCATTATGAAAAGGACAGAAGATAAATTTTAGTTTAGTCCTGTCAAATTAATCGGCGCTTGACGTAAATTGACGTAATTTTAGTAGGCAAGTTTTTAATCACGTCTAAACTAGTATGGAGTAGTGACGGGCGCTGATTAATTTGACAAGACTAAACTAAAATTTATCTTCTGTCCTTTTCTTAATGAAATAGAAAGAAAAAGATGCACTGAACTTAAATTTAGTTTAGTTTGTGAAGAAGGGAATCGGCACCATTATCTTTAAGTTTGGACATTTAACAGTATGGATAACCATAACTCTGGAATAAGAGTTCCATAGTTATGAACATCTACAGACTGATATAATGACGCAACCGGACGACTGAGCTAAACTGTTGTATTGACAACAATGGCAGTAGCGCCATTGACAGCCTGTCTATCCACTAAACTGTTTTCATCGTCTGTCTTATTGTAACGATGACGTAAACATTGACAGCCCTTGTATTATTACGATAAAATGCCTATTTCAAAGGTTTTTTGGGTTCCGTATGTCCGAATAGAAAAACGGAAACCTTTAGGATCACTCGTGTGTCTGTCATATGCTAGCTGTCACTTTGTGTAATGAAATGGTAATATTTATTGTAATGATGATCATTTAGTTTAATCGATTTATATGCGTGTAAAATAAATGAATATTAATAAGTGTAAAAGTCTAGAATACAAGAAATACAATAAATATGACCATTTTATTACACAAAGTGACGACTAGCACATGTCAGATTACCCCAGTGAATTAATAATTAGACTTTAAATAACACATTCATTGTACGAACCCTCACCACGCGAATTCAACTCGCACTTGTACTACAGGCTACCTGCCTACAAATAGGTGACGGGCACATTCCATTCATATCAATTCCTTTTTCATTACCGTACCTTCAAAACGATCCACTTAAATACAATAAACTACTAGTAATACAATAAATAAAATATAACGCACAAAAAAATCAATGTTGTACCTAAAAGAAAAATTTACCAACTACCCTACACGGGCGACCGATAAAAAATAATGCCATTTACACCGTCCGACACCGCGGCGGATTCGACTTATAGTCACTTGCCCCGCTTCGTTATTGCCGTAACAAAATGGCCTATCTTCCTTCTCGCTCGCACTCACGAAAAACCCATATAGAACAATGCGGGCGTAGTAAAATTTTATTGGAAGCACACGTGGGGTACATCCCGGGCCGGCCTGCATAATGCAGAAGCACGTTAGCTAAAAAGAAAGATAACTGCATATTTATACAATCGGTACGCGATATTTCGTTGCGACCGTCACTGTAAAGTGTGGAAACGTATCGGTTCCATCCAGGCTAGATTAGTCTGGTGGTGGAATTTATGCTTTTTAGATGTTTGATGGGGAAAATTTGACTGGAAATTGAGGTAAGTAAAGGGAACTGTTTTAGTTTTGCAGTTGTTAGAACTATAGAGCCAAAGGTCGAAGAGTGTCTAAAACTTTTCATGGCGATAACATTAATTTAATATTTAAATCAATAAATATGTTCTATTCGCAACTGACATTTTAATAATAAAATGCTCAATGTTCTAAAATCTTTGGTAAATCAAAAGATCACTAAACAAAACCAAACAACAAAAACAGACCAGCAATTAAACGTGTAATTGATAGGCCATTGTCCTACCCTTTCAGCACTACAAGTTGAACTTCTATATCTAGGCAGTGCTGGCATCACTTAAAATCTAGTACAAACTACAAAGGAAACCAGCTTGCAAATAAACAAGGCTATTTTAAACCGATTTTTTCCGTCTACTAAATAAAGTAGCGCCCGCGCCCGCGCCCGCGCCCGCCTCGTATGTTTTCACCATAGTGTTCGATTACAATTTAATGCATCGCATTCGCACTCAAATTCAAAATCTTAAACGTTTACACTTTACACGGAAAAATCGACCTTAGAACTTAGCATTTACAATTTGGATTTGATTGTGTTTTCCTCGTTGGTGCGTCGTGTCCGTTTTGTGGCACAATCAACTTTATTTCTCGGAGAGTAAAGTTTGTTTTGTATTGTTTTTAAATGTCGTATCGTAGTCGTGGAGCGGTCGTTTCGTTGCATTACACTGTAGTAGTGACATCGGTCGCTACTATCATTTCTTTTACAACAAAACTAGTAGTTTATTGGTTCCGTGTCTCATTAGAATCGTTGTGGGCGGTTTATTTTAGAGCTTTTAATATTTTTACACTCTCGCTATGATAGAGAAATTATACTGTGAAAACTCGATTATTTTTATTGCTCTCTTCAACTTTATTCAAATTACATGATTTGTTTGATTGCCGACTATACCATGATGGATACTCGTACGGTCACAAACTTGTGGGTTTATGTTGTTGTTTTAATGGCTGTGATATTGGTGCCATTCAAACAAATCCACCTACGACGTACCGAGATGTTCTGGGCTAGACAATACTTAGACCATTTACCAAACTTAAGATAACTAAGTTACTACACCTAAGTAAGGCTACAAGCCATAGCTTGTAACCTTACATAGATAAGGCTTTTTTTTTTAAGGTGGGAAATCATCAAATAACTTCTCCCGCTCTGGGCGGAGCGGGAGGGTGTGTCAGACTCTTACTGACTAAAACCCACCCGTATTCCTTCCTGTTGCCTGTGTTGCGGGGGCCTCGGTGACCCATAAGTACCTTCCCGCGACCCCGGTAGGTATCGGCCCTGGTGGACCCCTACCTTTGTGCTGACGACATCTCTTTGACGCGCGCTTGGAATACAACGCGCCGTCGACCCGGGCCTGGTCCTTACCGGACGGTGAGCTACCCATTGCTCACCGTCCGCAAGCCCGCGCCTACGGTGGCCGGAAATCCGCCCGGGATTCCCGACGCCCAGGGCGTCTCCTGCGGCGGCTAGGGGCGAGAGGGCGCGAAACTTGCCTTTCCCTCAACCGTCCCGTACATAAGTAAGGCTAAGGTCTAATTTCATCATACATCATAATGTATGATGAAATTAGAACCACATGACTGATTTCAGATGATTCTATCACCTATTGGTGATCTCAACCGTCAATGTAGTTAGCTACAGACGATGACGACGGTGACGATGTACACTATGTTGTTGTGTGACTAGTCACACAACATCACGTACATTTATACATCACGCGAACAGCAAACATTTCGTTACAAAAATGCTATTTAGTATCTCAATAAAACTGTCTGGATTGCTAATTTGATTTATTTATCGTGTTATTAGTTGGAAAGAACGCGTCTTGAAGACAAATCTTGATTTATGTCGCGCCATCTGTGTTAAGGATGTCAATCGGCTAAGAGTGAGCGCATATGTTGCTGTTGTGGGCAACTTTTTGTGGATCGGTGATTTGTGAGTTGGTGATAGAAGGTATCATTTTATGTAAGTAACATAAAATGGTATTAATTGTATTAATCTTATTAAGAAAAGATGCTTACAAGTGGTTTAATTTTAGTAATATGTACAAAATTCCAAGCTTGGGTACCGGTAAATACCTAATACAGGCAAATATTCCTATAATTTTTTTAAAACAAAAACTTTGGGCGGCTAGACTCAAATATAAAGCTTGGACGTGAACTTTTTTTTTGTATTTGTGTGCCTTCTTTGCGTCATGTTTACCGCAAAGAGACGTATTTTGTTTCTTTTCTTTTTCTTTCACTTTTATCGACGACGACCATTGTGAAAAGAGAGATCGCAAGTAACCGTATGAAAAAAGTTGGTAAGTGTACACCTTCACTAAACTTATCAAATAAAGTAATAACCCAATTTTCCCTCAAAAAAATCACTAAAATGACATCACCTCAAGAGTGATGCCTGACCATCGTATGAATCAGCATCACCAGTGTTTTTCCATATGTCACCTCCGCTGACACCTGTCCCCTCATATTTATGGCAAAAATATGATAATTCAACTCAAAGTCGTTATTTCTTCAGATTAATAATATAAACGAATCGCTTATGTCACTCATATTCTGATTTATTTGTCATATTATAATTATTATGCCGTGTTTATTTCTAGAAAACACAAACACTGATGGTGTTTTTGATTTGTTTAAGTCAACTGTGAATAATGATGAACACGTTAATTGTGAAACTTGTGAATAATATCATAAAGCAATCAAAATAGGTACCTACTTATCTAAGACTGATGCAGTTGCTTGATGTAAGAAAAAATAACATTTTCACATTGTTATGCTTTTTTGGAATTCGGTTGTTTTTGGTAAAAAAGTTTTTTTTTTCACTTTTTAGTTATGGTAGGTACCTACTCCGCACCAATTCGTATACCACTATTTGCTATGTAAACAAAAATGACAGGAAGTATTATAACATCATCAAGATATACAAAGTGGATTAAATACTTATTATCGAAGCTAACTCAAAAACTACCCAATCCTTTTTTTATAAAGAAGCACCGCGAAAGCTTCCTCTACCAAATGAACAAAAAAAGATTTTTTTAAATCGGTTCACAATTGACGAAAATATCGATAAACATACATAAAAACAAAAAAAAAAACATACAGACGCACATTATAGCCTCCCTTTTTGAAGTCGGCATAAAAATCACAAACATCCAAAATATCAGTCGCCTTATAATATACGGCAATGTCGGCAATACCTTTTCTGCTGACCATCGACGGTCAGACGAGGATAGAACTCTTAAGGTGGATCCGCAGTGGTAGCCCGCGAAATTCAAATTAGCTTAAGTTTTTTGCAATCTACAGGTCCGTGTCAGGTTGTATCTTGATCAAAATATCATTCGCGACCATAACAAATATGTATTCACAGAATTATAACCATTAGAATTATTAATTCATCTCTCTTAGTTAGATATGGAAAAGTTCTTATGGAACACATCTAACTTAGAGAGACTTATTAATGATTTTAATAATTATATCCACCTTAAACTGCAATAGCAAGATGCTGACCGCCAATCTTATTGGGCTTAGTCACATTTATGTCAAAACCAAATTCATGCATTTTAATAGAACGTGATTAAATGATACATCAACCTCAAAGTTGTATAACCTTTGATTCACCTTTTCATTGATACCTAACTATAAACTGGCTGACCCGGGGTCGCGGGAAGGTACTTATGGTTCACCGAGGCCCCCGCAACACAGGCAACAGGAAGGAATACGGGTGGGTTTTAGTCAGTAAGAGTCTGACACACCCTCCCGCTCCGCCCAGAGCGGGAGAAGTTATTTGATGATTTCCCACCCTCAAAAAAAAAAAAAAAAAGATGACAGCCCACGTGATTTATTGATGATGTTCAGATTGCCTGAAATGACTCAAAAGTGAAAAATCATTTTTTACACTTTTGCTCCAAATAACTTACTTTTACACTCTGCGTGGTTGCAGATACCATTATGATAGTAGAGGAACTACTATAATAATTGTTTCTGCAATCCCAAATCCTGAATTATCTCTTTAAGAGACTGACAACAGCTAAAGCGCGGTCACTCACAGACTGCATAGAAAAGAAAGAGAAGCGCGATGACACAACGCTGGTAATTAATAGCAAAATATGAAACAATTATCTATTTACCAAAAAAATATTGATTGAATAAAAAAATTAAAACACTGTTAGGCTAATATGTTGCTTTTAGAATAATCTGACCATAAATCAGAATTATTGCATGTTGTTTTTAATCGTTAAAAGATTTTTTTAGAGGTATCTTCGTGATTTTTTTCTATCGTATCAAATTACTTGTATTATGTTTTCAACACACTATCTACCTAGCATATTTTCTGATTTAATTTACTGCAGTGGATAATTATACTTTTTAGGCATTATAAAACTTGCGTTTAGGTCCTGTAGTCCCTTAACTAAAATCTCTACAATAAAATCTACCCAGTACGCCCAAATATCTGTAACAGCTAGGTATAGCATGACACCGTCAGCTCCGACCGATCGCGGACAAATGTTACAGGTGTAAGTGAATAATAATGGCGCGGTGAGGACCTGACGCGAATATTTTGGTCACGTCGAGCGCAGTATTAATGGTGACTCATTTATATCAGTCGAGTTGGAATCAGCTGGTGTCTAGTTGACTGTGACGTCATGTTTCAAGTATTTGATGTGGACCGTGACATATTGTTTTGTTCTTTTTTTAAGTTAAGAGATTAGTTTGGGGACTATTTTAAGTTAAGAGATTAGTTTGGGTACTATTTTAAGTTAAGAGATTAGTTTGGGTACTATTTTGGGTGGTTAATGATTATAATTGTTATTAGTTTGTTGTAGAGCTGTTCAGTAAGTCATATTTATAGATGAGCAAAATTAATACTTTTGTAGATCATTTGAAGTTATTCTGATTAATGGAATTTATTGTTACTTTCGTCGTAACTGCATCAAGAAAATCGGAAAGGGTAAAGCAGCCTTAACATTTAAGTGCTACTAAATTATCAAATATTTCCAAACGACAAATCTAAAAATAACTCCAATGTGTGTAAACCTCGTTACAATTTCAAAGTACTATAATATAAATAATGTTACCAAAACATCTTGTGTCCGTGAGTCACGCTTGACAGTTGCGCGGGAAAACGCGGCGTTTCGTAACACTCATGCAAAACGCTATAAAACTGAATTATATCTATACAAAACTGTGTGTTTATGTCTGTTTGTGAATCGTAAATTTGTCTGGTGGTGTGTATTAACTCGAGAGCTATTAGGTTAGTTTTATCGCTTTTTTATATTCACGGTTTTTATACTTTGTAGAGCTACTGAAGCTGTAGACGGCGCTTACGCCTGTTTGTGAAATCTTTGAATTTAGATAAAATAAATTCAAGTAAAACTGTCTAAAATAATGTGTATTTTAAGCGGGTCCACTCATGGTAGGTAGTAAAAAATGTATTGCCAATTGAAAAAGATTAATTAAAAAAAAAACTGTTTTAAGGCTCGTGCCGACTAGCGCGATATCGCGGGCGCGAACTATCGTTAAGCAAACTGTGGCCTGAAGTGAACTGTCGTGTAACGTTTAAAATAACAAACGACTGTGACAAAGTTGGTTTTCTGATTTTATTTTAAATTTTTTCATTTTCTTCAATCAGATTTTCGTTAATCGCATGATATCCATTGGTATATTTTGTTATACACACGAAATTATCACCAATCATCAATAAACAGCCGAACAATCAACTCATAATCAAAGACAAAACAGACCGTTCTAGAAACTAACACTACGCCGACAGGTCACCGCGACGCGCCGTAAACTTGTCGCAAGGATGACGAATCTTTAACGCGTTGCGACTTTTACATGTGCGAGAATTGACGTTGCAGATAGACCAGAAGGCTTACTTTAAAAAAAGGATCACACAGAGCAGGTGGCAGAAGACATACCTTCTGTACCGTAACAAGGAGACAGGACAGGACAAATCTTGAAATCTTCCGTAATTGGACAGACAGAAGATGAAGAAAAAGATGAGTCGTCACTATAAGCCAACTTAAGCCATGGAGACATTAAGGTACGGGTACGGTAGGTATATGCAGCTTCGATGAAGTCAGTCATAAAAGCACGTTGTAAGTTGTAGATAAAAAGTTCAGAACACGGATACGGACTCAGACGGACTTGCCACGAAAACCACAACAAAACTTCTAAGGAATAAAGGCAGTGTCAAAGTCAAAATGTTACCATCGACGTGCGGTGGACATTACGACATATACTCCAATAAAAGAATGAACAGTAACCTAGATGGACTAACAAGCCTGAAGAAGACCAGGAGGACATTAAATGCGATAGACGAAGAACCGGGCGTTGTGATGCAAATTAGAACTAAGTGCGAATTTGGAACTTCTTATTGTTCTTTGGTGTTTCTCCGTCATTTTTATAGCGTTCATAGAGTAATTTTATGTTTTTCTTTTTTAGAATTTATCGTGTACTATTGTGTTGACTAGATTTTTTAATAATGTGTGTGCCAAGAATGTGATTATTAAAAATATAATGAGATTGGAGATGTGGTAGTTTGTTATAGTAGTGAACACTGGTAATGATGTGGTGAAAGAAATATGAAGAGAATTTATAAGTGTCAATAGAAGAGTATATATATATATATAGTACTGTGATATAAATCATTTTTGTTGCCCGGAGGATTAAATGAGGTTTTGACTCGTCTAGTGGATGTCGTCGAAATTAAGTAAAGAGTAGTTCAAACAGCATTATATTTAAACATTGTTAAATTACTTGTAATAAATATGCCTTAGGTACGGTTCATATTCAAAATTTGCTAATAAGCCACCTTATACCTTTCTTTGATATCAATGCGTGGTATGCATGTCAAAGTATTTATTGAAGAATAAACTAGGTAATTAGAAATTGTTAGGGAACTGAAACCTTACGTTTTCCAAACTTTCTATTGGGTAGCACAGTTGACACGTGAAATTGGAATGTATTCTGTAGAAAGCAATTTTGAAACGCACGGTTGAAACGGCAGAGGGGCTTGTGGCTAAATAATAACAGCCGCACGGGTCAATCAATCAGGTTAAGCTACGCTAGCCGTGCTTGGTCCGTAGATGGGTGACTATCTTTACATACCAAGACCTCTCCGTGCCTCGGTAAGTTAAGCCGTTGGTCCCGGTTGTCATTCGTGGATCTTTGACAGTCGTTACGGGCTGTCAGAAGCCGGAAAGTCTGACAACCAGTCTTACCAAGGGATATCGTATTACCCAGTAATTGGGTTGTGGAGGTCAGATAGGCAGTCGCTCTATATAAAATACAGGTATTCAGGTTCATCCGGTTAGACTGGACGCCGACCCTGACATAGTTGGGAAAAGGCTAGGCAGATGATGACGGTTGAAACGGCCGGCAGTAAGAATGTGAGGCATACCTACTTAGGTACCTACATAGTTTTAATAAAACAACAATTTGTTTTGTTTTCGGAAAAACAATTGTTTGTACCTATAATTTATTACTTAAACATCTCTTTG
Source organism: Atethmia centrago (assembly GCA_905333075.3). NCBI lineage: Eukaryota > Metazoa > Arthropoda > Insecta > Lepidoptera > Noctuidae > Atethmia > Atethmia centrago. The sequence continues at coordinate 2,600,958 of HG995378.1, read as the reverse complement.
AGCTTACAATGGTGCCGATTCCCTTGTTCATAAACTAAATTAAATTTAAGTTCAGTGCATCTTTTTCTTTCTATTTCATTAAGAAAAGGGCAGAAGATAAATTTTAGTTTAGTCCTGTCAAATTAATCAGCGCTTGACGTAAATTGACGTAATTTTAGTAGGCAAGTTTTTAATCACGTCTAAACTTGTATGGAGTAGTGACAGGCGCTGATTAATTTGACAGGACTAAACTAAAATTTATCTTTTGTCCTTTTCTTAATAAACTAGATAGAAAAAGATACACTGAACTTAAATTTAGTTTAGTTTGTGAACAAGGGAATCGGCACCAATGTGCATGATGGGAAATTTGTCCTTTATCAACGGTAATGTCTGTATTACCTATTAAGACATAAACCATTATAATACAATGCAGTTTTCCGAGACGTGGAACTCGATACAAACAATGATTCTACAATCAAGTTACAACCTAACGAATCTTCCTAATTATAAAAGCTCGTGCAGGCTGATATCGCGGGCGCGACAGGCATATTGCTGCCTGTCGCACCCGCAATATCGCGCTAGTCTGCACGAGCCTTAACTTCACAAATGCCGATCATGACACAATTGTAAGCATAAATAACCGATGTAAACTCTTCATAACCACTAAATAAGTGTCATCTTGTCCACCATTTGTTGTCGCCCACTGCCCAGTGAAGCGTCATTTTTCATGTTTTATAACAGCAAACCATTTGATTTTATGATCGTAAATTACTATTATGATGGCATTTTTGAGACTACACCCACTGGTATCGGTCGCGGTTTCTTGCAATCATAAAAACATGATTGTGTGTTCTTGTTAGAATGGTTTCGATGATTGATGCCTTGGTTGAGCATTAATGTTTGCGGACCCGACTACCAGTCGGCGAATACCGTCCAAATATCGTAGTGGCTGATCGCGTTTTGTTAAGCTATAATAGCTTGGCCTCCAGGCTGATGGCGGTGCATCATGTGGACGATGCAATGTAGAAGGCAATATGCTACTTGAAGACAGTAAATAATATAATAGTCGTAATACTTTCAAGGGCTCGTTTGAGATGAGAGCAAAGAGATGGCAGCACAAGTGTAGCGGTCCACTAGGGCCGATGCCTGCCGAGGTCGCGGAAAAGTACGAAAGGGTAACCGAGGCCCCTGGCAACACAGGCAACGGAAGGAACGCGGGTTATTTTTAGTCAGTAAGAGTCTGACACACCCTCCCGCTCCGCCCAGAGCGGAGAAGTTATTTGATAATATCACATCCAAAATAAAAAAGGGTTTGTTTGAGGTGGTTCTGGAAAATAATGCCTGGAAGAATTTGAGGGACGCCTTTGCCCAGCAATGGGACAGAGTAGGTTAACTGAAAAAAAAAAAACTTCCTCGGAACTCCCTACCGAAGTGTGCTTTCTTTGCTTTGTGTAAACGAAGCCCAAAGCTATGCTTAAGAATCAAGATTAAACAAATGGAGAAAAGATACGTAAAAGAAGACTGTCGCCATTAGGAAAGCCCGCAGCATTGGATAAATTATACGGACTCAAGCAAACCCACGTCAATCAACAAACATCAAAAGATGAACATTCAGAAATAAATTGATTTGAATTGAAAAATAACAACAACAGGTGATCTTGAGGAAAAGATATCTTTTATTGATACTGTCGACTAGCGGCCAAGGTTAGAAAATGATGTCCCTTGAATAATAACAGATCAGAATAAGATATTCAATCACGTAAGTAAAGGCTCCCGCAGACAAGCGCGACGCGACTCTAGTAGGACAATTTCTATAAACACTTCATGGAAATTGGTCGCGTCGCGTCGGTCTGTGGGAACCTTCATTCAAACCTGATGAACTGATTGCATCACCATTTTTTTGATGATTTAATACTTTCCGAGATCTTCGACATTTCCATAATTTGAAAGTTTATGTTGTGTGTTCCTGAGGTCTTCTGTTTTAATAAGTATAACAAACTATTAATTAATATAATACTCAAACAATTTTGCAAAGAAACTGGCTGTCATATCATAATTCACATAATGAATTATCACAAAAACTAAAAAACGTCACCGCTGAGACTGATCTACACGTCAATAAAATATGATAATATATTTTGTCTTTTTTGTCGCTTCTTCTATTCACGAACTAGTTCTGTCATATGACTTTGCTTGTGTTCATTGAAGTACTTCATATTTTCACCATCTTCATTGGCACCCTTTTTCTACTCACTGCTAAGTATAAGCCACTTCCCTTTTGTGTCATATTTTAATATATGTTTACTAAATAATAAATAGGTTACCTACATAGGCTCGCCCCCTATTACGTGGGATTTAAACATAACTGGCAAACTATCGTAATATAGGTCCACCTCTGCCTAACCCTTCGGGGATTACCGCGTCATGTTATGTATGTTACCTATCTTAAGCAACAATAGCAACAGCCGATGTATACAGAGGTGGCAAAATCATGATGCAGTACTTTACGCACTAATCTTGATTCAACAATTCTAGGTTATTCGTATACGAAAGCATTATTTCAGTAGTGGACATTAACGAGCTTTCAGAGATTTAATGCTAATGGAAATCTTAAAACACAAAGTTATAAAACTGAAGATTTATTTCGAGATGAAATGCTGTTTGTAAAATTACGAAATATTCACTCACATTCTCATAAAAAGTTACTATAAAAGTACAAACCTATGTTCATTGTTCAACTCTACAAGGTGTCGTTTTGCATTCTCATTCAAATTCAAGGAGGTAACTATGCTAATGATTTTCGACACGAATCAATAATAAAATAAGTACTTAGGTCTTTTTTTATTTTTTTCAAATTTTCGGAAATCGGCATGTGTAGAACACGCATGTTAAAACGCGGCCCGTGTGATACCGCACTGTAACTGCCCTTTTATACATACTACCGCATACGCAATGGGCGATTCTGTTCTGTGAAAGTGGTGTATTCTAAAATACTGTCAAACTTAAATAACTAAAAAAACAAGTATGTATTAATTATTGAGCAGGTATCGTAATTTTATTTGATTATATGTCTTTCATAGCAGCCTCCTAGAATTTGACGAGGATGCAAAACGACGTTCACTTGACAAAAATCCATTATTAAAAAAATAAACAATAAACTTACAGACAACCCAACAATTCGCATTACATAAGCAAATATATTAACATAATTTATGTCCACAACATTAACATTCAAATTATTATGAATATCAAATAATACATAAAACGTTTTTATGTATGTTGATAGACATTATTGAGGCTATTTGTGTTATATACCAGAGAGCAGTGACCCATTTGGAAATGAACTTTACGATGTGGCATGCGAACCTGATTGATGGTGTGTTTTGTCTGAAATATGTGTAGGAAAAGCCGAAATGCGTTCTGATAGAACAAAAGTTTGGTTGTATTCAATCACATTACTGTTATCATCAGACTTCCTAAGATGCATCACACAGTCCCCATCCCATTAAAAACTATAGTCGTATCCCCCTGTTTATGAACTGCTTATCACAACAATATAATTAATGCAGTCCGCGCTTCGACAAACGTGTTGATTAAGGAATTTCAACTCTGACAACTGATGAGAAGTCCATGTTTTGTACAGTTCATATAAAAAAAATACGTCATTTTAACTATCTCAAAATAAAACTGTCAGTACCCATCAAATAACTTGGTCAAATATTTACTCGGACCATTATTTTCCAATAGAAGACATTGGGCACAAATCGTAGTGGAAATGACCAAAACATTCAAAGTACTCTTTCAAAGAACCATTAACAACAGCATAATTGATACCAAAAACCCATCACTACGACCCATCAATTAAACGATAAATTAAAATCAAAACATGACGCTAATTTATTGGGCCCACTCGGTTTAACACAACACTTTGCGTGCCAACGTTATCGCCGTGCCGCGATTGACGCGAGCGTTGCGATCACTCATCGAGTGCAGCTTGCAGTGTGTCTCGGGGGTGCAGGGAGGTATCAGGATGGTAAAAGGGTGCTTGGATTTTTTTTTGTGTAGAGGGACAAAAAATAATCAAAAGGTGAACGGTAGAGAAAGCTGTATGACATTAAATAGGCATTTTGTAATAAATGGGTGTAAGACATAAAACGGTTGTGATTAGGTTACCGCAAGTAAGACAAAAAAAGTAGAAGATAATATATGTATCAATATACAAAATCATTGGAGGCGAATGATTGAACCGTACAGGCATGTACTTATTCAAGTTTGTAGAAAAGAAGTTGAGGTTAACGATGTTTTAAATAATGCCGGAATTTATTGAGAGCAGTGGTGGTCCCGTGGGAACGGCCGCGACTTACGAGTTTGTAGTTCGTAGGTTCGAACCCAGACAGGCGCTTTACTTTGTGTAAATTATTTCATCACCACTGCTCTCAAAACGGTGAAGGAAAACATCGTGAGGAAACCGGCATGTCCTAAAACCAAAAAATTCGAAGACATGTGACATCTACCAACCCGCACTGGGCCCGCGTGGTGGATTACGGGCCACTCCCTCTCACAGAGACGAGGCCTGTGTCCCAGCAGTGGGAACATTATAGGCTGATTATGTATGGAATTTATTGATATTGTTACAAATTTTACTTCGTTACATAATGCACGTGTCAGCTTATTGGGATTACTCATCGTGCTTAAAGAAGACATAGGTGACCAATTAATTATAACGTGAATGGATAGTCAGCAGGATAACCTGTGTCAGAAATTTTAATTTGATGAAAACAATTTAAATGAAGAGGACTCATCCTTTAAACCGAGCTGATAAGTAACAAATCAATATCACTCTAAATAACGCAATCATATTTCTCGGACCTCAGTCTAGCCGGCTCAGTCTAGATGAGTCAAAAATGTAAATAGAGAATGTCCCAGATAATTTTGGTAAATGTCTAGTTGATATATAGGCGGTATTGTTTGAAGATAGTTTAAATGGTAATATTGCTTTGTCTACTCTATTAGATTTGCATACAACGAACATTATTTCAAATTTAAATGTTAATCAAATTAAAGGCATTTAGTGCTTAATGTTCAGTAAAATATACAATTTATATTCTTATCAACATTCGGAATAAAGAAGGCTTTGTTTTATATTGTTTTATGATATTGTATTATTGTTATTCTGACTAGTATAACTATATTAATATACCTGTGTCTAATATGAACAAGTTACTTATTTATTGTTATTTTCATTGTTTCGATTGAACTCACGACCAGTAATTCATCATCCTAATAAAAATGAGGTTAACGTAGGCTGTCATTATCAGCAGTCTATTTTAATCCTGACAGCAACTGATTTGTTAAAATCTTTTGACTCTCAAGACAATAAAGTCACAATATTGCACCTCCCAAATCCAGCCCTGCATACAGCGTGAACGAAACTAAACAGGTGCACTGAATTATGCGTTCGCTGATGTATGCACCCGATGCACCGCAAGCACCCCAGGTGAAAATGTGCAGTGTTGCTAACGTAAATACGCGAAATGGCCGGTCAATCACCGGACTGATGCTAAAGCTGTAAATATCTGGTAAGTGTATGAAAAGCATTGTTTTGGATAACAGTGGAACGAATAATAATCTTTTGAGATTTAGTGGTGGAAGGGCATTGAACTTGGCGCTTAAAGTAGGGATGTTTTAGTTGAATTATGGTTGATGGTTGAGTCACTGACAAATGTAGTTGCAAATTCTTGGATCAAACCGGATGTTTTACATAAACAATAATATTGTTACTAGCGTACCTACCAATCAATTAATCATTATGCAGAAGTAACTACGTATAGCATAATCAGCTTATAATGTTCCAATTACTGGGCACAGGCCTCCTCTTTTCGAGAGAGAGTGAGCTGTAATCCACCAAGCGGGTCAAGCTGTGCGGTTTGGTAGATGTCACATGTTTAAATTTATGGGTCTAGGACATGGGCCGGTAGCCCGGTAGTAGAGACTGTAGGTTATGTCTCAACTATTATTTGAAATCAATGGTATAGTAGCGACGGTACATATATCACGCAAATACTTATTTCGTTCTAATTAGGAATTACCAACAACTGAACGGTTACGGCTAACTATCACTATCTTGAAGACGACTATTCCGTCACACGTAAAAACTGAAATGGCTAGTCGCTGTTTCATACAGTCATCTACCGAAAATATAAACCTACCTATCTTTACTTCCCTCCATACCACTCACTGATACCCCTAATATCTTGAAGCTGCTGGCTCAGAGCCAATCACCTCTGACATAACGTAGCTGATCACCTACTGACGGATGTAAGTGCTTGCTGTCTCCGACATATGGAGGAGGTATTTGATTCAGATTTGAGAACTGTTATTGAGAACAAAAAGAATGAAGATTGTTCTTTTTTTTAAGTGAATGACGTGCTGAAAACTGTGTTACTGCAAATTCTGGCCTTGACGCTATCTAAAGCCGTTTAAGTATTATCCTGCGCTAGTGCAAATACAACAAAAGATCTACTTCTGTATTCTTCTTGGTGTACAAATGGAGTTTTATTGTCTTTACGAAAGTAACGAAACTATGAACGAGTCTAGATATTATAGTAGCAGTGGCAGAGACTGGTAGTAAGAACAGTGGTGACCCAATGGCAAAAGGCCCCCGGATTTACGTTTCATAAGTCGTGGGTTCGTCCCCCAGCAGGCCGCGACTTACATGTTGTACGTCGTTAATTCGAACCCAGATAGGCGCTTTACTTTATGTAATTTATTTCATCACCACTGCTTTCTTTTTGGCGTTCGAAAAGTGCTGATTCTATGCTTCTAGTTTGAATAAATGACTTTTGATTTTGATTTCTCAAAGCGGTGAAGGAAAACATCGTGAGGAAACCGGCATGTCCTAGAACCAAAAATTCGGGGGCATGTGACATGACCAACCGGCACTGTGCCCACGTGGTGAATTATGGCCCGCTCCCTCTCACAGAGAGGTAGCCTGTGTGGCAGTGGGAATATTATGAGAAAAGTAGCACATTGCGTTAAGGAATTTTCTGTATTGTACGTAAACCAGCATCGAATCTTAAATTTTTCCTTGTACGCTACACCATCCTGTCATTCCTAGCTTGTTCATATCGATTTGCTTCCAACTGTCTGTCGAACAAAACGTACACTGTTCAGCGTCCTACAAGCGCTTTGAAATTTTACTATCTTGCAGGCAAGTCGACCGATCAAAAGTTGTTAACGTTCTGTATGTGATGAGATGAGCGTTTGAATGGCTATGAAATATACTTCGTCTCAGGTTAGTGTTCGTTTTTTGAAGTGTTTATGTTTTGCTGTCAATTTCTGTATTTGATGCGCTGTAACATCTGATTTTGGTCAGGTTTCAAGAGCAATGATTGAAAGTAGCAGTACCATATATGTATACCTACATTTCCTTTACTATAATGCTAAGGCAAGGCCTTAAAATAATCTTACAAAAATAATACGATACGAAATTTAACAATCCAGCCATAGGGAGGTATGCGCCGCAAGAAGAGATGCGTATTTTAAAGCTTTTTTTAAACATCATTCTTTAGTAGTATTTTCCTTCAGTTCCGATACTATTTTCAGCCAGTTCTATAACTTGACCACTTTAACAAGCAGCACGTCTAATTTCCATTCCCAAATCAAAAGAAACCATCAAACACATTAATTCCCCCACACTAACGCGCCAAAAACTTTAAACTGTAATCCTTCTCTGCCTATTTCTTCAAAAACTAAATACTCAGTCATCAGTTATATTCAAACGAATGATGAAATCAAAACTACACGACCAACGACACAGCCGTTTATCAAATCGAATTAAAATATAAAAACGGACAAATGCGTGTCGGACACCGCACTGTGAAGGGTTCCGTATTCGGGATGAATATTTACGCATGCACAATATTGATTTACCGGCCGCTAAAACAAGTTTGTATTTCATAGTATTTCTCATAAAAAACTATATGTAACGAATTATTTCTACGGCTTAAATAGCAAACACACTTAGAAACATCATCATATTTTTTTATTATGGGATCTAACAATACCCCACACGCCTATGTGCATTGATTTTTTTATATTTAATTGCGCATGGTATGGGACTATGGGAAGTGCCACCCGTAATTTTTTTTTGCTATTGCCACCATTGTTTAGCAGTACACAGAATACACCTTCTTTCCAATTTCAGCGCCATAGTGCTAATAGTCTCTTCGTTTTTGTCATTTGGCTACGGAACACTAAAAACCGCTGCGCAAGAGTTCAAGCCGTCCGTTGAGATTTGGGGCACTTTAGCATCTATTTCTGGTGACAGACCGACGGACACATTCAGGGATAGCTATCGGGTTTCAAATTCCTGTATTAAAAGGATGGAAGGATTGGTAAGTGGTCTTTGTAATTAAAAGGATTTGTGAGCTTGAGACTTGGTTCCTTTTCCTATATTTTACATTTGGGAAATGATTCTGAAACTGTATTTATGTTATTGTTGTTTACTATTCCTTGACAAGACTTAAGTGACTACTGAAATCGTTATTTCTTTTCCAGAGACAAAACAATAGAATGGAATTCGAATACAGAGAAGCAGAATTTTCATCTATCGCCATTCAAGTGCATAGGGCAGGGAAACTTCTAGCAGCCATGTTAAGAAAACCAACGACTGACTAAACTCTACTTTCGGTCCATACCTATCATAAACCACACCATTATTGTACATACATAACATCACGCCTTGTTTCCCCGAAAGGTTGGGCAGATGTGTACCTGTAGTATATACCCACATTTCGCCAGTTATGTTTTTAAGTCCCTCGTAATAGAGGGCAAGCCTATAGCCATCAACTGGGCACACAAATCCAGACTCCGGGTTGCTATTGAGAAATTCCAGATAGAAAAACCCAACAACAATTTGCTCGACGGGAATCGAACCCAGGACCTTATGCTCAGCAGTAGCGCTTGCGACCACTTGACCAACAAAGCAGTCAACATTATTGTCAAAATATGAAATAGGGTTTGTCTGTTCCGTATTGTCTTGATTCTCTTATCAATCACCACCTAATTAACAACTTCCTCTCCCCTCCTTTTAATCAAATTAAACCATAAAAAGCACAGGTAGCTTTCATTAAAATTCGTATTGACTACATGAAAAGTCAATTAGTACGTGCCGTGAGGCGGCGGCCATCTTGTAATTGCGGGAAACAGCTGCGCCCGCGCACCACGTGGGTGTTCGGCGCAACAAAGGGTTGATTAAATTGGGATTTGATTGGGTGAGAGGGAAAATGGTTAGTGTTTGGTTTGTGACAGATTGGGATTGATGAGTATTGTGCGCCTGATTGTATTTGTGGTTGTAGATGATACTGTGGATGATAAGGCTAGGCGAAGAAGCAGAGACGATTTTAAGATTCTGATCCGATCAATAGATTTATCATTGGATCGATTTGTCACAGGACGAATCCTAACATTCTGATCAACAGTAGCTTATCCCTGTTTATCTTTTGGGGAAACATGAGATAAAACATGAATGCGTTTTTATTTTGTAGCTATTGGCAGAAGCACAACACTTGGTAAGAGGCGAATCTGTTATCTCAATTTGTATCGCTACTATTTACAAGCCGTTTGACTGTGCTTCCTACTTAGTATAGTACGCGTCAAACTTAATGACGGCTCTGAAGTGTGCTACTCGCTGCGCAATACCCCTAAACCCCGCTGACACATGAATTCGTTACTGCGCAGTGACTCGCCTCATGTTCAGCGCCGCTATAAAGTTGGAATCGGGCTGTAGCAGTTATCAATAACACATAAGCAGTGGGTCCAGCCCATCCTACTAACATTCACTGCTCGTTTCTCGGTAGGTAGGTTATAAGCTATTTATTGAGTTAGTTTCTAGGTATAAGCTATGTTTTGAGGTAAACTATTAAACTGCCTACCGGGGCATAACTGAATGTGTCCCGAGTCAAAAACAATAAATAATTACAACAATAGAATTAATTTCAGAGAACATCTGTAAGTACATGTCACCAGTCTGTCTGTTTGTCCTATCAAACACATTAACGTGTCGATTATTTACTCATTAATGTAAAACATATGTATTTACGCACATAATTGTAGGCTTGTGTGACCTGCTGTGACACAAATAGGTATGAGTTATAATAAATACCTAAATGGCGACTTAGCAGAAAACTTTAAACCTATAGTTGAAACCTTATTTAATTCTCCTACTCTACCCGCTCAACTTGCTTGCAAAATGGAACGCTATTGAGATTTAATAACCACAATAGCCACAACCTTCCGTTGAACGACTTGAAAATAGATTAAATTGAATAAACATCTAGATACCAAAGGTTGAATCAATGAACAAGATATTATTATTAATGTAGTGAGACTCAGAGATTAGCTTTCTCCAGTTCGCTGAGAACTACGTGCTGTGTATCATTCGTTCATTTGACAAGTCTGGTGATCAGTCAATGTTCCATCACAAGCAATCGTTAGATTAATATATGTAATCGTTTTTACGATAGCCACAAGAACGTAGGAAGTGGTTCATTCGTTAACAGAAGCAACATGACATACATGCAAACAACAATATCAGGAAAAAGAACTGCGTATAAAAAAAACAAAACACCTGTTTCAACAGAACACCTAATAAAACATCAAAATCATCCCAATAATATTTAAATCCAAAGTCACCTTCACTATCAATACAGCACACATTAAAAATGCAACTTTTTTCAACATTAGGATGCGCACGCGTTCCGAACAATCCGAGACTGTCCCGAATGCCCCAACCCCTCCTTGGCCAAGGGAGACAAGGGGGACTAAAGAAGACGTATCTCACCACCACGATCCATTGTCCATTGTTTTTGCCTGCTGTTATTTATGACGGACGACGTTGTATCTATCCTTTTCTAACATAGCCAGAATAATATAGTCGTCTCGCTCCCTCAAGGCTTCCGTCCCGTAATGCCGTAGCTAATAAATTACGATTCAAAAGATTATTTATTAGATTATTCATGGTGGAGAGGCCCTGTACCGTATTGGTCTTCGGGACATAACACTGCAGTCGTTTTCGTCTTTTTTCGTGTGATTGATTTGTGTCCTATCGTGTGGTGTGTCGTGTCGTCAAACAATGGGGTTTGGACGTGGATTGGCTGGTTTATGGATTTTATTGGAATCACAGACGTTGGGTTTTGCATGTTAGATGTCTGATAAGCGTTGATGTGTGTGTGACATAAGGAAGCTTTTGGTGATGTCGCAGGATTGCGATGAGTTTGATTTTGATAGTCTTGTAAAAAAATTGTATCTTGTAAAATAATTAAAATATTAGGGGCTTAGGCTCGTATTAAAGAAGGGCCTTAATTAAACAGTTCCACCTGTTATTTAAATAAAAAATACTTACTACTTTCAAGCACCTAGTAAAACAACACTAGACATATATCTCCTTTAATATTCTAATTAGATCTAACTAACAGCTTACTAACGAGATAATTTCAAGTTCAGACCACCTATGACGCCAATGATATTATCAGGACCACTATGACACTGACTCATTTAATCATAACCAAGAATCTACTACAACATATTTGTCATATAATTAAAATGTAACAGTCCAATAATTTATAGCAATTAAAGAACGGAACAAACTACAGGAACAATTTATTTATAAAATATGACAGAGTAATTTAGGAGTAATGAAATTCATTGTAGAACGCACTCAGTTAAAACAGATACAATAAAAAATGTCGCCCCACCGGAAGCAGGGCCAATAATCGTTTGACAAGAGACGTAGGTACATTATTATTCACGACCATTAATTAACCCACACTAAAGTTTTAATTAAAAAACAAGCAAAGAACTTTCCATAAGAATGGTACGTCACAAACGCCAACGAATTCAAAACGCTAGCGTCTCGACCGTCATAAATAATTGGGACAAAACCTTCGCCCCCCGCGACCCGCCCCCATCCCCCGGATAAGTGTCTAAAATTTTCACAATCCGGCAATAAAAAGATAATTTATTAGTATAGCTCTTATTGTTTTCGTTATTTATGTGTATGGAGTAATGTAATCTAGCTGGTGGGGGCCCTAAATAAATAATTTTCACTTTAATGTCCCTTCTTGCCTAATCTCCCGAGCGGTCGGCTCTCAGTCCACGGTTTGTACGATATAATGGGCACCCGAGGTATTTTTAGGTCTAAATAAACATGATTTGTTGTACCGTCTCTGACAGAATTTAATTTCGTTACGGCAACGATGTGGCTCCCTCTGTCGCGAATATCTTGAATTATTTTTAATGACTCCTAGTCATTTGCATTATCGTCGATTTTTAGTAGCTTCTTAGGTATATTTATTATTTGAAATTATAGCTTCCTTTAGTGAGATTTTTACTTTTATTACTGTAGTCCTAACAAAAAAATTGTCCAGTTCCACAGCGGCAAAAAGTCCACACAATAAAAATTTAAATTTTACTGCAAAAGTTTAATCTGATATTTATTGCCTCTAAAATACAAGACAACAATAGAATGATTAAAAGCACTTTCGTTCTTGATAAAGCATAGTACAATACTGAGTAAAAAGTAAAAAATAATGACTAAAGGAGTCATTATTAAAATTGAAAAAAAAAATATCCACCACTCAAAAAATTCAAGAAAACAACAAAAAAAAGAACACAATACCCACGTACATCACATGCAGATTTCAAAAGCGTCTGAACTTCAGTGGCCATTTCTGAAAATTAGTGGACGTGAGGCAGTGGGGGAGGGTGTGGGGGGCAGAAATGCCGTGGTGGATGATTTACACCACTCCGGTATTATGTTTTGACTTTAATAAACAGAACGTTTGTCATGGCAGACTATACGTCGCCAGTCTTGGGCAAGTTTTGTGCTAGTGTTGGGGCTAAGAGTTCTAACGTTGAATGCAAGTGCTGTTAAATTCACGTTTGGGAGTTGAATACTCTTAGTAGCATGTTTGATTGGGGTTCGTTAAGGAAGTCAAAAGTTTCGCTTTTAGTTTAATTTTAGATAGACTTGCAGAATCTCAGGAATTTCAGGTGTCAATATTTGATTTCAATGCGATTTTGGATTCTTTAGATTTGGATCCTTTAGGTTTTTGACACCATTATTAGCTTCAACAGAAATAAAGACGACCCATTTAAATTGTAGTATAATTGAAGTAACAAAATTCAAAAACAACTCAACATTGAAACCAAAATATCCTTTCAAAACAAAACCTTCTCACAAAATTGCATCCAAATAATATTCATACAGAATTCCAAATCTATTTCCATTGTGCTTGGAACGTGTCCTGGGTTGACCTTAGTCCGTCTAGTTTTAATTACAGCCGACAGACGGACGGAAGGACATCCGAGCTTCACTGTTTTGAAGACTCGACGTGACATCCATTTTGTGTAGACTAATTCTGACGTCACAGTTTGAGTTCATAAGAGAATTTGTAACGGGAAAAGGATAAATTGTATGTGTTTTCTGTTAATGAAAACTTTTTGGGGAATAATGAGAACAAAATGAGCATACTTACTGCCCAAACTGTAAAAATAAATAAAAAACTGCGGAGGCCAACATTAGCGTGAGAAAGAAAACAAAAGAAAATTCAACTTATGCAATGTCTACTTATAATTTCTGATTGTGTCTTCGTTTTGTTCTTATCAAAGCACTGACTGATACTCTATAAATAAGTTTTATTCTTATCGTTTCTTAAATTATAATATACTAGAAGTGTATGGCTGCATCTAGACCGCAGCTGCATCAACTATGAAGATTTTTGCGGTGGGCAAAAAAACTGCATAATTTTAACAGACCAAAATATCCGCGTTCTAAATTCACGACCTCGCTACAATTCACCAACAAAGTCTCATATGAAATACATCACTAGCCTTAAAGACAAAACACGAAGACGCCATCAACATGACATCCACCCATAAAACTCACCCATACCTGGCCATCATTGTCGTAGACCACAGCAAACGGCCCATAGTTCCCCCCTATAGTTTCACCCCTCGTTTCCAGCTTTTAATTATAATACTTTATAGCCCTATAAATCACGGCGTGCGTCCCGGGCGGCTACCACCCCCCACCCCCTTTGAAGGATACCAGTTCAATTCTCGTTGGGTGTAATAATTTATAAAGAAATTATTCCCTTTTTCTGCTGGGGGTTAAAGATGGTCGTGACGTGATCTGTGATCGTCTGGCGGTGACAATCATTTTGGTTTTGTGTAAGTTGTCAGTTTTGAATTTTAGGAAAGATTGAAGGATGTATTTTGAGTGGTACGTTATGTTCTTTTGACGATGTCCGAACTCATTTGAATAAAATGTCGACTAAATTAAAAATATGCTATGTTTTAAGATGCTATAAAACAAGGAAGAGATAGCAGGCATTTAGCATTGAACGTTGAAAAATTAGTTGACACTTCTTCGTGGTCATTTTAGGCGTTATCTTTATAGAGTTGTAGTCGTTCGAAAGTTTTAGTTTAACCTTATTCAAGAGCTCTAACTTTCCTTACTTTATTACGCTTAATTAATTGTGAGATCAAACTGAAATTATGGTTTTGTTTCGACAAAAAACAAAACGTAAATAATTAAGAGCGATGAATTGAATGAAAAGTTGAAACGATCGATGTATTACAAAAAAATAATCACACGTCAAAATATCTGTCGGCAACAATTAAATGAAGAATGTATGTCTATTGAAGAACCGCTAACGATTGTTCTTGCAAACAGTAGATTTCTCTATACGACATGTGTCGATACTCATTCAAGACACGCATGGTGACAAAGTATTGAAGTTTAGTAATATGACTTACGTCAGTGATGTCACTTTGTATGGAGATTTTCAGCAATTACTTATGTCGAAAAAAATATGTAAAATATCCAATGTACTTGGACACTCTTCAAGTTTCAGGCTGCATTTTGATGTTCGATAAAAGCCTTAATAGAGTACTGAAAATATTCCTAATCAAATATGCTAATAACACCATAAACTAAATTTCTTAAGTATATATCGTACTCGTGATTACAATGTAAGTCGTTCGTCACAGAACTTAAGGTGCACACTTAAGGTATACACGCATTAAGTTCTTTTCAGCGATAATCAGTCACATAGCAACAGAAGTTCAGTTAAGTTGAACCAATAAGTCAGTAAAGTAAGTGTTAAGTAAAACTACTGTAACTTAAAGCTACAGGACGTCTAACTTATGGCGTGCCTTCGCGGCGCCATAGAGTAGGAATTAACGGACGATGAAAAGCTTAAAAGAAATTGTACCTACCGGAGATATACCACTATCTTCTCTCCGCGTAAGCATTTAGAACTTGAAACCATGATAAGTACCCACATACATTTGAAGCTATACGAACGTACTTGGCCTTTTAAAGATGAAATGAGGTACTTTTTAACAGAATGGAAGCTAACTGGGATTAACTGACCGCAATGAGTTTTCCTGAAAATTCACGCCACCAGTTGTCGCCATTTCAAAATCAAAAAATCTAAATCTAAATATTTTATTTCACGTAAACCTATATGGGCACTTATAAAACGTCAGAAGCTAGGTGCACGTTTCCAATTGGTCGTTTCCTATGGAGAATAGCCGGCAAGAAACTCCACGGTTACTCTTTTAGAAATAATTGGCTTTTGCAATTGCCCGATGACATTAAGAAGTTGAAGAGAACTCATGTATTTAAGGAGAAATTATTCACATTCCTAATTAAAAAGTGTTATTATAATGTAAAAGACTATTTCGAAGGTAAAGGTATTGTTTTTTGATTATAGCAAATATTTGTACATTAATGCAACATGATAATAAATACAATTACTATGACATTATTAATTTACTTGACATTACTGTTATAATTTATTAGTTCAGAATTAATTTTATGTGTGACTATGTTTGTATATTTTCAATGACATTTTAATTTTATAAGAAAACTGATTAAGAATAATTGTGTCATAATGTTCCTAATATATTAAATTTGCACACCTTGCATGGTTATAATACGGTGTAGGTACCTTGTGAATTTTTGTAACATCCTCTGAACCTGTGTTATGCAAATAAATGATTTGATTTGAATGTTTGCAAATCACAGTGTTAATAGGTATGGGAGGACCGTGTAGGCCTGTTAAGAAGTACCAGGTACTTAACAAAAACTAGAACTTTGACAATAGGTCCTCCAGTTCGACAATGAATATAAAATATGCGATGACGTATATCATTCGTTTCATTCATTCGTTCGTTATTCAGTCACGACTAAAGAAAACATAGCCGCTTTGACAATTTTGACAGGTGCCAGGACCTGACATCTCAGTGCTGCCTCCTAGTGAACGTCATTTCAGAAAACCCTCAGTATGACCAACCGCTAGTGGCAATACCTAACTAAATATACATCCAACGCATCATAGTCAACCTTGCTACCAACTTGATGAGACGCTAATACATATTTTGACCACGGCATGTGTGTGTTCATATATGAAGGTATATTTTGTGCAATTTGTGTAAATACTACTGCACTGGACCCGCATGGTAGATTTCAATCCACTCTCTCTCGAAGAGATTAGGCCTGTGTCCCAGCAGTGAATAGTAGAAGACTGATTAAGCTAATGTTATTATGTATTTTGTGCAAATACAAGAGAAGAAGTGTGATATTATTCAACTTGGCGTTTGCCTTGTAGAGATTCCGTATTAAATTATTGAAGTTAAACTTTCCACCGACATCAGTGAACCTTGTTGACGGCACCTCATATTAAAAGAACAAACATCAGAACTAGTACTATCAAAATCTTACCAACTTCAGTCGTTCCCATTGTTCTTGTTTTTACTACCCGGACTTACCTGAAAAATAAAACAAATAGGGTTAAACAAAGTTCTTGTGTTTCTTACGTCACTGTCGATCCAAAAATATTTCAGTAAGAAATTGTGTCGCTAATACTATATTTTCTAACATACATGGATATACCTTTATAGGCATATTATTAACTAGTATTTTCTTGCAAAAATGTATCTTGAGGGCGTTGTTTTTAGTTGCAATGTTGTTGTTGATTTGTGTAGAAGTATCATGATATGTTGATTTACATACCTACATGAATAGGTTCTTACATAAACTCACGACTTTTTCAGACAGAAACTACAGAACGCCACCTGCTACGATCCTGACTTACTGATGACAACATAACCTAATCACACTTAATTTCTTCGAAGGGTAAGGTATACCTATAGTACACCCACAATTCACCAGTTATGTCTAAGTCTCATGGAATAGACGTGTTGAATTGATAATAATTATAAAAAATATTTTTTTAAATTATTATTGTCTTTTATTTTTATAACTTTTATTTACTTACAATTTATAGTCATTTATGTCATTAGAATCTGTGATGATAAGTATATAAATGTTGTGCATGTCTGTTATTGACGTAAACATTAGTCCTAGTCCACTGAAGTGCTAACATGTCCTTGTTTGTGTTTTGTGTTCTTGATGTGTCATTTAATAAAAATAAAAAATACACTTCAGCTTACAAGATAACGGTGACGCATCTTTACTGCAGAACTACTTATACAACAACACAAATGTTCAATTTCCCTTCACTTCGCAAACTAAGTAGAGTTTTCGTGCAGCCTATAAACGGCTGATCCATGAGACGATCACGTTACATAAGATGACATGTACCTAACCAGCCACTCTGTCAGTCAACTTGGACCGACGGCCAACAAGGCTGCTTATAAATGTCGTGAAGAAAACTTTGTGTGGGAACTTGGACTAAATCATAGCATCAAGCCTGTATACCCCGAAGAGTTAGGTAGTTATATTTTACCCACATATATATTTATTTTTATTTGTTATATTTCTTCCCATGGGTTTTGTAAAAGGCGACTAAGGGACTTACTAGAGAATCAGCAGCAGCGTTCTCTATGCATTTTAACACCATACTGCGATCGCCAACCCGCCTGCCAAGCGTGGCGATTATGGCAAACCCCCCCAATATTGGGGGAGGCCTATGTCCAGCAGTGGACGTCTTTCGGCTGGAATGATTTTACCCACATGTCACACATTTCGCCATTTAAGTTCAAGTCACATGTAATAAGCGGCGAACTTGGACTCGATTGGTCTGAAGTCGCCAATACACAGGGCAGAATGCATAACAATCATTTTTCATGTTTCATTCATGCATGTGAATTCTGACAGCCTCTTGTTCAGTAATCTTCTTCTAATATTTTTTATGTGAGGGGAGAAAATGGAGTCAGGTGGCTCCATTTTCTTTAGTTCAGGTGAACTGCACTAGATGGGGCTACATTTATATCATCTCTTGTGCAGCAGGCTTAGCATGACACTTTCTATTTCTTCGAAGAATGGACACGGCTCTTTCTATACAAAGTGACATTTCGTTTCTCAGTTTTTGACATCTCACCGTAGAAATCCTTCTACAATCTGTCATCTTGTCTTTCGTTTGTAACTATCTTTGTCTAGGTCCTTTTTTATGTAGAAAGATTTCTACGGTGGGATATCAAAAAAGGAGAAACGAAATGTCACTTTATATGGAAAGAGCCGTGTCTATTCTTCGAAGAAATAGAGGGTGTCATGCTAAGCCTGCTGGTGTAAGCACAGTAGACAAGAAAAGAAGTGCTGCATCGAGTAGTATTATTCACAGCAGACACATTTAGTACGCCATGGATCCGTACACCCCGACTAAATCCGAACCAGTAGCAGTTTTAAGGCCAAAATATAAAAGCACTATTACTTTTGTTTATCTACGGATTATCTTCTCCCAATTCTTCACCAGAGCATGTACGGCTGCCATTAGGCCCCATCAAGTCATTTACCGCGAGCTTAAAACTTGGCACGCGTAGCGGTAGGGGTGGGTGCGTGCAAATATGACAAATTTATGTAAAACGGGTTCTCTCTTTGTACGGCAAGCAGCCGTCGAGAAATTAGTGCTCATTTTGTCTCATGTTTACGACTAAGAGCACTGTGCGCCTCAAAAATATGGTAATGGCTGCACAGTGGTCGGGTTTCGTCTAGTGTATCGATTTTGAGATTCGTTCGAGTTGCAGAGGTTGTGTTATGGTGGTATGGGACTGCTTCTGTATGTCTGTGAGTTAGGGTGTTTTTAGTACCGCATCGCTGGATACAGTTTAACTCTTTCGTAGTTATTTTAGATGAGGATTATCTCGCTAAAAGCTTTTTGACAAATCTATGATTGACAAAATAGTCTTTAGGCCGGGTTGCTTAACCTGTTAAGTCTCGCGCGACTCTGATTCGGAGTCAAACAATAGAAAATCAATTGTCTCATTAGCTGTCCTTGACCAATCAATACTCTTTTCTTTTAATATTAAATAGGAGATAAGACATATGTCTAATCAGCGGGTGCTATAATAAGTTTATTTAAAGTAACGTTTTGCAAATTGCACTAGTCAAAAGTGAAGGAAGCATGAAATGGTTACGCCAACCAAACGCATCCAAAAAGCTAGTAAAGCCCTGTTTACCCCATAAATAGTGAAGCGTGAAGAAATGTCGTCGGGCTGTAAGAATCTATTTTGAATGCGTCTAAGAGTGTGATCCGGAGGAATTGTCGCGATCCATCGGCCGTTAATCGTGACACATCGCTGTATTTTCATCTAAACTCGTTACGTTTTATGCGAAAGAGGAGTGAGGAGTAGACGTGCGACTTTTTGTCGCAGTTTTGTGGAATGAGAAACTTAGAAGTGACAAGTTTTTTCGTACCGTCAAATAAGTTACAATAGTTAGAAACACAAGTGTCGTTAATTTAATTGCTAGAATTTCTTATTTTGCTTCATAAAGATATTGGAGCATTTCTGAATCAAACAGTTTCTTTTTTTTCTTTTTAGTCATGGTGTGCATCATTGTAATGTAATGAGTTACCTACTTTTTCCTACTTTCAACACAGTAAAATATCGAAAGGACCACTTAAATTTCGTAGGTACTCGTAATAAATGTATATCAAAGAGGTGTTGCACTGAAAAACTACCAAAATATGTGTGGGTACTTACTTGCCACATGCCACAAAACAGTCGACAAATATTTCGGTCGCAAGTCGCAGGTGTGCGCGCTCAGCTGACAGATACAACTCAGATTTATGTGTTTACTGTATAAATCACGAGATGTCAACGTTGCCTCTCATTTCTTTTTTCGTTTCGCGCTATACATCATAGTTTTGTCTTCCGTGGTCAAATTTTTTATTCCAGTCTAGAATGCGAGAGTGCGCGCTTCGAGTTATTTTAGGGTGTTTGCTTATGGTTTTTCGTGATGGGGACATGCTGTGGTATTAATACCTCGTCGGTTCATCAGACCTTTCTCTTTCGGATCCCACATGGAACTATGTATTTTGTATACCTAATTGGGGCTTGTGGCTAAGTGATAACAGCCGCACGGGTCGATCGATCAGGTAAGCTACGCTTGCCGTGGTTGGTCCGTGGATGGGTGACCATCTTTACATACCAAGACCCCTCCGTGCCTCGGAAAGCACGTTAAGCCGTTGGTCCCGGCTGTTATTTGTAGATCTTTGACAGTCGTTACGGGTCGTCAGAAGCCCGAAAGTCTGACAACCAGTCTTAACAAGGGGTATCGTGTTACCCAGTAACTGGGTTGTGGAGGTCAGATAGGCAGTCGCTCCATGTAAAATAATGGTATTCAGCTGTATCCGGTAACACTGGAAGCTGACCCCAACATAGTTGGGAAAAGGCAGGCAGATGACGATGAATTCTAAAAAACTGGTCAAGTGCGTGTCGAACCACGCACAATGAACGCTTCCGTAGTTGGGAAGTTGGGATGAATTAATTTATCCCAAAAACAAACTTAACATTGTAGTTGAAAAACCTGTTCTCCCATACATCGATATAAACCACGGTCAATTCTCCAACTGAAAATTAAAGTTGGTCGACTATTACTCGTTAACTTGTAAAGCCTACTTAACTGTGATAGTTTTCGTTTTAATTTCATTATATGTACTACTGCCATGAATTTTTTCATATCTCCATAAACAACCATTTAGCTGGCAGGGGGGGGGCACTTGACTCTAACAAAAAATAGCACTTTAATGCTTAAAATTACGGAAGTGGATCCTTGAATCGAAAACTAGTTCACCCGCAATATTTTTGAACGGCCTATCCAACGATACCCCACACCATGGGATAGACGAGAAAAAAAATATCATCCCCACATAACGTGCAATGGAGGAACCCTAAAAACTATATTTTTTTTTTCAATATTTTATTTTAGCACTTTGTCGGCGTGATTAATATGTATACCTATTCCAAATTACAGCTTTCTAGTACTATGCATCTCTGAGCTACAGTGGGGACAGACAGGCAGCCAAACAGACGGACATAGCGAAAGTATTAGGGTTCCTTGTTTACTACTGAACCCTAAAAATGTGTTGCTAATACTACTCATGCATGTGAATTATTTGTTTGTGTTTGAATTCGTTTGTTCTGAAATTTATGGAAAAACAGTAAATACTTGGTTTTTATCGAACAGTTGTTGTTGCTAACCAATTTGGTGACAGATCTACGAAAACCCACTGGAAAATAACAGATCATAAAGATTATTGGCCTGGAGACATCCAAACATCATCACACCACGTCCGAGAAAAACACGAAAAATCCAACAATAAAATCAATTTTAGACACGATAAATCCCCTAATCCAGTACGAGATATAATTCTCGCACGACACGTCGCTACTTCCAGATCAATCATCGTCTCCTTAACGATTGCTACAGCTGTTGTGTGCGCGATTGATGGAGCTATAAACTATATTTATAGCTTGAATAGCTCGAGAATAGTTCTGATGTGTGTCGCTCAAGAAACTGGATTATCTAGGATGGATGGCGAGGTGGATGCGGCAGTTACAATGAATTATTGTCAAACGGAAATTCTTAGAACAAATAAAAATATACAATTGGTGGAGGCGTTGAGTGATGAGTTAGACTTGTGTTTAAAGTGTGTCGAAAATGTTGAAGATAAATTAGCAACACGTGTAAAAAGTGGAATAAAAAAACAACAGAATTATAAAATTGTTGGTTTATACGTGACGGTCAGACGTGATTCTAGGAACCTTTAAAAAATCAATGGTTGCAGTTGGTAGGTCTCGATCTAACAAGAACACCAAATACGTAGACGGATCTAACATGAGACAGATATTACCTAGAAGAACTTCATGTTCCAGAAGCTTTTGAAAAACTGCAACATGTTTACCAAAACTTGGTAAGTTAAGAAATAATGCTAAGTCTTTCATGCACCTACTCGCACGTCAAAGGAACTTTTGGGCACCACTAAGGACCAATACTCACAGCAAACTTCTGTCTCGACCATAACGATTTACATTGCCATCGATACTTCTACAAGAGAAACAATTTCACAAAATCGCAGGCATGTATCACATCACATCCAGTATTCCTACTTCCCCAGTAGTATGACGAGCGATAATGTCGTAAACAGAAGTCGTCCCACGACAGCGACGCGGCTGCAATAAAACACGCGTTATTGTCATCAACCACATTATTCACGGCTCTGACAACACTAGTTTTTATTCCGTTTTTATTCACTTCTAAAATCCTTACTATTTTAGATTCTATTTATGAGAGATTTGACTGAAATTTCGAAGCAGTGGTCTGATAATGTTTTTGAAATTCTTGCCCTGCAAGCAACATCAGCAGGCTGAATTGGTTCTCTCTGTTAGTTCTGCGTATTTGTCCATATCAAGCGAGCAGTAGTGGCCCAGTGTGAGCAGTGGTGGCCCAGTGGTAACGGCCGCAACTTACGAGTAGGTTCGAACCCAGACAGGCACATTACTTTGAAAAAAATCTTTCATCACCACTGCTCTCAAAACGGCGAAGGAAAACATCGTGCGGAAACCGTCATATCCTAGAACCAAACATTCGAAGACATGTGACATCTACCAACCCGCACTGGACCCGCGTGGTGGATTACAGCCCACTCCCTCTCACTGTGAGGAGGCCTGTGTCCCAGCACTGGGAACATTATAGGCTGATTATGTCTTATTTATTTTTTTAATTACTAATCAGAGAAGAGACGACTCGTTGAGTGGCTGCTACATTCCGTTCATGACTACGGATCGTGTGTTAATTTGAAAGTAAGTACATTCATTCATATACTCTACATTGAAATCAGTTGAATGTTGTATCAAAACATTCAAAACCCTTTTCTAAACTATCTTAACGATACATATTTTCGTGAAATATGCTAAAGCTGTTAATGCATTTTCACCAGCGCCCGTGCACTAATTCCCCCATCCCCCCACTTCTCTAAACTCGTGCTTATACCTGCATTCCCGGAGTACAGTTTAAAAACTTCTTCGCGTATCCCGCTGCCCAGTGCACTCCTTGACAATCGATTGACGGGTGTCCCCCTGGCCCCCGCCAACCCCCATCTTGCACCCCCACCCCCTGGCGCATTCGCCTGACCCACATAGACGCCATATTTATAATAATTGTACCCCGATTCGAGAGAGTAAATCAGATAGTTTTGGTATGGTAATAGTTTTAGTTTAAAATGGGCAGTTTTTTTTACAGTGGGTTTTTGTTGTCAAGTTTATTATTTAGGACGGTTGTGTGGGTGTTGGCTGTGCTCGTGTCAGCTATAAGTGTTTTAATAGAACTTTTTAAAGACTACACTAAAGTACATTGGGAAGTTAAAATTTGACATAATAAAGGCTCCTACATACTGGCGCGACTTGTCGCGCGACGCGTCGCGACACAAAGACACCGCTTGTAGCGCTACACGCGGTGTCTTTGTGTCGCGTCGCGTCGCGCGACAAGTCGCGCCAGTATGTAGGAGCCTTAACAATAACTACGTTATTTACGATTAGCCTGACCATTACTAAAAAAATCTCAACAAATCCAACATTTGCAGCACCAACCCTACGTTCCCGCAGGGTAAGCAGATCACCAAATTCCATTTTCCAGACGTCTCCAACTCAATCAAGCCGAACTATTGATTAGAGCCACCTCCCTAACCCCACATGGGCTATCAGAACAAAACAATACGTACATATGCGTCGTGAAAGTAAATAGTACCCCCCCCCCCCCTACACCCCTCGTTATCACGCCCCGGACATAATTTAAGACGAGTCCGACCGTCCGTAGTGTCCAAACACTCGGATATATCCGTCAATTCTGTCTGTTGGATTGATTTTTCGAACCAAGAGGACGTTTAAAGGGTTTCATATCAGTTAAAATCTTGCTGAAAGATAGAAAACACTGATACTATTTTTATTCTTTAGATTTTGTTTAGAAAATCACACGTTAGCACGGTTTTGGCGATGTCAAAGCAACTCAAACCTTTCAGAAAAACATATGCGTTGCAAAACTCACCCCCTGTCACCCGGTCACCCCGGTGAACCCCCTCGTTATCACGTCTCGGACATAATTTAAGACGAGTCGGATCCGGTCCGCTCCGGTCCGCTCACGGATATATGCGTCAATACAGTTGGATTGATTTTTCGAAGTAAGCAGACGTCTGACAAACAAAGAAGAAGTAGGGGCGTGCAAGACTGAAACAAAGTTTCTAGTATACTCTTTATAGATTTGCCAATGTTAAAGTAATTGTGGGATTTTGTCTTTTAAAACACACATTACATCACATCTGTATACCCCGCAGGGATAGGCAGAGGTGTTCACCGGTTATTTTTAAGTTCCCTGTAATAAGTGGCCTATTGCCATCAAACGGGCACGAATCCAAAACATTTCGTAAAATACTGATAATGTCACGAGGTGATATAAACAATCGTAAGTTGTTGCTGACTCTACCATAGGTGCTCTAAGTTTTGAACGACAATTTGAAATTATATGGACGTGGCCAACGTGCTCAAATTGTACATGAGTTTTGTTAGAAAGAGAAGAATATAAATTGCTTCGTCCATCGCCCAGGAGAACTGCAATAACCTTTCCTTTGAGTTTTAGAACTTACCCGAGTTCAGACGCAACCGAGTCAATGTTCATGTTTTTATTTATTCGCAAATATAAGACCTGTGCCGATAACTTTTTCTTCACAATATAAAAAAGTTGTTTTTTGTGAGTCTGAAATTGTGAAGAAAAAACCCGCTTTACTCCATCATGTCAGTTCATATCAAAAGCGAACTAAAATAAATATAAATTATTTTTTTTTTAAACAAAGCTTAACGCAAAACATTTCCGTTTCCCGAGTCGGGACAAGATGTCAAGTGACGTCATCGAGATAGCGTCCAAAGGGTTGAATTCCGTCGCTTAAAAAAATATGAAAAAAATAAATTTCTTATCTGTGGACCGAACGACCGATTGTCCCCGTCCATATTGTGTACAAGAAATGTAGGTAAATGAATCAAGGTATCTTATTTTATCTGTGGCTAGTTAAAAAATGGAGGGATGTTAAGAAATTGGCGTTTTATCTGAACGTATCTGTTCGTGTACCTTGCACCTGCTTGATAACCAATTGATGTGTCTGTTTTGTAAATGGTGCATATTTAATAAATAGATAAGTTATTTAACGCTGCAGAATTAGTATCGACCGCTCGATCTAAGTATTGACTGTCTTTCAATAAAAAATACACTTTGTAGTGACAGAACATCTGCTTGCGACGGAATATTTTACAAACAATGCCATACAATTACTTTGAAAAAGAAGAAATAAAGAACATTTCACGAATATAATCCAAAGCGCTACACAAGCAATAGGCGCTTCAATTTAAATCACGTACTACCAAAGAATGACTTCACATAATCACGTAGTAGTTAGTTTCTAAGCTGAATATTCAGAATTCCTCTTAAAGGCTCGTGCAGACTAGCGCGATATCGCGGGCGCGACAGGAAGCAATATGCCTGACGAGCCCGCGTTATTGCCCTAGTCTGCGGGAGCCTTGACTGAAGACAGAATGCAACACAAGCTTTCTTTCGAAAAAAATAAGAGAAAATATTACGCGATATATTATTATATTATGCGATATTATACAATGCGAAAATATTATGCGTTCTGACATTAATCCTTATGGTCCAGCAACTATTTTTTTTTCTCCCTAGGCAACATTAACCTACCTCATCTTCACCAAACCGTCGACAATCAAAACTTAGTCCATACAATCTACCACTGGGGACTAAACATGGCACATTTAAAACAAAACGCTAAAAGTCAACATTTACCAAAACTACTTAACGGTTGTAAGATGTCCCAAAACTTGTGAAGTAGTATTTATTTGTCGCAGTGGGAAATCATGCTCTGTCAGATCTATTGCGAGTTAAAAGCGAAACAATTTGCCTTTGACATTGAAGGGTTAAGTTACGTTTAGTTTGAAATGTTTCGAGACTATTTTTAGGAATCTCACAAAAGCTTTCATAGGGTTAAAATTGTATCAAACGTTTTATGAAAATCGAATAAGATTAAAGAATAAATTACAATAGCCAATTGTTTGTGGCCTGTCAATCAACATTCTGAAGTCGAAATGTGACAGTGTTTAATGTATCGGCATTAATAAAAATGATTCGCTTAAAATAAAATAATTAAATTTCCATAGAAATCAAATAAAACTCACTGTCAGCATTTGCACCGAAGACTATTCATGTCCAAAACGAACACACACAAATAACCCAACATATTCAATAACTCCAACGACAATTACAAACATCGAGCAAGAAACTCAAAAAGAAACAAAACAAAAGGTGCGCGCACACTGGCGCATACGTCCCGTTCGGAACATGTTCCGTCTCAAGCGATGCCGTCTCGTGTCCCTCCCGGCTCGCGATTAAAAGTGCAGGTGGGGACTGTCCAGCATTGATCTGGCGGTGACGCCGGACGATGGAGACGTCACCCACCATCACCCACCCGGGGGTGGGACGGGGACACCTCCTCGTAAGTAGACGTGTGGACATGCTTAGCGATGTGCTGATAACGTCGCAGTTTTCTTATTTATTTTGTTTTGTTGGCGTTTGTGGATTAATACGTTTGAATGGCACGTAGCAGTGAAATGAGGGATCTAGGATCAGAATTTTCTGCTTGGCTGTTGGATTAATCGATGTTCGATTTTGTATGTTTAAAATAACGTCAACATGATTGTGATGCCGATGTTTTCGTTAGACAGAAGAGCGTGCATAAATTATCCTACTAATATTATAAATGCGAAAGTTTGTAAGGATGGTTGGATGGATGTGTTGTTACTCTTTCACGCAAAAAGTACTAAACGGATTTGGATGAAATTTGGCACACAGTTTATAACCAGGAATAACACATAGGATACTTTTTATCCCGATATACCCACGAGGTCAAAACTTATGCGGGTGAAACCGCGGGGCGCATCTAGTAGGTATACAATAAAACAATGTTCAATGATTCACTACATTATACCTATGTATATTGTATATTGTAAAGAGACAATTTGCTGACATACTTAACGACACCTATTCAAACCGTAGCAATCTTAAAACTACAAAAATCTCTAATTAAACATACAATTACAGAACTCATTAAGAAACGTCCGTAGTAGACAATGGGCAGTAACGAGTGTCAGAAAACGACTATCAACTCGGCGAATCGGTCGAGCGGGAGAACTATTCACAAATTAGTCGGGACAGAACTCTCCACACTCAACGTCGCCACATCCGCTTAGGGTCGCCAGCATCCCAGATGGACACGTTATGTAGACTATGTGAAGTTTGTACGCTTTCGAAATTATAAGTTTCTCATAGCTGGTACCATTTCAAATTTTACGCAGGAGTTGTACATCTGTCACTATCTCACTTGTCAGCTTTAGTAGTTCTTATGATTTCTGGGCATAAGGAATTATTTTTTTTTTTTTTCAAAATACTTAATTATGACTTTTATTTACATTTAAATACAGGTACTTAAAAAAAAAACAAATATATCTAATTAATTAATAAAAATATCTAAAACTATACACAAACTAAAATCGGGTGTCGTAAAATTCATCCACATCGCTGTCGACTGGTAATGTACCCAAGAGACTGGCGGCATTGCCACGTTGTATGGCAATGCTTAGCCTCTCTCTAATTTAAAATAGGTGGTGAAAATTCAAAGTCATTACTATATTCGGATAATACAAAATTATCAACCAGCCCCTAATCACTTTTATAAAATAAAACTTTTTCAAACTTTTATTATGTCTATCTACAGTATCAGTCCCTATTCATTTCAAAATATTATTTTATTCATTTTGACCATATTCTAGATTAACATCCACGATCTTACCAAATAATCTCAAAGCCCCAGATGAAGTATCTGAAAACAAAACTCCTCCTACTAAAAGTCGCACGTGGTGACCCTGGGTCGATTTCAAATTTGGGGCCAAAAGCATATATTTTCATTTATTTCTCATGGTGTAGAATTTATCGTAACTAAAATTATTTTAAATCATGTAGTCTTATGAGACGTCCAAACGCCAGTTACGACAAATCTTTTATAATTGTAAATTAAAAAGATAGATCTAAAACTAGTACCTATTTCTCATTAGTGTTAATGCTCCAAAGTCTTATTTTTTCTTAATCTTTCTAAAAAACGAAATAACGCGTCGAGGAAACTCAAATTTTATCGTGGTACTTTTAAGTATACACTTCAAAGATGAATAATTAGATATTAAAAACAATGCTGGGTATAAAAAAAATGTTTTTTTTTAGCTTTCTAAAACTGTTTCATTTTAAAGTATCATTTGTGTGATCGTAACAAAATGCACCAGTAAATAGAATTCGTCCCTGATTTACCCGACCTTTACCCCGCGCGCATCCCGTGTGCTCAGTCGTGACCGAACGAACTAATGAACGCACCCAGATATTTAAACATTATTTTTCAAACATTTTTCAAATATCATGCAATTCACACTTTTTTGGCCCCAAATTTGAAATCGACCCCCCTACGGTCGCCGGACCTCGCCCGTCTTGCAACGTTTGACTGAGCGAAATCACTCAAAAGTTTTAATGTCGCTTCCGTGGGGACACGGCCGTTCCGGTCCGGCGGGCGGTGTGCGCGCGACTTTATGTCTGCGTTGTTATTTAGATTATACGCTTTTGTGCCCTAGGGTTAAGAGTTTAGGTATAAGAGGAATGTTCGCTGTTCTAGGGGGTTGCTGTTAGTGCTGTCTCGGACTTTTTGAAAGTATGTAAACGAAACTGATTGTGAAGGGAAAAGCATTTATAGAAAATATAACAATTCCCAAAATATAATTTATCGTTCGGTGATCAATTCAGAGAAAATCTCTGCGCAAATAAGCAAAATTCACCTGAAAAACAAAACAAAATAGGAATTCAGAAAAACCAGCCAATAAAACGTATCAAAAAAACGTCACACGACAATCGCCTTTTTCAATTTGGAATAAGCACGAAATTCCCTTGCATATCATAATGACAGACAGTTTAATTATCCTCGCGGCCGATATTGCAACAAGCGGGATTAAAAGGAAAAATTAATTGAATCCATTCAATTTTCTAACCGCGAGTGGTGCCGGGTGACGGATACTGTCTGTTAATACCCAATTATCGGCACCCCCTTCCTCCCCCGCCATCGTAACGACTATAATATCAGCGGGTGAAAATTTTTCGAATATGATTTCGGGAAATATGGGAATGAGGAATCGTGTGGAGTGTGCACATAGAGTTAAACTGTGTTAAGAAATGACAGTATTTTGAATAAGTTTCTTTTTATTTTAATTAGGAAATCATACAGTTGAACACATATTAAATTCTTGTTATTTAACGTGTATCACCATAGGCGGCGGGAGCGGGGTGCAAGTGGGTGCAATTGCACCCACTTGCCTTCAAACTAAAATTTTGGTGTCAAACACATCAAACACAAAACATTCAGAACTACAAAAATATCGGAAAACGCCTAATACAATAATAGCGAACTTAACCTATTCGATGCGAGATCCTAAAATGTTCTTCTTAATTCTGAAGCCTTTGTGCTTTAGTCAATAAAATACGGAACTCCTATTTCCGAAAATTTAATCGACCCTAGGCCCCCCGGTGCTAATATTATCGAGCTTTCACTCGCTCTTGCATCCTACTCTATCTTAATTGTTAAGCTTTTTTTTGTATGAATCGACACAGTCAGTCCTTTTTCTGTATGAATGGACAAAATAAAACCTATCATCACCTTGGAGGCGGATGCAAAAATTATCGAGCTCGCTTCGCTCGCTCTTGCATCCTACATTTTCTTAATTGTTAAGCTTTCCTGCAAAATTCGACAAAGTTACTCCTTGAATGGACAAACGATAGCCTAACATATCCGAGGTGAACTGCAAAAATAATCAAGCTTCGTGGAGCTGAAGATGCACACCCCTGAAAATAAACTTGCCGGCCGCCCATGTGAATCACCATGTTTTAGATTTGATACGTAATCAAACGTCCAAACCAATGCGACTTCATTCTCCCGGTTCTGTACTGTCTTCACAAAAGATATTCAGTTTCCAAAAAAACAGAAAGTCACAACCTTAAGTTTAAGTAATCAACAGTTTATGATGGAAAATTCGCGGAAATAAGGGTTACACCATTCTTTCCTCCTTCTAAAGTCGCTTCTTGTAATTATCAAGGTTTGGCTCTGCTAATTCTAGCTTAAATAAATAAAAGCTTTTATAATTTACGATTACAGAATAGCCCTGCATTCATTTACAGCTTTTTATTCCACATAATCTATTCTATCACAACGTATTTATTCCGCCCGCGTTATCACAAAGACTGCCAATCACGTCATGTCGACAGAGCGGCGGCGACAGGAGTGACGCGTCACCCCCCTCTCTCAGCCTGCGGTGACGTCACACTAGTTAAGATGCTCAACTTAAATGCAGTTGGGAACTTGCTGAGTTTTTATTCATTTTATTTTGATAAATAGTAGAGATGCCGCAAATAGTCGTTATAGCGAATAGTCGAATTAATCGCCATTCCCTATGGCGAATAGTCGAATACTCGCCATTATTACTCGTCATAAAAAAAGTAATATAAAAAAAGATTAATTAATTCTCAAATGATAACATTACAATCACAATCTTCAATCACTATCTCTCCTTTTGGACTTTAAATATTAAATGATTAATTAAAAAGCCTAAGTAATTAACTTCAACATGACTGATTTTTGGCCAGCTTTTTTTATTAATATACCAAGTGTGTGTTTGTTTTTAAAGATTAATAAAAGTTTAATTATTTTAAGTTTATAGTTTTTCTGTTCATTAAAATTTTATTTTTATTTAGATAAATATTCGCCGAATGTCGAATAATAGACACTATTATTCGATATTCAACGAACAACAAAAAATGTCGAGTAATGCCAAATAATAGCGAGTATTCGCGGCATCTCTAATAAATAGGGAAATGGAAATATTGTTAAGCTAGAGTTTCTTTGATTTGTCTGTCTGAAAAATATGGCTTAAAATAGTACTAAGTCAGTTAATGACGTAATTTATATCACTAAATTAACATTCAGTGACAACATTAACATGTTGCCATGTCAACAGGCAATGTCCTTGATTGAAATGATGTCGATTGCTTGCCAATAATAACACCACAGAAGGGCGAAAGCAGCCACATAGCGTCCGTAATTTACCGGCGAATGACGTCGGTGAAACGTTATTAATGAAAGTAAGTTGGTATGTTTCCCTAGAGAGTGTTTTTTGACACCGTAAACTCAAACCCCACTGCCACAGTTTTCATGACGGTCGTCACTGCGGCCTTTAAGTGGTGGCCACCGGTCGTCTAGGAAACCATAGCTTAAATGAAATCGGAACTACATAGGTGTAAAAATACTGAGGAAGGTTGTATTCTATTTCCAGGATACGTTGTCAACATAAGCATAAACATATAGGTACATGGTTTTATCACACGCCAAGACGAGCAAGAGATTTATTTACATATAATTCTAAAGTTTATACTTTTTTATTTCATCGCCATCATTTCAGGCGAAAGACGTCCACTGCTGGACATTGGACATAGGCCTCCCCAAGTATCGCCACTTCGATCGTTTCTGTGCTTCCCGCATCCAGTGGATTCCTGCAGCCATCACAAAGTCTTCGGTCCACCTTGTGGAGCCCAATTTTTAAGGAAGGCCTTTGTAAGGCCTTTTTTTCCATTTATTTTATTTATGAGCAGGTAATTGCTTTTAAACAAAAGTAAGTTATTACCTATACAACTAACTATTTACACTAGTGTCCTGTTTGTTACTATTTATTAGTATAGTAAGTTAGTCATTTTAAAGTTATTTTCAGTAAGTTTCCGAAATTAAATATTCATACGTATGCCACAGACAATTTCCACTATGCCTTTACTTATTATAATATAACATCGCGCCTGTAATCCCCGAAGAGTTAGGCAGAGGGGTACCTGTAGTACACCCACATTACACCAGTTATGTTTTTAGTCCCATGTAATAGGGTGCGAGCCTATTGCCATCAACTGGCTGCTACCTACTGAAAAATGTCTGATAGAAAAACCCAATAACAATTATTTCCACTAAATCTTTATAGTTGTTATTATCTTGTTTGGGATTATGCTTACTTAACGAACGGGTGATCAATCATCAGCCATTTTAATTGTGTTATTTTAGTCCCATGTAAGCCTATTGCCATCAACTGGCTGCTACCTACTGAAAATTGTCTGATAGAAAAACCCAGTAACAATTATTTCCACTAAATCTTTATAGTTGTTATTATCTTGTTTGGGATTATGCTTACTTAACGAACGGGTAATCAATCATCAGCCATTTTAATTGTGTCACCGCAAACAGATCACCGCCTCCAATATTAAATTTAAAATGTTTCAATTTCAATAAGTCTAGGGGAATATTCGCGAAATGCACTTATTACTGGGACGAGCCGGGATAACGGTGGGATCCCGGGGTGATTGGCAATCCCGGGCCGCGGGATAATGTGACAATTTTAATAGGATCTTACTAGTGTAGATAGGTGTGTTTTCGACGAAATATGTTGCAATTCTACAATAATATTATTATTATTTATTAACGGTATTGTAAATGAAGTAATAACTGTACAGTCAACTGCACATCAGTAGTAACTACGAACCCTTAAGAGTCATTTAGGGTAAAAAGACGCAGTGCCCACTGCGTCCTTTTACCCCGAATGATCCAAAAGGGGTGGCGCTGATTCCTCGAGAATGTGGTGCGAAGGGCCGCCGTATTGTGTCATAACTTCATAAGCCGCTGAGCTGTGCAGGTCGCGTTTGCGATATAAAAGCTAAAAAAAAAATATCACCATAAAATTCCGTAGTTTTGGGAAAAGAAGGTGGGAGTGGAGCATTCGTACTGTTAAAAGTAAATTCTTATTTTCAACGTTCATACATACATAAACTTATAGCTTTTTCGCATGGGGGTATAAACATGGCATGGTAGGCAGAAACTATAAAACGCCACCTGCTACGCTCCTTGCATACTCCTTTTGCTTCGTTTACGTTCATACATCTAGTTCTACACGCACGCCGGTTGCAAGTACTACGCATCTAACCTTTCTGAAGAACATCACCAATTAGGTCATTATATTCTTCTAGGGCGTCCCTTCCCGGCGTTTCCACTTACAGCTGCCATGTTAATACCTTTTGTTAGTCGCCTTTCATTCATCCTCTCAATATGACCAAACCATCTAAGCATACTCTTTTCAATTTATGTCACTACATCTTCTTTTAAACCACACCGTTGCCTTTTCACATCATTTTTCAGCCTATCATTTATAGTCACACCACAAATGCTTTGCAAGGAACGCATTTCAAACGAATTTATTCTACTTTCATGCTTCTTTTTATTACACCCAACATGCACTTCGCGTAGGCACCAGCACACCATTATGAACAGCCAGTCGAGCCTTTTGGGGCATCGACTGGTTAGTCATAACTGCATGTATAGCACCATTCTCTTTATTTCCCGCATTTACTCTCCTTTACACATCTTCTTCAATCTTTCCATCCCTTGAAAACTGACTCCCCAAATATACAAACTCACTTACTTGCTCCACACTTTTATATTTTTTTTTCACATCAAACACCGATATATCCTCTGCTCTTTCAAACACCATAACCTTCATCTTATTCACATTCATATCCATCCATTTCATCTTATATGCTTCATCCATTACAGTCACCATGTTTTGCAGCTGTTCTGCTGACTATGCAATTAGAACTTGATCATCAGCGTAGAGAATGCATTCAGGCAACTCATTCATTTTGAATCTTTCAAATCTATCAGACAACTGTCCATGTACAAGTTGAACAAAAACGGTGACGCCACACAACCCTGTCTAACACCCCTTGAATATTCAATTTTTTTCTTAATAATAACATTTTAACTTAATCTCACTGGAATTTGAGCTAATAAGATTTTCTTGTTGTAACGGCCGAATAAGGTAAAAGTACGGGGGCAATATTACTCACGTCAGGTTTGCTAACTTTACTAGGAATTCAAAAATTTCAATAACTGGTTTATAAAAAAGAAGACTGTTACCCTGCTTCATAAATTTGCTATTTTATTTATACATTATAAGTATTTATTTGTTTCAGAATGCGACATAATTCCAATTAAATATATTTAATAAAACTCCAGGGAGGCAGTTGGTCTCGAAGAAGATTATTGGTGAAAAAATAGAAGAGGGAAGAAGTAAACGATATGCAGCCGGTTTTTTTTATCCGACTGCGTGAGACAAAGGAGGGTAATGTGTTTTTCTTTTATTATACCCAAAAGAGTACTTTTTCCTACATGCGTACTTATACTTAAATTACCGCGTATTTTTACCCACAAGTTGAGGCAAAGGAAAGCAACTGGACCTAATCACATTTTAGTATAATATACCAAAGACCATTTGATCTATCGTCGAATATTTGTTGCGTTATAGGATCCTAATAGTTGTGCTATAGATAACACAAATCCTAATATTTTAATATCATCGGTTCAGTGGAGACAAATAAGACAAAGTGCGTCCTTTTGCCCCGAATGACTACTGCTACGACAGAAAGGCGCTGTCAATGTCAAATTGATACCAATGATGTGCGGTTGATTACTAACTTACTAATAAGAAGTATGGAAGAAAGGGGCATGTTGCGCCGACCCGAAATAAATTCGGATAAGGGCAGGAGAAAGATGATGATGTGCGGTTGATTGTATTAGTGCAATGTGTTGTGTATACATGTTTCAATTAACTTTGGTATGGTTTCCAAAATTTTAATTTATAAATGAGTACCCTGCTAAATTATTGTTATAATTATAAATATTTTAACTTTGTTAGCCTAAGCTAACAGTTAACAACTAATTGTTAACTTTATTGTGCACGCTGTGGTCTCCTAAATGAAGGAGTACACCTACTTACCCTTATTACCCTTTATTTATGTGACATGTATTGTGTACATCTTTTGTTGCAGATCCGAAATTAAAAAAGTAAATTAAATAAATAAAGAACGGACTGTAATTGTTGCATTTTCTGTAACGTCAGAAAAGATGTTTTAATGTAAAAATAATTTACTTACATTTAACAGCGACAGTATTGCTCTCTCTCACTCTTTAACTGCCACATTTTAGAAGAACTTACCTGTAAAGAAAATAAGAAATAAATTAGAATTGACACAAAAAATCTTCGCTGAGATTCCATCATCTTAATCTTTCAACACCAAACCGGAAAATTTTATTAAATAAATAAATCAACCCGATACAACATAGATTTCTGTTTACTCCACAATTCGCCAGTCAACCCTCTTGTTTCGATGGAGCGAGCCAGTGGGGACGGAGTCCATTGGAATTCCTTATACAATGAAGTGGATTTAATATCGGGAAGAATGCCGCTCTGAAAGATAGCGGCCTGAGTACACGGCCGATTTGTTTGTATTGCGATTATTTGATTTATTAACTGACATCGGAAAATGTTTGACGTATGTTCATGATAAAAGTTGAGCGGTTCCTGCTTTGGATTTTTTTTTTTGTATGTAGGATCTAACGAGGTTTAAGATAATGTACTGATAAATACTCAAATAACGAAGGTCAACGTTTCTTATGTAAAACGCAAAGTATTTTGATTTCCTTGTCAACCAGCGCGACACAAAAACGAGTGACTGTCTAAACATCAAATTTATTTGAAATAATGTCTTGTAACTAATTAATTAGGTACTAACATTTAGTTAAGTGAATGGTGAAATTGGTGTTAACACCAATTTGTCTCAAAAAAACAAAACCAACGTTTTTACACAAACATTTTCCGGGAAAATCTACTACAACAGCACGTCTGCACAGCCCTGACACCTTAACCCTGCAACGGCGACCTGAAATTTTATAACATGTCCCGTCGTCGTCCCGGACCTCTTCTGATCAAATTTTATTTTACGTACTCACAACTTTTTATTGGGACCAGTTACTTGCGCGACCATCGTTTTGTATTTATGTATTATTTAACGTCCAATCCTGTGGATTTGCATGTATTTGATACCCCTCCGATAGACGACACTGGATTTGGGATAACCCTTTTCGGGGCACGTAATAATACTCAAATATCGTTTAAATTTTTATTACAGGATATAAAAATGATTTCTACGAAGTAGGTATGGACAAGGAACTGTTTTTATTAACCTTTTTACTCGTCCATGCGGAAGTGTAGGTCGGTAATAGAAATTATTTATGAGATTACTTGAATTTATTACATTCTTCAGCAAAAATATTATAAGAACTTACATTAAGTAGGTAGGTAAGTACATGAATTCAATCTAGACAGTTTGACTACTATCTTGTCCATATACTAAATATTGAACCACCTTTCTGCACTTACAACGTTAGCTATTACACCATTTTATTCAAAACAGCGCCACAAAATACTATTGAAAAAAAAAAACAAATCGGCGCGATCCACATCAGCCGCCTGTACCGAAGTCAAGACAGACGCTGTAAACACGAGCAATATTGTTACCCAGCCGCAATCTCGTATCAACCGACCAAATAGCTTGGATACTTATGTAAATCGGACCACTATCCCGCTTATTGTATATCTAATTTGATTTCTTTTGCAATACAGTGATGGGATTCAACGAATATTGGTCCTACCTGCCCATCTAATATCGTCCCGGGCCCCGGGAATGTGTGCCGTGGCATTTTCGGGGTTAAAAGATCACTGATACGGACACACAGGGTTTGGGTTTTTTAAAATATTTATGAGGGAGCAGCGGTGAGAGTTCGCGTTTCTGCTGTAATCCAATTTCGGTTTATGTCTTTGGTAACTTACTTATTTTTGTTGGTTGGTGGAACTTCTGGAAGGGTCAAACTGTGTTTTTTATAAGTGTTAATTAAGTGATGTTATATTCATGACGGTGGTGAACGCAGATGTTTTTGCTGCTCGTTAGGAGAAATTAGAGGCTTATAAGATGCTGGTATAATATTAATAACATTATATTTTTGGGGAAGTGTATTTGGTTAGTTTTAGCGAATATTATGAAAGTTTCGTGTTATGAAGAAATTAATGAGTTAGTATTGAAATTGGTTTTATTAAAATATCTTTCAGTAAGTTGTTGATAGGGATTTTATTGAGTGTAGTAATTCGTATAACAATTTACACTTGAAAAACATACTAAAAATTAATATTGGGATTAAAAATTAAACACATTTTCTGCGCCAAAACTGCAAAAATCAAATCTATACGAACAAATCTACACAGCCACAGCACAGAAGAAAAACCTACCGAACATTCATTTAACGAATCTGCACTCATTCTTAAAATCACGATAAAAGTGTCCTAACCAAATTAACCACCGCACACTATTGAGCGAAAAAAGTGATATTCCTAACTGATTCGCTAAGTAGTTCGCGTCGGATCTGTCACCCGCATCGGAAGGGTTAAAAAGTCGCGTCGTTAGTTCTTGCGACGCAAAAAAAAGTCGTCGGTCTGTCCGAACTGTCGTTTTTAAGTGGCAGGCAAGTCTGTTCGGGCTATTATCTCGACACTGAAACGGTATTGGTGTATCTTTTAATTTTAGGTCTGACTTCAATTATGACTTTTGAATGAGCATTTAAAAGTTGTTCTCACACGTTTATTCTGGTATAATTAGAGGGGTTGAGATAAAATTGATACCTACTTTTAGGTTGTTTTTGCATTTATTTTGCTGCCTTTTTAAATAATAAAGAAATTTAAAGTAATTTATTACTGCAGTAGGTATATTGCTTGACTTTTTTTTTTGATGGGAAATCATCAAAAAACTTCTCCCGCTCTGGGCGGAGCGGGACGGTGTGTCAGACTCTTACTGACTAAAACCCACCCGTATTACTTCCTGTTGCCTGTGTTGCCAGGATATTGCTTGACTTGACAAAGTTTACAACTTTTTCCAAAATCTTGAAATTGCATCACAGCTATTGAATTTTTAGGGTTCCATACCTCAAAAAGAAAACGGAACCCTTGTAGGATCACCATGTTGTCCGTTTGTCTGTCAAGACCCTTTACTTCGGGGACACGTGGAGGTATCGAGTTGAAATTAAAACCATATACTCAGATCTACAGTCCCTTGAAGCTGTGAAAAAAACAAACTTTAAGTTAACGTAAAAAAAAGATACGGCTGTTTATACCGCAAAAAAACGTATAGGTATTTCGACACTCTCAAGGGTATCAAAATTGATAGGGTACTTTCCGTTGACCTAGAACTATGAAATTTGGCAAGTAATGTCGTCTTATACTACAAGTTTGTAATTATATTTGTAATTAAATCAGAAAAATATAGTCTTTATTTAAAGTACGTAATCAATCATCGAGGTTAAGTCACGGTATACGCGATCATAATTGTATTTATAATATGTACCTACAAATATGTACGGAACCCTCAGTGGGCGAGTCCGACTCGCATTTATCCGATTTTATAAATTTTTGGTCAGTTCAATCAATCAATCAACTCAGCCTATAATAGTCCACTGCTGGACAAAGGCCTCTCCCAGGCTGCGCCACAACACCCTGTCCTCCGCCTTCCGTATCCAGTCTGCCCCAGCCACCTTTTTAAGGTCGTCGGTTCATCTAGCTGGGGGCCGTCCCACACTACGCTTGCCGATACGCGGTCCCACTCCAGGACTCGTCTGCTACACCGGCCATCGGTCCTTCGACAAACATGGCCAGCCCACTGCCGCTTCAGCTTGCTGACTCTACAGGCTATGTCGGTAATTCCGGTTCTCTTCCGGATAACTTCATTTCTGATCTTATCCTTCAAAGTAACTCCGAGCATAGCCCGCTCCATGGCGCGCTGAGCGACCTAGAATTTGTGGACCAGCCCGACTGTCAGTGTCCACGTTTCGGCACCGTATGTCATAACGGGCAGAACGCACTGGTTGAAGACCTTACTTTTCAAACACTGCGGGATTGGCGACGAGAAGACTTGACGAAGTTTTCCAAAAGCTGCCCAACCCAATCGGATCCTCCTGTCGGCTTCTTTCTCAAAGTTGTGTCTACCGAGCTGGATAACTTGTACTAGGAAGACATACTCCTTCACAACTTCGAGAAGCGACCCTTCGATGTGGATTGGAGTCAGTTAAATTAAAGCAATTTTAGATAGATATTGCACCAAAGGTTTTTACTCGGCTTCATGCAGCTGCGTGAAAAACCTAGGCCTTATTTATTAGTTATTCCTACTTTCCTACTTACACAAAAATATTCCCTGAAACACCATCAAGCTTCCACCACCAACCGTAATCAGAAACCGTCTCGTTCGACACAAATCACTGTAAACATGTTCAGATATTCGTTTTTTTGTTTGAAACTTGTTCTAACTCATTCGCTTTTGACTCCCAGCCAATGTTAATTTAGTTCAATGCTAGTAAGCACGCTACAGCACTGACGGCAACTTCGCCAACTTATATTATGCAGTTCGGTGACGATGGTAATTAAGAATTTTAGTTATAAAATGTTATTTTGGTTTGTTTTGTCATGTTTTATTAGGTTGCAAGTTGGCTAAGTAATGTATAATTATGCATTCCGTGAGTGTCAAAAGATATTACACAAACTATGATGGGTCACTTCGTCCTCTTGGTGGGTAATAACACAGGTACTGTCATCCGACTGTCAAGCACATAGCGGTTTTGACAATTCCACATTTGAAAATAGGCATTCTTGGAGATGATAATAGAGTTGACCGCAGTTGACTGGGTCTAAGAAGACATCTCAAGCAGTCATTACGGAAATAAACAGCTCCGCTGCCCCTCCCTCTTACAATCTTACAAGTTCCTTTTCAATGCATTTCCCGAGAGGTCCCGATGTTTCCCGATTTCTCCCGAGCGATGCCGCCTCAAGCGCATTCGTTCACCAACAAATCAACAGCTTTGTAACTGTGACGTCAAGTTAATTAAAACAGCGAAAAGTTGGCGATTTAAAACGCGGACTTTGACAGGATTCGAGGCATAAGCGAAAGCGATAAACAAAAACGCCTTATTGAGAATGGAGAAACACATTGCACATATGTTTTCAATCATTTTAATAAAGCTCACCGTCTAATTACTAAAAACATAACGTCATTATTCTTATTATTATATGATACTCAAAACCTGTTTTATTATTATGGTTTAAGATTTTTGAGAGGCAAACTAATTTATATCTCACAGTGTTCTAAATCAATCTTAGGCGCCATAATGCCAAGCATTAAAACTATTCTTAGATCAGATTTATAAAGTGGTATTAGAAGTTTTATAAATATAATATTTTAAAATAATATAACGTAAATTACTAGAGTTATGGTTATGATGCTCAATAAATGTGATGGGCCGTTAAACTTTTGCGGTCTTCCTGGGATTTTTTTATGATGAAGATATATTTTGCTTTTAATAATTTCACGTGGGATTATAACTTAAATTAATATTTTGGAATGTCAATCACTTGTAATTTCATATAATAGTAATAAACACATAACTTTAATTACTGGTATTAGTTGTCATTTCGCAGGTTAAAACAGACCCAAAAATTATACCTACCACAGATTTGAATATTAATAAAACTCATTAATTAGTCATTTACATAAACTAAAACTAGTAGCAATAACACAGAAAATTAATTAATTATTTGCTTCAGTCTATAAATAATGTCAGTTTTATAATATCGTTGATATGTTTATAACAAAATATTGATATTTTTGGTCCAAATCGAGGTTAATGTTGATTTTATGAAAATGAATTGGAGAATCAAATCCATTTGTTATTTACACAGTTAGGAATATTTATAGGTATTTCTCTTTACATATTTCGTGACGTTCTGTTAATTAATTAGTTTTCAATGGTAATTAGGCAATTGGAGAAATTGTGGTTCTGACTCATGTCATCCTACGCTGTGGAGAGTTAAGTAAATGAGTCAATGTATGTATGTGTGGGCAAGTTTTCCACATTTTTACGTAATAACCGTTAAACTAAACATGTAACGAATGGAAACATTCGAAACTGCGGCTATTTATATTACGTGCAGTATTAAAAAATCAAAAATAACATTTTAATGAAGAAAACAACATTTTATTTTCAGTCCAATTATTGTGACATAAAGTTGTTGATTAGTCTTTAAATTAATTCAAGGATACTTTAAATTAATTAATTCTAAAGTATCTCTCAAAAACCATTAACATTGAAAGAGATGCTTAAATCATACTTATAGGAAACTAGCTGAGCCCCGCGGTTTCACCCGTATACGTCTCGATCCCGTAGGAATATCGAGATAAAAAGTATCCTATGTCGTAATCCAGGTCATGTGCCAAATTTCATCCAAATCCGTTCAGCCCTTTTAGCGTGAAAGCGTAACAAACAAAAACGAATAGACAAACCAACTCACTTTTTATTTATAATATTGGTTAGGCAGCGGCGGTTAGGGTTAGGTGGGGGGGGGTTAGGTTGGGTGGTTGAAAAGTGTATGCTTAAATGGTTTGGTCATGTTGAGAGGATGAATGAAAGGCGACTAACAAAAGGTATTTACAAGGCAGATGTGAGTGGAGGGGACGCCCCAGAAAGACATAGTGACCTCATTAATGATGTTCTTCAAAAAGGTCAGGTGCGTAGTACTCGCAACCGGCGTGCGTGTATGACCAGACGTATGAACGTACACGAAGCAAAAGAAGTATGTAAGGAGCATAGCAGGTGGCGTTCTATAGTTTCTGCCTACCCCCATGGAAAGAAGGCGTGAGTTTATGTATGTGTATGTGTGTATATCAGTTAGGATTAGGATAGTTTACATTTACTTAGTCATGTAGAATCTGTAAATTACAAATTTTTACTATTAATACTTTAAAGTCGCTAAATCATGTCACGTGTACCACGCGCCGTCTGGCTGCCGCCGCCCAACTGTCGATCCTGAAGAAACAGTCGCAACGCTAACTAACAGCTTATGAATACTTTATACACTGTTCATACACTTTTTAATGGAACTTATCATATGCCTGAAGCTTGCAATTTCATGTTTGGAACTGAAAGTATTGCCTGGAAAAGTCTACAGGTAAACTGAGGTGA
Source organism: Atethmia centrago (assembly GCA_905333075.3). Classification (NCBI taxonomy): domain Eukaryota; kingdom Metazoa; phylum Arthropoda; class Insecta; order Lepidoptera; family Noctuidae; genus Atethmia; species Atethmia centrago. The sequence goes on along the minus strand of HG995378.1, from coordinate 2,558,554 downwards.
TTTCATACTATTAAACTCATTTATGACACTGTCAATAAAATACTCACCGTGTCATAAATAACTTAAGTGTATCATTATGACATTTAACCACTTACATAAGTGCAATGAAATGAAAAAAAAAATATTCAAACTAGCCTGAAAAATCAGGACTGTTACGTCAAAATTACATAAGACAGTCCCCCAAAAACGCCCATCCCTCACCACTTCCTAGTGCTTTAGCTGGGAAGAAGAAGTGGCGCAACAAACTGTCCAGCAGCACCGCAACAGTTTTATGAGCCACCACAACTTTTTGGATTTCGATATTGATATGTTTGTTAAATAAGATTCGTAGCACGTGGTGTTCTGGGGTTTCGTGAATAATGTGTGAGCAATTCACCTTTTGCGTGAGACTCCTGACTGAGTCCTCCTTCATAACAACACCAATACAAAAGCCAAGTAGATGACCGATTAATTTTAACCCGAAAAACTTTATTTATGCAGCATTATTTATGCAAGATTCCCTCTTTGGGACGTAAAAACAAGCGATTTAACACGATAACAATGAGGGCTGGCTCCACTGTAAGCGACGGGGCAGAGGGAATAAAAAGTAATGCAGTTTGTTAGGGTATAGTCACATATAAAACTGATCATGGTGTAATTTAAGATTGATGTTGTGATTTCTGTTCAATACCAGATATCGCTGAGTGATTGATTCTTAAATGAAGGCTCCGTTTGGTACCACCAAACAGAGCCTCCATTTTCTCTCTGGATGCCATTCCCGAAATAACAATTTATTGAAATCGTGAATAATTATACAATTGCTGTAATATCTGGCGTACGGTCTCTGTAATCCTATGAAACATGAGGCTCCGGGGACTAGTGTGAATTCTTGGGTTCATTCGAGTAATTGAGTCTGGTTTAACCACACTGGGGTCAGTGCATTTCATTCATTCATTCCAATTGCTGTGATACGAATGTACAATACGAACGGTACGATGTGTACGATTCTAGACAAAGAAAACGTTTACGTACTCTTCACCAGATATAAAATGAGAGAGATGGTGAATTTAAAGGGTAATAATGCTCATAATTACGCTACTCCATTCTGCTAATCACAAGAAAATCCACCAATTTTTTCCGTCTAGTAATGGAGAAGCAAATATAATTGTAAATTACCTATGTTTATTTTCGTAAACTGCAACTAAAAGCACCCCTCTACACCCGACCGAGGCACGAGTGAACTAGTCTTGGCCGTCACACAAAATTAGCGACGCAGTGAACTTTTCGAATTAAACTTAGTTCCATAGAAAGTATGTGTCAAACACCGCAGTCGAAGCCTGAAGGAGTCAAATTAGTTTATATTTAGTTGATAAGTTTCAGATTTTTTATGGTTAATTATGGTTTCGTTTTCGGAAATCATCATAAGTATTGAAGAAGAATGTTATTTTCCCATATGTGGAAAAGCACTCGTGAATAGCTTGTCGGCCATTCTGTCTCTGAAGCCACGTGATCAGGCTCTCATACTGTCATGAGAATTCTTAGAACCAGCTAAGTATTACTTTTAAAGGTCACGTTCAAGTTTTTCTAAATATCGATATGATAATGAATCGATAATGATCGAATGGCACTTGTAGTAAAAATTAAGGCTCTTATTAATATAAGATGTATCCGACAATATTATAGGTCATTCTTAATCATTCCTTTAATTTCCAAAATAAACTTTAATTACAGTAACAGAAGGTAAGTATTTGAAACAGCCAGTCGTACATAAGTTACCACGAAGCACCTGCATGCTACATCGGCGCCAATGAGCACTAATCAATACGGTAGCAGAAGGTGGCGAAAAATAACGAATGTTGTATTACTGACGATCGTGTGTTTCCGTACGCCCGCCGCGTACTGTACGCAAAACAATCTAAATATTTGTAATAGTTTTTTTACACGACTGCCCAGACAGGAGAGTAATGTATTTAGGGTCCTTGTATGTATCTATGTGAGTTTATTTGTGCCACTATAACTTTTAAATGCCTGAACAGACGTTAGATGTATGGGGTATCGTTAGTATCCTTACATTATCGCGAATGACAAAGGCAAGAGAAACAATCAATGTGGCGGCATTATGGATCCATTTACAAATATGAAAAAAAGAACTTCAATTATTACAATATGGGTATCAAATTGATCGCCTTGATGAGCATATTCGAAAACTATAAATTTTACTGGCATACATTTGACATAGGTAGAGTATTTGAAATGCGAAACAAACATTTCATACCCACGCCATTCACGCCTCGCCTCGTCGTAGGAGTATAAAACCACCTTTAGTGCTTAAAATACAAATACCACCACTTAGCATTACATGTTTTAAAATAAAATTTGTCACTAAAATGTATAAAATTAAAAACACGACTGCTCTGCCAAAAAACGAACTAAAAAGTAAGTAAACGAACTAAGAACTACAAAGCGAAAGGTCACTCATTTACCTACTCGCTGACTAAACAGATAAATAAAATTATCATTGCAGTCGGGGTTGTATACATATACAGATTAACTAATACAACTTGTTTTTTTATTTTTAGTTCGTTTTTGGCAGGACAGTAGTGTTTTTAATTTTTTAAATTATTGATTAATAAATGTAACTGGTGCGTAGTACTCGCAACCGGCGTGCGTGTATGACCAGATGTATGAACGTAAACGAAGCAAAAGGAGTATGTAAGGAGCGTAGCAGGTGGAGTTCTATAGTTTCTGCCTACCCCCATAGGGTGAGTTTATGTATGTATATGTATGTAACTGTAACTAGGTTTTTTGTAGTGGTATTTTTCAAGAAAACATTAAAAACAATTTTCAGTTAGTAGGTATTTACTTGAGACATGAAAAATCAGATAAATTCTGAATAATTACAAAACTAAACTTTGAAAATAAAAATAAATGTATAAATGGAAACGATGAAATTCTAATTTTAAAAAGTGCTTCGTATTTTCATCCATTCGAATTTACAATTTTTTTGATACATAAATTTTAATTAAAACACTAATTTATCTTGCACCCCCAATTCACATATGCATCTACCAACAAAACATCATCACACAAACAGCTCTACCATCAAAAATTCAGTATCAAAAATCCCCATTACATTTGCTAACCCTCCGGCGGCGTATGCAGCTACGCTCGCGTAATCGACGGCCGGTCGGGGACGTATTGGGCCGTCGCTGAGACGCCGCTGGCTCTCTGTGTTTTTAAAGCTTTCTTCTCCCCCGTTCCCTCCTCACCACCACCCACTCCCCTCAACAATCGATGGACGGCGTCACGTTAGTGCAGCGCCCGATCAAGTGCATACGTGAGGACTTTCTTTGATGCGTCTTTGTGCAGACTCGGTAGAATGGGGTTAATTGTTTAGTTTTCTTTCTAATGTTGGCAGTATTCTGTGTGATGGTGGATGTTGCTATTGTGTTTTGTGTTAGAGTTTTATGCTACGGTTACTATTTCTACAGAGTCTGATTCTAATGGGTATCGATATGTAAACATTATGAAATAAAAATAAATTAATTTGATGAGTTTTTTGGGTTATCATTATTAACCGCCGATTGTGTAATTACTGTCTTGTAATATCAGTTTTTTTTTGTGTAAACTTCACAGACGTGATGAGTATCGATAATTAAACATGATAAAATAAAAACCGGTCAAGTGCGAGTCGGACTCGCGCACGAAGGGTTCCGTACCATTATCCATAAAAACGGCAAAAAAATCATGTCTGTTGTATGGGAGCACCCTTAAATATTTATTTTATTCTGTTTTTTAGTATTTGTTGTACAACAACATAAATATATCATCGTAAAAAAATCAACTGTCTAACTATCACGGTTCATGAGATACAGCTTGGTGACAGACGGACAGACAGACAGACAGACGGACAGCGGAGTCTTAGTAATAGGGTCCAGTTTTACCCTTTGGGTACGGATCCCTAAAAATAAAAAAAAATTCTCAACTCATACTTCCAGTAACAACAATACCAGCTGTCGTTGACCCAAAAAAATCATCACATCTTTTTATTTTTATTATTCGTATTTAAATATCGATACCCATCACGTCGATGACCTTGTGAAGGCTGCAGGAATCCGCTGGATGCGGGAAGCACAGAACCGGTCCAAGTGGCGGTGCTTGGGGGAGGCCTATGTCCAGCAGAGGACGTCTATCGGCTGAAATGATGATGATGATGACCCATCACGTCTGCGGAGTTTTGCTAATTTGACTCTGTATTTACTTTAAATGTTATTTAACATTTTTTATGCAAATCCTTTTGAGATCTTGGATTTTTGTTTTATAACACTGAAACAGGACAGCTGGTTCACGATATCTAATTAAATGTAGAGATAATTATGGGTCCATAAAAAAAAAACATTTAAACTGTCTCTCTGCTCCTATGCAAAACCTAAGATGCCCAACCAACTTTGTAACTCCTACAAGTCAATAATTTACCCACACTAACATACCAAAAACTAATCAAAACCCGAATTAAAAATCGACTCGTTTGGACCACCCCGCAGCACAGGGTTAGGTCTTTGTGAGAATTGTTTACAGTAGCGACTTGAATTTCTTGCGACTGCCGTCTGCGGCTGTGATGTGACAACTTGTCAGTTACAGGCTGCAGTGCCGTCATGTGAAATGCAGCTTATAAATACAATGCGACTGCTAGACACAGTTTTTGTGTTGGTAAATTAACGGGTAGTTATTAATTTGTGGGGGAAATGAATTTGGATGTCAGAGTGAAACAATTTTTCTCGGGTAATCTCTGTTTGACATAAACTCACTGGGCTGACGTACCCAGACCAGTCAGACCAACTTCCACATTGCTGGCTGTTACCAATATTTTTACTATTGCTTGAGCTTTTCGCAGAGTGGAAAAGAGGCGGTTGGTTGAGATAAAATACACTTATCGTTGGCCATCGTAAATTTTACTCCTAGGAAACATTTGAAATTACATGCAAATATTGTTCAAACTGGACTGACCGGACTTCCAAGTTGCGTCACACAATAAACTAGTAGCCTTCCTTATAAGATTCCACTAAGATTGACATATATCACGCCTATGACTCACCAGCTAAGCCAATATTGCACAACATTGAACAATCGATATCGATCCATAAACCAAATAATATATACAAATCTTTTTGTTATTTATATCGATATTTTCAATAAATAATTCATCGGAGGGACAGACGTAATGTCAATAACAGAATGAATATAGTCCTCATCAAACTGACGGAGTTCTCGTAAATATTCAATTTTTCCGCTCTATAAAGAGCAAACTTTGTGCCTGACGCTCGCGTTTTATCATAATTATGAAAACGAATGGTAAAAACAGCTCACTCATTTGATGTGACGTTTTTATAATAAAGTAGCTTTCAGTAGTGCACGGGTTTGTATTAATAAGGGTATTACTTCTGTTCTATCTTTAGTATGGGAAGAGATAGTCGAAATCGTATGGAGTATCGTACCTATGCATTATTTGAAGACAGATTTACTTATTTACCTTTTTTCCAACAATGCTCATACAGAACCCATAAGCTGCTATGGCATCTAACGATCAATAACGTCACAACAAACTAAGGCGTAGGTTGTCAGTAAGACAGCGCTGAACAATTCAGTCGCGGGTGTCAGAAAGACAGTGCTGAACACTGACGTGACGGCCACTGTGGACCGAGTAACAAGAGATCAGACATTTTTTTTATTAATAATATAATATAATATGTTGAAAGTAATGGCTACTCATGAACCATTGTCAATAATATGGTATTAATGAAGACATAACGGCTGTAACAGAAGGACTACGGTGAACAATCGAATGAACATAATGCTCTGAGCTGAGAACGCATGTGCGTTGACAATGTGACGTTTTGTAATAACGTGATGAAATTCCTCCGTGTGTAACTGAAGCCAGGCCAGTGATTGCTTTGCATGAAATTGATGACATGCAAACTATTACTTTGAGTAAAGTGAAAACATTATTCAAGTTAAAATCAGCAGAACGTGGTTTATGAGAATTTAAAAGAATGTAACGATTCTGATACTCAAAAAACTGGGCGACTAAACTGCAGACCACAAACAAATAAACGATTCTAAGAACTCTTCAGAAACAGTCTCACAGTCGCCACAAGTGTGACAGTAGAACGGACGTGATAACCGAGTCCTTGTGACGTGATGTAAGAGACGGAATAGTCAGCACTTGTGAAGAACTAATACGTCAAACTAAAGGATCAGATACTGTTATAAGAACTATCTAGAAACAGTCTTACAGTCGTCAGCGACGTGACAGTGGAACTGACGTGATAGCAGAGTCCTTGTGGCGTGGTGTAAGAGACGAGATAGTCACAACTTATGAAGAACTAATGCTTCAAACTAAACAACAGATACTGCTGTAAGAAGTGTCTTGGAACAGTTGAGTCGGTGTCCTTGTCGGGTGTGACAGTTTGGTTCTGACGTGACACCACTGAGTAGAGATTGCAATTGGTGCAAATGGCACAGAAAATAAGAAATTCATATCAAAGCGGGGAGGTAACAACATCGAGATGATTTGGTGCTGACTGGAAAGACAGAGAAAGAAATCGCAATTTTAGCTTGGAGATGATAAAAATCAGAGTAGGTAGATTACAAAAGCTTAAAGAGAAAAGATACGTTTGGTCTACGAGATAATCCAAGATCCAAGATTGACGTATATTACAGCAGCAATGTAGGAAAATGTTAAGCGGTAATTTGGGCAGCGTAGCCCCACAAACCTCTTATCCCCATTACTTGGGCCACGAAAGCAAGTCTGGAGTGAAATTTCCAGCGGAGGCGAGTAAACTTGGGGACGTGGCTGCGACAGGGATGCTCGCGTCATCTCGATGCAAGTTGATAATGCAAGCGTGTGCCTGACGGTTGTTTTAACTTCAGGCGAAACTATCAACTGTCGAGCGGTGATTTCTTGGAACAAGCTTTGATGGCACGTCTCTATTTTCTTGGCTGAATGCTGGAGCTGACAGTTGAAGAGTTTATGTGCAATCGTGTCTGATGTTTTCACTAGAGATGTTGCTGTCAGATTTGGACTTGGGACTGGTTTTGGGACAGACCGAGCACTCATATCTCGAAGTATGCGTCGAGTATGTTTTAGTATGACACATACCTGGTATAAGTAAGCCTTTCTTGACTGATTCTCTTCTATTAATTTTGCACTTAATTATGTTGTTTGTGTCTAAAGGACGTATCTTCTCGGAAAAACTTGATGATTCTTAGTCACATTTTCGCATATCCATGTTTCTAACTTTTAACGACATAAAACTCCATAAATCCTGACCTACAACGACATTAAAACTGCACCATAAGAACATAACACGGCGCAATATCCCGAGGATGGCATTGTAAACCCGTCCATCCACCGTTCTTCAGAGGACGGGCTAGAGTACACCCGTGACAGTCATTTAAGACAGTGACGTGACACCCCCACCACCTCGCTCTGCGCCCCCCACCCGTTTCTCCCGCCAGATGGATTGATATTGCTGCACCGAGCAGACGTAAGAAGCGATAGCATACGAGAAATAAAAAATATAAAGTACTGTTATAGTTTTGAATTAAATGGGGAATTATGTTTGTGCGCTTCGGAATGGGGCTGTATTTCTTTTTGTTTTCGGTTCGTATTGTTTGTTTGCCAACGCGTTTGTTGTGCTTATGAATAATACATTTCTTATTGAGTAATTAGTAATCATGTTCAATGGCAGTGTCTAGAATCAAACCTTTGATTAGTTCTTTTATTTTATATTTTGGTGTTCCTGAATGCAGGACGTGCACAAAACACAATACAGACAAAGGATAATTAAATAGAAAATATTTATCTCAGATCATTAATTTCTTTATATTCAGCTTTACAGCTTAATTAAATTTTCATTCGTAAAGTATTTAACAATACTACCTTCACATAACATATTACAAAGGTTTTTATAATTTAAAGACTCTGATTTCATGATGGTTTAAACCAATTATCTAGTACATTATAAAAACTACTGCACTTTGTAATTACATTTACTAACAAAATAATAAGACTGCATCAAAAACTGCAGAGCACGCGCCATTAGACAGCTAAAAACATTTCTATTTCGCTACACTTCAAGTTGAAAAGTACGGCGATGGACGCAAACGAGACGCCGGGCCGCCGTGATGGCGATCCTGAGACAGTGACGTGACACGGAGAGACACCCCCCCCCCCCCTTCCCACCCGTCACCCACCACCCCGGGGGTGCATATTGACCCACCCCGGATAATAAGGGGGTTATGCACTGAGGAGCGCACAAGTCGAGGCATCTTTTGTACGAATGTATGTTTTTAGAAATATAACTACTATTAATTTTCTATTGGACAGTTTTGCGACTTCTGTTATGAAGTGAAGTATTGAAGGCAGGTATTTCGATTCATTACTGGGAACCTTTTTTGAGATTATGTACTTTGGAGTTTGATTTTTCTACTTGATTGAAGTAAAGTGGCAAATTTTGAAGGAAAGATTTTTGATTATAGAGCTTGATTAAAAGATATTATGCTAGAAGTGTCTCAACTTATTACATATTTTATCCTTTTCTTTTCAATCTCCTTTACTTCAGTGAGTATTTTTAATCAACTTTCATAAATGTTTTTCAGTTCTGAAGAAATATTCTCATTTTGACAAGAAGTCTTCATCTGAGTAAAGATTACTTCCAATTCAATTGATTGAAAAAACTGCAAAAAGAACATTAATAACCAAACAAAATAAAAAAAACAATTCCTTTTCATCACGTCACTCAGAAACTAAAAGAAAGTGAGTTGACGCCATGACAGGAGGACATGGACAAGCCGTCATTTGCACAAAATTAAATACCCCTCAAAGACGGACGGGGTGTCCGTCCACCCCACGTCGGGGGCACAGATAGATTGATATCGCCCCACGATGCAGGTGGGGCACATCTCGGCACAACGATTTATAAAGTAGTGTCTTACGTTGACTGTACTTCGTTTTGTTTTAAAGTTGTTGCTGGTTGACATGATTAAAATAGGTGTGTTACAAAAACGAAAACAGAGTATTGAGAGTTGTACCCTTTGTTTCCAATTCCAATTAGGGTAAACAGGTATCTCAAGGTAGGTTCTATTAACTTGGTACTGAGTAATTCATAAGTATTTTAACAAAACCTGCAACTGAACAGACAGCTATGCTGCTGGGGAGTTTGTTGGTCACTTCTTCTTCCCAGCTAAAGCACTAGGAAGTGGCGAAGGGTGGGCGTTTTGGGGGACTATCTTATGTAATTTTGACGTTCGAAAAGTGCTGATCCTCAGCCTAGTTTGAATAAATGACTTTTGATTTTGATTTTGAACTGCAGGTTTCAGCGTCTACCAATAAGCACAATGTTATTATAATATTATTATGCACTATGAGGAGCTATTAAGAATCAACGCATTAATTTAAATAAATATGTCATTGATATAAAACAACCAATTCAATCAAAATCAGACTTCAAAATTAAATGATCAAATAAACCATAACACAGATCATCCCTACTGCAAAAATCATAGCAATCTAATTGAAAATGGAATTACCTATCGTCCCTACTTCCTTTATAACCCCTGATCAAGCATAATGAAATGAAGCCCAATGAAAATTTCATTCCAACAGAAACAATAAGCGACCCTCGAATCGTACAAACAAAAAATACCAAAATTAATAGTCAAAAGTCGGAAAAAACAACATCCCTCTCTTACACGCCATAAAAACGCGACAAAGACACATGTCCCCCCTTATTATCTTCAATTAAGAAACTCCGATAATGTAGTGTGACATACGGACGAAATGTCCAAACAACGTAGACCTGCCAACACGTAACACAACTTCAAAATTAGGGCTCAAGTTGAATAAGTCTTTGGCATCTAAAAAAAATACGCTACACTTTATTTTGTCCAATTTCAACCGTATTCCGCCGTGATAAAAGTTGTAGCGACGGCAACAGGAAAATTGCTGTTGAGTTGCCCGTGAGTGATGGCCGGTGGACGGTGAGTGATGGGCCCCTGTAACACGTGATTAGTGGATACTGCTCGCTCCCGTAATCTGGGATAATGAGTCGTGATGGTAATCATTCTGTGGTCATGGACTGAATGACAGATGTCATTATTTGTCTTTTTTCGCATAACATAGAGTAGGTAATTTATGTCAACTGTTTTTCACGTGGGCTTCTCGTGTGGAATATGGAACAGGATGAACCGCACTTCAATAGTATGTCATGGGCTCTGTGTGTAGACGTCCATTGATTGATCACTTAGTACTTTGTCCAGCGTAGGGTGCACAGAAGGAGGGATGGATATTGAGAGATGTGTGCAACACGGGCCTTGTATACGGCAGCCTATTAAAGCAATCAACTATGAGGCTGCAGAACCTTCAATTTTAACGAAAAAAGAAGGTTCCAAAATGTGGTCTGGTTTTCTTATTAGAAGGGCCAAAACAAGTGATGATGTCATAACTTCATAAATTTATTTTATACAGATTGGGCAGTCAGGCATTACACCAAACCTTGCTAACAAGCTAATCTTTCTACTACACCATCAGCTATTGAAATTACATCAAAAATCAATCATCATCATAATCAGTCTATAATGTTCCCACTGCTGGGATACTCTCTGTCAGAGGGAGTGGGCCGTAATCTACCACGCGGGCCCAGTGCTGGTTGGTAGATGTCACATGCCTTCCTATTTTTGGTTCTAGGACATGCCGGTTTCCTCGCGATGTTTTCCTTTACCGTTTTGAAAGCATTGGTGATAAAATTATTTACACAAAGCGCCTGCTTGGGTTCGAACCCACGACTAGTAGGTCGGAGCCGTTACCGCTGAGCCTCCACTGCCACAAAATCAATCAAAATCAACGCAATTTAAAAACTGTAAAGACACGTCCCTTCCGAACCAGCTAAAACTTCACTCGAACGAGTCAATAAATAGGATTTGATCACAAAGCTGTCAGTTGCAAATATTATAGACACGCCACCGGAAGCGAGTCTCAGCTGTCAGTGTCATGCGATTGTGTCACTTCCTGTCGCGAGAGGCGATTTGACGAGGACGTGTGTCGCTCGGTTTTTAAATCAGGAATATGTTGTGTGAGCAGGGTTGGTGGGGATGGTTTCAAATATCGAACAGGGTTTACTTCTGTTTTGTCTTTGGGTGATATTTAATAGACAATGATATTTAAAGACAGTTCGAACACCAGAGACAAAGCAGTTTTGCCTTTCATAGGCAAATAACATTTACTCAAGTCGAATTATTAATTAACTGAAGTAATCTGACATGTGACAGCTGTCATTTTGTGTAATAAAATGGTCATATTTATTGTAATGGTGATCGTTTAGTTTTATCGATTAAATATATAAGTATAAAATAAATGTTTAATAATAAAATGTAAAAGTCTAGAATACAATAAATATGACCATTTTATTACACAAAGTGAGAGCTAGCACCTGTCAGATTACTTCGACTCCAGAGTTTTGATGCGAGTGTGGGCACCACTATTGGTTTCTCAGCGACCTAGCCTTTAATTTGGACGTGCGAGATCTATAATAACGACAAAGATTGTTGAAATTGTGTGTAGGTATACTTATGCGTTTAGTTAAATAAAGACAGTTTAGTCTCAGGTCAGCCACATAGCCTTAATATCATCTGTGTCGTCTCTTTACTGTTGATGAATGTTGACGTAGAATTTCCTGTATCTGACAAGACTCTTTAACAAATGAAGCCAAAAACATTCGACTTCAAGGGATCAGTAGTAAGACTTTATTATCATGACTATTGACCGTATTCTCTACAAAATCATCCTTAAATTAATATTACACTCGATTCGGTTCGTAACTGATAGGATCTGCCGACACCGTAACGCCGTGAGCTACATTACTAGCACATGCGTCCGGGGCGGGGCGGGACGGGCCGGGACGAATCGTACACGGTTCACCTGTCCTAATATATTTCAGTGTGTTGTTGCCTTTAGTTATATCTTTACGGGTTTACCGCTATGCTTACATCAGGCTGCAGAATGCAGATGTTTGCTGCAGAACTTGGGTCTCTTCATAGACCGTGATAAACACAACAGCCCGTTACTTATAAATCAGGATTAAATGTTAACTTTAGGATTAACGATTTGTTTATCGAGGTTTCAGTTTGGCATACATTACTTTAGTCCGCGTTTATTAATAGTAATGGAACGAATATACCGTGACTGCTATGATTAGCTTAGAGTGGTGATCAAACTAAAGTCTGTTAAATACACGAAATAAGTATAATATTAAAAGAAGGATCCTGTTCCCTTTCATAACAGAGTTTATCGTAAAAAGAAAATATATGCTGTGAACATTTGAAATAAATGGAAATTCTAAATGTTTTAGCAGTTGGAACTCGCCTAAATGCACTATTAGTCCGAAATTGGATGACTCCAATTTGGCGAGTCCTAGTTTACGACTGTCCAAAATCAAACTTAGGACCTTACGTCACGATCAACAGTCGCACCTGCCACCCAAGATTCCATCATGAAAACATACAACCATGACACCCGTCTCTGCCAACTTAACACAAAAGCCACATTTTACCCCACTCCTTAAAATCAAGTCCCCTTCTTTTTGTCACAAGGTGGCTACCATTAATTCTTTTTGTCTCCAACTGCGATTCTTTTTTTATTCTTTTTAAACAAAAACCAACCTTCATTTGCTACAGCACGCGAGCTTTACATATCAACGTGTTGTCCCGGAGTTTTTTTTTTCCACAATGTTTGTAGACGGTCGACGGGTTAAGATTACTTGGGAAGTAATGGCAGGTTGTAGGAAATAGGATAGTGCTTCTGTAATGAGATAAATAGACTTATTAGTGGATGAAGTTTTAATTAGAAAGTGGGTATGGTAGGGGGAGTAGAGTGCCAGAGTGGAAAGTAAGGGGGTTGTGAGTTCGAAGCATGTGACAATTTTGACGGAAGCCTGCGGTTACAAAGAATTCCAGCTTAGTTGCATGGGTAAGCCAACATTTCTGTGGCAACCCAGAGGTAAATCGAACATAGCGCGGGATCAAAACCTGGCAAGCACTAATGTGACTTTCTATTTCCTTGTAGGTTCGTTATCGGTTCTAATCTTCGACATAACTTACTTACGACAAAGGAAACCATAGTAAGAAAACTCTATTGATAGACTGAAATTGGCACAACGGAAGCAATAAGACAACACTCAATCTCGTGTCTTCACTCTCAAAGAGGGTTTTGCCTTGCAGTGTGATTGCTAGCCAATATTATTATAAATTCCGTAAAGAAATTATACTGCATACGAGATAAATACTCGCTAAGTACTTCCATAATAATTAACCCAAGCACACACTCATTAGCTTTCTTTGTTCATGCTATAAAGGCGTGTGCACAAAAGCGAACGGATAATATTTTTTGGGCTCAGTGCATACAGGATCACATCGCGCCTTTACAATCGCCAGGCTGACGTCCGCAGACTTCCTCCGCCACAAAGTGGTAAGGGTATAGTGGGGTGCGGATGCGGATGCAACAGCGATTTAAAGAAGAAGATGGTTGTTAATGAATATTAATTAAAAAAGTTACTTTGCGATTTATTGTTAATGCATCTGATTGCGTGATAAATTGTAACTATCTTCCGACGAAACTAATGAATGTGTTGTTGAAACTAAATGTTCTGTTTCGAACTGAATAAAGTTTTTTTTTTTCTTTTTATCTAACGAGGCAAACATACTAAATAGCGAACAAGGCGTCAGCACAGGCACTGAAATTGGTTTTAGAATATCTATTAAAACAATAATAATACGATTACTATGCGTTAATTTTTAAGTATAAAATTGATAATATCAACAATGTATCGTCATGAACGATAAACAAGGAATATATCAAAAGTTTCTTTACGAATCTAATAAAAATATATAATTATATTGGAAAAAATTCTAAACGCTCTCGCTACCTCCCATCACATACCCAACACCCTTAATTCGGCAACACATAAGCAATTTCCCGCTAGCTAAATAAGCGAATTAAAATCGCCTCAAAGCAACTGCTAGCAAAGAAATGCCTGCATACGTCGAGGGGTTTATTTTTAGCTATTTACCCCTCTGGGGGGTGACTGACGAACGGTCAGCCTTTGAACGCGTTGTTTAGAGTTGAAATTTTTAATTTTAAAGTTGTCTTTACAGTACCTGTACCTAGTTGGATTGTAGGGGTGAGTTTTTTTATGTGAAGTCTCTTTTGGTTTTACATTTCTGCTTTTGACTTAGTTATGACGTTTGTTGAAATTACTGAAGGAATGCTATGATTATTTTTATGAACTGTGCAAAACTTTTTAATTGATTTTTGTTTTCATTAAGTTACTGACTGACCTGGCAGTTATCAAACACAATGTTAGGCGGTATTCTTTGACTATGATAACTTTAATAGTTTGTGTTGACAGGATACGTCCTGTACATCATTTCATTCTGCCCACAGCAAAGAAAAATTTAAAAAGTAAATCATGTGCGTGTCATTTCACCGGGTAATACATCGGTCATCTTAGCTATTTTAACGTTAACTTATATCAACCATTGTTATATATTCAAACTACCTGTTTACAAACAGTTAAGGACTGTACTCTTAACTCTATACTTGTCAACTTTATATAATAATCTGGTTCTGTTCCTTTATAATAAAATTCATTACACTTTTCTAACATTATTTTAATAAGATTACATTATTCTTCCAACAACTATAATATTCCTATATCCAGACTATTTGTGTACAGTCAACAGCAGATCAGGTTATACGAAACTGTCAAATTTCTCCAAATAATTTTAAACCTTAAAATGTTGACAGTTAAGTTCAAAATCGAATGAAAAAATTTGACCGTTTGCGGTAACTTCATGTGCTGGCGATTGTACATGAGATACTTCTTTTGCAATATCATCATCTGCCTGCCTTTTCCCGACTATGTTAGGGTCGGCTTCTAGTCTAACCGGATGAGGCATGAATACCAGTATTTTACATGGAGGTACTGCCTATCTGACCTTCACAACCCAGTAACTGGATAATACGATACCCCTATGGTAAGACTGGTTGTCAGACTTTCGGGCTTCTGACGACCTGTAACGACTGTCAAAGATCCACAAATGACAGCCGGGACCAACGGCTTAACGTGCTTTCTGAGGCACTTCTTTTGCAATAAGATGAAATTAAAAACAACATTAATTTCATCAAGAATCTTCCCATTTTCAGTTGTTTTTAAAAAGGATTCCTTCGTGATATTTTTATTAGTGACGGTGCGTGAGTTATTTGTAGCGCGAAGTTCTTTCGTATAGACACACGCTACTCAGTACTTCTTCAGAGGGAATAGATGGCATTGAAGGTCCACTAACAATTTTCACACCAAGCTCAGACAGAGCTTTAAAATTATATGCTTTCAAAATCATTCCGCTATCCACTTAGCCTTCATTTGAACTCCTTTGAATTCGGACCATTTTACAATCCCTAATCAAATTCGTACAGTCCACAACAAAAGTACATTGTAAAAAGACGAGCAGCTCATTAAGTACAATCGTTAATTGCGCAGTCAAATCGAATGCTACCTAACTTCATTACATTCTTCCGTTAATACGACATCGGACGGCGCCGTCCGGGGCCGTCCGGCGAGTTATGCAATGAGCACCCTCCCATTCCGATCACGTGCGAAACGGACCGGGGGCTGCTAATTAAAAATCGAAGGATTTTTGTTACTAACTGTACTTGTTACGTATCGGGAGAAGTATCGATATACTTACTCGAGTTTTTGTCGATGAAATCTTGCGATAAATTGCGTATAGATATGGCGCGACCCTAAAACGGAAGCGTGTCCGGGTTTTGTGAACGGTAGCATATAGATAACTGTAGGCTTTCGTGAAAGAGGTTCTTGTTATTTTGGAGATTTCTGTCGACAGATATGAATTTTTCGAGTTTGATGACGTTTGCTGATATTGGGTGAAGATGTTCAAGATACGTTTCGCTTTATTTTTTCAAAGAAACTTTTTGTAATCATGGCTGGCCTGAAAGATTGGGGAACTCAGCTGTTCTCATGGAAGCTATCTCAGTAAAAAACATGTAAATACATTGATGACATTATACTTCAATCGGAAAAAATCGTAGAACCAGAACCGCTTCCGTACATGAATTACACCCAACGCGGTAATCTAAGTGCCTGCTCGTTTTAAATCGATCTTTGAACATAAACCTAGAATGATTAGAGTAAAGAATAGTTGATTAAATTAATTAGTTGTACTATTGCTGGGTAAAGGTATAAAGCCACCTGGCCATGGTACAAACTAGATTCTTCAGCATTTTCTCAAACGCCGCAGTATCACATTTTAACTCTCTCAACTTTTCTACTTCGCAGGTTCACAGAAATTCTGCCCAATTTAAAATAAAAAAACGACACATTCTTGAAAGCACCTACGCGAAATAATATAAATAAAATATATACTCAAGTCAACGTCCTACATACAACAACTTGTACGTATTTCTTTACTATTACAGGGACACCCCCTCCCCGCCCGCCCCGCGCCTCCCACCTTACACTCCGGATCTCATGCTTACAAACTGTCGCATTACCGGTCCATCCTTGCCGACAATACCCTGACATTCCTCCTCAAAACTCAGCTCTATCACGTCGCAATAAGGACTGTGTGTCGCGAAAATGTGACTGCGGAACGCAATCGAGAAAACTTGTCAATGCAAATTGAACTATATATTCAGAAGCTAAGGTTTAAGTTTGCCTGTAGTACACTCGGTATGGTAATGATAATTCTAAGCAAATGCCATAAGGAAATAAGCTGAGTGGTTCCTTTTGGAATTGTTTACTTGAGAAGATTTCGTTTGGGTAAACAAAAGGTGGACGATGACCATAGGGTGGTGACACACCAGCGGCAGGTTTAGTGGACACATTACCTTAAATGCAATTGATGGGAGACAGATTGCTAATAGACAGCTCACAGAAGGTTTTGCGCATGGTGATCATGCGCACAACTACCAAAGCGAATTGGAAAAATACGAAATGAAAAGTTTGTTCTAAGTTATAAGTCTGCAGATCCTTATGAATAGCCAAGCCTATATAGCCTTGGCTATTTAATCAACTACTATTAGTTGATCTATCATACAAGCCTACTTGAACTTCTCGGTTCATTCATTCACTGTGTGTGTTCATCAGTATCTCGCAAAACCGTCCAATGCTGATCATCGGCCTTCTTATAGACCGTTTAAAGCTTAGACCTCATGTCCAGATCACCAATAACCACAGCCTAAGTATGCTGACACCCATCCTCCCAACCTTTACCTACAAGAGACAACTTTTACGATACCAACTGCAACTGATAAAAGAGTTGTATTATACCTATTCTATGAATATCAAACGACAAGTTACGTACACCTACAATACAACGTGAATACAACAATATTCAGGTACGATAATCTATTTACACCGCACAGCTACCGTAAGTGCAACAGCACTAGCTACTGCTAGAACCAGTTAAGATTCCAAGAGTGTCAATATTTACAAGGTTATCAACACAAACTATCGAATAAAGAAACCGATGGCAATCATCGTAATCGGCCGGTTACAAGACAATGCACTACCACAATAGAGGGCCATTCTGAAAGCGCTCAGTACTAGCGACCAATCGCGTTGAGTGAAAACTGCCATAAACGGCGCTGAATAGTCCTGCCAGATCAGCGGGGAGACGCGGAACTAGGTAGAAAGGTTTTGCATCAGTGAGGTTTTGAAATGGCTACTGAATTGTAAAGCCGGTAGTCGGTTCTAGGTTGATAAGGATATGTTAAGGAAGTGTAACTGGAGTTTCTAAGGGACATAATTAAGGATTGTTATGTGTTTAGGCTATAGTGGAAACTGAACTTACCATATATAAAATACATGTATAGTCAGTTATGAAGAGTCAACTTCTCCTAGATTTCCGTTGCAAACTAACATGACACTAACTTAATGAAAAAGCCTTATGAAAATACCTTTTTACAATTTATTTTAAACCCCATTAAAGTAATTCACACAGCAATCTCAAAACTAATTCAATAAACAATCCAGCCATAACCAGAGAAACAGGACAAACATCAAAATTTAAAATCGCTTTCACAGAAATTGAGGATAAGAGAAACAGTACAATGTGGCTATTAGCAGTAACTTATTATAGACAATTTCCTACGTTGGTACGCGACCAATCGGCCTGAGTGAGAACCGCTATAAACGGAAACAGTTACGGAACGGAATTATGGAATAAGGGACTCTTTGGACAGAGGCGTCCGTGGATTGGGACGGTGACATCAGAATCTTCTGTTAGTGTGCTGAATAATCTGGGAAATATAAGAAATTCTGCGTTAGTAAAGGTTATTATTATTAGCTCATTAATTTTCACAGCTAATCATGATACTCTCAATTGATATGACGATATAAGAAACAGTTCTGGACATAAAACGTCATCAGGATTGTCAAACAAATAGGTGGAATATGTAGAATCTGTTTTCATTTTCCCACGTCTAAACCACATCTTTATTTTATTAAATTTTAGTCTCATCAATGATTGTCTCCTCATCAATATCATTGACCTTAACAGTCCAAGAATTGCATAAACATTAACAAAACTTGATCAATTCCATTCAATTCCTTACTCCGATAACAATACAATCCCAACATTTCCTGATCTGCATTATTATTACAACACAGTTCTACAACCTCTCTAACTTCACCTTTACCATCCTTTAATTGGTACTAGCCCAGCTAATGTTGGTAGGTAAAATAGTGCTGTCCTCTCTGTGTTAGTGCATTGTTTATTCTATGGCCACGTAAGGAATTTACGTTCTATTGTGTTCGAGCGATGTTTAGGTATCGGGAAGGTCAACGACTGATGCACTAGTTAACTTTGTATTGGGGTTTAGTGTTATGGTTAGGAAGATGAGTTAGGTTTAATTAATAAGTCTGAAAGGACACGATTTTAAAGAAAAGACATAAGCTTAACTGGAGGGTATACGGATCGACGTAAGCTCAACTTTTTGATAGCTCATCTACCAATACCATACGTGCACGTATTGAGCTTTTCTAAAAATTAACGATTATAAAATACAAGTGGCTTTGCCTAAAGCAGAGTAATTTCTGTACACCATTCGAATAAGGTTTCATATCAAACGGAAAAGCAGTTTTTCCATAAAAAACAAAACTTTCACAATATCATTGGCAATACCATTCTAGGAATACCAAGAACTGCTTGTAGATAATTGTGCTTATGTAAGTTGTGGAAGATTTTAATATTCTTTAAAAATACTTTTTACTTGATATATTCCCTATTTTCTTTATTTCTAAGCCTTAATTTGCTTCTTAGAACTTGGTACAACAGCAAGCTGTCTTTACCCAGGAGGTATATTCACATTAGGCTCTAATTTATGCACATAATTAAACATCTCGAACTTTCCACAATAATTAAATCGATGTGTACCAACTTCAAAATTATCATGTAGTTCTTATTCGGGATTGATTTAGAGAAAATTCTCGAATCGATATCATGCTGGACAAATTATGTAAATAGAGAGGTGATATCTTCAATCTACAAGACTTTAATGGACAGGCAGACATGGAGGCCGTTGGCTATAAAGATATCAATCAAGCTGAAGTTAGGGCCATTTTATTGTTATTTTAAATGGTCTTGTACCATTAAATTTGCATCGGAATGGAACCGGCGCATTCCCATAAGATCACGGTATCAGAGTTACTATGTGTGGTACAAGGTAGGAGCCATTTTCCAATTAGATTTGATGTTGAAGAAACTTTACTATCCTTTTATGTCCCCGTCTCAAATGTCTACATTATGTATGTAAAAGGGTATCTAAATAAAATTCAATACCCAGACTATCAGTTGATCTTGACATCAAAAACTAAGAAAATACGGTTTAGTCCATGTTCAACCACCACAATCTTTACCCCCGACCATGTTGAACCCCTAAAAGTTGTTGATATTTATTTTTGAATGTCTTTAATCCATGTTCAAACCTCAATGGGCAGTTTTTCTCATCTACCTTAAATGTATTGCTATTAGCTACATTTATTATTTTTTTATTTTTTTTGGGTTGGAAATTATCAAATAACTTCTCCCGCTCAGGCCGGAGCGGGAGGGTGTGTCAGACTCTTACTGACTAAAACCCACCCGTGTCCCTTCCGTTGCCTGTGTTGCCAGGGGCCTCGGTAACCCTTTTGTACCTTCCCGCGTCCCCGGTAGGACATTCTCTATTTGCCCTATATTGCTGCAGTTACTTTGAAATATTAATGAGTTTATTCAATCTTATTCGTAGTTGGCCGGTTGTTACAAGTGCATAACTTTATCAATAGTTAATAGTTATTTATAACTAACGACACCTCTTATGTTAAAATCCATCAAGCCGTTAAGGCTACAGAGCGTGCCAAAGAAATAGACATACATACATATATACATACATACATACATACATACATACATACATACATACATACATACATACATACATACATACATACATACATACATACATACTCTCCAAAAACATTACCCTCCTTCTGGGGCAGTCGGGTAAAAAGGATATATTGAAGTGTGACAGTTATTGTATTTCTGATTATGGCTGAGATTCCGTCTACGAGTAGCGGTTTATTTAATTTGATTTTGTGACTTCTAAGCGCAGAGGACTACTTTTAGCATGATCTGACCAAGATTATGTGTGGATTTTAACTTGACCCTTTTTTTTTTTTCAGGGTGGGAAATCATCAAATAACTTCTCCCGCTCTGGGCGGAGCGGGAGGGTGTGTCAGACTCTTATCGACTAAAACCCACCCGTATTCCTTCCTGTTGCCTGTGTTGCGGGGGCTTCGGTGACCCATAAGTACCTTCCCGCGACCCCGGCAGGCATCGGCCCTAGTGGACCCCTACTATATGTGCTGACGACATCTCTTTGAGGCGCGCGTGGAATGCAACGTGCCGTCGACCCGGGCCTGGTCATTACCGGACGGTGAGCTACCCATTGCTCACCGTCCGCAAGCCCGCGCCTACGGTGGCCGGAAATCCGCCCGGGATTCCCGACGCCCTGGGCGTCTCCTGCGGCCGCTAGGGGCGAGAGGGCGCGAAACTTGCCTGTCCCTCAACCGTCCCGCCTCCTCCTTAGCGAGCATTACTGCTTCGCAGAAGGAGGTGACGGCTGCCCATGCCCTCTCGCTCCGTACCATGGCCTGAACAAGGGCCGGACGCGAGAGGTCTCTGCCGCCGATCGCCTCGAGTTTGTTTCGCTATTTCTTCTCAGGGGTAGCCATCTCGCTTTTTTTTTAATATGACGTGTAAAAGTAATTCCGATATCCTGTTTACAGAATAAACAATTTTATTTCATTTCAGCAGGCTATCAGTGTAACCAGAAACAAAAATGGGATAAAGCAGGCTATGTATTTCTGTGCATATCAAATAATGGAGTAACTACAAGTAAAGAAAAATTTAAACAACACATTTTTACCTCCCCTGACTTATTTCCTACTTAATTAAAGAGTATATTTAAATAATTTTATGTTCAAATTAACACAACAACAAACTGTCTACACACGAACATATTTAACAACAGTAATATTTTATACCGCTACTTCTTGTGGCTCGCACCGCGCCTCTCATTGACCTCTCTATAAATGCACTGAGAACGGAGTACAGATTACTTCTAACGCACAATACCGGTTAAAGAAAGCTACCGCGCACTGCAAGTTTATAGGAATTAATCGATTGACAACTGATGCCACTGTTTTGTTGGTTGTAATTAGTGAGTAGTGATGTCATACTGTAAAATCGTAGAACACTAATTTACAATTTTTCCCACAGAACGAGACAGCGACTCAGTTAGCGTATTGTTACTACTATACAGGGTGACATTGAAAACATGCGACAAATCGAAATGGGAGATTGTACTCATCATTATGAACAACTTTTACTAAGGGACCAAAGCTACAATCCCAAACAAAAAAACTGCTGTCCCCTACATTTATGTTCGCAATACCTCATCAAAATGTAGGAAAAGCAGATTTTTTTTTTTGGGATTACAGCTTTGGTCCCTTGGTAAAAGTTGTTAATAATGATGTATACAATGTCCCATTTCAGTTTGTCGCAAGTTTTCAATTTCAACCTGTACTTTACTATGATTATAAGAAGTATAATATACAGGATAAGTTTAAAAGGAGTGCGGATGTTTAAGGAGGTAATCAGGTGCATAAACTGGACAACTTTCCCCGAGGAACATATGTCGAAATCTTAAAATTGAAAATCGACTTATGAGAAGTTTAATTTTATTTTTTACATTTCGACCAATGTTCCTTAGGGAAAGTTGTTCAGTTTTATGCTCCTGATTACCTCCTAAAATATCCGCACTCTTTTTAAACTTAAGGCTCTTACAGACTGGGGCGATATCGCGGGCGCGACAGGCATATTTTTGCCTGTCTCGCCTGCGATATCGCCCCAGTCTATAATAGCATTTATCCTTTACGTATATATATACTTATTTTCAATATTGTGGTGGTCTCGTTATTGCAAAAAATGTGCATTTTTATGCATACTTCCTTTTATTTATAAATAAATTAATAATAAGCAACAATAACAATAACATTAGTGTGAATGTGAGAATCGATGGGAAACTTTGATGTCCACCTGCGTGTTTTCACAATGGGGGTTTCTTTTGTGGGAGAGCGATAATATCGACTTTGGTAGAAAACGATTATACGTAGTCGGTCGATACCATACGGTGGGTAATTGTGTAGCACACTACGCAATGGATTTCGTTTTGACAGTGCAGCAACAATCATTTCGTTATTTACCTTATTGAGCACACAAATTTTACGAACATATGAAGCAATGGATCAGTAATATACTTCAAAATCATTCAGATTGTGATTTTTAGTGTGTTACGCAATAGCATGCTGGACTTTAGGGTGATTCACGTGTGTATGGCGGCTCAATTGTCGCAGTCGCTAACAACAGCCAACAGGCCAACAGGCCAACAGATAGTTGTGCTGCGCTTTTGATGTATTGTATATTCTGTGACTGAAAATAACGCAGGAAAAACCGACGACAAAGAAAAGCGATGTTTTAAATAGACACAGACTATATGTCAGGGTGGTTGCGGTTCAGCTCGTAAGAATGCGTTGAAGTAAGCGATGTATACTCTTCCTCTTTTTCTGATAATTCAGCCGCATTGCTGCCTCAAATTAACCATTGAACATTGGAGATCCGTGAAAAGTGCTTAGAACTTCATCTAACAGAACTAGTTTAAACTCAATAACATGCATTTCTACCATTAGCTACAAACATTCTACCATTACCCATATACTTTCTGCAAAACTTTTTCGAAAGGAAATTATATCTCAACATTAAAATGTAAATCAAAAGCAATACCGATGACAGGATTCATACAAACACAAAGCCTACAACTTGTACACTAAACGACTTCGACTTCCATCAATATAAGTAAGTAGCTACCACTAGACGAACTACAGAACTAATTACAAGGAAAATTAAAATGATTCACGAATATAACGACTTGTACGTGGCTTATTGCAGAGGTTCTCAACCTTTGGGAAAACGTAAGCGATACATTGGACACGACTGCGTTTGTAGTACTTAAGCTGTTTTACTAAAGTTGTACAAAAGAGAAGATGTCATGTTTGCATCCTTACATTTATGCCTTCAATGTACCTCGCTATATTGCGCAAGTCTAGAACTCTAGCTTAGGCATCTCAAATGTCAAAATCTTTTGTACGTTCTGTAGAAGACCGGATTTTTTTTTTTGGAACTGCTTTTCGTAAGAGTTTGTCGGCTGCTTTTTTTTTTGGGTGGGAAATGATCATATAGCTTCTCCCGCTCTGCGCGGAGCGGGAGGGTGTGTCAGACTCTTACTAACTAAAACCCACCCGTGTTCCTTCCATTGCCTGAGTTGCCAGGGGCCTGGGTAACCCTTTCGAACTTCCACGCAACCCCGGCAGGCATCGGTCCCGACACCCAGGGCGTCTCCTGCGGCGGCTAGGGGCGAGAGGGCGCGAAATTTGCCTTTCCCTCAACCGTCCCGCCTCCTCCTTCGCGAGCTTAGCTAGTAAACACACAACTTCACCTGTAGATAGACAGAAACTCTTTTGGCGCTAGTAGGTAACATACACCTTACTACAACTAGTTGGTGCGCGTAACACAAAGAAACAAAAAGGTTGACTACCGCTGATATACAGAGTGGGTTCGTCAGTCCCCATAAATCGTACAGACATACAGAAATGATATTTTGTTATTTAAAGGCGCTAGTTAATTTCACATTGGACTATAAATCACTCTTTTAATGGGTATCTGTTGAAAAAATAATCCATCGTTCTTACTACATATTTTGTTAATGAGATTTTTTTTCTCTTCTTTATTCGGAGATATCATCATGTTTTTTTTTAAGTTAAGGGATAGCAAAATATTGCCTAAAGGTTGGACAACAGGATCGGTTACCGATCATTTTTATGTACCAACTAGTAGTAGATTTCAAGATAGCAAAGTGTTTTAAGCAACAAACTCAAATGCTCGAGTCTTGTTTTTCCGTTTGTTTCATGTGAACACCTCTAATGACTAACATGATGTATGGTATCTGTTCAAACAGCAGCTAACCTAACAATAGAAGTTACCTTGAGATTTTTTTCAACTTCTACAAATGACCTAACAGCATCTTTCTTCTGATTCTACACGAACTTAGCTTCGTTTCGCTTCATTCCTAATATGGCCTACGCTTTATCCATGTTGATGATAGTGCCTTGTATCTCTGTCATTAGTACCTACTTTGATGTTCTACCACAATTGTATCCATGACCTACACGGCACCTTTTTCCTCATTAAACTCATAAACTTAGTTATCTCCTACAGTATGGACTATAAATCTTCGATGTGCAGGTAAAACAATAAATTACTTTGTATTAAAATGTGTCATGGTTCTCAGTTTTATGAGTAAAAGTAGAGGTTAATGAGGTTACCGCTGCAGTTTTGTAGGTTTATTGGTTTTTAGAAGAGCTGCTCAGTTGATCGGAATGTTTGAACATATTTGAGCAAAGACCTGGTTTTTCCCCAAATTGTGAAGGTGTCAAAATAACTACTGTCGAATCGTGTAAAGTAAGATTTATAAGTTTGATATAAGTAAGATTTATTGTATAGAAAGCGCTGTTAGAAGTCTCGTTCATCGATATAAAGTTAATCGTAGTCTGAATTTTAGAAAACACATCTTATTTTTCTGAAAAAATATAACGAGATAGATGGTTATGTGTTCTGTTTAATTGTTAAGAAACATGATGGTACAAATGATTTTATACGAGTTTTATACTAAAGTCTCTTTTCGTATTCCTTCCACAACCAAACATTCCCATAAACAAATCTAAAATTTTACTAGAAACAACAAAACATATTTCTAAATATAACCCTAAATCTTGTGCTGTTCCCATAAATTCACGAGAGCACAAACCCCGAGGCTGTCAGTCCGTCTGTGTGCAGCGTAACTCAGGAACTGGCCAGTCTTTGTTTTATCTAGATCTGCCATCGCCTGACGCGCAATAGCGCAATGAAAGATTGGAGATACAAAGATCCACTTTCAATATAAATCTTCTAGTATCAGTTGTACGTCAGTTTTGCTTGATATATCGTGATGAAGGTTTGGGATGTTGTTTTCGTGAGGAGTTTCATCAGGCTAATTCGTGAAAGTGGGACTTGGAATGTCTTTGTGGCTAACCATTACATTGTAAGAAGAATGGTATTACTGGTATTGTTATATATAGCTTGCAACAAAATCGTGCAGCTTTAAGAACGCCTCAAATATTTGACAACCTAATCACAATTAAGGTTCGACATCTCTAGTATACCTAACCACGAACGAAATATTACTATTAAATTAATATTACCTAATATAAGACTTTCGTTAAGACCACATAGGTACTGATTGTTCCAAAAACACAAAAATGAACCATTAAATATATTTTTTTTACAAACAAGACCAGGTACTATACCCTAAGCCAATTTTATAACACAGTCACTTCTTCAGCTAAATCCACGCAAACATTTATATGTTCTACGGCATTTAATACGTTCCCTTACCAATAAAATTTGAATCCAACTATCGTAAATCGCCAACTGATTAATATGTTGACACACGTATAAAATTCTTGGTATAATCAAAAACAAAAGAATTTGTTCATCAGTACTATAAATTGGTGGAGAAATAGTCGCAAATCACAGGGTATTCCGACGAGCGCCTTGAAAGGTGTCGGCAACGTGTGGCTGTTTTTATAAAGGATAACTTTAAAAAGAATGTGAAAGAAATAGGAGATTTGTATTACTTGGCGCCAGTTACTCAAGGCTTTAACAAAATTTGCTGTCAGATCTTGTGTTAGCTGTTGACCAAAATACTTAAAGCCATTCAAGAAAATTGGAGAGTTCAAAACATTTGCATCTAATTTAGCGTAGGTAATTTAGAATACAGCATCTATATTTTCAATGAAGTCTATCCAATTAAGTCAGATCTAAAAGTAAATTAATACCAATGAGATTTCGTTCTTATAAGACAAATCGTGACTATGTGTCAGTACTTTACTTGAGCAGCATGAGCTCGAGCCAATTACATTTTAAACGAGAAACCAAATCATTGAAAGCTTAACCATCAATACAGATGTTTTAAATCACATTCAACTAATTAGAAAATAATTAAACACAAAAACAAAATAATCTTATTAAAAATCCCCATATATTTCTTACTAACTGGCTCCTACATCCTTAAAAAAAAGAACGACCATACGTTGAGCGTCCCTGCGTAGATCAAGATGTGTGCGTTACTCGGCCTGCGCCTGCGCATTGACAGATTTATGTGAGAGGATGCCCGCCGACCCATCCCCACCACGATTAGATAATTAACTAGTTTTAACGCTGCATCATTTTAAGCATATATTCAGTTAGGAATCGTGGAGGATCGATTGATTTGATTTGGGCAGAATTAGGACAAAGAACTTGTTTGAGTCTGGCAGACTGACTGGTAACGAGAGAAATATCAGAAGTGGCTGAAATTTGGCTGATGATGCTAATAATGAATGGTCTCCTAGATTCTTATTAGACGCAAAAATAATTCGGATAGGAGTTACTTAAATCTTGAGAAGAATAACGACGAATAACTTGCGTGCGGCTTATTTATTGATCTCTAAATACCATCATCGTCTGCATAGCCTTTTCCCGACTATGTTGGCGTCGGCTTCCAACTATCACAAGTAAAATAGACCAGGAACAAGAAACGGGACAAATCTTAATCAAAGCCGCGGTAATTCTAATAAATGATAAAAGAAAAACACCCCGATATAATCGGCAAACAAATCGACTCTTAATTCGAACATTAGTCAGTTATACTCGAAGACGTCTTGTAACAAGTCTGCAATCACTCTCAGATTAGTACCAGGTATTTATAATGTTGTTTTAGTAGCTTTCATATAGAAAGCGATGCGCTAACTCAGCTAGCCTGGCTTTAAATTACGCTAAATGGGACCATACATCCACCGGCCTTATCTCGGCGCCATATTTGAATACAGGGTGTGAAATCTTGCTAAAGAGCTACATTAAGTTGCAAATTACTGAAGATAGTTTATTTAGATTTGCTTTTGATTTTCTTGGGTGTGTAGGACCGTGATTTGTGGGAAGGAAAGTGTTTCTTGGTTATTGTTTTGTGCAAAATTGTAAAGGTAATAAGGGAAAATGTAATTGGTATAGACTGTCTGTATACATGGTGATGGCGGTTCCAATACCGCAAAAAAACAATGTTGTATTGCCTTAAAACTTATATGAATGGTTGAGTTCTTAATTGAAAGTGATTTCGCGCAAACAAGCTAATATTTTTCATTTTATTAATTTAAAT
The DNA here is from genome assembly GCA_905333075.3 of Atethmia centrago. Classification (NCBI taxonomy): domain Eukaryota; kingdom Metazoa; phylum Arthropoda; class Insecta; order Lepidoptera; family Noctuidae; genus Atethmia; species Atethmia centrago. The sequence goes on along the minus strand of HG995378.1, from coordinate 2,530,617 downwards.
ATCACCTCCTCATTATACATACAAAAAACTGAATCTCAAAATAACGCACACAATTTACATACACGACACATCAGACCGTAAACATGTACATGTTATTAGGTAGCTTGTTGCATGTGAAATATTCATCGGCCTACAATGTTGCCGTACGCGGCGTCATCACGGCACAACATGGCAACACTATTCTACATATCTATGGAATTATATAATAAAATACGGCTGTCATCCGTCATAGTGTTGCAACCCGGATCGAGTCCTAGCCGACACGCCATCGTAAATCTGGCTCAGCACTGACGCGTCAGTCATACAAATCATTCAAACTCTCTTGAAACCCGATCGTAAATACGTCTGAGTGTAGCATTAATCATTTTGAATACAGAATAAGAAGTGCCTCGGGCGTACGCGATTGGTCGTCACTAAACGAACAATTATTCAAATGGCGCGCTCCGATTGGACGACGGCCGTTCGGTTTTTTACGTTGACAGAGTGATGGATTCGACCCTTCGACTCGTGCGCAGTTTAGTACCCATTTCATTGTTGTGTGCGTACGTTTATGTAGCGTGCGAGCTATCAATCTCCGTCTAAAAGTAAATGCTTGGACTTTTTGTGCTCTTATTTGCGATTGCAACGTTTAACATCTTTTTGTGCAATTAACGCGGTGATAAATGATTTTTTTCTTTTTTATTGATAGCAATAAAACAAAACCTTTGTAAAGACCGCAACACGTAAAAAAGGCTCTAGACATTTATTTTATGCGTTCACACACGTTTTATGCGTTAATGTGGCTTCTAAAACTTGTAAGGAGAAATAATTGCTGACCGTTTTATATTACGTGCACATTCACACGCATTAACTCCAATAAAAAGAGATCTGAAATTTAAATTCCATTTCTATCATAATGCCCTCATGCACTATAGCCTCTATCACAAAAGATAACATCCTGTATATCAACTGTCACTGTCACATTCAAAATAGTCAACTACCCGCATTGGAGTCGATAAGTGTCGACTATTCGATAGCGTATCTGGACGATTTATCCAAGTAGAATATCGATACCCGGAAGCACCTCTGGACGGCGGGAAAATGGCGGCGCTCGGCCCTCCGCGATTGGCTGAAGCAGCGCGCGCGCACCTCACATCTGTCACTAACTATTACCTTTTTATGTAGGAACTTTACGAGTAAGTTTATAACCACGGACGCCCATCGCGAAGCGGTGAAAATATTTAAACCCCATAAATTTTTATGGTTTAAAATAAACGGTAATGGGGAGTTATGTATAAAATACTTGTAATGTATGTGACTTTATCAGTGGTCTTGATTGGTTTAGAGCTGTTCGGGCCCTTTGAAGTTTTAACGCGATTTTAATTGATGGTCATTAGAGTTTAAGTATGAGCTACTTATAGTAAAGTTCTAAAGCTTCTTGGTACTATTTTATTGCCGTTCCTGAGATCAAATATTGGACACGACGAGGAATTTATTCCGTTGGATATTTTAAGGTAATAAAATTTATGATGATGATTGGATTCCTCGCTGTATTCATTTTATTTCCAATATATTGAAGAGATAAAGCTGTTAACTTGCTGTAGCATAAAATTATATTATAAAGTTTATACGCATTGTCGCTCTGCTAATGTCTTCCAATAAAATTATCAGTTAATACAAACAAATAACATAAAAAAATACAAATAAACAGCTCAGCTTGGCAATTTGGAACCATCAGTAAAATCACATAATAGGACAAAATAATTTAGATAATATGACCTTAATTAGTCAAGGACAGCTAATAAGACACAATAAAATCGATTTTCTATTGTTTGACTCCGAATCGGTGACGCGCGGGGCTTAACAGGGTAATTTCATTATAAATATCTGGGAGTCTATCGTTTTGTTTTGAAAATTGTGATGACCATAAGAAAATATCAAGCCTTGTATGTAGTATTGTATAGCCAAATATGTAGTTTAGCAAATGTATCACTCTCACCAACACTGTATTGCTTCTTACTGCATTGTGACTTACCTGAAAAAAGAAAATATTCAAATTATTATAACAATTTCTATGGTCATACTTATTACTCACTTATAAGTTCACAAACGTAGATTACAACCTTAAAATTAGGCGAATATCAAAATTATGAAGAATTAAGTCAATCGTAACAAAAACAAAAAGTTCTCATCCTTTTCGTACATCAAAATATTGTACACACTCTGTTTCAGACTAAAACGAATTAATTTTCAACATAAAAAAGATTCAATCTTACGGAAGCTATTTTAAATGTAAGCTTACCTACATGATGATAACAATCATGTGTCTAAAATCATACCTATATACTTTTTCACATACCCTAAAAAAGCGACCTCAAAGACTGCGCTACATCCTCCAAATATTTACAAAAACAAAATAAAAGCTACAGACTTTCCTGAAAATATCTCGCAGTACTTCAAAAGTAGTGACACAAGTCTTACACAAGCTTAAGTTTCAGTCTTTCAGCCGTGACAGTAAAGGCTTTAGCAGGACACGTTTCCGGTTCCGGCTGGCAATTAAATCTTGTTTAACTAAGAAAACTTAATTAAACAGTCAAAGGGAGCTTCTTTGATTGATGTCATTATTGTGTAGGTGGAATTCTATGTCTAACTAATGTCTACTTTTAAAACTATAAGGGAGAATTAAGAAGGAGTAGGTAATGTACAACTTTGAAGTCCCAAATCATAATGTATGAAAATGAATTATACCTAGTTATTAATCTATTAAACATATTTTCAGTAATTTATATGCTGTTTTTTATGTCTACGATTCAAACTCAAACTCAAAGCATTTGTTTCAATTAAACCTTCAATTTTCAGGCACTTTTGAATTGTCAAGGAGTCTGTCAGTTAGAAATATGAAGCTAGTTGCCCATTCCAAAGCGTAGTAGGTCTATGGAGAAGAACGGGCAAGAAATTCCGTGGACACTCTTTTAAATTATATTGTTACATAAAGATTAGTATACATAATGTTGAATTTATAACTAAATGTGAGGACGATGTAAAAAAAAAAACGCGTCCATAGTAGCAAAATAAACAAAAAAAAAACAATTTCAAAATAAAATAATTACAAATAAGCCGAGGAAGCTAAGAGGTGACCAGTCCCAACTGACGGCGCCCGTTCACGAGCATGACGCATGGATCAGCACCATTCAGCTCAACCATTTTGAAGGGAGCTAAATGATCCAACACACGCGCCACCATCAGCGAGACATCCGAGTGAGCATGACTTACTATCAGCCGCCAGGGCACATTCAAGTCAGTGACATATTAACCGGTAAATGGTAGCTCTATTATACATAGTACTCAGTCCTGGGGGGTAACCATCACCTCTTATAGCAGCATTATTTCAATATTACTTCAGCATGAGAAAGAGATGGAGCTATACGTCCTGTATAGCTCCATCACTTTCCCACTGTGAAGTAATATTATAATAATACTGCTATAAGAGGTGATGGTTACCCCCCCGTGCAATGCAATTATATAATACAATACATTGATTACAGAACAGCAGTAAAGACTCCAAAAGTAAAGTTCATTCGACATTACTACCTGAGGGTTGCCACAATACAGCGTGTAAATACGCTGTACTAGTGTTTATACTTACAAAGTTAATCCATTATTGAATACCACTACAGACTAACACTACGATCGATTCACAATCAAACAAAACCGTGGTCGAATTTACTACAAAATGTAAAAGCTCCACCGTCACATGAAAGCTTTAGATTGTCGCCTAATGACAGCAGCACTGTTGACCACTTAGTCGATCGTCTGGCCAACCCCTAATTACTAAATAAACTGCCAACTGATTGACAAACACAATCACAGAAAAGTAAACTCAATTTCGAACCAAATTATCGGACGAAAATACAGTTACATAAAAATAAAACCTCAAAATTCAACGACTATTTCAATGGACCAATCAGAACGCAGAAGGCGACCAAGCTACATATTAATTCCCCACTAAAGCTACTACATAACACCATTGTTTCTAAATGTATAAATTAATAACGGTATTAAAAAAGGTATAACAATAAAAACGACCCACACGTTATCACGTTACAAGATCAAAAAGTTTAGATTTCTATAACGCATTTAACGTTCGCCGCCAACAGTACAATAAAAGCTGAAATCGGACATTTTTAATGTGTTTTTACGAGCCGTTTAAATCGCGTTTATTTAACTGTATTATAAACGATACGACAAAAGATATGTTATCGTTGTAGGTATGCATAGTTTCGGTAAAGTTTCTGTTATTATTATATTACGGTTGATATGTCAAAGATCATGGTGGTTATTGTCAAATATAGCGGTAAGTCGGCTGGCGCACTGTCCGGCTCCTTTGTTGTTGTTTATTTATTTATTGGTGAAAGAATTAATTTTGCATTTATAATGAGATTTTTGTTGAGTTTTCCAGTTTTGAACCGATGTGTTGCTTAGATAAAGTGTCTGTTCGACATTTTCAAAGTTTATCTACCGACAACATCGCCTCTATTTGGAAGTTGAGACAATACAAGCTATTAAATAAATTATGGAGTATTAGACAGTTTGAAATTTGTTAATTGATTAGAATCATAAAATGTATTATAGTAAAGTGTGCTTATTTGAATATTAAATGAAGTCTGATCAACTAGAGATTACCTAATGACAGTATTATTTTCGAACCGTAGAAACATCGCAACAAAAGAATGCAAAGATGTAGGGCGACATCTTCTAAACAAAAGGTAAGTTGCCAGCTATGACAAAACTAATAATTTTAAGAAAAGATTATAATTTTCTTTGCTTCCTAATTTTCTGTATATCTCTATGTCAACATCGAAATCAGCAATCAATTAACAATGCAATGCAAAGTAACAAAACAGAAAATGAGATATTTTCGATAACATTACACAATATAAAGATAAATACCAAATATCTTAATTTTAGCTTGCCCAACGAAACGGCCGAAACAATGCAGTAAACTATTCGAGAAGAAATTGATACTAATTGCTGCAGTCGTCTGATCCAAGTCCAGCCATGTCCCTTTCGGTACCAGTCGCCAAATCAAGCCAATATGTAGTTATTTCAGTAATGCAGCATCTCACTAGCTCAGCTACATTCTAGAGTCACAACACCTCTAATAAAGGTTCTCGATTAAACCTCGAAACTAGAACACTAATATGAAATCGATTCACACGATGTGCTCGATAAAAAGCAGTTGAAAATATACAAGAAAAAAGTTACCGATTAACGTAACGATACCCGTAACCAATCAACTGATTTAGATAATTATTTTATTGCTGGGAAAAATTGTGTTAAATCTGTGAAAAAATCACATAGTATATTGTTAATGGGTGCTGATAACGATTTGTTGGATATAAATCAAATAAGCTAATTGTTCATGTCGTTAATTTAAGTTTTGGTCGATAAAATCGAAAATTGTATCTGTTTTTGTATAAGGTAAATCTAACAGTGATTTAAATGTAGTAAAAACTTGAGTAGAATAGAGAATATTGAATCATCATCGGGCTATAAACTTATGTTTGTTCGACTATTGAATAGTAAAGTTTTATATTATTAGTTTAACGGGGTTCAAGAAAACTACAGCTAATGTATTACAAAGATCCATTTTAATTTTAGTTTTTCAAAACCAAAAACTAAAGTCATTTATTCGAACTAGGCTGAGAATCATCACTTTTCGAACGTTAAAATTACATAAGCCAGTCCCCCAAAACGCTCGCGCTTCACCACTTCACGTGCTTTAGCTGGCAAAAAGAAGTGGCGCAACAAACTCCCCAGCAGCACAGCTGTCGGTTCAGTTTCACTCAAAGCAGTAATCCAAAGTATCACCCCTAAAGTCGAAAACGACAAACTATCGACTGGAACCATACATTCAGATGATAGTGTACCTTTGTAACCAGTTCAACAAAAGCTTGGACTAAGATCAACACACATTAGCTCTCAGACTTTGACCTGCCCCATTATTTATTGACGAGGAGGACAAAAATATATCGTCACGGATAGATAAAATCAAACGAAGCTACATATTATAGGCATTGTCTGTACGGCCACCGGTAACGTAGTTAGAATTGCATTTATTATTAGTAAAAGGGTGAATTTCTAGTACTGCCACTGTCGTATTTTCTTTAGTAAATAGGACTGGGTTCATTTGAATTTGCATTTGATTGAAATAAATCATTATGTCATCTATGTATGTGTTTTATTAATACTTGATGGAAGTTCAACGGTGTATCCAATGGCAGAAAAATGCATACGAAAGCGTACAACATAAGAATCGATATGCTTATCTTGGTTGTGACTATCTGTTTTAAGTCATTAGATAATGCCTATTGAAATTGCCTGTCCAAATTCTATTGGCAGAAGCTTTCCAAGGGATCATAACCTTGATATCAATATGAGTCAAGTCAAACCCCATACGTACAGTTAGAAGGACAAATCGGTGCGTACAGTCGACGACACAATAAGCCCATGTGTCAGCGACAGTTATCTCGCAAGACACCACAATCTCTCCAACTGTCGGTCACACACAGACGGACCCGGGTATAGTTTGATGTATATTTGGAAATAGGCTGGAGGGCTTTCATAGTAACATATGAATACTTATCTTGTTGGTAGGAGAAAGAAATACCGAAACCGCTTTTTTTTTAGTTTTAACTCTTGAGGCTGCAGAAATCGCAACAAGGAAATTCCTCTGGTTCGATATTTTAGTTAATATGGTCTAAAATGTAGTTGATTATTCTTTTTAGACTGTTAGTTGTAGGTATATAATATAAAAGGGCATACATTTAACGCGGTGACAAAGTAATCTGATTTAGGGTTTTAAAAATAATTAAAATGGGTAGCAAAAATAATAGATTGGCAGCTACAGTGAAGTAGCATTTTAAGTATAAAGTAGCAGCTTTATTTTGAGTTGTAAACTTTGTTTAAATTTAAATTTGCATCAAGTTTTTGTTTTGGTCTCAGTTAGTCACCAACAATAGAGGGGATCTGGTCGTTAATGGTCACTGTTCTAACCTAACTTAACCCAAATGATTCAATAATCCTTTGCTGCCGCCTTTAATTATTTTTTTATCCCAAATTCAGATTAATTTGTCGCCGCGTTAAATACATGCCTAATAATATTTAATCGCTGCGAAGTTATTTTTAAATAGCAAATAGTTTGTCGCCCTTTAAGTTGTTAGTCGCCTGGAAAATAATTAGCCATATAAAAGTTAGGCCCCATTTATCATTGGAGATTGACTCGTGCACATTTGCTTATGTAAAATTATTTTAATTCGTTGTTAAGTACTATCCGTCTATTATCCAGTGCACTATTGTTTTTACTGATGGCCAGTCTTTCAGAACTGTCCTAGCTCATTTAGACACAATATAACACACCACAGTTAAATGCTTAGGTGTGTTACGCGACATTTTTAACTTTACTTCACAACAAAGAACCAAACTGTTTTCCAAAAAACGAAATGTACATAATATAGCCTTTATATCTTGTCTCAGTGCAGAGTGTGTGCAGTGCACATAACCTTGCACCATTGAATGAAACCCGTTGGACGTTGGACATTTCACGTCACTTTTAGTATGTCCTGCACTGGAGATTTTAAATGGACAAGCGTATATTATACTGTTTTGTATTGTTATGACATGTTTAATAAGTTAACAGAAGAATGTATGGGATTTTATTTGCAAGGTACCTATTGTTATTAGGATATATTTGAATGGTATGGTACTGTAGAGGTTCTATGATAATGCAGCATCATCCTAGCCGCTAGTTGACGCTGGCAACTTAATAAAAATAAATAGGTATTTAAAATCGGAAGATAGATTAAAAATGTTTATTTGTATTAAGTTTCCAGTATCAACTAGCGGCTAGGATGATGCATTATCATAGAACCTCTACAGTACCGTATGTGGACTAAGGTATCTTTTTTTGGGATGACTATCAATTCACTTAATTTTCATGGGAGTCGATAGGACTACAAAAACTTGTGATTGAACTTTAATAAGTGTACAATGCATAGGTACCAATGTGGTGGTAATGTAGGGCAATTTTTGATAGAATGAAGATTTAAAAAAAGAAACCGATCGAAGAAAAGTCCAAAGCTTTTTCGCTCTGTTTGTTATCTTCTAAAGTCTACCTACTAAGCAAGTCTTGCCATACAAAACCTTGCAAACGCCCTTTCCAATACTGAATTAAACCTTTAACGCTTACAAACAGAAACCTGGTCCACCATTCAACGATCATAACACGTACTTGTCTTTGACGTTGTCATACATTGTCGGGCCTTTAACATACGCGTCATTATTTCTTTGTTTCCACCGCTGGCGGTTAGCAAGGGACGGTGTGTTGGTGATATAAGTAGTGTGCAGAAGTGTATATCGCAAAATAACATGTGTACAATAATATCGAATAGACAAGGCATGACGTTTACATCGCTGTGTCGCTGTTGGGCTGCTCGCCGTGGGCGGAATGTGGACAGAGGTGTGGAGACGGTGTTCAGATGTTATATTTTTATAAGAGGAGATCTATACTTGGAAAATCAATTGCTTCTTTAGAGAATAGAAAAGTATCATTTGTTTTAAATGGAACTTGCTCTTCTCTAGTCCTTGGTTTTTGTTTTAGTGCTTTGTCGTTTCTTTAAGTTCATGTACGTTACATTTCGTAATCTAGTATTACGTTCTTCGTTAGCTAATTAATAAATAATAAAGTGTACCTTGTGTATTTATTTTATTGACAATAATGATTTAGTACTGAATACCAGCAATGTGCTTTTGACAATCCTATAAAATACCTAACAAAGTCTACTCCACAGTTCCGGTCATCGGCTTAATTCGTCGTGACGTCATCGGTCGGTGGTCGCGACTCAGTTTTTGCATTTTATCATCTGTGTGTCCGTTTGTTTTGCTCCTGTCTTGCGTTCGTTATAGTCAACTTTCGTATTGTATGCACTACATTACCTGCATGTTTTATTAAATTATGTTTCATTTTGTTTGACGACTTTATATTAGTTAGCTTTTATTGTTTTATTTTTAACTTATTGTTAATATGTTGTTGATTGTGTTGTTTTCCGGAAAATCGGGGGTATTGTTTGAGGTAATGCCATCTAATAACTATAAGTGCCTGATTTAGAAAAGTTTCATATTTGTTGTATCAGGCTGATAAGTAGTCATAAGAGTAGTAACATCTCAGTATTCAAATATGGGGGTTTAAATCAAAATGGTTACCACTTTCCGAAGCTACCGTGTAAAACTAAACATGGAAAGCTGTTGCCACAAAAACTGATCCCACTTAGCAGTTATGTCATGTCCTGTAAAGATAATGACCAAAACCAAGAGTAGGTAGGTACTTAAACCATACCTATATAGAAAAAACGTAAACATGAATTAGAAAACATCCACAGCACGAACCTAGCAGCTACATCCCTGAATCAATCACATATCTTCAACCATAAATCACAATCTAAACATCCTCATCCCATCTAATCTTAACAGTGGGTCAGCACAACTTATGATACAAATGACGAACACGTCCAACGATAAGTACAGTCACGGAGAAAAGTTAAAGGTCGCCAAGGATCGATCGCCGCAGATGTCGGCATTAATCGGAGTGTTTAATCCGTCCGCCGGCGAATAAATCAACGCTAATTGTACCTATTTATATTTATCAAGGAACCACTTGGACGGGAAGAGTTTGCCTTGCGACTGTACATTTGCTATTTTGTTTTATGGGGTTAAAGTTGCAGTGAGATCGCTAAACTGTTGCATTATGTTTTTGTAATTCAATGAATGTTTTGCTTTTGTTCAATATGAGTCGGTGATAAAAGTTATTTTTATTGTAATGAAAGTTGCATCAAAAAAGCATGTGATGTAATGAGATTACGATCTGAAGCTCACTAAGATAATAAAACGCTACTTAAAAATATCTAATTAACAAAGATGAAAAATAAAATTCAGTGGATTACCAGCAAAAGTTTATTCCGAAAATATTTTTACAAACACGTTACGCAAACAGTTTTGCATAAGTATTGTTTTTTTTTTATTAATTCAAAGTTTAAGCGTGTTTCTCATTATCTATAATAAAATTAACGAAACGTTTATTTTAACGATACTTAATTAAATAACCAGATCAAAAACAACGGTAAGAATTAACGATAAAAAATATTGTTATTTAAAATTACCAATGTAGTTTTTGTGAAACAATGTTACCGTAAAAATCGCGTCTTTATGTTTTTTAAAGTGAGAATTTTGTCGAATTACACTATAACAGTAAGTGAGTAGATATTTAAATTGGAAGTCTCGAAAAATTCGGTTGTATAAGTGAGTGCATAATATCGAATTAAATCAGGCCTTTCAAAAGTAATTTGAAGCGCCATTGGCGTTCCAAACAACTTCGGTGGAAGTAGGTTCAAAGTGCATACCTTTCTCATCTGAAATACGTGTTGGTTGATAAACAGCATGTAAGAGTACTTACACATAACATAACATTAAATTTAAAAAAAAAAAAAAAAAAAAAAAAAAAAAAAAAAAAAAAAAAAAAATAACTATATCACATCACATCACATCACATCACATCACATCACATGACATGACATCACATCACATTACATCACATCACATCACATCACATCACATCACATCACATCACATCCCAACACCAAACCGTTTCAAAAATAATAAAGCTCATTTCAATCCATCTCTTACATAACATAACACAACTATATAAAAACATAACACTGGCACATAACACTAAATCATAAACATATCATAAAAAGGAAAAAACGGGCGCCCACAAAAGAATGACCGCGGTACAGTCGGAAGAAATGACTCGAAATCTATAAATCTAGCGTGTGTAGCGGGCCGATCTCTGAAACCATCACAAATATGTCAAAAAGGGCTATAAACCGTCGGCGGCTATATAGCCCGGAGATGCTTTATAAGTTATTATAACAAACACAATGAGAAAACGGAGATATGTTATTATTAGCCGATTGATGAGACGATAGCTGCAGATACCATAAGTCGCCGTGACTGATGCTAGGAAACTTTTAATGTTCAGTAATTTATAGTTATTGTTGAAGCCAAATGTTATATTATTGTTAGTTTGTTAGTCGGGACTTTTTGTTTGGTATAAATATTTTTTTGTGAGGCAATTCATTTTGATGGGAATGGGAGAAAATATAAAATATGTCGTGCTTTCTAGGAGAGGAATGCAGGATACAAAATAAAGTTTCTCTCGATGGGTCGTCTGTCATTGATCACATTGGTGTTGTTATTGATCTCTTTCTACTTCTACAAGTAATTCTTACTTGACCAAACAAAATTTGCACTTGTTTTTAATCGCAAAATTCTTGAATGAATGCTTAAAAATAACTCATGGTAGTTTTCATTTCTCATAGAGAATCTCACATCTTTTGAGAAATAAAGTCACACAATGGTGGAATAAAATAATATTAGTTATAGCCAGTTTCTGATATCATGACTATGGGACAGGTGGGATGCAAACGCAAACATTAGGTATACTAAATGACACCCATATTTCTAGTTTAAGCTATCTTATCAAAAACGCAAAATTATCCTTATAATCGTCGGGTACAGTTGCAGAACAAAACAGGTAGGACCGAGGATATTTGCATAAAAAATGTTGACTTGTGGCAAATTGTGGGCGTTCGCTTCGTTGGCTTTAATTCAGTCTGGGTCCCGTATTAATAATATTTATGTAATACACGTTACAGTAAAATATCTTGAGAGTTATGCCCCGTGGAATCTCATTTAAGAGGTAAAATTTAGTGACGGGCTCTCTCTTTGCGAGTTAGGCTATATTTTGGTTAGATATTTTTGCGGTCGACTGTGCTTGGTGATAATTTTTTGACATTAAATTGTGAAAAGAGATACCAAATATTTTTATGGAGAAGCAAAGTGAAATTATGGTATAGATCTTTCCCCAGCAATGAAAAACTATAAATGCAATAAAGAAGACCGCGTGGCACAGCAATCAGCGCAATAACTCTACCGCACATCAATAATTACGATAATCACCGAACTTCTCGGAACTTAATTACCGAGGCACAAGGAATAAAGACGCATACATAAAATTTTACGACACACGTCCATCCTATCAGATGTCACTGGAACACAATTAACACTAATAGAAACCGAATTTCCAAGTAAAATGTCGTAGTCAGGGATTTGACCGTGTTCGGAGCGGGTCACGATGGACCCGCGGCTCTGACTCATGTGTGAGCCATAATATGGAAATGTGACAGTTATATTTAGGAGAAAAGCTTTTGTTGGTGATTTTACTTTTCAGGGTTCACGGTAAATGGAACATTGTTTAAAAGTTCGGCGAATGTTAAGTTTTTAAAAAAGGGGAATTTGTTACCTATGTGTTCCGTTTGGTTTCAGGTAGCTTAGAAAGAGTGTGCTTATGATCAAATCTTAACCTCTATCTTCTAAAACTCGAATCTAATGAAACTATCATTACCTACCTACCTACTCCGAAAAGTATGCATTTTCGTTCACTTTAATTTCTCGAATAAAATCTAGCCTTGTCTCTCTCTACAGAATTGAGCTTTCATAAGAGGGCAGGATACTTCAGTTATCAGAAGCCACTAGAGTACGTTACTCACTACAGTCATCAGTTCATCACATGAGGAGAAATACTGGCAATATTTTAAAGAAAATTATCGTCACTCGAGACATGTATATCACTGAAATATATCAGAATTATGAAACTTCACAGTACGTCTCATTTCATCAAAAGCCGATATATCGCTTGAGAGCAGTGCCAACTAGACGCTGTAGTTACAAAACTATTTGCAGGTATAATGTGCTCGTTTAATAGCTTTTATTACAAGATGTTGAAGACCTAATAGGACCCATTGGTTCTCCTGTTTTTCGCCAAGAGGCGACACTAAGCAGTTATTGAGATTTTGCATAGATATAAATGTCTATGTGCCCTATTGTGTTCGCTATTGTGGTCTATTTTAGTCATTGGCTTCGTTAGCATAGGATACGGTAAAAACGCAGTTCAACTCCTACATTTTTTTAGATATTGTGTCATCGGTATGTCTAATAAGTTGATAACATTGAAGTGTTAGATTATATTGAAATGACTTCATTCAAACCGAATTTCGAGTAGGCAGTATGTAGTTACAGGTTAGATTAGCCAGAAAGAGGCCCTTTAAAACAGTAATAACATCACGCGAGATAGAATCAGTTAAGTAGTTGGTTAATTATCTTGTCTATCTTCATGACTCTAGATTAAAAAGTATTAAAAAATAGAGCAACAAACTCTGTCTTAATCAGCGAACTGTACGTAAACAAATGAGTAAGATTAATACAAGCATCACTTTGATATCAATACTTGTCTATCAACAAAAGGTTAGTTCAGACGGCGGCGACGCGTCTTGATACCTCGCGACGCGGCGCGACAGCTGTGCGACTAAAAATACCCGCCGGACGCACGATTCCGCGTTTTTCACTGTCAGTGCGCGCATCAATTTCTGTCAGCATTTGTTAGCCAATGACAGATGTTTTACGCCTCCAACAATCGCGCAATTTTTTATATGCATTCACATTAACCCTTCAGTCAGTTGGACTACGGATTATTTTGGTCTGGCATGCGTTTTGTCGTAACGTTGTCGTCGGATAGAACAGGACGCCTTGTAGTTGTCAGTCGGGTAATGACAAGTGTGTAAGGACGTATTTATGTAAACCCTTTGAGAGACTGTTTTAGAATTTAGAAGTGGTTGGTATAATGCATGCCTAGCTTATTAGTGGGAGTTGTTTAAATAACGTCGTAATGAGTTAGATAAATGAGTGACAGCTCTTCGGCAATGATTGGCTCGTATTAGCTCGAGATTCCACGAAGTGTGAGTATATTCACGCTTTAATTAAATAATTGAGGGACGGTGTTTTAGAATCAGCTGCACGTCCACACAATCGATTTGACTATAAATTTAAATAAGTAGGTGAGTATACTAAAATAAATGCCGTGCCAAAGTGACTTGTTGTCAATGGACCAAATGACAGCACATTAAAAACATCTAGTCTTAAATGATTCACACAAAGACATACCTGTTTCGTACTGCACATTACAAATCGATAGTTGGGCAATACACCTACTTAGATTGATACTTCTAACTATCTTCACTCATCCATCTCCAGCTTACCCTTTTTCTGTAATTTCACAGAATGCTGTCACAATGGCTGAAATCTGCTACATGCCATCACCATCTTCACCCATTTCCAGGTCAAGCTCTACTTTCAAGTTACCCTCCATAACCGTATGAATTGCTAATCTGCAAGGCGATCTTTAAACCTGAGACACCGAGCAAAACTAATTGGCTCACCCTATTAATATCCTCTTACTCCAGCATATCAACCTACATAATACTAATCCGCATAGCTCAATAAATCAGTCGTTTCATAGCTCTCATAGTTCGGAGCACTGGATCATTCACAGAGTGCCAGTGTCGCGGCACCGACAACTGATATATCACGCGATTAGCGACGTTTTCATGCCTACGCGCACCCAGCAAGATGGCGGAAGGCATAAAGGGAGATGATAAGTTATCTATTTAATAAAATGATAAGCTTTTGCAATTAATCCATAAAATGCAATTAACTAAAACTACTTTTAGGGCAAAACTCACTTGCATCTAGAACCAAGCTACCAGGAGAGAAGTAACTTTTCTCGCATTCTGCGTGAATTCAGCTGAAAACCATATTAGTATGCCCATTTGTCAATTGGTATGTCGTTATGTCACCTAAGGTGTAGGAAGCCAAAAACGCTTCAGCGTTGGGACTAGTAAAAACACGCTTTTTCAGACATAATAGGGACTGAAAGACCAAGTCGCTATCATTTAGATTACAATGTAGCGCTGCAGTCATGACGAGAGGTATCATCGTAGTGCTATTTCGCTTGCTGCTTAGTCACGCGGTTTGCGTTGATAACGCAACCTTTGTTTATGATAGTTTGAATTTAAAGAGGCGACGAACTAAATAAGTTGCAGTTATTTCTGAAAGAGATTGGGATGTAGGGCAGTTTCGTCTTGGTTTCCTTTTCGTTTGAACCAAGTTCTGTTGTTTACTAAGACCGATGAACGACTAGTACCTAGGTAGGTGAAAAGTTTTTTCGTGGTAACTACGTAGGTAGACTACGTACTCTACCTACGTAGTTACAACGAAAAAACTTTTCATTAAATTATCACAAACACCTGCTTTAACAAACCAGTTTTAATTATTTAGCAATAATTACGACCTAATCATGATTAACAATAATGTGACAGGACGTATGTCACATCATCAGTCATCAGAAAATGACAAAAACACCTTTTACACAGTCTTGGCACAAAGACTGGAAAGTGACAAGTGAGCTATTGAGCGAGATATGATAACTGGGACACTGAACAGATAGGTACAGAAGGATGACTCCATACAGCGAGCAAAAACAGGCGCACGCATAGAGACACGCGTAGGAATGGCGAGCTCGGTCGAATGCCAGTAGCGAGTGCGCTAGCACTCACTGTACGTGAAGCATGTCTATGTGTGCGTGCTTTTTCGCTCGGCCAACCTTCTGTACTAATCTTCTTTGTGACTGTGACTACATTATCTAGTCATTCAGTCTATTACGTATAAATAGATAAGTAGATGTCACAGATTCTCTTTTGATTTAGTCTGTGAATAATGGAGCTACACGGTTTTTGAAGAGTGAATTAAAAAGTGTGTCTGTCTTCTTCAAATTAGTTACGTCATCTCTTTGGACAAACATCACTGAGTCTAATAAAGGTTGAGAAAAACTCTCATGAGATCCAAAAGGTTTCATTGATGACATCTTTTGAATACCTAACCGTGGTGCAAAGTTTGCTGGTTTACGATTAAAAACTGATGCTTTATGTTTTAGCTACAAAGATAATGAATTCTTTCAAGAAACGAATTGTATTTTTAAATATTTTATATTGCTATGTTGACTCACTGTTAATCCTGAATTCAGCAAGATGAGCATGTTTTTTTTTATTAAATGGCGTTTGATATGCCAAGTTTAAAACACGGGGATTAGACTCATTAATTTATTTGGGTTGATTGTCTGGGTTTTAGTTATCATGAATTCATGCACCATGAAATAAAACTAAAAAGGAGGGACCACAACCGATTGATTTATAAACATCATTTATTTCAAATCGATATAAAGGAGGTTCTTATCGAACTCATTCGTTTTGTTTTTTATCGATTCTAAAAGGGGTGTTCCTCAGCCGTCCCTGAGAATATATTATTATTTTTACCCTTTATAAACGAAGGAAGTCGTCGATTCGACTTTTAAAGTTTATTAGTAGAAAACAATCACATAAAAAACGGTTTATGTAGCATCGGAAGGAGCAACTGTGAGAACTGGGTTGTAAATTTTGGTCCTTCCGATTTCTTTGGCACAGATCTGTTACGTCCCAAAGATATGAGGAAAACACTGGAAGATAAATATGTAACAAGACAAGTGTCCTGGTTGTCTCAAATTATCCCGAATTATCTATGAGACAGTGACAAAATTCGTGATATTGAAGACATAATGTAAGTTAATGCCTATGCGTAAGCTATGTACTTCAAATGCTAATAGATCAAAAGGTATTTCACAAGACTATAAAAAAACTCGGGCGGCCAAAGTTCATCTGTCGGAATGATTTACATGACTGACAATTACTTTTAATAACTAATTATTCTAAAGTTTCCCGCGAGCTTCATACAAATAAGGAATCTGATAATCCTTTATTATAAAAATAAAATGAATCAAAGTCCAATCACGTGTGGATATTTATCATGGGAATCGAAAATGAATAAGTAATAGTTTTTTTGGTTTGTAAGACGTTGGCGTTTCCTTTGCCGTGAGAAACATTTAACTCACAAAATGATACCTCAAAGAATTATCAATGAGTATCGAAAACTGAATAGACTATTAACCATTATGAGCTCAAAAATATCCATAGCATAGAGTTTACCTCAGATCGAAGATAGAACCAAAATAGAAAAAATCTTAGGTAGGTACATACGTAAACACCAACCGAAAAGACTAACCTAAACCGTGATCACCTGCCTGCGTTATAGGAACCTAATGAGCATCATACAGCCATTTTTCTAAAACTTTTAAAGCCAAGGACCTCTGGATTAAATCGGTATTCCTATAATAAAATCCACTGCATAGCGATCAATCTTATAAAACAACGTGTCGCTATAGACCATACATTAAATACGTAATCAGCCTATAATCTTCCCACTGCTGGGACACAGGCCTCCTCTCTGTGACAGTGAGCGGTGAGAGTGATGGCCCAGTGGTGACGGCTGCGACTTACGAGTTGTAGGTCGTAGGTTCGAACCCAGGCAGGCGCTTTACTTTGTGTAAATTATTTCATCACCACTGCTCCCAAAACGGTGAAGGAAAACATCGTGAGGAAACCGGAATGTCCTAGAACCAAAAACTTGAAGACATGTGACATCTATCAACCCGCACTGGGCCCGCGTGGTGGATTACGGCCCACTCCCTCTCAGAGAGGAGGCCTGTGTCCCAGCAGTGAGAACATTATAGGCTGATTATATATGTATGTATGTCCCTTAGTTGGCAAATGTTCACGTCGGCATGAAAATTCAATTTGAATGTTTGCATCCTTTTTAGAAACACTATGTATTCACTAGTCTTTCAACACAGACCGGAACCTAGGGACATATAAACAGTTAACAATCTCGAAGGATTCCTATTGGTTAATGGACGGGAGGAAATTGTAGTTATACAGTATCGTTTCGACATCTACTTAACAACAATCAAAGCGAGATTCCATCGACACCGAAGCGATATCAACACTAGATATTAACAATGGATTAAATGTCAAAACGAAGCGTAATTTGTAAAAGTTAAATACAAAATTAGGTCATAATATCAGTCTTTGGCGATAAAGCTTAATAAAGCCACCTGTCAAAGGCTTAAAGCTATTTGATCTGAATATATTGCAGTTAACCTATTTATAAGCATAGGTAGTGATAGAGTTCTTGGTGGTGCAAATTTTTTATCGATCGGATTATTCTTGAAAAGTTCAAGTAGAAATACACTTTTTAATCAAAGGTAATTTTTTAATGATAAATAAACGATAAGTGGTTTTACTACTATAAGTAGGCTTGTGCAAACACTTTTACACAACAATCATATTCTAAAAACCGGACAACAGTGTTCCGTAGTTGGGATGAATTTATCCCAAAAACAAACTTAACATTGTAGTTGAGAAACATGTGCTCCCATACATCGATATACGTCACGGTCAATTCTCCAACTGCAAATTTAAGCTGGTCGACTATTACTCGTTAACTGGTAAAGCCTACTTAGCTGAGATAGTTTTCCTTTTAATATCATTATATGTACTACTTCCATGATTTTTTTCGTATCTCTATAAACAGACATTTAGCTGGCTGGGGGTGGACACACACTAACTTGACTCTAACAAAAATGAGCACTTTAAAGCTTAATATTACGCAAACGGATCCCTGAATCGAAAAATGGTGTGTGTTTTTTGTTCACTTTGTCGGCGTGATTAAGATGTACACCTATGCCTAATTACAGCTTTCTAGTACTAAGCGTCTCTGAGCCAAAGCGCAAAAAGGACAGACAAACACACAGACGGACATGGCCAAACTATAAAGGTTCCTTGTTTACTACGGAACCCTAAAAACTAGATGAGGTCGGCGTTTCCTATCTGAATACTCAGAGAAGAAAGGCCGAAAAAACAGAAGTCACAGCATGTGAAGACCATGTAGTTTGGTGTAAAATGGTCTTTTGAGGAAAGATCCGCACAGATTGAGTGGACCTATTCAGTCAGTGCACGCATTTGTCAGTAATCGTGCAGCTCAACTCAAAACTGAAGGAGCTCAACGATTCGACGAACAATACCAAAGAAAGGACATTTGGGTAGGCCGCATAAATTAATCTAACTGCCAGACCAAGATTAAAACTGAGAGAAAAATAAAAAAAAAACAATGATTTACATAGTCTTCACATTCACAATAATTAAAATATTAATTATAATAATTTACTAAGTAAATTATGTATATTCACGTCATTGCTATATGTAAAAATTCGATTCGAAAATATATTAGAAAAAAATATCTAATACTTACATGAATTTTATAGTGTAAGCCTACAGGTTAATTAATTCTAACTGAACGGACAGCTGTGCTGCTGCGGAGTTTGTTGGCCACTTCTTCTTCCCAGCTAAAGCACTAGGAAGTGGTTCAGGGCGGGCGTTTTGGGGGACTGTCTTATGTAATTTTGACGTTCGAAAAGTGCTGATTCTCAGCCTAGTTTGAATAAATGACTTTGATTTTGATTTTTGAATTGATTTAGACACAAATATCTGATGAGAGGTAGAATATAGGGTCTCATAATTATGCAAGCTTTTCGTCAATTCAGTCACGATTCCAAAACCGTTAATTATTATTACCGTTAAAAATAGTAGGAACCTACTTCGATACCTCAAAATTCTCAACAGCGCCAAAAACAATGAGGCGTTAGTAATTAAAGCAATTATAATTCCATACGCAATAATATCAATCAAAATCATTAGGCAAATTACAATTTTCAAAGCAATTTAAAATGCCATGGCTCTCAACGAATCGGTTTATACTCGTAAATTAATAGTCGGCGATCATTCAATCGATTAGTTCTACTAAATGAAATAGGTACGGAGTTTAAACAATGCCTATAATAATAATTATTATTATAACTGTAATTATTACGAAAGCATCTGTTATTTCACGCTGGTAACCCTTTATGGGATGAGCAGACTTCTAAAGAAGCGTTGCTATTTTGAAATACAGTATGAGAGCTTTTAGACGTTGCAAAACAAGAAAGTCAGAAAACGGTTGATTTTTCCATTCCAAAATGGTCCTATGTTCAATAAAGTTAAAAACAATACTTATCTTATCACACAAACTATAAATAAAAGATGTCATCACAAATTACAGATTAAAAATAAGCCCAATCACGAATCATTCTTAATTATGTGTGGTACAAAAATATTAAATTCTTTTAGAATAATTGTGAGGTGGTGTACACACTGGGCGAGTGACTTGGTGAAGCGACTCGCGCCTAGAAAATATTACTTTGGTAAGTTTTTAACAAATTCAGATATATCTATGGTTTGAATTCTACTTACTTATTTCCTTTTCGGAAAATAAAAATAACATACATACAATTAACTGGCACAGTTGTTCAACACGAAGTCGTTTGCATTCCCTCTATTTATCAACGGAAATATGGACTTGTAAGCATACCTAATTCCCAAATAACAAACATATTATCACACGAGTTAGCCTACACCCAATCAAACACAAGCCGAACAAAAACCGCGTCACATCGTGCGTCCCCACTTCCCCAGTACGTCGCTAGCCTTTCGTGCTCCAGTCCGCATTTAGACGGGCTGTAGTTATAAATTTTAAATATTACGATAGGGCTAAAGAAGACATTAAGATTTGAATAAACATGTCGCGTTGTCGCCGCTCGTGACGTCGCGCGGCACACATTATTGTCGCTTCACGCGTCGTGTGAAGTTGTCACAACTTACGCGATAGATGAAAACCGCGTCATATTTTGTTACTCTCTTTGGGTGAAAACTGTGAGGTATGAATGAATATAATTGTTGGCTTAAATATAGTGTCATGTGCCGGGTGGTGACGAAAAAGTGACTTCTGGAATGGGTTAAGGAAATGGTCGTAAACTCGCATCTTAGGAACTCTTGTTCGTGCCTCGTCATCATTAAACCTTAAGCAGTCTAAATGCTGGAAATAGCGTGTAAGTATAGCCCCACTCAAGACTAGTGTCATATCATGAAGCATTCTAACACATTTTTTTTTACAATTTCAAGTCTACTAAATACACATCTATCCCAACATTCATCGGATCTGTGGCTAATATGTCTGGTTCAAAGGCACTTCAGCTTCCTTATGAGCTACTGTTGCATGAAAATAAGCCTTTTAAACTCCAACCAGACCTCATTGAAGACAACTAAGGACAACACCGCCGCAATCATACAGCAATCACCAGTCCACTAACAACTGCCCAAAAGAACCGCCGTCCACCGCTGGACATCTAAGCCCATTGTCTGCCTAAAAATAAAGGCAAATACATACAAAAAAATCGGCCCGTATGTGCATCACGAAATATTTTAATACAGTGGACGGCGACGCGTATATCTTAGCATCGCGGGAAGACAAAAGCGGGGATCTCGTGCTATACCAAGTCGGAGATTTATTCCGACGATATCATTGAATGTGGACGCGCGTGTGTGCGAATGCGCCCGTGTGAACTGCGCTCGTGGCGCGCGCTGCAGGGCTGGCAAAAGCGGGTTTGGGGAATTAATTACTGGCAAAAACTACGGAGAGATTAGAAATGGTGGATGTTGTTTTATATATTTGAGTAATACCTTGATTATCGAGTACAGTGGCGAGACAATGCCAAGAGAGAAGTCAGCCGATTGCCGACTCCTCGATGTGTAATCAAAACATAGGAGATCGCGGCCGTCTAACTACGCTGCTGGAGTCATAGAGAAGTAAATCAATTCACAGCCTGGTGATTCAGCCACCGTAGGCGCAGGCTTGAGGACGGTGAGCAATGGGTAGCTCACCGTCCAGTAAGGACCAGGCCCTGGTCGACGGCGCGTTGTATTCCACGCGCGCCTCAAAGAGATGTCGAAAGCACAAGTGTAGGGGTCCACTAGGGCCGATGCCTGCCGGAGTATAGGGAAGGTACTAAAGGGTTACCGAGGCCCCTGGCAACACAGGCAACGGAAGGAATACGGGTGGGTTTTAGTCAGTAAGAGTCTGACACACCCTCCCGCTCCGCCCAGAGCGGGAGAAGTTATTTGATGACAACCCACCCAAAAAAAAAAAGCCTTTTGATTCAATAGTTTGCTGGCCATGTGACAAAGGTTTTGAAAGGCTACTTAACCAAATAATGAGAGTAAGCATGGCGTAGCAATTCAAGGGAGATAAGGTCCATGTTTGTACCTTATTTGACACAGCTACGTTGCTTTAACCTTAATATCCAGCACTACATAAGTAGTAAACACGCACATAAACGCAAATGAAGCACGTAATATTAATTTCAGGGACTTAAGGCCACAATCCTAATGACCGTTACGACCAACAAAGTAACTCATAACCCTCGGTTGAGTCCCTGAAATTGCTCGAGATTACAAGCGTTTCATAAGAGACTTATGTTACTTTACTTTTTATGGACTACCTAATCATCCAATGTGTTATTGTTATTCAGACAAGTCACAGAAAACAGACAAGGGCTAAAAAACAAATCTATCTGTCTAGTCCGCACAAAGCTAAACGAGGAGATTCAACACTAAATGTAGGCTTTAAAGAAATAAACCGCACGTACATAAATCAGCGCATCAGAAGCGCGTCCGCCAACCCTATAATCATGACGAAAGTAAGCGATAGTGCACACAGGCGAGACTGGCGACCGCGACCACAAATCGCGAGCGACAGCCAACAGGTAGCAGGTCGCACGCATTGTTTCCTGGAACCAAAACTACGAGACGCTATCGAAACGATTGATATACGATCAGACTCCGGAATGTTTTAGTAAAATGCACCAGTTTCCGTTTTAACCTCTGAATATCTAATAGGGACCCGATTTAGAATAATTTATGGACAACGACTGAGACAAAAACAGAACACTATGGGGCCGGCACGGGTCAGATTGGCCGTCCGACTGTCTGCCGATTTCGTAAGAATCCTTCGTGAGACCATTTATCTGTCAGCCGCGGCTGCGCAACTATGACGTATCTGCGTTTTGTAAGTGAACGCAAGTTTATCGGCAACCTGTCCAGAGAATCGACGAGAAATGGGCTCAGTTGAGCGCATTAACAACGACTTACCCATACAAAATCATAATAGCCGGTAAGGAAACTACGATTGAGAGCGATCATTAATTACGGGTGCCTAACAAGCGGCGAACGGGGAAAGGCGACGTCGACAATTTATCCGCGAGATCGACTCGTTACTTAGATCGGTTGGGGCGCGCGACGATAGATGGCGTGCTGCGGCGCGGGCGCATATCAGATGCACGACCGGCGCGAGCGACGCGGTATCGACCGATTTACGGACAGTGTGATCATATTAGAGACTCTCGAGCTATCTATCGAGCGTTTAGAATATGAGTGTGCGTGATAAACACCCACAGTCGTGTAGATAGCCTTCTGCGGTAATGGGAAGACGATTTATGATTTTGTTCGATTAAATTCGATTTGCGATTCTGCTCCCTAAATTGGCAGTTAAGTTTGATGTATAACCTACTAATCTTTATTGTCAATCAGTCTAACGGTGCAATCGATAGACGTTATAAATAACAAAGGTACGTCAATGTATTTTATTGATCAGAAAGCAGCTTGAATAGTTCGAGCAAATTCCTGTGTTGCCTAACACTGCATAGATAACTTAGTCGTAACTTATAAAAAGTCGCACACCATAAACTCCCCTAACACTAGAAAACAAAATAAAAGCCGTCTCACACGCACCTCGTCGCGACCCGACGCGACACGCGCGATCGCGTTGTCGCGCGTTGTCTCCTTAATTAGCCGCTACCCGAGATGGAATTCATTAGACTCGCTAATTAAATAAAAGGACATGATTTTCCGGTTAAGGTACGAAAGTGAACGTAGGTGCACTCCAACATGATTAATTAAGAAAAGCGAATAGGCTTAAATAGTAAGTAATGTCTGTTCTAATTAAGCGTAAATCGCGTGCGGTTCCTTGTCCATGCTGTATCGGGGCTGGTATCGCTGATACCATTTTTTTTGTTGTTGGTTACCTATTGTTCGGTATCACTTCGTTTTGTAAAACAAAGTGCTAAACTTTTTCATGTGTCCGCTGTGCGTGTAAAGGCTCCTACATACTGGCGCGACTTGTCGTGCGACGCGACGCGACACAAAGATACCGCGTGTAGCGCTACAAGCGGTGCCTTTGTGTTGCGACGCGTCGCGCGACAAGTCGCGCCCGTATGTAGGAGCCTTAACGAACCTATGGAATTTTGAACGAGAATGAAAGTTGCGTGAGTCCCTTGCCGCAAAAAAATGTTTTTAGGGTTCCGTAGTAAACAAGGAACCCTTATAGTTTCGCCATGCCCGTCTGTCTGTCTGTCCGCGGCTTAGCTCAGAGAATCTTAGTACTAGAAAGCTGTAATTTGGCATGATACACATTAATCATGCTGACAAAGTGGTAAAATCAAGAATTTATTTTAAATTCTTGATTTTTTTTCCAGACTATCCCATGGTGTGCGGTACCGCTGGATAGGCCGTTAAAAAATATTGTGGGGCTCTGAAAACCATTTTTCAGGATCCATTTGCTTATTATTAAGGTTTAAAGTTCAAATTTTGACAACAGTAAAGTGTCCCCTGCCTGCCAGCTAAATGGTTGTTTTTGGATATGTAAAAAAATCATGGCAATAGTATATATAACGAAGTTATAAGGAAAACTATCGCAGCTAAGTAGGCTTTACAAGCTAACGAGTAATAGTCGACCAACTTACATTTGCAGTTGGAGATTTGACTGTGACGTATATCGATGTATGGGAGAACATAAATGTTTGTCAACTACAATAGTAAGTTTGTTTTTGCGATACATTCATCCCAACTACGGGACCCTTCATGTGCGTGGTCCGACACGCACTTGGGCGGTTTTTTTAAGTGTAGTCATTTTCGTTTGCTAATCTTATATGTGTGTGTGTGTGAGCCTAGTTACGATTAGGTATTTACAGAAACAAGTAACAAATCCCATACGATACTAAGATATTTTTACATGTTATCCCACTCCTTTAGCTTGACTGAGTATCAATAAACGAAGGTCATTAATTCACCTGATGTGCATGATTATTTTAATTCAATAATTTTATAGCCACTTCTAAACCAGATACCGGAAATAAATCCAGCACCAGACCTACTTTTTAAAATTTGATGATCTATAAAACGACACAAATTATTACGAGTTTCTACTATAAACTATCTGGGTTTTTCTATCTGGAATTCCTCAGTAGCAGCCCGGAAACTGGATTTGTGCCCGGTTGATGGCAATAGGCTCGTCCCAGTGGCCTGCCTAGGGTTTCAAAATAACGCAAGCCCAATAAAATTTTAACCGATTTCAAAAAAAGAAAGTTCAGTTTTCGACTGAGTATGTAGGTACCTACGTATCTACGTATGTATCATCGCAATTTTCTCATAAACTACTGGTTAGGTACAATAAATTCTCTATCGAGCATTTTAGTAAGGCATGCCGCCGGGCTTTTGGGCTTATATGAAGGTACCGCCACTGGCTCGTCCCCTATTACATGGGACTTAAACATAACTGGCGAAATGTGGGTGTCCAGGTACACCTCTGCCCAACCCTTCGGGGAAACAAGGCATGATGTTATATAAATGTTTACTAAGATTATGATTTCTATCAAAACGTATTTAAATTCACAAGTCCGCTATAAATTGTTTGATAAGAGTAGTTTCCTTAGAAGACTGAGCGTACTACCTGTCGCCTCGTTATGAACTACTACTGCAGCGAAACATCGAGTGCCAAATGTTTGCCGAAACTAGAATAATATGTATTTGGTAGTCGTTAAATGTGATGTAAAATGTTAGGTTTAAATGTAGGTTCGATCGAAGTAGCATTCTTATATTTTATGGGCATTAATTCTGAATACTTTAGCTCACATATGAATATCGTTGTTACTGATTGGAACAAGAATTAGGAAATTCAATAGAATCAATAAAATGCAACCTATTGTTGATGATTGTAAGTCTGCATCATACGACTGTACGCTGTTGTAGGCCTCCTGATGACTTCTAGTTACGTCAATACCATTGAAAACGCAAAATACATATAACGAAAACAAATAGTACATCTATTTCAAAGCAACTTAAAGCAGCATTTATAGAATATCCTTTTCTAGAATTCCAGGTAAAACTACATACCAATTTTTCTTTTAATTCATATCAAAAGATATCGCTGGTGCATCTATCACCGACAAAGACGTCCACTCGGGTTCGTTCCCGAGCGATGATTGATGGCAAACCTGATAGATAGCTTGCATGATGCACGGCGTCTCGAGAAAATTGCACCCATTCGACACTTACCTGCAAAGGATACATAATATTTATTGCGATATTCCGTATATGGCCATAATGGAGTACGGGAATTATTATGCGGAAAAATGGGTTATGTAATTTCATTTTGCAACGCGCTTTTAGTTACTTTAATAGCTATTGTTTATTTATTTACAATTAAAACGACATTAAAACTCAATGTTACTAATTGCGTTTCGTGTAATGTCGTAGATATACCTACCTACTTACAACGTTTCTTCACATAATCAGCCTATATTGTTCCCACTACTGGGACACAGGCCTCCTCTCTTCGAGAGGGAGTGGGCCGTGATCCACCACGCGGGCCCAGTGCGTGTTAGTAGATGTCACATGTCTTCGTTTTTTTGGTTCTAGGACATGCCGGTTTCCTCACGATGCTTTCCTTCACCGTTTTGAGAGCAGTGGTGATAAAATTATTTACAAAAAGTAAAGCGCCTGTCACTTTTTAATGGGTGGGAAATTATCAAATAACTTCTGCCGCTCTGAGCGGAGCAGGAGGGTGTTTCAGACACTTACTGACTAAAACGCACCCGTATTCCATCCGTTGCCTGTGTTGCCAGGGGCCTCCGTAACCCTTTTGCCTTGCCGCGACCCCGGCAGGCATCGGCCCTAGTGGACCCCTACACTTGTGCTGACATCTCTTTGAAGCGCGCTTGGAACACAACGCGCCATCAACCCGGGCCTGGTCCTTATTGGACGGCGAGCTACCCATTGCTCACCGTCCGCAAGCCCGCGCCTACTTTGGCCGGAAATCCGCCCGGGATTCCCGACGCTCAGGGAGTCTCCTGCGGCAGCTAGGGGCGAGAGGGCGTTAAATTTGCCTTTCCCTCAACCATGCCGCCTCCTCCTTCGCGAGCATTACTGCTTCGCAGAAGGAGGTGACGGCTGCCCATGCCCTCTCGCTCCGTACCATGGCCTAAACCAGGGCCGGACGCGAGACATCTCCACCGCCGATCGCCTCCACGAGGACACGGCGGTGCTCTGCCCAAGCCGGGCACCACCGTATGCTCCACCGTGTCCTCCGGGCGATCCACACAGTGGTAACACCCGGGCGTTTCCTCCTGCCTTATCCGACACAGGAACCTCCCGAAGCTGTCGTGTCCGGTGAGGAAAAGTGCCAGTCTGGGTTCGAACCCACGACCTACAACTCGTAAATAGCGGCCACCACTGCTTCTTCGTTCCAACGTTTCTTAATACATATTTAATTATCAGTGGTATTTCCAAAGCGTGGACTATACGTTTTTTAGTATTGCCTCTACCTCAAGAATCACGTTCAATCAATCACTCATAAAAAATAAATCAAAACTGACACACGAGCCTTGCCAACCACATTCGAAACCCCGCCGCACGAATAACGCATAAATCCGTATAATAAATTTCAAAATGCTATGATAATTACATGCCTGTTCGCTTTCCCTTATGAATAAGTAAGCCATGTCACGGCGCGTGACACGTGTCGCGCGTCACGCGTCACGATCGACGCGTCACGCGGTGTGACGTCGCGTCGTGTCGCGCGGCTGACGTGACGCGCGATCGTGTGTGACGGGGCTTAGAAAATATCGCGTATTAACATAATTCTATTGATATTTACGCTGGATTATGTTTTTAGGAATTAACAAGTATGATTTTTTGCGGTTATTTAGGTAGGCATGGCTCAAGGAACTTAATCCCTACTTAACAACCCCTGTGACTTTTCATTGTCATACCCTTTGAACATCCATCGTTAGCTGTTAACATGTTACGATTGTCTCTTACTAGTTTACCTCAGATTTTCAAATCAATAATAGCAGATCTAGATGTAGCTACTGCTTATTTTGCAACTTCTGTTACAACCAGTTTTTAAGACTTGAAAGTCATGATGTCCAAGTCTTACTCTCAACTCTTCATTGGTGCAGTTCTCTGCTTCTACTGCTTAAGATCTAGCGTGAAGATTGTTGTCAAGATTCTGATCTAGGCATGCGACAAATATTCTACATGTCACTCACTAATCATACAGCATATTTTCTAAGAGGACACTGGGGTAAATAGGACAATTGTTATAGATGTGGTGATTAACTTTTCACAATTTCCACTGAAGGATCCTTATTCCCTAATCATAAATCATCATTACAATTTGTAGCAGTCGCCGCCAATGTCTCATACAACTTAGCAGACGAGAAACTTGTTCATACATTTTTCAAAACATAACAATAACCGTATCTCAAATCGGTAAAAAGCGACAATATTATATTTTCAATTAATGCAAACTGCATTTGAGGAACTCCCCCCCCCCCCCCCCCCCCTCGACCGTGAAATTTTATTCTGTGTAGGGCT
This sequence comes from Atethmia centrago, assembly GCA_905333075.3. Classification (NCBI taxonomy): domain Eukaryota; kingdom Metazoa; phylum Arthropoda; class Insecta; order Lepidoptera; family Noctuidae; genus Atethmia; species Atethmia centrago. Next base: position 2,502,121 of record HG995378.1, on the reverse strand, counting down.
GCCTCTCTTACCACATCAGAAGTTTTCTGTCTCAGGCCGTCCGCTTGCACCACAATTAATCACTAAATGCGTTTAACACTAGACATATTCAATTCAAAACATCATTCTGTGTCTGTTATATTTAAACAATTGACGGAAACAGAATGATGTTTAACTTTGTTTAGCGAATTGTGCCAAAAATCGCTAAATAATATCACATTGTATTAGAATAGTCAACATAGGTGTGTGAATCTGATTGATATCATAGTCAACAAAAATAAATAACAAGCTATACATTTCCAATATAGGCAAACCTCTCATTGTACGTAAATCCTTTACAATGTGAGATCAGCTCATACTGGTAATGTATAGCTTGATATGTAGCCGTGTGTACCTATAACAGCTATAAAATGTCGAGGGCTATATATGGTCCATACTTATTATAGTAGCTACCAACTCTTTGTAATAGTGCTTAACTACTTTTCCTACGAAAATGCTGTTTAATTTTCCAACAAAACCAAAAAGCTGTTATTATTATGTATTGAAATACAAAAGATACTTAAATACGTGGTAGCCCTAGCTTTGTCCCTATGTGGGAGCAGAGTTTATGCTCTTGTGTAAGTCTGTATGTCTGTAGTTTCATTTGGTTATCGTATTTGTGCTATCTGATTAATTCAGGAGTTTTGTAAACTTTATTGCATAGTGTTTTTATGTAAATAAGTGCAACTTTGTAATGAGATTGGGATGGATGAACAGAGATGAAACTTTACGAGTGATGGACAAAAGTATGATTGTATGACAGTGTCATTTAGCATTTTCCGAGTTTGATTTCATTAGTGTAAACACAGTTTCAGTATCAGTTTGGTGATACCTAAAATATTAAATGAAATATGTTATAATATCAAATTGGCTCAATATTTTGCTTTCCATTCTTGGCGAAAGACTTATTTAAAGTTATGGACCCCATGACCAAAATGGCAAAGACTTGAAGACTGCACTGTTTAAAATAGAAACGGTAAGTTACAGTGGCATTTAAAATTATGTTTACGGATACGGATAAATTAAAACGAAATGTGAATTACTTTTTATTCACATTTTTGTAACTTTCACTCAATCTGGCTAAGTCCAGAATGACAAACCAAGACCCTTGCATCCCGTAAGTACTTGTTACCACTGCACCAACAAGGTGTTCAAAGAGTCCAGAATAAATAAACCAATACGGACCTACTACCATTATTATAGATGGTGCTAAAAGAAAAACCAGCTTGGTGCTTATTGTTCGAGGAAAGTTAATGAATATTTAACGATTCTCGATAAACCTGTCATTAACTACTCCACTTGAGTTTTTAGTAGAAAACATGATATTTCATTTATGTCATTCGTTTTTGTATTCCTTTTTATGTTACATATCGCACACAACTTACGAGTATGTGTGTGATGCAATATAGGTCAGATGAAATCATGAAATTATATGGCGCAGGCTGGTCGAAAGCATTCCCCACAATATACCATTTTAATATACTATCCATGAATTTGAACATTCACAACATTAGGTCGATTATTAATGTCACTTGATCGAAATTCCTAAGATTTAACAAGAAACAGAGCAAAAGAAGGGTTACCCTATACTCCTAAAACTCAAACCACACGTCTGAACAATTTGTTCACTGAAACGTCACTAACTCAACGAACCAAGTACACTTAACATCCCTAATTCAACCAACTAGATAACAAAGTCACCAACCCTTTAACTGAACCACAAAAGAAAACAAACTTATATACAAAACGTACCCGGTCCAAGTTGCCCGCACACACCCCTGGTTTATCTTTATTATTAGTCTGCCGAGCGAAATTATGACGACTGCAAAACGTCGTTGTTCTCTCTCTTTCTGTCTTCTACTATATTGCTATCTTGCGTCTCGTTCCGGCGCGAGCATGCAAGTCTTGCAGTGATTCCTTGTGACGACCGCCCTGGGACGGACGGACTGATGTTTATAAGACCTTAGAGAAGCGAGTTTGGTATTTAGTTTAGTCTTATCTCTGGTTTTATATGTCCTGAAGGGGTTGCCGGAATTCAGATTAAAAAAGAATTGAGTTTTCGTTTGAGTTTTAACATATTTTTCGTGGTTTAGTGACGGTTATTTGAGGTGAGGCTTTATTGATAAACGTATTTCTGTTTCTAATTATCTACCTACGTGAATTGCGGACGGAACTTGGTAATATTTTCGTGGGCGATATGACTGTGACACCTGTCGTTTGATATTATTCCAATCTAAACGTGTAATATTGCCATACTTAATAAACACTCAAAAATGTTAATAAGTTAATAAAATGCTTGATTTATAGAGCCCAGTGTCCAGTGTTTTAAACTCATAAGCAGATTGGTATATGTCAATGTGGCACTAGGAGGTGAAATGCATCATCATCATCATTTCAGCCGAAAGACGTCCACTGCTGGACATAGGCCTCCCCCAAGCACCGCCACTTCAAGCGGTGAGATGAAATTAAACCATTCGAAATCTTTCAACAGTAAAAAAAACCTAGGCAGACATGTCTCATGGGGTTTGTCGAAAGAAGTGAAAACTTATCACTAAACGCGCCTAAAGCAGTGTTCACTTCAATAAGATAGTGATTAGGTATCTAAAACACAATTTAAACAATGCACAGTATATACAAATTAATTTTTTCACGAGATCAATTTAACTTCACTTACTGTTACTACAGCATGTCAGCGCGGGCATGTCAGTGACGAATTTCTGAACGCGCCTAAAGAAGTAATCACTTTAAATAACAAAAAAATAGCATTGTCAAGTAAGCAATCGAATTAGGTTTTTTATTCGTAGTCTGTTTTTATACAGGGTGACATTGAAAACATGCGACAAATCGAAATGGAAGATTGTACTCATCATTATGAACAACTTTTACTAAGGGACCAAAGCTACAATCCCAAAAAAAAACTGCTGTCCCCTACATTTATGTTCGCAATACCTCATCAAAATGTAGGAAAAACAGATTTTTTTTTTGGGATTACATCTTGGGTCCCTTAGTAAAAGTTGTTAATAATGATGTATACAATGTCCCATTTCAGTTTGTCGCAAGTTTTCAATTTCAACCTGTATAACTGAAACCTATTTGATCAACACTAAAATGTTTAGGTACTAGGTACCTATCACAGCGTTATCAATCTTAACAGAAATCAAGATATCAAACACACCGATAACTCCACAAACGATACATATTTACAATATCAATTCATACAAACAAACTAACAATCTAAGGCCTTCGCCACACTTGACAAATCGCAGGCAGTTTGCCCACACACTCGCGATTATTCGCTGCGATCGCTCGCTTTATCAGACGCAGATTAAAATCCGTCCGACTGTCGTTCGTGAGTAATAAGCCAATTTGCCATAGATATGAGTAATTGACATGTCGACCTCATATAAAATGCATTCGAGATTTCTTTAATAAAGTTCTGACGATTTTTAATTTTCTATTGGTTATAGTTTTTTATGGTGTGATTTGTCATTGCAAATTGAGTGTCTGTTTGGAATTATTACTTCGTCTTCTTCTTCACTTGCATTGGCTATTACTATACAGTGTAAACTCTATATAACGACACTGAAGGGACTGTGAATTTTATGGCGTTATAGAAAGTTGTCGTTAAATGGAGATGTGTTATTAGTTACGAATATGTACATAAAAAAGAATCTTATGCTATTGCGCCATTTTTACAGCTTGAAAGTTTGTAAGCAACTGAGAATAATGATACATAGATAAGGTATAGATGATTTATGACTCCTTCTTATTAGTCATGGTCAAAAACAGTCTACACGTGCAAGCAATCCGAATTTGTAAACAAAAGAATGAATTTCTTAGAAAGTTCGGTATATATGATGCCGACAGTAGAGTTTATTGCAGGCTAGGCTAACAAAGCAACAAAAAAACTTTTTTTTTTTTTTGTATGGCATCTCGTAGTTGACCTTGAGAGGTCGTGACTACTTAACCGGACTTTCCTGTGGCTGCCTTAAGCGAACTCAAAGCCTCCAGCCAGGGGCGAATTTCTTATAGTACTAAGCGACTGCACGCTAAGGGCACCCCCTGTGGGGTACGGACCTCGGCTTAGGGCGTCGCTGGGGGGAGGACAGCAAAATGGGACAGGCTGGATCTGGTTAATATTATTATTATTAATCGGGGAATTTAAAGCTACAGGCTCAGCTGCGGCGCGGGCTGGCACTTCGTCGAGCAAGGGTCGGGGGGGACAATTACGTCGGGGTTTACGCGAGGGACCTCGGCGGCGAGGTCGGAACGTAGGTCGGTGTGATTTGTGCACTGTACTCGTTGCCCTATTGCTTTCCTGGAGGAGGGTAATGGGGTCATCGGGGTCGGTGAGGGTATGCCTTGGACGGCGAATAGAGCTAATGGTGGAGGGCCTATAACTGGCGGCCTGCATAACCAGAGGGTTGCGGTGGGTGGTGGCGGAGTCGAAGAAGCGCTTCGTGATGCGCTTCATGAACTGCTTGATGGTGGGGATTTTGAGATCGAGATGGAGGATCTCGTTTCGGACGAACCAGGGGGCTCCCGTTGCCTTTCGGAGGAAACGGTTTTGGCGGGACTGCATCCTGTGGATGTGGTGGGGCCTAGCATGTGCGAAGACTGCACAGGCATACGTCATGATGGGACGGAAGCACGCTGTGTAAATACGCAATTTGCCCTTAAGGGACAATTTGCTGCGCGCATTTAGGACGGAGTGTAGTCTACCGAGAGCGAAAGCGGCACGCGAACGCACCTGCTTGATGTGCTCTGAGAACGAGAGATGGTGGTCAAGGGTCACGCCTAGGTATTTGGCTCGCTTCTCCCAAGGGATAGGCTTGCCGAACATGGGCAAAAAAAAAAAACGTACGCAGCTGCGCTTTTTATTGCTCAATTATTGTCGTTATTGAGAGTGAGTGTGATGCTATGTAGAGTGTATCATTGTATGGTAGACAAGCTAAACCAACCAAAGTCGATTGATTTCGACGCTTTAGAGAGTTTGTCGTTAAATCGAGTGAGTTTACGTGGAGTTCACTGTATTTATACAAATTATAAATTAGAGTCGAATTTCGTATCTGTCTGTGTGACTGCTTAGATCTTTTTAACTACACAATGGATTTTGATGCAGTTTCACCATCGTTTAGAGCATTTATAGCGGAAGGTGTATAAAAAATCAATATTTAACTGAGATATAGCAAAGAAAGCGATCTTTTGCCAAGAAGCCATTGTACCCATTCGAAACAGGAGCGGGTCGCTAGTAAAATATAATTTTAAAAAGCTTTTGTCCTAGACAAAATAATATTTGCCTGTTATCAAGATTTTAGCGGAGCTGACTGCCGAGAGTGCTCCGGACCTTCAGTTTAGAAAACATGGGGTCTATTTTAATGTAGTAGTTATGTCTATAGTCAACGGTTTTGCTTGAGACCGATTTAGCTGAGGTAAACAGTTTAATTACGAAATTAAAACATAACTGTGCTGTTGGGTACGATGGTATACCTGCTTCAGTTATTAAATCTGCTAGGCATGTTCTCATCCCCTCAATCTCTCATGTTTGCAATCTGTGCTTGTCAAACGGCATTTTCCCAAACGCCTTCAAAAAGGCATTAGTTTCACCTATATTTAAGGGTGGGGATGGAGACCGTGTCGAAAACTATTGGCCTATATCGGTTCTCGCGACCTTGTCCAAAATATTATACAGAATCTTATATAGGATACACTGAATTATTTAGAGCACAATAATGCAATTGCCTCAAACCAATACGGCTTCAGGAAAGGCAAATCAACAGAGGATGATGTGCTTGAACTATCAAATCACATCACACAAGAATCTCGATACCAGGATTAAAACGATAGGTATATTTAGCCAAGGCTTTTGACACGGTCTGTACTCCCATCCTTTTACTCAAATTGAAGGCACTAGAAATAAGTGATCCGCTCTTGGGATCTTTTGCGACTACCTTACCGATCGTAATCAGCGAGTTAAGGTAGAGAATTACACTAGCGTCGATGAGTATTTATCTTTCCGAGTCCCACAGGGCAGTGTGCTGGATCCTACTCTCTTTCTTGCATACGTAAACAGGCTACGTCAACTCACTATACCGGACTGCAAACAAGATCCTTGACTATGCCGATGACACTGCACTTATTATAAGTGCCTTATTATGTGTGCCTTATAAGTGTACCTGGGCCTCTGCTCACCACTCGGCAGAAAATGTTCTTGGAGTAGTGATAGACTGACTTTCCTGTAATCTGCTAACATTAAATGTCTCCAAAACCCTCTAAGTTGCTTTCTAAACGAACTCTTCTACACAGCCTAGCATTCCGGATACAAAGGTTCGTAGATGCTCCCCTCCTGCGCTTAACACCTGGAATTACCCTCCTATCCAAAGAACATCTTGCGTGAAGAATCTAGGAAAACATATTGAGTACAATAAACAGGTAGACGTAACAGTATCTCGTGTACGAAAACTTATGTTTCCAATGAAAAAGCTCAGAAACGCTTTCCCACTGTTGAAAACTATTTATTTTGCTTCAGCTCCGTCACTTCTAACCTATTGCATCTTAGTTTGGGGTAGCACTTTTAAGACTTATGCTTTGCCTTGAGAGGGCGCAGAGGGCCATTTTGAAGGTGATGCTTCACAAACCGTATCGCTTCTCTACAACCTAATTATACAAGGACATCGCTGTAATTACTTACAGGCAACTCTGTGCACTGTATATAATTCTACGTAAGCATTCTTCCCTTAATTATGACCTAAAATTGCTTATAAATAATAGACGTAAACACCTGGTTTGCCCTTTTGTTCAATTCAAAACTATTTGAGTCTAAGTGGCTGCCTTTATAATGCAATATTAATAAAACATGTAACATATATCCCCTTCCAAAATACAAGTGTAAGACCGTAGCAAACCAACAACTTCAGGGTCTTACTTACAACGACACTGAAAGACTGTTCGCCAGGGAATCATAAATAATAAGCGCTAAAACACACACACACACACACACATACTCTCATACAAATTCACGTTTTTCCTTGCATGCCTTAAAATAAAAATAAAAGAAATATTTTCAAACTAATTACATTCAATTAAATTACATTTTTATTATTTTAATTAAACTTAAATAAGCGTAACTTAATTTGTACCAAAATTATTTGTATTAATATAATTATTACTATAGCAAATTATTATGTCACGGTTTAGCTTGTTACTTGGTAGTACGAGGAAGGCAAAGTTAATACTAACACAGACATCGTCGTTAAATCGATCTTCAAAATACTCAAAACTATGTCCATTGTGTTTTCGTTTAGGATAGATGAGTTGTACGCACATTTGAGTTCTGGGAATCAATTAATTTGTTGACAGTGTAATTATATCTATGGCTATGATTAATTCCTCTCTCATCGTGACGATGTCGTGGCCAGTTAACCGTGCAATTCGGTGTGAGACCCACGGGGTGGATCGGGATGATGTTCAGTTAATCTGTATGTTCAAGATGTTCTTAGAAATAAGGAGAAACATATGATAGGTAAACTAATTAATTTAGCTGAGTCCAAATGTATGTGTTCGAAAGGTCAGGAGTGCAAAAAACATACCTATAATTCGTTAGTTAAAAGTGCAGCTCCATGCAAGATGACGATGTCTAATCATGAAGACATATCAACAAAATGTACTTAATTGACAGATGTCAAACGATCACTCGTATGACGTATCTAAAATGTCACTCTCTAACATTTCACTGACATTTGTTTTTGACGACCGCCAACTGTCACCATTTTAAAAAGCAATTCAGCCAATACTTTAGTTATTACTAATAACTAAGGTGTAGGCCAAATTGCTTTTTATTACCCAAATAATATCAGTTATTACGTCAGCATTACACTGTGTATAATGGCGCATACACACAGCGCGTTTGACCGGCGACCGGCGCGGACACCAGTGATTTGTGGTTACTTGCAAAAGCGGCGACCTCTGGCGGTGACGTGCCAATTGTCTCCGTCTTGGAAAGCGGCGTAAGGTTGGAGCGGTTAGCGGAGAGGACAGAGGTCAATTACAACAGTATATTTTTTGTAATGTGTACAAGTTACACATTACAAAAAATATACTGCATTATTTATTAAAAATTTACGTAGTTAAAGTGAAATATACTTACGTTATACAAGCTAACACTAAAATATATATAATACAAATTATGTTCAAGTATATAAAAAAGGGGTTTAGGTTGTAGGTTGTCGAAATCTGCATATTAGAATTATAAGGAAGCGTTTCAACGAAAGCTTTTATTAATTTTTTGAGCTTTGATCAGCGTTAAGTTATACAAATAATATAACACAGGTATTTGAAAATTGTTTTTGTTAAGCTTCTGCAGAATCCATACTAATTAATTTTTTGAGCTTTGATCAGCGTTAAGTTATACAAATAATATAACACAGGTATTTGGAAATTGTTTTTGTTAAGCTTCTGCAGAATCCATACTAATAATACATGTGAAAGTTACTTTGTTAGTTATTCTGTAACATTTTCACGCCTAAACCACTGAAACGATCGTTATGAAATTTGACAGATAGGTCCTGGGACCTGGAAAAGGACATAGACTACTTTCAAAATCAAAATCAAAAAAATCAAAATCAAAATATTTTTTTATTTCACATAAACCTACATGGGCACTTATGAAACGTCAGAAGCTAGGTGCACGGTTCCAATTGGTTGTTTCCTATGGAGAAGAGCCGGCAAGAAACTCCACGGTTACTCTTTTAAAAATAATTGGCTTTTACAATGTTTTCAAATTACACAAATTAAGTACCTATGGGAGAACAGTGTAGGCCTGTCGAAAAGTACTTAACAAAAAAAAAAGAGAAAAGGAAACGGTCTAAATAAAAAAAGATCTAGTCTATTAAGCCTACAACGTTCTCACATTCACAACGTACACAAGAATCCATGTAAAATAATATTAAGTCTGAAATATAAATTGTAGGTATATAATGTCAAATAGTGAAAATATAATGTCATAAATGTATGTCTAAAAAATAATAATAATAAACATCGTAATTTGGGAGCAGTTAATAGATATTTCCATAGTTATGCCGTTTCTGGTGTACCAGGGAAGCCACATGTGCAGAAGGAATTATTGCCAAACTTCCTTGTCTTCAACGTAGTCTTTAATCTTGTAATATGCGTTTTTGATAAGGACACGTTTGATGTGGGTTTTGAACTTTCCATCGCTAAGTTCTGTAACTGACTTTGGCAACTTGTTATAAAAGCGGATACTGTTAATAACAAATGATTTGCTTGTTTTTGTTAATCTAAATTTGGGTATCACAATTTCATGTTTACTACGTGTATTTATATTATGGAAATCACTTCTTGTTTTGAAAAGACATAAGTTCTTGCGAACATACAAAATACTTTCTAAGATATAAAGAGAAGGCAGAGTAAGTACATTAATTTTTTTGAATTTGTTTCTAAGGGACTCACGAGGACCCATTCTATATACTGCTCGGATTGCCCTCTTTTGTAAGATAAAAATTGAATCTACATCAGCTGCCGATCCCCACAGCAGAACGCCATAAGACATAATACTGTGGAAATAAGCAAAGTATACTAAATTAGCTGTGGCTATATCAGTCAACTGTCTAATTTTTCTTACTGCATATGCAGCTGAACTTAATCTACCTGAAAGAGCTCTAATGTGGGCTCCCCATTGTAATTTTGAATCTAGAGTAATTCCTAGAAATATAGTTTCTGTAATAGCATCTAGTCTCTTGCCATCAAGTTTTAAATTTAGAGCCACTTGGGGTACATTTGGTAGTGAGAACTTTATACATTTTGTTTTGTTCGCATTAAGTAAGAGATTATTAGCTGCGAACCATTTCGAAAGAATATCCAGACTATCATTGACGTGTAGGACATCCGGATTTTTTCTATCTATTTTAAAAATAAGAGAAGTATCGTCAGCGAATAGAATTATATCCGATAAGTTTGGCATCATGTAAGGAAGATCATTAATATAAACTAGAAATAGGAAAGGGCCAAGAATTGAACCTTGGGGCACGCCCATCTTTACTAGAGACCCCGAGGACGTCGCCCCGTTAACGTTTACTTTTTGCTGCCTGTTTGATAGATAGGACAGAACAAGATCAGCAGCTTGTCCACGAATTCCGTAGTGGTGTAATTTACAGGTCAGTGTATTGTGGTCAACGCAGTCAAACGCTTTTGAGAGGTCACAGAAAATGCCAATGGCATCCTGGGATTTCTCCCAGGATTCCAAAATGTGACTGATGAGTTTTACTCCTGCGTCAGTCGTCGACCTACCTTTCGTGAAATCAAACTGGCGACTATGTAAAATCCCATTAGAATTGAAATGTGACAGCATCTGGTCTAGCATGATTTTTTCATATATTTTACTCAATGGTGGTAGCACAGATATAGGTCTATAATTAGAGGGATCACTCTTACTACCCGATTTGAAAATTGGTACTACTTTACTATGTTTCATTAAATCAGGAAACGTACCGCTGTCTAAACATTGATTAAATATGCCTGTTAGGACAGGGGCTATTGTGTCAATGATATCTCCAAGAACCTTAACGGAAATCCCCCATAAGTCTTCAGTTTTCTTTATGTTAAGACTTTTAAATGCCCTCTTAATAGTGACAATAGAAATGGGCTTGAATTCAAAACTTGGAATGTCCTTAGAGAAGTGTTGTTTGAGAAGAGATTCAGCTAAAATAGGTGATGAGGGAAGAGATTTCGTAACCTCTATTGGGATTTCGGTAAAGAAATTTTCTAGTGTCTCAGCAACTTTTAACTTATCTGTAATGGTTTCATTATTAATTTTTAAAGACAATTCATTTTGATCTCGCTGTTTTGTGTTTCCAGTTTCTTTGTTGATTACCTGCCACACAGCTTTTATTTTATTGTTAGACATACTAATTTTGTTACTTATTAATTTAGATTTAGCTTGAGCGCAGACTCTTTTGAATATCTTAGAATAATTTCTGACATAATTATGAAGGGCTTGATCAGAAGTCAATGATTTCTCGTAGTACAAATTATATAAAATATCTCTGCTTTTTTTAATGCCAGCAGTGGCCCATTCATTAAATTTTGGTTTAGTATTGATTGCGACTTTTTTCACAGGACAGGCTTTATTGAATTCTTGGCAAACTAAAGAAAATAATGTACGATAGTTTATATTAGGGTCTTGTGAATCAAAACTAGCTGTTGAAAGATTACTAAGAACATTATTATTAAACATTTTCAATTTATTTTTAGTGAGGTGTCTTAACTGAATGGTTTTATCTATGTGTAACTTTTTATCTAGGTCAAATGATACAAGTTGACCAGTATGGTCAGACCTGACGCCACTAATTATGGAAAAGTCTTTTATTTTACAATTAGTATATACATTGTCTATGCACGAAGCTGAGGTTGCTGTTATTCTAGTTGCTTCTTTAAATATACACTTTAAATTGAATGATTTAAACAATGATATAAGCTTACTTTTATCCACCGAATTAACTAATAGATCAATATTTAGGTCACCACAAACAAAAACGAACTTATTATCTTTAAAAAGTTTGCCTAGTATTTCTTCCATAGTTATTAAAAATGATGACAAGTTTGATGCCGGTGGTCTATAAACACATAAGAAAGTATGGCCTTCAACCTCTGCACATGCTACCTCACATAAGCGATCAACAGAGCAAGCAGTGATATCCTTCCTTTCCTTATGTCTGAAAATACTTTTACATAATATCAAGGTACCACCCCCTATTGAGGACCTGTTGTACGCACTGGCAACTGAAAAATTATTTACATTAAACAACATCCTATCCGGTCTTAACCAGGTTTCACAAAAACATAAGATATCCATATGATATTTATCTATTAACAATTCCACGTCTAAGATTTTGCCAGAGAAACGATTTATATTTTGGTGATACAGTAAAATATTCTTGTTATGCTTCTCTTTTGTCGAGTGCAAAAGAGGTTGGAGGTTTCATCCTGGTTGTTTGTATTAGAATATGATGAAATACAAAATACATGCAGACGAAGTCGCGGGCAACAGCAAGTATTTTATAAGATACAATTGGTCTTTAGTAGACTAAAGACCGAGACAGTAAAACTTACCTCGTTCGGAAATCATTCACAATTTTTTTTATAACTTTTATTGTTGTACCTGAGTTTGAAAACAATAATCACAGCGTACTCATAGAAGAACCTGACAGCTACGCAGGTTCGTGATGTCGCTAACCTTTTATAACTTGCACCACACTCTTTTCTGTCAGCCACAGCGGCCTGTGTAAACGCTCCTTGATACCATGAGGCCATACTGCTCCGTGAACCAACAGACGTATAAATCAATTTATATCATCATTTATTACATAATTATATTATTATATTACAGCGACTATCAGACTGCAGACCATTAGAGATTGTTTTAACAAGTTTGGACTGAAGCACCAATTTATAGTTCTTCATGAGATGGAAAGACCATCGTTAAGAATGTGTTAAAAGGGTCAAAAGTAGTAAGGACAAATTACTTACTAGTTTGACATACTAGGAATAATCATAAAAGGATGCTACGTAAGCAACGTTGACTATTAAACTTTAATTCTTCTTCTTTAAGAAGTGTAGGCTTATCTGTATAGTTTATTATATATCTTATAGTTATTTTTACTTAACCTATTGTAGCAACGAACTACCTACATACATGTAGGTAGTTCGTTGTTACAATGAGTTTCTCAATAACCTGACAAGTCATCTAATGGACCTTATTTCTAATGAACTGTACCTAGTTCAGTTCAGATTGACTGATGAAGAAGTAAGATATTTCACCGACATATTTACAATTTCCGAAGCCCGGAGTATGGATTAAAATGTGTTCCTGGTTGATGGCAATAGATTCGCCTCCTACTACATGGAACTAAAAAATTAGTAGCGAAATATGGGTCTAGTTATAGGTACACCTCTGCCTAGCCCGTAGGGGATTACAGGTGTGGTGTTAAGTTATGTATAAATTAAAAATTCACATTCACTTGACTTTACTTACAAGTCAGGTTCAACAAACTCAGCGAAAGTGAGAATGTTTGATGCTAAAATAAAGTTTAGTTCGGACCTGAAACAATGAGCTCGTAAAACAAGTGAAAGCTCACTGCGTTGCTTGTATTAGATTTAAACCTTTGTTAGTTACACGGTTATCTATCTACTGATCGGGTGAATTAAGGAGCTTTTAAAGTTGTTGAAGCCATGATTTTGGTCGCAGATTTCCCTACTATAAACAAAAATCCTAACGTGCTTTCAAATACTATTATAATATTAAATAATTTTTGGGATATACGTACGAGGATTTTATTTATATTAGGTACTGTTTTATGGACCATAAATGTTGTAATGTCTCACTTTGTTACCTACTTGATAAACTTTCTTTAAATGCATATCTACAACAGTACAAACTCCAGATTTTAATTCTAAGATATCATAAAGCCCACTACCACGATTCGAAATTAAGCTTCCTATACCTCTTTTAGTGAATTAACACATATATCATTATATCCACTCTAAAAGTCACTATTAATTAAAACTGAAGTACCTACTCAAAAATAACTCGCATCACAATCGTCATATTTTCCGATAAATCCACTTAATACAATATAGATTGCTCGTCGACAAATTAATGCGCCTGTCAAAGGCCTCAGCGGGACCGTAACGTATATCGTCTAATTAGGCCATGAGAATTCTCATTAGGACGCACGGTGAGTAGGATTATTATAGAGATGTCTTGTCCTTTGAAGTGTAGCGTCAGGTATTCGTTAAGGAATCGACACGTCATTGTGGTCCTAAGCCGGTAATTAGGTTTCATTTTCTTATAGGATCTTGAGGAATGACACCTACCAGAGGAAAGAGTAACACTAAATGAACTTGAATTGAAAAAAAAAGGATTCCCAGTTAAGAATGCACTTGCTACGGGCTGCAAAATGGGACTAAGAAGTTTCTATCCGTACACAGGTAATTTTAAAGCATTCATCACCAATGCACCTTCTTCATCAAGCTATCGGCGTTGGAAGAGATTGGTGTATTTTTACGGCCAACAACGATCCACACTATGCAACTTTATCAACGATCATAGTGCTAATATCAAGAAATGCAGTTCGTTATCACTAAGATCGTAAAAGCCAGTTTAAATACACCCTCCATAATTATAAGCCTTAATCATTAAATCAAATTACCAAGAGCCCTTGCGTAGCATGAATTTGAACCTACGACCTTATAGACAGCCAACTATCAACTAAATGATAATTTATAATTTTCACAATAAATACGGGTAGTTACATCAAACAATGACGTCACACAATTTATCATTATTCGAGGCACAACTAAATATTATTGAATTTATGCCAATTGACGGGCGATGCATGCCGGTAGATAGGCGATAGTGACGTAATAGAGGAGACACAGAAAGTCGAAGGATCCGTACCGAAGGACCAATTAATTAATCTGAAGGTTCGTTTTTAGTTACTTAAGATTTTTAACGATCCTCAAATAATAAAACTTTCCTGTTTATTGCTTTTGTACGGGGAAGCCAAAGACTACTCGCTGGCACTAGATGCTCCGCTGAGCCTGAGTGCCGCTGAATATTGGCCTTATTTCCTGCAAATTGAACTACCTTAGACAATCGGGTTACAAACTTCAAATCCCCGTCATCAACTGTCAAATAAACTCTCATCCTTCATTTTGGCTATTTATCAGGACTGGTCCTTCGGTCCGCGCCTCAATGACGTACGCGTTATGACGTAATTCAGCTTGTCGCGCTTATCGGTGACGGGCAGTGTCGGTGACGATGTCGCTTGCAATGCGTAGTGATATGATACGATATGTTTGTACGATGGGATATAATAAGTTACAGGGGATGCAATTAACAATGGACGTAGGCTTACGTAGAGTAGTTTATTTTTTGTTTGTTTGTCATCATAGATGTGGGTGTATTTGTTATACAGATTTATAAATCTATAAGATCTTTGAGCAATGAGATGTCTTTATGCTTCAGATAGCTTTATTATTAACCATTGGCTGCAGTTCGTAATACTAAGGACTTAAATAGCAGTCGCTGTGTAAAATGGTTAGATGGAAAGTCGAACCCATCATAGGCAAAGAAACGCTAAGCTCAGCTGAGTAATATTATATAAAATCTAGGGTAATGGAGCTACTTACGGTATTTAGACAAATTATAATCCTCTAAATAACCAAATTTTATTCCGCCATATTAGTATTAGTGGCGCCTCCGAAACGCCCACTAACACTAAAACACATCATTTCTACCGTTTACAAACCAATGAATTATGTGTCTATCTACACACCTTTGACCTCAATTAAAAAAATATATATTTCTATTTTTACTAAACAATTTTGATTTCTTGACACCTCTGACTCGACTTAACCAAAACTATTATCAAACGCAATAACACTTATTATTACACAAAATATTGATTCAAGCACCAAACTTTAATATCAACAGAAATATTAAACGTCATATATAGAACATAATTTGCCATAAAACCCATATTTCCACCGTATAAATATATTACATGCGTTATTTTGTCAACAATCACAAAAAATAACTGATCATTAAAACATAAAGTTTACGATAATGTGGGTATAACTCATAACACTTTCATTACTGACTTGTCATAATAGGCGATGAATTTTCGAGTATATTACATTATAAAATTTGAATCAGAACTTGTTTGGTCAAGAGAGAATCATAACGACAATCGGTGTAATGGACTCCCTATAAATATGTATATGGTTGGATGGGTGAGGCCTTAGAGTCAGTGGTTAAGCCGTACTAATTAAATACATTAAAATAATATCTGGTAATTTAATATCGTATAAATGTTTATTTTGCTTGCAGGCCTGCTAATGACGCTAGAAAAGCATCTTCATCGTAATGAAGACTTTTCTTATAATATTTTAAACTTTTAGTGCTAAAGCTTAACTTTTAAAATATTCTGTTTCAACTTTCAATTTTATCAAAAAAGCTACTGAAAGAAATCAATCGTATTTTAAAGCATTGCACGCTTTAAATCGTTGTAAAACCGCTCCACTCATAATTCCGTTGACACTGTAGCCCAACACACAAGTGAAGAGGCGTTATACTCTATAGAGTGACTATAAAGATCTTGTAAAATAGCTTCCGAGGTGCGTAGGCGCAGGTCGCGTCACGAAATTAAGAAATACCAATACACACACGTTTCGTGACATCGGTCACAACAAAGAAATGTGCCGAAGGTCCAATACATAGACTCTGTGATAAGATTAGTAAGTTTTACGTAAAAACTTGTAAAATATAAGAGTAGGACCCGGGACTGACCAGTGGGGTGTTTGCGTAACACACTACGTTATTTACGTTGCGGAGCAGACAAATTTTTCGAGCATATAAACCAATGGATTAGCAATATACTTCAAAATCATTCAGATTGTGATTGATAGTGTATTACGCATTCAGGGTGCATGACGGGGGTAACCATCATCTCTTATAGCAGTATTATTTCAATATTACTTCAGCGTGAGAAAGAGATGGAGCTATAAGTCCTGTACAGCTCCATCACTTTCCAACTGTAAAGTAATACTATAATAATACTGCTATAAGAGGTGATGATTGGCCCCCTGTACCTTAAGTTGGCTTCATAACCGTATTCAATTCATAGTAGCACGGAAATAATGATGTGCTACAAAATTCGTAGCACTGAGTTGTGTGCTACGAATTTTGTAGCACAATTACTCTTGTTTGCTACGATTTTTGTAGCGCGTACTTAGTTTATCGCGCATTGCTACGAGTGGTTCTACTGTATCTTCTTACCACATGCAACACGTTTTGTTACCTTTATATAAATAATGGCACTTCTATTATAATTTAGACATCAAATTCTAAATAATAAAAGTGGGATTTCACTAAAGCAGTCACGAATTCTAACAATGTCTATAGAATCGTAAAAGCGATGGTTTTATATTGTTTTTATTTGAACAACTTCGTGTAGACGTCGATTTTGTATTTAATTTATTGCGTATGTCTGTCCGTTTAGTTTTATGGGTTTTTCGTCATTATTTATGACAATTTTGTGGGGCAAACTACGCCATTTTCTAAAAACATACTAATAACAAATACCTAAGTAGGTACATGGAAGTCAATAACAGCTTTATTTTTTTCAGAATCAAGTTTCGATTTAAGCTTGTTGTTTATTTAATTACGAGAATTGGCTTTCTGGTTTTGATATGTATAATTTCTGAAAAACTGCGTTGATTCCTTTCAAGACCGTTCAAGGGTTTCGGTAATCACAAACTACTTACCATCTGGAAACTACCACTATACACCACTCACATCCACACTGCACGTTCAAACTTACCTGTAAACAAAAGAAAATCAAACCATAAGCAACATTCAACAGACTCAGCTAAAAAACCCAGCCACTTACAAAACCAAGCATCACAGGCAGACTGAACCCTTCACCCTTTGTACATACACCCTTAATCTTCTCCCTAATGCGAGCAAAAAATCTCGATTCAATCGCATTCGGCTTCAAAGGTAGAGACGTGTTAAAACCTTACCGGCCTTTAATTAAAGCCTGCTGGGGTGGGGAGGGAGCCGGAAACGACGGAGCGGCCATTTCACTCCGGCTGTCCACTTCCGGAGTAACGTATGGACGAAGGTACTTCATTTCGGACTGACGGTGGGGAAAAAGAAAATCGAAGGCGTCTCGGGACAGAGGAGTGGAGACGGTCGGGTTTATTTAGTTTTGGTTTATTTTATTTTAGGAATATCTTGAGTTTTTGTCTGGAGTAATTGGGCATTGCATTTGGGCATATTATTATCTAGATCAGGTAGACTTATATAATTTAAAAAGTTACAACTAGCACCACCCTAACCACGTTCGACTATAACACGTGTTTCTTGCTTTGTTTTAATAACCAATTATTGCAGCAGCATAACTTCATTATAACTGATAAGCAATATTTCTGATGCATTTTATATGAAAATACCAAATTTGTATGAGTACTGTTATCGACAGTACAAAACATAAGTTGTAGAAAAACTTAACGAACGAAACCGAAACTAAACCCCAAACTAAAGCCCAAGTTAGAAAACCTCATGTAAGAGCCATTTACGCAATTTTACATTTTAAAAACTTCTTAAAATAAATCCAACTCTTCGACTCCAATCCTCTACCGATCATGGTAATCCACGAAAACGTTTAATTGACTAGCATAACTTACTAGTTAATTTGAAATACGCGAACAAAAATGTCGCATGTCTGATTTATAATCGGGTGAGACTCTTTCCATTTTAATTGTATTAATCTACTTCTCTAGTAGTCGGTTGTGTGTGGATAAGGCGGGGTATGGATGGGGCGACTGATTTCCTGGGATTGATTTGAATGTTAATGAAGACGAATGTTTTTTTTTATTGTTGGATTGCAGGTGGCGTTCTGTAGTTTCTGCTTACCCCCATGGGAAGAAAGCGTGAATGTATGTATGAATAAAAATCAATTAGCCTTTTCCCAACTATGTTTGGAACGACTGTCAAAGATCCACAAATGACAGCCGGGACCAACGGTTTAACGTGCTTTCCGAGGCACGGAGGAGTTTCGGTATGTGAAGATGGTCAGCCATCCACAGAGCAACCCCGGCAAGCGTAGCTTAACCTGATGGATCGACACGTGCGGCTGTTATAACTTAGCCGCGAGCTCCTCTATATAATATGAATAATATTTGGCTATACATTTACAAGTGTATACTGTATAGTTATGTTATTTCAATTCCTATATATTTAAATTGTTTAAATTCTAAAAATGTTCGCTCCTGTGGATCCTGTGCTTCCCAAAAGGGAAGGCAGCGGTGCCTTATGATAATTAGGTATGTCCAGTTTATCGGTTGCGATATTTGATCTGTTGGAGATAAGGTTTTGTCGAGCTATCGGGCTGTACGTTCTATAGTTATGTTTTCGAACTTGGAAAATGATGAAAATTTATTTTTTTCTAACTCCGCAACATAGACTGTACGAAACAAGTTATGCAAGTACTTATATATAGTAAGTAATTTCCATTTATAGTAACCGACATAAAGATTAGCACTTAGCACTACTAAGCTCAGTTAGTGTTTTAGCACTCAAATCACTTCCCCAGCATCAGACTAATCGCAAAAACGTACGACAAATCGCATCCCTCCGCCGCAGTCCGGCAAGACGTGTAGGTGGTCTTCGACATTTTTATTTTCTTTTTGTCTCTTGAATTGTTAATGTGCTGCAGAGAAGGACACTCGCGTTTTATTGGTGTCTCTTAATGAATTGATTTTAGCTCGGAATCAGGAATGACTAAGTATAAGGGGAGATTTAATTTATATCTGCTCGACTCAGTATAAAGTTACGGGTGAAAATCGATTTACATTAGGTGTCTGTAGTTGTAGTTTTAAAAGTGTTTTTATTCCTAGCTGTCTGTAGTTTCAATGTAGGTAATTATTGTTTGTGCATCTAGTCACGTCTCCTTACTATCTAAATTATACGCGATAGAAATTTCGTCTGACGTTGTTTGCGATTCATGTCTTGCCTAGTTTCATAACTTGAATCTAGGAATAAGTATGTAAGGGAGGTTCGACTAGGTAGACACATAATTATTTATTTAGTGCGGGAACCGAATCCACGACCCTCACAACAATCAGTCAGCGACTTTACCAATAAACTTTACAACGCTTATTAAACCTATGCGGCGGAAAAAACAAAGCACTATTTATGGTATAGAATTAAAAGTTACTACATAATAAGTTAACGACATTACATGCCATGAGTGACCGTTGTTATTACTCTGTCAAGCACGGTCAATAAAACTAAGTTCCAACCAAGTGCGTAAGTTAGTTAGCACTTCCTCTAAGAACAATAGACAGTAAACATTATAGGCTGTATAATACACACCATACACAGCCTTGAATGAGACGTTATAGAGCGGTGACCTGTGTGTGACTTAAGATTAGCGACTTATTTTATGTAGTGTGAATGGAAATGATTGAATGCGTTTTAAGATGATTAAAATTTGATGTAAATCATTTATGTTTATGTCGGTATGTTTTGGTCCTTATAGTCGCCAAATTTTCTCCTATCGTAGTGTTGTCAAATTCATTCTTAAGGGGATCCACCGTTCTTGAAGAAAAAGTAGGAAAGGGTTACCGAGGCCCCTGGCAACATTGGCAACGGAAGAAATACGGGTGGGTTTTAGTCAGTAAGAGTCTGACACACCCTCCCGCTCCTCATCACGACTTATAGGTTTCCTTAAATAAAAAAAAATAAATAATCTATTTTGGACAAAACATTCCTACATATTTTATAAACCTGTTAAACTGCGTGACAGTTTGTCGGCAGGATTAGCGCTCGTCTTAAAACATTTGGTTTAAACAATTTAATTAAACATCTAAGAAGGTAGATACAGATAGTTTTAATAATATATAGCTAGCTTTATATTATTATTTTATATAATAGATAGCTTTTAATGGATGGTGAGAATATTTTAGTTCAATGTCCCTCAATCGATTAATTATTGTCACATATTGTGACCATTTGATTCAGCAGTTCAGCCTTTAACTTACTCGCCAGTGTTCGCCTGCTAACTACACCATTATCTCTTCTTAATCAGTCGATACTATTGTACAGTGTAGGTTAGTACCTATGCACGAACACCTAATGTACCTACAGATGGTCTCCCACCATAGCCCAACAAAACAAAATTCCAAAAACGTTCCATTCACAAGCTATTGGCTACACTTGGCTTAAATCTCACCTAACAAATACCAGGTAACAGAACTTAACAATAAGTACTAGTTAGAAGTAACACTAACCGGTTCAACGACCTCTGTGTAAACACCAGCGGTTACTCTAAATGTTATCGTAAGCGCCCATTGTGTTCTGATAAGAACTGTTGACTTATTCATAACACTAAATCAAACCTGCGATATTTGACGGATTTGTAGTAACTAATGATTGGTGCATGCATGGATGCTGTTTTTTAGCAAACAAAACGAATTTGTTTAAGTTTATGATAAAATTGTAATTTTAGATTATTTTTGAGCCTGAGCAATAAAGGACCAATTTTTTCACCGTCCGCCAAAATTGATCCTTTTGGTTGGAATCCAGTTTATCCGGCCGTCTCCTTTTGTATCTTTCTGATATTGCAAACGTAAGCTTGATGTATTTTAAAATAATTTTACTCATAATCATAATCTAGAAATATCATAATCATCGTCTCAGGCAAGAATTGCTCTCCTCTAGGTATAAGCCAAGCCTGCTTTCGTTTTTCTAGAGCCTAAATACTTAAAATCTATGAGGAAGATTCCATAATCGATGAAGCCAAGCATCATGTTTGCGGGTGTATCCCCAGAAAATAGACGAATAACCTATTTCAACAAAATTTCAAAGAATTAGCTCACTTTAGCACAGAAAATATGATAAAAAATCCATCTTAATAAACCTCGTTTCTGCATCGAGCGTCTATCGTATAATTTCTTAACGTCGGCACTGTGTCGAGGTAATTGGATTCGATACACCCACTCTACACTTTGTAACAGATACATCTGTAGAAGGGAGGCGTTTTCCAACTGTATTAAGCAGACACCGTGTCATTTTAGATCTAGCAAGTCTAAGTAAATTGTTGGGCTTCTCTCTTTTTGGTTTTGGTTACTGCTTTTATTGGTGATGTCGTTATCAGTAAAGGAATATTGTTTTTATTTCTCCGGGTTGGGAGCAATGAAGATTGGTCAATTCCTTTTACTGGCCTACACAAGTGTTTTACAGAAACACATCTCGTGACAACTCGTATCATTTACTAATTTGTTTGTTAAATTTATACATTATTTCAGACTATTATGTGTTTTGGCCATCAAAGCTTTAACTGTTAAACTATTTAGTTCCTTAGGATGATAAAGAAGACTATAAAGCCCACATGTAATCGAATATACGTATCAGATGGATGTAGAAGAAGCTAATACTCGGTCATCGTTAAGTTCAGACTAATGCCTCTTATAAATTCTTTGACTCATTTGAATCCAGAGTAAAATAAAACATCAAACCATGGTAATACGAAAATGGATGTTACTACGAAGTCTTATCTTGTAGTTTGTGTACCCAGTAGCATCATGATTTTTATCAATAAATGATGACCACCCAGCCACATAGCTGCCGGTTCTAAGACATGCGCCCGCGCAACTCGTGCGTAGGTAACAGAGCCTAATTACTGGTCATAGTGGTCATCAGTCGCTCGTCTTGTGCATAAAAATATATACATGTAGGTTTGTTTTAATGGCGTTCCGATGATGATCCGCGTGGTTTTGTAATGTTAAGTGGTTGGCAAGGTTTTTGAAGTAATTTAATTGTATATTTGTGATGTTTTGAAATAAATACCGAAGAATAAATGAACAATTATGGAGTTTTTATAACAGACGTCCAAAAAGAATAATTTAAAAATGATTTTCATTTCTGAATTATTGTTATAGGTTTTCAGTGATTCAGAACTTGTTTGAAGTTCTTATAGTGATCTGTCTTATTAGCCTGCACAGTGTTTATTTAAATAAAATGAATAGGTTATAAGTTGATAACGTATAGTAAAACTTGTTTTAAAAACATACATTAAAATTTATCTACACTGAGATATTCATCAAAACCATCAGGGAGCACCACAAAACAAGTACTTACTAACACTATCCAAAATGATAAACTAGAGAGCTTACACACCTATTGTTATTTTAATAAAGCCACCAACACTTCAGAGATGGCGATACACGCGACCTAGCACCTGTTGGACGTAACCTGCGTGCGCACACGCTTAAGTGTCCGCTACCATGTTACGTGACAGTACACTAAACATGTCTATTTGTGTCGTAAAGAATACAATCGTGAAATTATGAGATATCATTAAAGTTATTGTGTTAATTTAAAATGCTTCATACGCTATATAAGTTGCTAATAAAGATAGGTAATACGACATATTGGAACACGAAAAGCATTGAGAATGTAATTTGTTGCGGCCGAGTGCGTTTATAAATTTTATTGTTTTTATTTATGCCCACTTAAGGGTCGGGTAAACGACGACGTTGACCGCGCTCACGCCCGCCGCGCTGCCTTTCGGTTTCAAATAGAATATTTTATTTTTAGTATTGAAAATATGAATATTAAAAAAAAGTCACAGGTAGTAAAGATAATAAAATAGGATGTTTTGACAGCCGGCCGGTTTTTAGCACACATTCCCTGGTATGCCGGGCATTTTTGAAGATATTGTAAGAATAAAAAAAAAAAACTGTAAGTGCTATAGGCATATATTTTTTTTTATTTCTCTTATATATTATCTAAAATAAATGAAATTTGATCACGTATTCCGTACGTGATCGGCGTTCTGTGGAATGAGCGACATCACGTGGTGACTACCGGGCGTGGCTGTCAATGTTAAAAAAATCATGAAAATATTTTTAATAGTTTGAAAATAATATCGTTTTTTATGCTTATGGTAGACACTTCCTGAATTTATTTCATAATTTATTTTACTACAAAACTTAAATATTCACATAGGGGGAAGTCTCCTAGTGGCGGACACTTAAGGTTTTTTAGAAATAAAATAAAAAACATTTTAAGGAATGTTTATTTATTTATGACTTACAATAGATAACTAAGTTAGAAATCAAATTAAACTAAAAAAAACACAACCTCTGCTTAAAAATAATTAACACCATTAATCAGACTTCGGTAACAAAAAATGTAATTTATAAAAGTGGCACCTAGTACCGGACGGATATTTGTGCCATACCAAAAGCACTGGACATCTCAGAATAGCTTGCATCGATCACATATGTAGCCATCTCCAGCCTCTGGGACGTCTGCACATGCTTCATGTGCCCACCCAAGACAGGATGAGCTCTGGATCCAGTCTTCCTCAGTGTCTTCTAAGCAAACCACGCAAATTGTTGTGTTTGTGTTAGATGTTTCAGTTAATGGTTCCACTTTATTTCCATATTTTTCTTTGGGCTCCACGTCTTTCGCTTCTTTTCCTTTGGGTTTAATTCCTTTGGTTTGCTTTCCTTTGCCTACAATTGCTGCTTTAAACTTAGATCCTAATTCCTTCTTTTTGTCTCTCATGTTCTTTTCATTTTCTTTTTCTTCTGCCACTTTTTTGTACGGCGTTTCTTCTTCTCCTCGATTTAGCGCCTTTATTTTGTCATGTACAGTGCTTTTAGGAATATTGTATCGCATTGCAGCTTTTCTTACACTCAGTTCTTTGGAAAAAAAATATCGATAGCAGTTTGTAAGCTTTCCACCGTTTGTAAGCCCACGATCCTTTCTTTTTCTTCTCTTCCATTTCAATGCTATTCATTCTTCTATGTTCTAAAACAAAATTTAACAATTAGAATAAATAACGTTAATTCTCACGAGAAATATCAATATGTTTACTGTCCGGTGCTAAGGGATGACTTAGTGTCCGGTACTAAGGGACAGATGATTTCGTACATTAGGTGGTACCTACTATAATTAGTTAAAAAATCTAATAATATTCTATCAGTTTACGGGTAACAATTAAGTACTACTTTTATTTTTGAATACCATTAAAATGTAAATGCAGAAATGTGCCAGAATTACTTACATCGATTTTTACGTGACGCCGTGATTTCCCGCCAAAAGCAGCAAACGCCCGCTCCCGCCGTGGCCTTGCGCGTCACTCGCGAGCCACGGCGCGTGATCTGTGTGCCCCCCCGCGCCCCTTCACTTGTACTTTGAATCGAACCGGTTTATACTTGCTTGAATAGTACGAGTGTCCGGCGGTAGGTGCCGTCCGGCGCTACGGGACTTCCCCCTACAGAATTGATGTGTTCGTGTTCTAATTTAACATATTTTTTTGCATAAATTACTTGCATTATTTGAACGCGTAATAACAGATTTAAGACTCACTAAAATCTATATCTGCGCCTTAAGACGTAACGACCTGGACGGAGGATCCTTGTTTTTTTTTTTTAATTGAAAAGGAAGGATCTTCCTTCTTCCATCTTCAAATAGATGTCGTGTAAGTGGATGTAGAAAATATATTACTAATAAAAAATATATTACTAATAAAAACCGGCCAAGTGCGTGTCGGACCACGCACAATGAAGGGTTCCGTAGTTGGGAACTTGGGACGAATTTATCCCAAAAACATACATTGTAGTTGAAAAACATGTTCTCCCATACATCAATATATGCCACGGTCAATTCTCCAACTGCAAATTTAAGTTGGTCGACTATTGCTCGTTAACTTATAAAGCCCACTTAACTGTGTTAGTTTTCCTTTTAATTTCATTGTATTTACTACTGCCATGACTTTTTACACATCTCCATAAACAACCATTTAGCTGGCAAGGGGGACACTTGACTCTAAAAAACATTAGCACTTTAATGATCCTTTAAGGATCGTTGAATCAAAAAGTGGTATTTACAGACCCGCAATATTTTTGAACTATCCAACGATACCCAACACCATGGAGTAGACGAGAAAAAAAATATCATCCCCACATTAAGTGCAAGCGAGGTACCATAAAAAAAAATCTCAAGATTTTATTTTAGAACTTTGTCGGCGTGATTAATGTGTATACCTATGCCAAATTACAGCTTTCTGGTACTAAGCGTCTCTGAGCCACCGCGGGGACAGACAGACAGACATGGACATGGCGAAACTATAAGGGTTCCTTGTTTACTACGGAACCCTAAAAAGGGGGTGGCTACCGAGATGACGACTAATAGAAGTATAGACGAAAAAGTCATATCGGGCCGACCGCAAATAAATTGGGATAAGGGCAGGAGACTGATGTTGATGTGACTAATGAGTATTAAAAAAAACTTATTGTGATGTTTCTCCTTTGAAATCAGAGGTTGGGAGGTTGGTTTAGTTGGCTTTGAATGAGGTGTAGAACCTACCCCGAATACAGTATTGGTATAGGTCACAGTTTCGCAGTCAAAGAGCCAGCCGCACTCCTGGGCAATCAGCTGCGCTTCCAACCTTATTGATTGGCTGAAATAATTTCTCCCTGTCCGTAGCTATTCTTGAATAGCTCCTACCGACACACGACGACTACACAGATAGATCACTGTTGTCTTTTAACTATTACAAATTGCCACAGCAGCACGAGTACCTATCGCAAGGTATTCTACTTATATGGGCTTGAGCCGGATGACAGCATCAGTCTTGCCGTCTTGTGCCATAGAATTTCCAGTTTATCTTTCTCGGTAGCAAAGCCGGGAGCTGCTTTTATATGTAATGAATTTTACACACATTTGCCTTTATAAATAACGCTAGTTTGAACCGCCAAATATACTTGGCATCGTGTAGCGACACTCTCTAAACATCACTATTCTAATCATTCAATACTTCAATTTAAATGGTGTCGAGGTGACTTTCAAAGTTAACATCATAATATATATTATCTAAGTACGGTATTTTGTGAATTATTTCTAATAAACACTAAACATCTTTGGAACAAATGCAAATTAAAATAACCCAGTAATCTGAAAATGTAGCAAGCGCTTCTATCCAACCTTCCGACTCCATGCACACATAAATATCAAGTCTGTTTTCTCGCACAGTGTCAGTGCACACTGCGATGGTCCTAGACACTATGACATCGACACATGACGCGCATAGTAGGAGGCTGGTCCTTTGTCACAGCCTCACATTTTATTAACGCCATCAAGTCGCTTGTGCGACGCCTGAGTTATCTGACATGAAAGTTGTAGGGTGAGGTGCCACTGCTAGCGGGACGTATGATCAAGCTGTGGTAGTGTCATGGTAGTTTACTGCAGCTGTATGACGTAGACACATGACATGGAGAGTCTGGTCTTCTGTCAGAGCCTCACATTTTATTAAAGCCGCCAAGTTGCTTGTGGAACACTGACACTGACGTGATACTGCAATGGGTATGGTACCATTGTTAGTAATATTAGCTATAGAGCGTTATCAAATGAAAGTAAAATGCCGTACGTAGTCGTCCAACTCCATATCAAGGTTGAAAGACCGCTATGATCATTAGTTGCTTTATTTATAGAAGAGGATAATTTCTACAATGCGGAGCATTTTTCCCTACAACTTCCCACCTAAAACAGAAATAGCTTTATGTTACAAGAACTAGCTACTGACATAATAAGTTTCACTGGCTACTATGTTTTACTTATTGAGATAACCAGCAAATGATGCGTATTGTTATGTACTTATACTTTTTCTTCAGAATCTAGCACTAGCTTTTCAGTTCCCGCTTTCCGCTCTCAAACACACCAGACCTTTGACATCTTGTACCTAAACCGTGGGTGTAACGCATTCGTTTTCTTTACACGCTTTCAAAGGGTTTTGATTTTATAATACTGGAAGGGCCTAATATTGTAGTTAGGCCCATTCTGAGGCCTGACGTGGTTTATTGCTGAAAATACAAACGGATTGATATGGAAGGCTTCAATACAATGAACGTTGATTTTTGTTTTTAATCGTATTCGAGCAAGCAGCCTGCGTGGTACGTTTTATGGACGCGTTTCCTTAAACGATACTTTGATGGTATTTATTGGTGTTATTGGTGCATGAATAAAGGTTCTTATTGGAATTTACATAGCTTCCGATCTATGGTGGAGTGTTCTCGGTTAAGAATATATCATTCTATTGCTTTCTATAGCCGATGTTACAGAATTTGCTACTTTGTCTTGTCTACTTCGATGCTTCTTAGCAAATCTTTATTATAACAACCCCTATGATATATTTGATGACTATATATTGGGGTGCTATAGTCTCATTAGTAAAATAAAGATGGAAAAGCATGACTTACAACAAACGTTCCGCGTAAAGCTACTGCCACTGTCCGCTAGATCTAAGCTTTAGATCAACGCACTGTAAACTAAGTTAACAATTTAATCATACAACAAAACAGCAATTAACCAGCTGTTAGGCACAGCACCAACAAATTGAAATACATCACGTCTCCTTAACTTGAAATTATTACAGAAAAACTGGCGCGAAAGCTGCGCGGACGCGTGGGCGGGGCGACGCATAAACATGTCGTTGTCCCGCTCTAACGCACAATGTGGACGATCAACGAGAATTTATTATCTCTCGTCGCATTATGCGTTAGCGCAGGTTGCGAGGACTGCTTGTGTTCGCAAGTTCTGCGGTATTCGATGAACGAACTGGGGATGTGTGATGTTTTTTTGTATCTGGTAGTTATGGATGGTTTTCTTAAGAAAGCTCTGTATGTTTGTTATTGGAAATGGGCGGTGATTCAATGGAATATTGGAATCCTGACATCTGCAACTTCAATTAGTTTGATTTGATGATATTTAGGGTTCCGTACATCAAGAGGAAAAACCGGAATTCTTATAGGATCACTCGTGTGTCTTTCTGTCTGTCTATCCGTCTGTCACAGCCGATTTGCTCCGTATCTATTGTACCGATTAAGTTGAAATTTGATAAACATATGAATTTCTGTGACCCAAACACGGACGTGTAACGTAAATAAATTAATATTGAATAGGAGGGGGCACTTTTGGGGGGCAAACTAGAAAATTAAAAAAAAAAGTTTTCAAACTGTACCGTGTGACGTATCAAATGAAAGGACTTGTTGTGAGGGCCTCAAACATATTTTTTTTATTTAATTAAAATAAATAGCTTTAAAGCTATTTAAAAAAAATTGACCATTCCATGTACTGAGCTTACATTTTTGAAAAAAATACAGAAAATAGTTCTTTACTTATAGATTACAGGAAAACCTAGAAGAAGTCTATGGTCTTAAAATAACATGGTAAATCACTCAATATTGTGCATACAAACTTACATTTTGGAATGTATGAGGGAACATGTTTACTCAAATTAAGAATAATAAATACTTCATTTAAAAACTAACAAACTTAAAATAATAGTAATTACATGTACAATTATATAAAAAGGGAGGGCAAAATATCAAAGGGCGTCAAAAAATTCGTCCGCATCGCTGTCAACAGGAAAAGTACCCAAAAGGGAACATGGGAACATGTTTTTCAACTACAATGTTGAGTTTGTTCTTGACCTGCCGGGGTCGCTTGGAAATTTGAAAGGGTGTCCGAGGCCACAGGCAACGGAAGGAATACGGGTGGGTTTTAAGTCAGCACGAGCAGACTGACACACCCTCCCGCTCCGCCCAGAGCGGGAGAAGTTATTTGATAATTTCCCACCCAAAAAAAAAAGTTTGTTCTTGAGATAAAGTCAACCCAACTATAGAACTCTTCATTGTGCGTGGTCCGACACGCACTATGAAGGGTTCAGGGGGGTAACCATCATCTCTTATAGCAGTATTATTATAATATTACTTCACAGTGGGAAAGCGATGGAGCTATACAGGACTTATAGCTCCATCTCTTTCTCACGCTAAGTAATATTGAAATAATACTGCTATACGAGGTGAGGGTTACCCCCTGGCCTGTTTTAAAACATCCTACTAAAATTGCTATTAGTCTGTCTATTGCTTAAAAGCCTTTATCGTAAATTCATACGTAAAATCCTCAACAGACTGCATCCCAGCAATGCGAGCAAAACCCTTAACAAAACCTACTACAAACAAAAAATCAGCACACACAAAATCACACCTAGTTAGAAAACATTCCCAGCACGGAAGTCAGCAACACAATGAGCACAGAGTACGCATTATTGCATAGAAACGAACACAACTCACTAACTCAGTCATACATCTCACCTGAATGGGAGTATTAATGCACCTTATTTGTGGAGGCAGCCGCACTTAACTAGAGGTTATCAAGATCTAGAAATTGTTGGCAAAATACTCTACCTGTTATTTTGTAGAAGGTAAAATACCGATGACGTGTGCTGCCTGTGAGTCAGCGTGGCGATTGAAAGGACGTTGACAGTGATGCGGAAGAGTACAGGGACAGGTATTGTAACGTAGGTGCAGATTTACGGGGAATTAAGCAAAGAGACGAGCCTCTTGTAAAGATATGTTGAGACGGTCAAAGATTCTCTTTGGTTTTGAAAACGAAAAAGTCATGGAAATTAACACGATTATTATATTAAATTGGAAGTGATGGCAAATTGTTCATTGATGTTGGAATAACTTTTTAAGACCAGGTATGATTTCACTATTTGTTATTTAATATTTTGACCTGTCAGTAACCAAAAACTGTAGCTTATTGAGTTAAGGTTTTACTACTTTTTTATTGCTGTCGTTATGAAGCATTTAGGCGCTAAAATTAAATGGCTCCTATTAAAGCATATTTATCCAATTTATTTAAAAAATGGGATTATAGATTCTAGACCCTGATATTTGCCTAATAAGTTAAAGTTTTTCTGTGCCAAAATAGAAAACCAAAATCCTGTTTCATACTCTAGAATGCCTAACGTCTATTTTTACCATAAATCTGTCTAATTATGAAGACATTTAACATAATCTGATGGAAATAGAATTTTATAGTGCTAATGGTATTAATTGCATTAAATTAAGATAAAATGGCAACTTAGAGATGTATTAATTGTTTAAGTATTGTAATTAGTGGAAGTTGACCTTTAATTAATTTGTGAACTTGTTATTTCACCTTGTGGATCAATCATTAAATTCGCATACATATTATTTTAATGATCGAAATAATCTTTATTTCTGTGCTGTCACTTGTTATTACACCTTTTCGATAATTATGGTGTCACACTTGTGACAACTTCGATAAAATAAAAAAAAATGTTTTTTTCTCTATTTGGAAAGAGGCGGTTATACAAAACGAATTCATAAGATAATTAAATAATATATATACTCAAATTATTATCTCTAAAATATCATTAAAAAGCACCACTATTTTAAAAAATTGGCATTTGAACCTTAGTGATTGATCACGCTTGTATTCCCCGAGGGGTTGGGCAGAGGTGTACCTGTAGTACACCCACATTTCGCCAGCTATGTTTAAGTCTCATGTAATAGGGGACGAGCCTGTTGCCACCAACCGGGCACAAACCCAGACTAAGGGTTCCTACTGAGAAAGTCCTTATGGAAAAACCCCATGACACTTTGACCCAGGATCTCAAACTCAATAGTAGCGCTTGCGACCACCAGACCAAGTAAATGAAAAATGATGCAATACTCTATGAAATAACTGCTTTTTTGTTCTTTAGAATAAAAAACAAAGAAATTTCCACAAACATACTTACAGAATTTCAAATAAAAACCAATCAGTGACCCATCTCTCTGTAACGAAGCGTCGATCGAAGACAATGGCGTCCTTTATGCTAAGATTCGGCTCTGAATGGACCAGCGGATGGACGGACGGACGATCAGCTTTAGATTACTTTGTAACCGCTGATTAAACTGGAATCAAGCGTTTTGATGGAGTCCGACCTTTTTGAATTAAGTTCAGTGAAAAGTGTTCGAGTATCTGTAGAATAATATGAGTGTTTAATTTAGGGATTCCGTAGAATGATTCTAACATCACATAGGATCACGACTGTTTCCCCGAAGGGTTGGGCAGAGATATACTATCGTACGTATATTGTGATGAATTCTCATTATTCGTCATTAATAGGAAAATGGTTCATGAATGGTAGTGTAGTAGTGAATCTGTCTGTTTGCTGTGATCAAACTACGAATCTAGAACAATTTCCACAGTTCACCTCACCCGGACCTGCGCGGTATTTGCGTAACACAAGGAAAATGCCTTTTAGTTTGACAGTTCAACGACATTCATTGCGATATCTACGTTGCTGAGCAGTCGAAGATTTCAAACATATGTAACAATGAATTTACAATCTTCTTCAAAAGAATCAAGACGAATTTGACTGCCGCGTCGGTCTAGTGGTTGCAAGCGCTACTGCTGAGCATGAGGTCCTGGGTTCGATTCCCAGGTCGGGCAGTGTTATTGGGTTTTCCTATCTGGAATTTCTCAGTAGCAGCCCGGATTGTGCCCGGTTGATGGCAATAGGCTCGCCCCCTATTACATGGAACTTAAACATAACTGGCGAAATGTGGGTGTACTACAGGTACACCTCTGCCCAACCCTTCGGGGAAGCTAGGATGTTATGTTATGTTCAAAAGAGTCGGTCTTCCTTGGTAGTTTCTAATTTGAGATGTGATTATAGGATGTGTCATTCGGCAGAAGACTCGTATCTTCTTATTAGAATTTGTTTAACGTACATAAGTATTTCCAATTCTGTTGACCCAAAACACTGATCTTTATAAGTAATAACATTTGTTTATTTTTTGAGGTGGGAGATTATCAAATAACTTCTCCCGCTCTGGACGGAGCCGGAGGGTGTGCGGGGTAGGGTGTGTCTGGAACCAAAAATTCGAAGACATGTGACATCTACCAACCCGCACTGGGCCCGCGTGAGGCCCACGGCACACTCCCTCACAGAGAGGAGGCCTGTGTCCCAGTGGGAACATTATAGGCTGATGATATGAAACAAAATCTTATAAGTTACAAGACGACTGCAGTATGTCATATCCTATAATCACATCTCAAATTAGAAACTGCCTAGGAAGACCAAACAAAAAAAGACAACCCAAACGCACTGCGTCGGTAATTGAAATCGGTAAAGTATAGTGGTGTGCGCTGGTAAATCACGCGGGTAATCGGTAAACCGGTAAGTCGGGCGGTAATTAACGATAAGACGCACCTCTCCGTGTCCGAGTAATGGACAACGTTGGCTTGTACCGGTAATAAGGGAGGCAGGGTGCTTCGCGGTAAGGCGGAGTACATGCCGGAGTGTTGGAGATACCATATTCTATCTGACTGGACCAGGTAAGAGACAAAATAGTGCGGTAAAATAAGGTTTCAGAATTAAATGTTAAAATTGACATCGTCTACATTGTTCTCTCATACCTATCTATATGTATAACTTCGACATGGATGATGTAACCAATATTTTGTAACAATATTTTTGATTTAAAAGAGTTTCCATGTAGTTTCTTGCCCATCCATAGGTACCTACGCTTTGAAATATGCAACTAGCTTCATATTTCTAACTGACCGACTCCTAGTCAATTCAAAAGTGCCTGTTCATGGTATAATTGAAATAAATATTATATATATAATAATAAATGCTTTGAGTTTTAGTTTGAGAAAAGTTTAATGCTTTAGATTCTCACGATTAACATATAAACAGTAACACCCTGTTGTGATTGGTGGCCATTTCAGAAAATATGAGATTTGTGCTGTAATTGATAAAAATAGTGCTGAAGAAAAAGGTTTAGATTCAGAACTAGTAAACAGTTAAAGCTTCCTACTTAAATTAATATTCTTATTTATGTAATATATAGCCGAATTAAGGAGCTACCAGTTACCAAATTCGGCTATAACTCAAATAAATTAGATGGTAATTAAATGGTAATTAAATATCGTATTTGGTCAATAAAGTTGTGTAGGTGTTATTTGACACGACTCTTCTTAAAAATAAAGTATTTAAAAACTCGTTATTAATTATTTATGACTAAATTTTTTAAAATATAAGGATATTGTGTCATTGATTTAGTCGTTACTTTTCGTGAAATGTTATGGCCTCCTGTACAAGAGGGAGTAAGTATTAGGTAGGTTCACCAGAGAAGTAATATTTTACGACGGTTGTCAAAAAATAAATAATACAAATAAAAATTATTAAATTATACAAGTTAAACATAAAAAGTTGATCCTTCCATCCGGTCGCACAAGAGCTTCACAAAACCCCCCAGTGTACACGCCGCACAATAATATAATAGCAACTTTTATCGAAGCGCGTACGCACCGAGCTCCTAAGATCGTTTACCCGCTATAAATTATATCGCGAAATTGTCGATAATCATCTACCAGCGTCGACCGATTTCATTATTCTGTCCTGTACTTATTAGCGATATCGTCTCGTACCGTGTGTCCAGGGCTTTATGTTATAGATCGAACAGTATTGCTATTTAATATGTGGAAAGTAGGTATTATTTAATGTTCGTGTGGATTAATAAAAGGGCCACCCTGTTTAAGCTTTTGGACTACGATTAAAAGCGTCTTGTCGCTACTACGCGAACCGTCAGGAGTAAAGATTTTACTGCATACCTATTATTCAGGATTTCACAGGTTGTGAACTTTAATTAAAAGTGTTTTGGTATTTGGGTTTGGTAGCTGTAGCGCAATTCTTTCTGCTAAATGAAACATACTGCTATCTGCCGAGCCTTCGAAATTATATGTTTCACAACAATGATGACGATTTTACATATTTTACCACTAACTGCAGCAACAATGTGGGATCACATAAATCTCTTTCGTACCTAATCATTCATAAACGACATTTACGTTGACGGGGCCCATCATACATCACACTGATTCACACTGAGTTTTAAAGGATTCGTGAAATGCCAAACTCTACGACCGTAGCACTGTGTATTTCTCATGATTTTAGAAGCCAATTTCAAATCTCATACACTGAATGGCGTGTGACAGAATCTTTTAGGTACTCATTTGTCTTAAGAACTAGAATGTAGGTACTACATATTTTTTTTAAAATAACTGCTGTATGTTTTTAAACAATTGCTTGTAGAACCTGTGCTTCCGCACCCGTTTTAAGGTATTCATTTATAAATAAAATCAATTCAAACGTTTATTTGCTAGAAACACATTGTTTTGGTAAAAGCGAGATCTTATAACCTATTATAACTTATAGCAAAAGCTATAGCTTTTGCCGGCGGTATTGCCCGCGTGCATGTCGGAAAATATTCCTAGTTATAACTAGGAATATTTTCCGACATGCACGCGGGATGAAGAAAACACACAGATAGTTTATAAACTATCTGTGTGTTTTCTTCATCAATTCCATCCAAATCCGTTCGGCCGTTTTTACGCCAATCCGGAAAAATCAAACAAACGGATAATCATTAAAAATAACACGTTTCTTGCGTGAGGACTCTTAAAATTTTAACTTCATTTTATATCATTATTTGATGTTAAGGCAGCAATAGAAATACACAATCTGGGAAAATTTCAACTGCCTACATAATACGGTTCATGAGACAGACGGATGGATGGGCGGACGGACAGCGGAGGCTTAGGCTTAGTAATAGGCTAGTAGCGGGTTTAATAATCTTTTGAGGGTAGTTTTGAAAAATGAAATATGAAAAACTTTGTTATTAATTGAATAACGTATTCTCGCTAAGTTTCAAGTTTATCAACTCACTACGTTCGCTTGGATTTCGTACTTTACCTTACAAATTTCAGCACCCTCTCCACCTCCTTTAAATGGTTTAGTATTAATGATTGCGATCTTTATTATTTATTTATATAAGTATCCGACCCAAATTTCAAGTTAAGAGACCAAAAGAAATAAGATTATTTTCATATCCACTTTATAGCCCCTGTACACCCCCAAATGGGTTTATTATTGAAACATTTAACAAAAGTTTTCATTGACGACTTGTAGATAATTTACGAGTTAATCGAACCACGCAATAAAATTATCTCCTATAAAATTGACTACTCCTTTCCACACCAAAAAAAAGGAATAGATTTTTTGAAAACCCTGATATACGTTTTCCTCCTTTATTTCCTTTATTTTCGTCGCGTTAAAATCTTTCCATACGATTATTTTCCCTCACGAAATTCAATAGTAGTACCTACATATTTTTTTGCAGTGGTTCTTAAGTTACAAAACACTTTTCGTGAGACTTACAAGATATTGAAAAAAGTGCCAATACTCATAAATCATGGTACCCACTGATATAAAATAGTTTTTTAGTGATGATACATCTAGATAGATAGATACATCTACCTAGAAGAAACTAACACCATTTATTGTTTTAAAACAGGTACCCATTTACACCCATACAAGTATTGGTATTTTCTTAAAAAAAAAACACTCAAATAGTCATAACTTTTAAGGAGATCAAGTTAGGGCTCTGCCACAAAGATATTTTTTACTGCAAATAACCCCAACTCGCCCTATTTCGTTTGATCCACGATTTTTACACACTCTGTATATACAGAAGTGTCAGTGTATTCTGCCTGCAAGTAAACGTGCAAATTTTCATTAAGTTTACATACATTCTTATTATATTACTATTATTCTTATATAAGTATACAATTACCATGCATTTATTCACATGTTTTTTATTTACATTGTTAAATATTACTTTATTTATAACTATTTTTTTAATCTTCTATAGTTATTTTTTTGTAAAAACGTAATAAATGGGCTCACTTACACAATAATTTACCTATTAATAATAATAATTAGTTTGGACATGCAAATAATTTATCTGCCTTTTCAGCATCAACCAAACATCGCCCACATGGACCAATAAAAACTGTCAACCCTCAAACATCGGCGGCGCAACAAGTCGCTCCACAGGTGCCTAAGACACCCCGCGCCCCTGTCTTATTAACCCGCAGTAATCACACGAGACAAGGTTGCCGAGATAGATTGATTGGCTCGTTTTAGCTGGAATACTTTGATGCTTTTAAGACGGCGGAAGAAAGGTTAAGTACTGACGTGTGTTTGTAAAAGATGTTTGATAACTAGATCACGTTTTTTTTAATATATTCAGTGTTCTCCTTTACTTTACTTTACTTTACTTTACTTTACTTTGATTCGACTCAACTTTTGTCCGGCCAGTTTGTAGCGACCTGGATCAATGGCTCCGTTTAAATCCTTAAAGGTGCAGGTGAGTGTGCCGTAATATATGAATTTTTCATATACAATGTGATTTTGTGATAGAACAGCGAAATAAAAAATGTCTGGTTGTGTCGAATATGAAGCCTTTTTGCGGCAGCTTTAGAAAGCCTTTGATTTTTGGTAGTTACTCTTCAAATAGCGTGGGTAGTGTGAGTATCACTTTGTTCGACGACACTACTTTCCGCCTCACTGCTTCCCTAAGACTAGGAGCTCCTTGTAGTTCTCCTAATCGCTGTCACTGTGGCGAAGTTGTCAGCCACGGCCTGTCTTGCAGCCGAAGTGCGGGTCGCTTAGCGCGGCACGCGAACTTTAACGACATCAACCGACGAATACTTGTCACCGTTGGCGTTCCAGCTGTATTAGAACCCAATGGCTTGGCACGTGACGATGGCAATAGACCGGACGGAAGGTAGATAGATGGCTTTAGTGTGTGTCGATGTCGATACTCTTGCGCCATCCTATCCCTCTGGTTGGGCGTGCTGTGCCGGCGCTGCTGCTGCGGCTGCGGAGAACCTCAAGCAGCGAAAGTATAATAATCTTGTTGGTATTTATATTTTCGAGCCGTAAGGGGTTGAAACCCTCGGGCTGTGGGGTCCGAGTGCTCAAAAAGGCCATAAGGCCTTTTTTAAGTAAATCTCGAAACGGCTGGTTGACACTTGGGGCACGGCAGGGTTGACTTTTACCATGGCCAGAGGCTAATCATTGCCATACAACGTGGCAATGCCGCCAGTCTTTTAGGTACATTACCAGTCGACAGCGATGTGGAATTTTTTGACGCCATATTTTAGTCAAGCTAGGATATAATTTTGTTCATTACGTATATTCGTTTTTTATGTACATATTATTTTAATTCTGAATATTTTCATAAAACATTTCAAAGTGATGTAGGTTTAAGTATTATATTTTATAAAATAACGACTTTTTACCTACTTTAATTTTTTAACTACTTTAATTTTATTGATGACACCTAATCACCCTTATAAAGTTTCATAGATACCTACACGCTTTTTAGTAAATGGAAAGGCAAAAAGGCTTATTATTACCAGGACACCTTGCCTCAGAAGCAAGTATACTGACTCAAGGTGATGAGTCTCGTCTTTCTGTACTGGCTTTCGAACACCTACGAACCCTAATTACAGCACATCTTTATAATAATCCAATCAGCGCACACCTGTCAATAATAAACACAAGGATATTTCAATACGCGGTAATTCGGTCGGGCATTGCAATCATACGCAGTTCGGCCGATTTACGGCGCCTAATGGGGAGCGGCGCGGGCGCAGGCCAAACCGCGGCTGTCATTAAAGATCATTATGCGAAATCGAGAATTTTACTCAACCAAATTGGTAGTATGATGTCAAATTGACACTTGGTTATCAATTAATTTACGTTTTCATGATAAATTTGAAGAAGAAATGACGTTTATTTTGAGCGTACCCGAATTTTATACGACAGCTAATTTAACATGTACATGGTGAAATTATGTATTTAATTTGGATATTAATAGCACTATGCATGTCACAACATCAATCCACATCGAGGAAGTGGTAATTTTAACAATAACGATGTTTTCGGGTCGGTTTTATTTTCCTTTGAAGTTTAAGCTTAAACTTTTAATTTTAACTTTTTAAGTCGAAGGCAACTGGGTCTAATTCTTTATACTTCCTTTTATAGACCTTCACATAACCATCGAATTATTAATATTTAAATGACTTTTGTTTTTAGAAAACCTCAAGAAATACGAGCTTTAACTCTCTCAATTAACAAAAGATATCTTCAACAACAACAGCCGAAAGGCATAACAAACGAAATAACAAACTGTCAGTACTGTCAACGAATTAAAGCGTCAATTTATCACAGTAACAGGTGAAGTCGGGGCGTGTCGTGTTATAGATCAAAATGGCGAATATCGAAATGTCGTTGCGCGTACGCAGTCGTAGTGAGTTATTCGTTCGTGATAGTTCACGAGGCGATGCCGATACGATATTTATCTGGTATCAGGACGAAGGCGATTTATCTGTCTTCCTATTGTTTATTGGAGATTAGTTTGGTTTAAATAGGTAGATATTGGAATGTATTTTGTGAATTGGATAAACAAGCCCCTTTCTTTGGTTTGCTGGTTGCAATGTTTAAAGGTCCATTGTCATGGTAGAAGAAAATATTTGTCATATGTACCTAAAGCAATGAAGGTGGACGTGTTTACTGAGTGAAATCGAATGATATAGCCTTTTCCTTTATATACCTAGTACCCTTATTAATTCTTAACCAGCGTGGTACAGAAATACCTGTGAAAGATCTAATTTGAAAACATGTTTTTAATTTTTTTATCACTAGCACATACCGAAGCCTAATATTTTCAGAGCTTCACCTCAAAAGCTCTAACAAACCTGTCTGTCTGCTGCCAACTGCGGTAATAATACCACAATAGTAATACATTCTCAAGTATAGTGACACTGTCGGAGACACCTGTACAGGGTCGGCAGAACTGGTCACGACTTACCTGTACCTACCCAATGTACTGAGTTAGTAGGACTTTGTCGAGCTGTGATTGATGCTGACGTGAGGCAAAGTTAGGGGCTTAATATTGTGATAATTATGGTGGCTGATGTACGCTACAGAAAATGGCATTGTGGATAGCGTGAAGTCAGTTTTAGATATCGCAGTCGATGAGAATGCAATCGTTTCTGGAAGCAGCCAATGTGAATCTGTCAGGAAATGCAAATAGATTTGGCGAGACGACCTGGACGCATATTGCGAGGCCTTTGCCCAGCATTGGGATGGCGTGGCCTGACAAGAAAAAAACAAAAAACGTAAAACGAGAGACAAGTAAGATGTAGGTGCGGACGATGAGCAATGGGTAGCTCACCGTCCGGTAAGGCCCGGGCCCGGGTCAACGGCGCGCTGTTTTCCACGCGCGCCTCAAAGAGATGTCGTCAGCACACATGTAGGGGTCCACTAGGGCCGATGCCTGCCGGGGTCGCGGGAAGGTACTAAAGGGTCACCGAGGCCCCCGCAACACAGGCAACGGAAGGAATACGGGTGGGTTTTAGTCAGTAAGTATCTGACACACCCTCCCGCTCCAGAGCCGGAGAAGTTATTTGATGATACCCAAACCAAAAAAAAAAAGTAAGATGTAGGTATGTGGTGTAGAAAATACTAAAAAGTTATATGTCAGTATAAGACGTAAACATGATATAGAAGAAGGACGAATGGAGGTAACAATATAACGAAATGAAAATAACAAATTCACCATGCCCAAACCGCGCAACAAGCCCAAAGCTCCAGATCAAGCTACCAAGAGAACCCCAAACTCTTTTTAAAAACAAATACCCCACATAAACATTTTTAATACAAAACCACGTAATACATTATGAGACACACAGTGACATTAAGTATCGTTAGTTGCCGAGGTCGTGGCGCCAGTCACGAGCACCTTGTACGTTGTACTCGTTGTACCTGATGTACTGACAACGACGTGTCGACAAGATGGATGCTGACAGGAGATAGGTGCCTGTAATTGAGATATTTTGACGTTATTGTAGAAACAAGGTGTTTAAATCTAAGAGGTGTTTCCGTCAGACGGTGAAATGTACCTACTTTCGACATGTACCTACGAGGCTACAACACACCTGTGTCTTAGACTCGTAGTTGGTCAAACGTAAGGCCTGTTAAGGGGACTACAGGACCTAAATGCAAATGTTGTAAGTTTTATAATGCATAAAAGTATATGATGCACTGCAGTAAACAAAATTAGAAAAATATACAATATTCTTCAGGATAAATGCTTGGTAGGTAGTGTGTTGAAAACATAATACAACAAATTTTCTACGATAGAAAAAATCACGAAGATACCTCTAAAAAAATCTTTTAACGCTTAAAAGCCATACTAATATACATGCAATCATTCTGATATTTGTCATTTGTCAGATTATTCTACAAGGAACATATTAGCATAATAGTGTTTTATTTTTTTATACAATCTATAGATTTTTTGTAAATCAATAATTGCTTCATATTTTGCAATAAATTACCAGCGTTGTGTCATCGCGCTTCTCTTTCTTTTCTACGCAGGCCGAGAGTGACCGCGCTTTAGGTGTTGTCAGCCTCTTAATAACAAGGCAAAACTAAAAAGTTAACTAATTTATTTATTTTCGATCTTAAATATAATTAATGTTGTTAGAAGAATAAAACTGAACGTCAAAGGAATTGAGGCTCCTGAAGAATCGTGAAACAATTTAAAATGGTACTTAAAGTCAAATTATTAGTTCACTGGAGTAATCTGACATGTGGTAGCTGTCAAAATGGTCATATTTATTGTATTTATTGTATTCTAGATGTTTACACTTATTATTATAAATTTCTTTTACACTTATATAAATAGATTAAACAAAACGATCACCATTACAATAAATATGATTTTATTACAGAAAGTGACAGCTAGCACATGTCAGATTACTCCAGTGAACTAAGGCGCTGACAAGACCCAATTGACCAAATTAGGCTTCGCTTAAGAAAAAAAATTGCCAAATCTGTATAGTTTGTGGTAGCGGAAAAAATATATGTTAATTTTGAACATATTTCCCAGAACCTGGTTGTTACCATAACACGTTTTGAAAACACAATCTCGATACAAACTAACGTTAAACTAACCTCTTACTTTGAGTTCTAATCCAAAATATATGTATCAAATATCAACATACGTTACGTATTTAATTAATAACAAGAACGTCTTATTTGCACGCAGAACTTGGTCGTTTTTTATTTTCGATTACTCAACTCAATTTTGAGTAAATAGATAATTACTTCATATTTTGCAATAAATTACAAGCGTTGTGTCGTCGCGCTTCTCTTTCTTTTCTATGGAATTTGACAGTGACTGCGGTTTAGGTGTTGTCAGCGTCTTAATAATTCAACTTTAGAGAGAAGCTGATAGAAAACAGCCGAGTTGATTCTGTTAATACCAATATAAGTGACTCGGGGTTTATTATTCTCTGTTAGGTATACGAGTAGTAGGTATGTAATTAATATAATAATATTTACAATATTATGGAAGCCAAAGGGGGCATCATAGTATCGTAAATCTTTCAATAAATACCGTGACAAGAAAATAATAAAACTAAAATAGTAAATCACTCGCAAATTTATAACAGCGATGACTTTTTATTATGAATTCAAAAATGTCACTCCTAGGTGTGGGTCACCGAGGCCCCCGCAACACAGGCAACAGGAAGGAATACGGGTGGGTTTTAGTCAGTAAGAGTCTGACACACCCTCCCGCTCCGCCCAGAGCGGGAGAAGTTATTTGATGATTACCCACCCTCAAAAAAAAAAAAAGTTGTGTTCCATATTTAAAAAACTAAATACAGATGCAATGCGTCACTACCTACTTGTAAAAGGAAATGTCGTTGAAATCCCACACTATCATAAAGTGTGTAATGTTAAGGTAGGCAGCCCTAACTGTCACTGAACTGAAACAAATAAGGTAATGAATAAACAAAGTACTAAAATTTTCGACTAACAACAGTTACTTATTTCATTATCTTTGAAAGAGTTGTGGTAATTGCATTAATGAGGGCTCCAAATGTGAAGGATTATAAACGAAAAGTGAAGAGAGAGACTAAACAAAAGTTGCAGACGATCTCATTTGATCGATTGACGTCACTAATGTAGTAGCTTCAAATAGTATAGCTTATTTAAATACGTGGAACCATCTATACGACGAATAATTAAAGACTACCTAAATTATTTCAAGATTAACAAAATGACAATTGATTGAAGAATAGCCGTTAATGCATCAAACCTATAAGAATAGCCGTTAATGCATAAACCTAATCTCGGAACACTACAATTCTATCCACAATAGACTTTCATTCCATTAATACCCTAAAGCATCAGCTCCATCAATTCAGTCTTAAAATATCCAACTATCGTTTGTCTTTCAATGTCACTAAATATTTAGGTCACTTTATCGGTACACTTAACGTAGCCTCTCCACCAATTGATGGTTTATGAGCCGTCAAAACTCATGACATTGGAGACCATGACAAAACCATAAGAGCCACGTTAGACTACGCGGTTCTAGCGGTAAACACTATTGAAGGGCTCCGACGTCTTGGCAAGATGTTATTGATAGAATTTATCAGCGATCGAGTTCGTTGGAAGGCGCGAGGTATGAGCGACAGAGGGTTGGAGTGAAGCGGACGCATATGAGTTGCATTCTAAAGGTGTTACAGTTACCAGTGACCAAAAGTTTAAATATATTTATAGTCTTTACTGACATAGTGGGTTATGAGATATAGAATAAATATCATATACCAAATATGTAAATTATTTGAATTATTTGTAACATAATTATCGCAGTGCTAGGTGTGTAGAATAAGATCACTAACATGTTGTTTAGAAATATCGTTACATATTAAGTCTCTGTTACTTGTAAAATTAAATACAAATAAGAAAATGAAGAGATTAAGAAGCAACAAGATACAAAAAGTATTTAAAAACTTAATGACAACATTAAAATAAATAGTAAAACCGCCAGCGATCTAAGCCCGCTTTCAGCTTGTCCCTCACGCTATTGACACAAAGTTGAGCTGAACATCGGGCGTCAAGGCGCGTTACAGTCACGCTGTAAGCGAGTATACCTGGGACTTCAAGCGCCTTGTGGTCGAAGTCCCGAAGTCTGTTGCTGCTCATTTGGTATAGTCGCGTCCTAAGTGTTAATCCTTGAGGTTTCTTTGGCTTTGGATTAAGTCTCGAAGGTGTTGCAAGGATCGATGTGGCATTGAGGTGGAAAGATTTTAACAATATTTATATATTTCAGAGGTCGGACTATGTCATGTGTGTATTTGGCACATGAAAAACTTCTTGCATTTTGATATACCTACTTACTTTAATCTTGAGAGAGCTTGTAATTTTATTATGGTTGGTGAAATTGTTGGTCATAATAACATTTTAATGTTATTTGGATCTGCTTTTGATTTTGTATTATTAACGAAAACTGATAACTAGTAGTCAAAAGAGATTAGGCATTTTATGACATATTAAACCACATTAATTAATAACATTTTATTTCGAATCAAATTAAACATACAAGAAATATTATGAAAA
This sequence comes from Atethmia centrago, assembly GCA_905333075.3. Classification (NCBI taxonomy): domain Eukaryota; kingdom Metazoa; phylum Arthropoda; class Insecta; order Lepidoptera; family Noctuidae; genus Atethmia; species Atethmia centrago. The sequence continues at coordinate 2,458,316 of HG995378.1, read as the reverse complement.
TTATGTATCAACGCGATAGGAAATAATAATTCACTAATAAACCGTGTGTATGTATGACGCCATGAGAACGGGACAGTTAGCGCCACCTGTCGGCCGCCGCGTGAGTTACGACGCGACAGCCACCGACTGTTAGAACACCTAGATTAAGTAAGTACTTTATCTACATGCGAGTAACTATGTGGAACAATTTATTATAAACCTTGTAAGCATAATTTAGATATAATGCTATTGAATTATTTTTCAAATTTTGAAGAACGAGTTTCTCGAATTTTAAATGCAGTTTTGTCGACAATATCGAAAGCATAGCACCATTCAAAACCTAACAGTTCAAACGCAAGGTTCATTGATGAAGTTAAGGTCGCACCAATCAGTTAGGTCGATTGAAGGACATTGAACTAAAATATTCCCACCATCCATTAAAAACTATCTATTTAAACTATCTGTATCTACCTTCTTAGATGTTTAATTAAATTGTTTAACCCAAATGTTCTAATACGAGCGCTAATCCTACCGACAAACTGTCACGCAATTTGGCAGGTTTATAAAATATGTACAAATCCTTGGTGCAAAATAAATAATTTATTATTATTATTAACTAAAGTTTGCCTCTATTCGATTAACCTTAGAATTCGCTACACCAAATCATTTTACATTAAATACACCAGAGGTAGTTTAGTTCCTTCAGAAGGACGTAACACTTGGCACTGAAGAAAATTACAAACTTTAAACGCAAGTAAAGCCACGGGATCTACTAGACTATTTAAAATAATCAATCCCTCTCACTAACCCAAGTAAAGTTATAATCTAACCCACTCTTATCGACTCGCACGATATAAATAGTGACGTATGTAAACACTAAAAATAAAGCGGTCAATAATTTAGTTCCACATCAGCGGCCACCGATCAATCTGGCAGGAATGGCAGGGCACTGGCATCAATCTGGCAGAAATGGCAGGGGAATGGCATCCATCTCTTTGGTAACTAATCTACGAGTGTGATGACTGGACCGGGCAGTGAATGACTGTTATGTGAGGGGTTCAAATAAGAGGATATAGCAGTCTAATTGTGAAACACGGTCGCAATGGTTTTCAATAAGCATTGGAACAATTTTGTTGAATGACGGACCATTGAAAGTTCATCATGGAGCTTTATACCTATATGTATTAAGGGCTTAAACAATAAGCTGAGGCAAGCGTTAATTCCTTATAATTCTAAACCGATCACTCTATGGGATACCAGCAAATGACATTGTCATGCACATCGAGCTATTTTTACACTACTAGAAAAGACACTAAGCTACGCGTAGCAAATGAATGATGAGTCGAAAAGATCAGCTGTATGAGGCCCAGAAAAGTTAAAACAGTTGACTATCTAGTATAATTTGCCTGTCCAGAAAGAGTACGTCTATATAGATGACTTTATTATTCTCGTCTGTGTCTTACGATTTCTATACAATGCCTACATAGAGTAATATTATTTTAGCACCAATGGTAACTCCTAGTCGACATAACATTCGATCACGGCGACATCTATTACAAATAAAAGGAGCATCACCTACTCAAGCTATCAACATCTCTCCATCACCGATACCGTATAGAGATAAGCCTCATTCTGTATTTATTATTCCACTGTCCGTCTGTACATCGCCATCTTCGAAACGGTAACTCACGTCGCCAATAACAATTTATATCGATACCGAACGGTTATATTATATGAATAGAGCATCGATAAAGATTTTCGAAAACCGAGAATCGAGTTAAGTGAATATGCCTGCTACGATCTATTTTCGTTACATAATCGTTTTTGCACCTTATTATTAGAGGTACAAGTTTGGATTTTATTTGGCAGTTTTGCTGGTGATAGCAAGAGCAAATTGGTGATTCTCTATTAATAGGTGTTTCTAGCTATAATTTAAATAATTTATTGGAATATTTGCGTCCTACTAATAAACACGTCGAATCACCGAGTGTCACAGTCTTTTATACATGTATCTGTATGTCGGATGATAATCGGTTTGTTGAAGAATTAATCAGACTTATTTAGCTTGGCGCTTTCGTCGACCGATTTTTACATAATACTAAAAACGAGTTTGCACGGTTTTTAATCGATTATGACGAGGTCCAACGGTTACGGAGATATTTGATTTATTTCTTTGTTATCAACGGAAACTGTTGGTATTTAGTGAAACTCGTCTTGACGATAACGTTGACCTTGAACGGAATTTGGTAGTCTTACTAGAAAGTCAGTAAGTTTATCATAATTAATGTGAATAAAAAAATGAAGCATAAATTAGTATTATCTGATAAAAAGGTGCTTGTCTGTGCACTTGTTATAAAACTTAAACTTTTTCCCAAGAGAAAAGATAATACGAATAACGACATAAGCCCTTAGTTGACATTGGTAAACAATTTTAGCCTTTTAAAATAATATGGAGCCTCCAATTAAACACATCATATTTCGTCGTAAGCATGGAATATGAAATAGATACGAAATGTTTTCTGTGAAAGTCTACCAAAGATACTATTTCATCTTATTCAAAAGACTTTATTTACAGTAATATTATACCACAATTATTGAATATTCATTAAATAAAGTCCTTTTCCTCCGATTCAATTAGCGAGTAATAAGAAGCTCTTTCTTCGTCTCCTAAACCCACACCGTTTATAAAATATAGATATAAAATCTTAAACCACTTTAAATATCGATAAATCAATCGATTTCGAAATCTATTAGTATTTTAAAACACACAAAATCGAATGATCGCTTTATGGTTGTAACGTTCGAATTCTCGTAGACGGCCTATTCGAATCACAGTTTTAAAATTCGAATCGAGATAATCGGCGATTGGGCCCCGTTTTATATTAAATAATCGGCTGTTTGTATTCGATTTTTTTCTGTAATACGAGTAGTATGTTTTGTTGGCGATTAGCACGATAATTAATATTATTTTTATTTGGTGTTACAGCTACGATTATTTCGCTGCTAAATGTTAGAGATCGTGTTAAAACGCCGTTGGTGCTGTAATAGGCCGTTCAGAGGCGATTATCACCACATGTGGTCGTAAATTATAAACACAATGTAATTAGGTATCTCTTCTGCGTGATTTTAGTAATTACTGTTTACTACCATTTTGTAACTCAAGTCGTTTATCAGGAAAACTAATTATGAATAAAGCGCTACTTATCATTCATAAAAAGACCTAGATTTGAAACCATAACACAGTTTTTATGTTTAGGTAGCAATTGGAATCATCATTAAGCGTCTTTCGAAATCTAAATGAAGATAGACAGGGCCAGTTTCTTAAATAAGACGAATTAATTCATCAGAATTTAAATATGTTTAAATTATACATAATCTAGATAGCTTGAGACAGATAGACTATAAAATAAACTGTAAATCAAGAAAACTCTCGTAAAATCTATATTGGTGAATCCTCTAATTTACCTACTGACTTATGATCTCGACTCCTATAACTTACGGTTCGTTATACCCACTTACGTCCGTTACCCTCAAGCTCTCTCTCTCTCTCTCTCCCATCACAGGCTTCCATATTTTGGTGAAAAACATTACGTGTTGCCAACTGGACCGTTAACACTTGGTTCCTTATAGGAATCGAGTAAAATTTAAGTGACGAATTCCAATCATTACGCCACCACGGAATGATACCACGCGACCGGATTCCGCTTATGCAAATATTAAGTGAATTATACAAGAATCAACCATCACGCTACCGCTAGACGGACTCGACTGTTACAGTTAGTACATTTTTAATATACATAACTATAGGATCTGATGCAGCTAATTAGGGTTAGTTTAGAATTCATAAATCATAGAATGTATTTTCAAATACTGGGGGAAGAGAACGCCAAAAAGAGCGAAGTTACGAGCGTTGCGTGTGTGCACAAGAGCCTTCGAGCCGATTGCATTCAACAGTTAACAACGATCTCTATTGTTGATCATGCACATCTATCTGCACACCAATTGCTTAGCACACTTTCATTCACAACCCAAAGGATTTTGAAGGAAGTTCTTAATCAATTGCTTCATAAGTCTGAAAAATTCGTTGCTCTAAAACGTACTAACTCAACGAGTGTTGTTGAATTGACTAATTGAAAGGCATTGTCATTTTAAGTTTGTTCCGCAATTGGCACTGGTTGGACTTCCAACACTTCGCTTTAAGGAACACCCCAGAAACAACACACAATTGATTCAACAAGACACTGCCTGTAAAGATGAATGACTAGATTAACCGTTTGGAGAACAACAATGTTGACCATCCGACCCAAAATGTAAGATTTGGTTCTAGAGCAAAGCTTGCTTAAAAATACAAAGCCTCCAAATTCTCTTCCTCCAAAGTTAGGGTTGCCATTAAATCCAGAATGGCCGCTTGATGTCTTCAACTTCGACTTTCCGATGCGAACAAGTCAATAATTTCCATAGATTGAGTTAATAACTGTCCCAAAATCATTATAAAAACAGATCCGACATGGTCTGACGTCACAGCTAGTTGACATTAATTAGTTGAAACAAGTTCTTTTTCACGACGGTTATAAATCTCACATTTTGATGTATCCTAAATTGATTTTACACAACAAACATTAATATTTCGACGATACATATTTATCTTGATTCAAGATGATGGTAGCGTGAAGCTTTTAACTAATTTTTATTTTGATTGAAATAATGTTATAAAGCTGTTATTAGGTATCTTCATTTTCTAGAACCTTTTTAGTATTTGTGACTCATAGGTACTTACGACTTATGATTCATTAGAATAAAAAGATGTTACTTAGTTTAGTAGAGGCTTTAGAAATGACTTAGACCTGTCCTTCGCCCTCTCGCCCCTAGCCGCCGCAGGAGTCGCCCTGGGCGTCGGGAATCCCGGGCGGATTTCCGGCCACCGTAAGCGCGGGCTTGCGAACGGTGAGCAATGGGTAGCTCACCGTCCGGTAAGGACCAGGCCCGGGGCGACGGCACGTTGTGTTCCACGCGCGTCTCAAAGAGATGTCGTCAGCACAAGTGTAGGGGTCCACTAGGGCCGATGCCAGCCGGGGTCGCGGGAAGGTACAAAAGGGTTACCGAGGCCCCTAGCAACACAGGCAACGGAAGGAATACGGGTGGGTTTTAGTCAGTAAGAGTCTGACACACCCTCCCGCTCCGCCCAGAGCGGGAGAAGTTATTTGGTAACTTCCCAGCCAAAAAAAAAAGTCCAGTCCTTACTAAAGAACTACTATTTATGCGTTTGTTATGACTTGTCAACTGTTATTGGATAAGATGCAGCTGTCAACTTATCTCTATTTTCTCTCTAATTTAATATCAAAGCATCATATTCTTCCTTTTAAAAGCGTGTACTACTCGTAATTGTACACGCTTTTATCAGTATATACAATATGTCCAAGGGACAATATGTCTTGGCCAAAATCTACCGATTGATTCTATAGAATTTCAAGATTACGTTTGGAAGCGTCCCGTTGTTATAGGAATAATGAACCAAACAGATGGTTTTCTAAGATGCAACTTTATCTTCAACATTCTCATGAACACTAACTACAGACAACTTAACAAGTGTACTAGTCGCCGTCTGTCACCACTCTAGCATATAATTACACATAGCTAGAATAACACGAATGCAATGTATTATGGCGCCACTTTGACCCTCAGGTCGCAAATCATTGACACAAAGTGCCTAAATCTACTAGATACACGCATTAACATTATATTGAAATTATATTGTTTATTTACATAATCAAATTACAAGTTGGTTATTACCATTAAATAAATTAAATTAAAACTAAATTAAATCTGAAAAAGGCACTCGAGGCACTGTACCGAGGATGCTGGCGACATTTCCTCACTGAATTGCAATGCTGATGCGTTGCGCGAGAAAGCCGCCAGCTTTTCGGTCACCAATTACATCAACTAGACGTTTCGCGATGTCCGCAAATAACTTATGCGTACTGGGACCCCACGGACCGAGGGTCTCGACGCCAAAGGGCACAAAGTTGTACTCTCTGCCAAGGCCTCTATATTTAATATAAAAATTATAATAACTGTTCTAATTCGGGACAAATATGGTTTCTCACCTAAATTCTACGCAGTGGGTTAAAGTTAATGTTATTCAATCATCAGGGTGTGTCCACTAGAAGTTTTTTCTTTGACCATTCTACTAAAACTTTTCACGCAGTATCAAACGCTTCTATCATTTCCTAAAGCCGGATTTACACGATGTGGTTTAATTGCCTGTGACATCCACAATAAAACTTGCACCTTCTAAGCTGTGTTTAGACGATGCAAGTATTCTTTTGTATTGTATTGTATGCCACAGGCAAGAAACTTGCATCGTGTGTATGACTTCATCACTTTGTTATTAATCTAATGCAACTTTCTCTCATGATCCTAACTAATATTATAAATGCGAAAGTGAGTTTGTTTGTTTGTTACGTTTTAACGCTAAAACAACTGAACGGATTTGGATGAAATTTGACACATTCATGGGTAGACCTGGATCGCAGACGTAGTCGCGGGGAACAGCTGGTATACGATATTTTGAATGACACTTTTCATAGCAAGTTGATTTTCAAAATTTAGTTACAGACAGCACAACACTAAAGTCGAATTTTTAATTCAAGTGTCATTAATCAGACATGTGCTAGCTGACACATTGTGTAACAAAATGGTCGTATTTATTGTAATGGTGATCGTTTAGTTTAATCGATTTACATAAGTGTAAAATAATTGTATAATAATAAGTGTAAAAGTCTAGAATACAATTAATATGACCATTTTATTACACAAAGTGTCAGCTAGCACATGTCAAATTACTCCAGTGTATTAATAATTCGACTTTACTTAACTTTTCTGTAGTATAATAATAATATATAATACCGACTGAACTGAGGAAAACAACAGCCAGCACAATACTCATGCGCATACACTAGATAAAATTCACTTCCACACAAGATATCCCCGTTCACACAAGCTTGTAGAAACCCCATACGCCATAGACTAACATTTCAAAATACCTCTTCCCATGGCTATCTAATTTCTAGAGAAGATTAGCTATTTATTTGACAGCTACCTGTAATATACTAAGGCGCCTTCCAAAGATATCTGGCGACACTTAAATATAGACAGGGATGCTGTATTTACGTGTTGACGTTAACTTTGTGCATGCTTTAATACATTTTGATGATGATAATTACAATGTATGTTAGTGCGAGCTTATTTGGCTCATAAAATATAATTAATTTCTAGTGCAGTACCAATGGTTTCTTGGTTTCATACAGTGGAGACTGTACGGAACCAAGAAACCGTAACCACAATAAAGAGTTTTCTATTTTATACTACGTAAACCATGCTTGGGTACGAACCAAATAACAAAACAAAATATTTTCTGAGTCGATAACTTTCGAAAACACTTGCTTTTATTCGTTGTTTGCTTAAACACAATGTACTCGTAGGTATATCAAAGCAGCAATTCGCATAATCAGCCTATAATGTTCCCACTGATGGGACACAGGCCTCTGCTCTTCGAGAGGGGGTGGGCTGTAATCCACCATGCGGGCCCAGTGCTGGTTGGTAAATGTCGCATTACTTTGAATTTTTGGTTCTAGGACACGTCGGTTTTCTCACGATATTTTCCTTCACCGTTTTGAGAGCAGTGGTGATGAAATAATTTACACAAAGTAAAGCGCCTGCCTGGGTTCGAATCTACGTCCTACAACCAGGGCCGGATTTACAGGTGTGGAGGCCCTGAAAAATTTGGGGAAAAGATGAAAAAAAAAATAATTAAAAGGTATCTTGTGACTGTAAACTTTTTTCTTAGAAGATTGTGAACTTTTTTTCTTTGAAGGACACAAAGGATGTATTATTTTCTTATCTTAAAAAAAAACATTGTGGAGGCCCAGACCCAGTGCCCTGCCCTAAATCCGGCCCTGCCTACAACTCGTAAGTCACGGACGTTACTACTGGGCCACCACTGCTGTCTGGCGAGCAGCAATTATCAAGCCCAAATTACACCTGTATCCAAGTCTTAAAACGTTTCCAATATTGACTAACTCAAACTATTGTTCCGCCGCTCAACCTTGACCTCTCCTAAATATGGTTAATGGTAAATAAATCCTATACCTCACAACTTGGCAAAATTGTCCCTTCTTGAGGATCATCCCAACACAAATGACGTCGTCACCTATTCTTAGCGATCTTTCTGCCAAGTCCCATATCACTAAAGAGTATGATAGATAACACAGTATTGAAGCGTAAAAAACTGATGGGCTGACGTCGGTCACCGTCGGGCTGCGCGTAATCAGCCGTGAGCGTAATCCACTACTCGTGTTACAGGCGAGGGGTCCGTTCACACCGGAGTCAAGGAGGCAGTGTATTGTGTATTTTAAATTATGCTTTTGTGGGATTAAAATCACCCTTTTTTTGCGTGCGGAACTCATGGATGTGCTCCGCCCAGGGGCGGGTCGTCAGACTCTTACTGACTGAAACCACACGGTGTTCTTCAATTGCTTTTGGCCGGAGCGCTGGAAGAATTGTGCAGTAAAAAGAAGGATTAAAATCACCATCTATGGCGATCTCAAGAAACGTCTTCAAAAGTCTATCCGTAAAACGTATCTAGGAGACTGGCGAAAAATATATTTTCGCGTTCAATACTCGGACATTATTGGTGAATAGATAACCTATGTAAGTATTAATCCGAAAGAAAGTCAAGAGCTTTGTCGTTGCAGAAAAAACTCGTTTTGGTCCTCGAATTTAAAAACGAAAACTTAATATTTGAATTACAAACAGACTACATGGTTTTCGCATCCCTTGATGATTTTCAGTATCTATAACTGGTTTCAGGTTTTGTCCTTAGCTTTTATTTTCCACTGTTTTTTCTCAAAAGAACTTTGACCTTTAAAGTATATTCCTATAAACCATAACAAAAAAACTCCGACAAATCGTTTTTAATCTCCAGTATAACCGCGTCCTAACCTCTTGCGCTCGCGCATTCTCCAGTTTCATTCATAAAGTGGCGTACAGCAGGATGTCGGAGATGGCGGCTCGCGTTACGAGGTCGCCGCCGCTACTTACGATATGCTTATAGTGTGACAGCCTCAAATTATTGGCTAAATTCAAGTAGTACTTAACTGGAGGCTATGTAGCGTTAGGAAGCAAAAAAACGCTGCATCGTAACCCAATTAATCGAAAAAATCATATTTAAACACTAAGGCCCACTTGTACTACAAATCACTAAATGCATTTAGCAAGAAACGCTAAATTTGAAACATCGATTCTATTTCTGTCAATATAAGATGTCAGAGACAGAATGATCCCACCAAAAACATTTTCATGTAAAATGTTGCCAAGACGAGACCACATGGCTCGCATTGTCAAAAAGTTATCAAATCTCATGTAGAGTCAAGCTTCTAACTTTACACACCCTAACTCTATAAGCCCTAACTTCACAAACTACACCTTGATCAAATTATGTGGCTTGGCCATTTCGCTACATTCACAGGGCGTAAGGTGAAAAATTTATTAACCGTTCATTACTTTTCTGTTATACAATAGTTCTTGAAGTAACGAAAGGGCCAAGCCACATACTTTGACTGAGGTGTAGAGTTTGTGAAGTTAGGGCTTGTAGTTTCGTCGTTTTTTTAACCCTCGTAGTTATAAGGGTTCAAAAAAGCTCTTCGAGATTAGGTAGGTAGTACCATTGCACTTCGCTTGGCTCGACTTGGCGCGGGCACTACCATGCCACCAGATGTTTTAAATACGTTTAGCGATAAATGCATTTCATAATTTGTAGTGCTTGTGGGCCTTAGTATAAGGCATTTAACGTAGGTAACTTTACAAGTTTACAGGCTGGGTCACTCAAAGTATTTTCCTCGATTATAGTCAACATTCAGAAGGAAGTGGTCGAAAACGTCCTCGAGTTAAGGCGAAAAGACTTTTAAGATCTGTACGATTTACGAGGATTTTTTTTAATTACATAGTTTATAATTATAATGCATCGCACTGTATCTAATAGAATAACATTTAATGCAATGCGAGGCTCCAAGCATTCTGTGCTTGACCACCAGAGATCGTAAACATGTTGCTATGAACACATAATGGCTCGCTGGCTAGGTAAACATCTACATTAGTAACACATCAACCACTACTAAAATCCCTAATTACCAAAATATTTAACAATGTGCAACAAATTGCAGCACAATTCATAACCCCGCGTAGCATCGTGTGGGGCCACGCAGCCGGCGATTACACAGTTAACGATCTAACGCCAACCCGACAACTGTTTACGCGCGTTTATTGACAACTAAACTCACTTTACGGCCTCAGGGCAGGCCCTAAATCTATTCACTTAATGATTTATACGTAATCGTCACTTTTTATGGCCCTATCCAATAATTGGACGAAGTTTACTGAAACCTGTTCAAACAACGGATGTGTTTTGACACGATTATATTTTTATTACGAGTTTTAGTATTTTACGGAAATCGTTCATCAGAAGTTTATTGCGGTTTTTTATAGTTCATAAATATTTGACTGTGGAAATAAGTTATTAAGACAGTAAAAAACTATGACTTGGTTAACAGAAATGTCATTATCTTTGCGTTAATCGATATTTTTGTTGGCTTTAGTAGCTATGGGTAATTCTCAAATAGTCTATTGGGTCCCACGCCATCGCTACTCCATTCTCGAGACTATAATCCAGAAAGCGTCTGCACATCAGCGCCCTTAATGAATAGCGACCAAATCGCCTTGTAAAAGTTTACGACTGATAAAATCAGTTATAAAACTCTATGAAGCCGTAAATTCAGCGGGCATCGGGCCGATCGTTTAAAAGACGGGAGCTATTCCGAAGTCTATAAATCAGGCGATCGGGTGTATTCGGGCCTATTCGGGGCCGATCGTAAAGATTAACCGCGCTCACTGTTTGTAAACACTACTTTTATGCGGATTCGACAGATTTTTTTTTTTATTTTTATTATGGCGGTTTATGAATGTGTATGCTTGTGGCGTGATTGATTCCGCTTTATATTGTTCATATTTACGTAAATCATTGTAGCTTTTCGGGATATAGTTTTATATGGAGTCAATTCTGTGGTGGATGATACGGCATAATAGATTGCTTGTATGCCATGTGCCATAGCAGAATTTACCAAAACGGAGGAGCATAGATAGCAGAAGTCCAAAAGCGATTCTAACTACAATAGCAGCAATGAAATATACTCCTCTAATAAGCATAACAAAAACCAGCCACCACTTTAACAATTCCAACCGCAAATCTTCACACAATTCATCAATAGCCTCACGAACAAAGACGAGCCCATCATCCAACTCTTCCGTCAAAACCAATAAAGGCTTCCCAATAAAAACTTAAAGACTGGAAGTCAAACTTAAAGTCGTAAAAACAAGGAAAGTGCTGTGCCAAGGTTTATTGTGCTCGACATTTTGTGGCCGAACAATTGTTTTCTCACATACATAAAAAGGGGTCATAAAACTTCTGTCGGTCAAATGATTACGGAAAGCGTAAAAATGCGTAAAAGCCCGAAGTACCGAACAACTGTTCGAACTGTTCGAGGGTATAAGTTATTCATTAGCTTTACGGTAAATCAATAATTGGAAACCTACCTGAGGTTTTGTATACCTGGGAATGTATTTTTTTTTTTATAAAGAGGTATTTTTCGATGAAAAATATGTAGTCTTGACAATAAGGGTAGAATGTTTCAAGGGCCTTTTTAATATTTAGTTACAGATGGTATCTTTGAGTATTAGTTTCCTAACTTCAAGAAGTATGACCAGCAAGGTAATTGCGTAACACACTAACCGTAGCAATGTGTTTCATTTTGACAGTTCAACAATATTCATTCAATATTCAATATTCATTGCGCTACTTACGTTGTTGAGGAGACAATTCATTCGAACATATGAAGCAATGGAATAACAATATACTTCAAAATAAATAAAAAATATAAATATAAACGTGTATTAGTCACTAAAATAAATACCTACATTAAAATATGACAGACACTGAAAGTCACAATCTTACAATTTATGTATTACTAAGATCTGATCCTAACTCCCAAACTAAGCTTAGGCCTGTATTTTGGTGGTCAGTGTTCAGTCATGGGATCTGTTAAAACTAGTCATCGGTCAGTCAAATCATTCAGATTGTGATTGATAATCTATTACATAAGGTGCAGGTGGATTTGTTCGGAGTCACATGATACCATAATAACTTCAACGCTTACTGCTCATATGGCATTCATGGATAACCCTAAAATTTCAATAGGGTGGTCGAATCGCCATATCGATGTAAAAGCGCGCAGAAGCTTTGCTTTCCTAATTGCTATGAATTTAAGCTAATTGTATTTTACTTACTCCTTTATTATTCTACTCCAATTCTCTCTTGCCTCCTCTTCTTTATTTTACTCCTTTAACCCTGACCTACACCGATATCTTTTATCCACATAAATGATCAAAAAAAAAAAAGAAAACGAAACAAAATAAATTTATTTGACCCAGGTTACCTTGTAAAGACTACTTAGCTACGATAGTTTTCGTTTTAATCTCATTATATGTACTACTGCCATGAATATTTTCACATCTCCATAAACAACCGTTTAGCTGGCAGGGGGGACTTGACTACCAAAAATTAGCACTTTAATGCTTAATGGCGCCGATTCCCTTGTTCACAAACTAATCTAAATTTAAGTTCAGTGCATCTTTTTCTTTCTATTACATTAAGAAAAGGACAGACGATAAATTATGTTTAGTCCTGTCAAATTAATCAGCGCTTGCCGTAAATTGACGTAATTTTAGTAGGCAAGTTTTTAATCACGTCTAAACTTGTATGGAGTAGTGACAGGCGCTGATTAATTTGACAGGACTAAACTAAAATTTATCTTCTGTCCTTTTCTTAATGAAATAGAAAGAAAAAGATGCACTGAACTTAAATTTAGTTTAGTTTGTGAACAAGGGAATCGGCACCAATATTTCGCAAACGGATCCATGAATCGAAAAGTGGTATTGACAAACTCGCAATATTTTTTATACTCCATACCATGGGATAAACGAGAAAAAAAATATCATCTTCATATTACGTGCAAGGGAGGTACCCTAAAAAAATATTATTCAACATTTTATTATAGCACTTTGTAGGCGTGATTAATATGTAGTTATACCTATGCCGAATTACAGCTTTCTAGTACTAAGCGTCTCTGAGCTACAGAGACAGACGAAGATGGCGGAACTGTAAGGGTTCCTTACAGACAGCAACAGAAAGTACTTAAAACAGTATTGTGTGCCTCACGACTGCCAAAACCATAGGGACCAAGATTCCCCACACAGTTATCAGCACCAACATTATATTTATGCTAACTGGTCCACAAATTGCTAACAATAGTCCAAGAGAAAGCCTGTAAATCAAGCCAGGAACGAGCCATAAATTGTACTAAACTATGGACAGTTTTTTTATTATTTTATTGTATAGTTGTGTCTGATTGCGTCACGGTAATTTTGGGCAGCTGTTGTAGTTGTGTGGTCACTTGTTAGTTGTTGGCTTCAACGAGGGGCTAAAAACAGGTAACGTGGCAGGTAAGGAATGGTAATTAGATGTTGGTACACTTTGTTTCTAATTATAAAGGTTTAGTTGAAGTTTTACCCCTACATTTGGGAGGGTTAATCAATCTGAAGTTATTCTGAACTCAATCGATGCGTGCAGATCAACTTGAGACTTCTTTTCGAAACTAGTTTTATGCCATTGGGGTTTTAGAAGTGTAGAAATGTCAACTAATGCAAGGTTTTCAAGGATCTCAGGACTAGCATAGCAAATGATATAAGATTATGCCCAATTCTGTTTGACCCAAAAAGAAAACCTTCGTCAAGTTACTTCAACATTATTATATCTATTAAGAATAATGCCCGTCTAATAAACAATGATTTAATTTAAATATCGGTGCTAAACTATTGTAAGTATCTAAGTGCTAGATGAAACTTGGCAACTATAATAATTGATCAATCAGACCAATCCTGATAAGTTTGTCTACTAAATCCAACTATTAATCTTGTAGTCAAGGTGATCTGACATTGTTATCTAGCGCACCTGTGTTAACTTTACTTTTATTATACGAGTAAGTTACTCTTGTGGTCTATCAAATGTTTTTATTATTGGTTACATTATTTTCCTGCCTCGTTGATCTAGTGGGCGCAAGCGCTACTGCTGAGCATGAGGTCTTGGGTTCGATTTCCAGGTCGGGCAAAATCCTGCCGGGGTCGCGGGAAGGTAGTAAAGGGTTACCGAGGCCCCTGGCAACACAGGCAACGGAAGGAATACGGGTGGGTTTTATTCAGTAATAGTCTGAGACACCCTCCCGCTCCGACCAGAGCGGGAGAAGTTATTTGATGTTTTACCACCCAAAAAAAAATTAAAAATGTCGGGCAAAGTGTTATTGTGGTTTTCCATCAGGAATTTCAGCAGCCCGGAGTCCAGCTTTGTGCGCGGTTGATGCCAATGGGCTCGCCCCCTATTACATGGGACTTAACTGTTGTAGGGTCGATTTTTATTTCAAACTTTTGTTTAAATTTAGGAGGTACAATTGTAGGCCGCACATCAATGGTAACAAAAACCAGTATAATCAGGCCGCGCATTCTATTGAAACTGTGTACTACGCCAGGCCAGCTAACTGCTACAAAAATTATTCAGTGGATTGTAGTGACTGAATTTACACAAACGGTTCATACAAGATACTTTTATGAAGCTACTAACGGCGCCCTGCGGTTTCACCTGCATTAAGGCTCCTACATACTGAGGCGATATCGCGGGCGCGACAGGCAGCAATATGCCTGAATATGCCTGTCGAGCCCGCGATATCGCCTCAGTATGTAGGAGCCTTTAGTCTCAATGGCGTGGAAATATCTGGATAAAAAAGTATCCTTTGTCCTAATTCAGGTTATAGTCTACCCATGTGCGAAAATTTCATCCAAATCACTTCAACAGTATTAGCGTGAAAGCGTAACAAACAAACAAAACCTTATAACCTGCCTATTAGATCAATCCAATTACTTAAAAACCAAGCAACACTTTTGGAACACTGTACAAATTGAGTGAAAATCTTGTTAACTTCAGATTTCCTTTCAGGAAATATATAAGTTCCGACAGTTGACATGTTTTTTTCAATCTCAATTAGTATACAATTAACGTAAGTAAAACCACATAGTGTGTATATGTAGCGTAGCTAGTAGTTAGTATGGTTGAGGCGCCGGCGCATATGGAGGGAGCTTAAGTGCAAGAAAGAACGAATTGCATGCTGGGCTAGAGAAACAGCGGCGCGGCAAAAGGCTTTGAACTGTTTTAGAATGAAAGTAGAGTAGTCTATTGAACTCAATATTAAGGAAGGAATCTGTATCAGAATATTTTTTTTAATTCTATTATTTTCTTCTGTACTACGTAAGTTTTCAGAAGGCCTTAAAGTTGAAAAGTAGCCATTTTTTGCCACTACAAACCGTACTTAAAGCTACAGAATTCGAACTCAATAATTTTCAATACAATTATTTTCTTCTCTACTGCTAGGTTTTTCAGAAGAATTTAGGGTTAAAAATCAACCAATTTTATTTGAACTAAAACCTTTATTACATAGCTTCAGGCTTAATAATCTCAACATTAAGTGCTGCGATTCCTAATCTTTCTTTACCAAGTCTTATTAAAGAAAGATTATGATGTAAATGAAAGTTCAACATATTTAAGTAAAGAGACGTTGACGTCATCTTAATCTCGTCTCCATTAATGACAGTGACGTCACCATGACGAAGTAGTGACGTAGCGCGGTTGTCGCGGCCCCCGCTCTGCGCAACCCGCTCAACGCTTTAAACCCATTACAACTGACAAAAACCCGTATAATAGCGAAAATAAATATTATTTATCGCTTCACGGTGGCTTAGTTTCATACAAAAAGACCTATGAATTATTACTTAGTACATTTGCGTTTTGTATGCCACTTTTTTTTTCTATGGTCATAACTTAATATTTATTGCGAGTTTTAGTTGGATATTCAGAATCGTCACGTCACGGTCCCGGTTTCAATTGTTCGCTGCGACAAATTATTCTGGTAGAAAATGCATGGCAAACGAATTTCAACTTTAAAACTATGGGATAGAGTCGTTCAATGTAAGAGCGAAGCATGTTTTACTTTGTGACATAGTGTAAAAAAGTTGAAGTGAGAACAGTAAGTCAACGTATCTATCTGCAATTGAATATGATTAACTAGGCGTGGATTAACTGATTATGTAATAGCCTGTGGCGTGCACAGTGTGAGAAACGGTGAGGTCTTTAGTCATAATTGAGACCTCAAAACGGTTGGATGACGTGGCCTTGATTTGCATCAAATTGATCGAGGTAATTGATATGCAACATTAATATGTAAATCCCAACAATGAGTAATAGAGCTGTTAAAGCTTTTATCCCAATTATTATTATTAAATTTATTGCATTCCCGTATCTTAAGCAAAACGGCTTTCGCGTGGCAGTCCAAAAGGGTTACCGAGGCCCCTGGCAACACAGGCAACACGGAAGGAATACGGGTGGGTTTTAGTCAGTAAGAGTCTGACACACCCTCGGGAGCTCTGCCCAGAGCGATACGCCTTATTATTTGGTATAAATATTGAATTTTATTTAGCAAACATTCATCGGGTGCTGTGCCAACACTGTTAACCTTAAAAGATCAAGTTCAAATGTCTCAAGTGCTCCACATTTCCCCATAATTTTCAAAATGAATAACAGAACTGCTTAGCAACTAGAACTAAGTACCTATAGTGGTGTCACTTCCCTAGACGAGCACTGTTAAAAAGAGCTTTATTAATTAAAATTATCTTCTTATACTAAGGCCCGCTTACACCACAAATCAACAAACACATAACATAACATCACGCTTGAATTCCCGAAGGGTTGGGCAGAGGTGTACCTATAGTACACCCACTAGTACATTTCACTAGTTATGTTTAAGTCCCATGGGCCTAGCTTAGTGCCATCAACCGGACACAAATCCAGCCTCCAAGCTGTTACTGAGAAATTCCAGATGGAAAAATCCAATTACACTTTTGCCCGACCCGGGAATTGAACCCAGGACCTCATGCTCAGCTTGCGAACACTACGCCAACGAGGCAGTCAATGTGTTGAAAATATGTTTAGTATGTATTTGTGGTGCAAACGGGCCTTACCATGTAAACTATCACTGCTGACACTTTTATTGTTTAACCTTTAATATGTTAAAAAAGCAAAAACGTGCCCTCGGCGCCAAGCTACGAATTATTCCTTAAAATCTGTCATGTAGCCGTGAACGTGGCGTGCTGGGCACATTTTAGTCTGTCATCTAGTTGTGACCGTGGCGGGCTGGGCACATTTTGGTCTGTCATCTATACATGACTGTGGCGGCCAAAAGGTTAAAGCCAGTAATAGTAAAAGACTTACCGTTTTCGTTCGTGTTGAGCCAACGGTAGGACGGGCGCGGCTGCTGCTTGGAGCGCATCTCTACTGGTCGCTCCACTTTCCCTCCTGGTCACTCTCTGTCATCTGGAAACGGAGAAACAGGATGTTTAATACTTTATTTTCAATTTGGAAATGCTTAGAGTTCTTCTCAAAACATTTATTTGGGGAAATCACAAAAACACTTTTAAAACATTATGCTACAAAGTATAAAATATAAAAGACAGAGTTTAAAGAAAACACCACGATAAAATTAAATAAGTTCGCTGTTTAATTTTATCAAATTACTCAGGTTAAGTGATGTGAACTAACCCAGTGGTTTCATATTGGAGATTTTTGGTCAAAAATGTTTAGTATCGTATTTAATTGACTTTTACGAGATTATCTCGATCACTTCTTAAAACCGATGAGTAACATCAAAAATCCAATGGCTCAAGTCACTAAACACATTCGAAAATATTCACGATAAATTAAAAAAAGAACCGTCATTAATATGAGGCAAGACACGACAAGATATCGAGAGCAAAATTGTGTTTGCGGCTGTCAAAATTTAAATTAAACCTTAATCCTTCATTATTAGGGTTGTGTGTTGGCTTATCGGAGCGCATAACATCGACGACAGTTTTATACAGAAAAATCTCGGAACTCGAACGATATGTCACA
Source organism: Atethmia centrago (assembly GCA_905333075.3). Lineage (NCBI taxonomy): Eukaryota > Metazoa > Arthropoda > Insecta > Lepidoptera > Noctuidae > Atethmia > Atethmia centrago. The sequence goes on along the minus strand of HG995378.1, from coordinate 2,440,180 downwards.
CAATTTATGAGAGCCGAGCGATGCCGGCTGACGTGTTCCGAGTGATTCGAATAAGCCCCTCGTAATAAATTCGATATCAAACAGACAATGTCGTAATGCGATACAGTGATGTGCGATGCAGTGATAGGGACCCTGGATTTATGACGGACACTGTCTCTCGATTACCATTGTTGGGCGTTTTTGATTAATTTTGTTTTGTTTAACAAGATACGTACACGGGCATGACATAATAAGTTGTGATGTCCCAAATATCGTGTAGGTGTGAGCACTGTGGGCCCGCTCGGTGATTTGTGATGGGCGACTTTAAAAAAATGTTTTTTTGTGTGCTCAAACTTTCATTTCCAAAAACGTAAAAAATATGGATACGTGTGCTGTGAAATAACATAAAACGGTTCGTGTTAACGTGATTCAAGAGGCCGGAAATGTGAATGCATACTAATAAAATTCTTCCCTCTAATGTGTGTGAACTTATTTATGTTTATACCGAGACGTTCAATAAATTGCACACGTACTCACACAAGTACCCGCCAGGTCTTGTCGACCGTATTTATGATAATCATACCAATATTATAAAGAGGAAAGTTTCGTTTGTTTGTCAGGGATGTGTGGAAAACGAATTATCTTATTGATATGAATATGACATGTTGGTATGTCTCCAATTTGTTTTTTTATAGGGATATGAATAGCTTTTAGGAAATTCCAGTTTTCTAAGTTCATACTTACACATAACGTATATCCACGACTATCATTTCAGAACCAGTTGTCGTTTAACCATTACTTGACCAAAGTTGACACTCACTATACTATGAACTACCTTTGAAAATTGACAGAACAAAACTATTTAAACACCACTAAACTCAAAACAATTTCCAAATAAGTGGCTTAATTACCACAACTTCCTTGAAACGGCACAAACCCCACTTAATTCTTTCATAACAAACATCAAACTACCCGCCTTACGACATTACCATCGCCCATATCATAAACCAATTGTAGAACCATCAATATGTGGAGTATATTTTTTTATCTTCCAAGGTATTAACGCGCCTTGTCTTAACGATTATTGGGCCGGTGGCTGTGAGGCGGCGGTGGACAGTCAACGGACATATTCCGCTAAAGCCCTGTAAATCAGTCAGGGTAATGACGGAAATATACGGGGATTGATAAGGAGCGGGTGAGACGCGGCTGGTTTAAGATTTAAGTACCTACCGAAAGTAATAAAAAGTCATGATATTTTTGGGATTATGGCTTTTTTGAGTAGATGTTGATCACTTGCAGGGATATATATATATATATATATATATATATATATCCATATATATATTTATAGGGATTGTCATAGTTTATTGAAATAATTAATATTGATTTGTACATTAGAAAAAAACAAATGTATCTAATTAATTAATAAAAATAACTAAAACTATAGACAAACTAAAATAGGGCGTCGAAAAATTCATCCACATCGCTGTCGACTGGTAATGTACCCAAAAGACTGGCGGCATTGCCACGATGTATGGCAATGCTTAACCTCTGGCCAAGGTTAGCCAGCACTTGGGTCACGGGAAGTGTCAACCAGCCGTCTGGAGATTTCCTTAAAAAGGCCACGAGCACTCGGACCCCACGGCCCGAGGGTTTCAACCCCAAACGGATCGAAACGGATAATAATAATATATACGGATGTTCATTGTGAACTTAACACAAACGGTCTACGAACCATTAGAAAACTTTTGATTGCTTCCATATTTTTGAAAAAAAATATTTTTCTATACCTAAGACAAATGCGAACAAACAACTCCCACAAAAGTTTTACTAAATATTTACTTACCAACAACTCAAGCATTCGTCCTCACACTTCACTGCCATTTTGCGTACATTGTACCCTGTAACACGTACCGCGCACGGCCGTAAAACCTCCCCGTATGTTTCCCACATTTATAGTGTCAATAAAGAATCGTCGCCCGATAACACACTTCAAGGGCAGTGCCATAAACTCCATACTATAGTGTTATTGGTGGCTCGATGTATACACTTTTTTTTCTCCATACAAGTCCCAGACAATTTATTAAGTGGTTCCACTGTGATCGCATTTTTTCTGTTTCTTTGATTAAACTTATTTGATTTGAGTAAGTATTAATTGGTCGTAAACACTTATTTGGATATTTAAAAACTAGTTCATAAATCTCATACTCTTTAATTTTCCTTTGTTCGAATATTAATTTGTCTTGTTAATGTGACTTTTGTCCTTGCAAAGTCGAATACCAAGTTATTTGTTAAAAAGAAATAAATTCGCGCATCAAGCTCTAGACTATATTTTATTACTGTAATAAAACAGTTGAAGCCATTACTTGGGGTTTATTTTGCTAGGAACCTAGCGCCATCTAGTTTCCAAGGCGAAACTATATGAAGGACGTTGAACAAAACTTTGAAGATTTAATGAACATTAATTGTGATTTACGTGAAGACATGCTGAGAAAATATCTTCTAAGATTTCGATAAATAATAAAACGGTCATAGTATAAAATTAATTATGCGTCAACACGACTTTTTATGTGGAAAGAAAGAGCGCCATATCATGTGCTCACCTATTACTTTTTTATGGGCTTTTAAAGGTGTGCACACGTACAGAATGACATTTCTGAAGGAAATACATCGATGAAATTATAGCTAAAAATATAAATCGTACTATTTATAAAAAAAAACACACGTTTAATTAACACTAATTTTAGATTAGCTTACAAGGTCTAAAATAGAAACAACATTTCTTCAAAAGTTGCTAGTTAATTAACCGAAAAGCAAACAATTTTTTGGCCAAGAGCATTGGCGATCGGCCATCAGCACAGTGGGCAGGTGCCGTTTAGGAAAGCCATATCGGCTGTCAAAAACTTGTAAAATATCGCCGTTCCTCGTCGGAGAGCCGCGGGCGTCGCGCGTCCCTCACAAAGATATCTGTAAGATTTATTCAGCCGTCTACAATAGGGAACGTTTTAATTCTTTTCATATGCGACAGATTTATGTACGGACAGATGCGGTGGGACCACTGTGCCGACTCGAGATAACGTGTTGCCACCCTTTACGTTAAAAGTGAACGAATGTTTGTGCGATAGTTCTGTTGGGTTGGCTACGGCGGCGCCGGGGTCGCAATCTATCGGTGCTCCAGTTGCGTTTTGTGAGATGATTTCGTTTGAATGTGAGGCGATGTCTGATGGAATTGTGGAAAAGCTGGTATGAACTGGGCAATGGCTTCTTATGCCTTGTTTCATTACCTACCAAGTGAAACCTGGTTATGTCATCTGTCTACAGACGTAAATAAAAGTTGAATTTATTTTAATTTGTCGGCCACTATAAAGTCTTTGACAAATCTAGATAAAATTACTTATACCTAGTTCTACAAAAGGTAAATTGCATGATGTTTCTATTTTAAGATGGAAAACAAAAATGAACAATCAGAAAGCGTCTCGACATATATCTCAAACACGACTTTGCAATGTCAGTATTTTAATACAAAAATACAGCATCCTTGCATCACAACACAATGAAAGTTTTGAGTAAAAGTACTCCGCATATTTGTTCTATTATTCTCTTCTACGTAGTTCTAAATTATTGTTACACATTGTCCCAAGTGACAATAGCATAATTTATGGCGGTCTTTGTCTAAAATTGTGCAAATTGTACACATTGCATAAACAAAAAGTATTCATTTTTTTGTCCAAATTTCGCAAGTTTTTGTACCACAACGTTTCATCTTGTGAATGAGTCGAATAGAGATGTAACTTCCTTGTTTTTTTCTTAATTTTAATTTGTTCTTTTAAATTAATTTGTATTAATTAAGTTTTAGTAATAAAACTAAATTACATTAATGTTCGTTTGATAAACGATAAAAAATTCAAATGTCAAGCGACCGATCAATTCAAAATGGCGCTTGAGTGAAATTCTAATACCGATGCTAATAACTGAGCATTGGTATTTTATCGCAGGCTCTATCAGGCTGTCATTAAATATATGGGTAATAAAATTAGAACCGTGGGCGACGTCTGTGGTCAAAACATATCTCACGTTGTTAAAAATACATAAATACCGAGTGTACCCAGGAGCGAGGGTTAGTCGTAAACGTGTTGTTTTAGCTCTTTAGAAATTCATCTGATTGGATGGGAACACTTGCTCTAGCGCCGATCAATGGTAATTAAATAATTGTGAACTGCGTTTACGCTGTTGAAGTCATTTATCAACTGTTTCAATAGGTTATACCACATGTTTTTGGTGTATGGCTGCGAAGAGATATATTTTTAGATATATGACACATTTGTTTAGGAACGAGAAGACAAGAAGAAATAATTTAAATATTATTGAATTAATGTTGACAAAATATTGTTGTTCACACAGTCAGTGACTTAGAACGAAATCTATAGATATATGATGCAAAAAATACCTCCTATAAACGAACTAAAGAACCAAAAAGTATTTCCCGAATCGGTCTACATGAGCTCAAGACTTACGGCTAGTATCTTACGACTTGCGTGACTGACATATTTATAAGGTCATAAATCTGCTAGAGGAGCCGACTGGAGTCTTAGGCTAACCTATCACGATCAAATAACATGCAGCTAGAATGTGATGTGTGCTGCTCTTCGATCAATAATGTGCTTCTCGTTTATAATGATGTTCTAGTAACTAGTTGATAGGGATCAGGCCGTTGGTGTCCTAACAGTGAGGAAGGCTGTTTACACCTTACAATAACGTCTATGGCTTAGTACGAGTAGACACAATTATCTGAAACGTAACATAAAATGTAACATACGTTGAAACGATAATGCTGTACCAAATATATGCAATGTAACATAAAGTGTAACACACATAAGACAGTTTCGAAGAATGTGAAAAAGTTCTTAGTAGTGACCTAGTTAGCACCTAGCAAATAACTGCAAGACCATGAAAGCTCATCTCTTTACAGATGAGACTTATTGGTAATCTTTGAGTAAATTGTTGAAATAAAATTTTGCCTTTTGGTTATCAACAACATGCCAATTAAGGAACCGATTAGATAGAAAATCAATCACATTTTCCGAGGATGTATGCAATAGTGAGGGGCTTAAAAGTTCCCATAATCAAATGTTAAAAGGAAACAACGAAGGCAACAAAGAAATGTAAAGACATTAAAGCTATGAATATCTCTGTAACAAGCGACTAAATATAAGAACAAACACGGTCCATCATACGTTTAATTATTGTATACTATTTTGACTTGATTTACGAGTCTCGGGACCGACCCCCCGAGTCTCAAGTCTGACGTTTTTGTTAATTAAACGTGTACTACGTTCGGCCATTTTATGGAGTCAAGAAAAATACATAAATTCGTTACTCGGGATTACTTAGATCGTTACGTTAACATTTTTCTTCTTTTTGTGTAAATTTTTGTAAAGAGAAAAGTTTTTAGAGAAACACTTTTTTGTTTTTAGAAGGGTTTACCTAAGTGAAAAATTTATTTGTTTTTGTCAAGAAAAAAAATCATTTGAATCACTGGGAATCTCACGAACCTCACTTCTGTGAAATCATTTTGTATATAAACACATCACATTGATAAGTTACACCACTTTTCTTCACCACATCCAAGGACAAATTGACATTACATCGACCCCAAACATTTTCTAAAATTATGTCTCCTCTAAATCCAGCCCCATACCACACAGCTACAAGCCATGTACCCATCAACGTATTCCAGTTATTTCAGTGGCATTATTTTTTGCCAAGCTCTGGCAACAAATCACTCAAGATCACATTCATAATTTAAGTCGCCGCGTCACGCCTGATGGATTTATGACGTTTCTTTCATAATGTCTACAACGTCCGTGGACGTAACACGACACTTGCTGGAGCCGTCATTTAAATCGTACGGTATGTGAGTTTTGCTGTTGTGCATTATGGTGCATTTTAGAAATGTAGAACCTTTCATTCACGTACTGCATATAAGTAGTGCACATTCCTGCAAATATATATTAATTTCTTGCATTTGCATTTTAGAAATGTAGAAACTTAGTGATATACAGCCTACGTTCTGCTTTTCTTTCATTTTTGATAGATCGACTGTTCAAAGCCGCAACTTGTTATTTTTGCATATCTATATTCCGGAACAATAAAACGAATAACACTACATAAATTAGGCATTTCTCCAGCAACAGGCTCGTCACCTTTTACATGGGACTTAACATAACTGACAAGATGAGGTTGTAGCAGGTACACCTACATACAGGTGTAAAGCTATTATATAAATATGAATAATCAATTAATCACCTAAACTCCATAAAAAGTATAAATTAATTAAAAACCATTTTATTTTAAAGTTCGAAAGTCAACGTCGACCGATACGTCAACTATTCGCCAGATGAAAGTAAATCCTTCATATTTAACGGGCGACTGACGTCACGGCCGCCATTTTGATTATACATAATTTGACGTGGCGACGGGTTTGACAGAGGACATTTAATTACCGACCCCTCATTACCTTGATATCGGATATTGATATGGTGACGTTTAGTGTTCACGACGACGCGAGTGCGATACGTGATTGTGTATTGTAGTTGGTTTGTATATTTTTGTGAAGAGTTGTTTTAGTAGATTTAATATATGGAAGACCTTTGCGAGGCCAACAGAAACGACCGGGCAGAAACGATCGAAATGACCAAATTCGGGTCGAAGCTTATTTAAAAAATATGTATAAATAGAATCATCGATACGACGAAGAAAAATATAGGTGACATTTTAAGAATACAAGATAAAATTCCTACTAATATTAGAAGAAAATATAGCTTACACGACTTACATAAAATAGGTACTAAGTAACTATTTCTAAGCCTGAAATTGATGAAAAAACCATTAGTTCAGACTTTGAGAATGAGAATCTTTCATTGAGGGGGAAGTGAAAGCTTACAAAAATCAACCAAGTTACTTTCGATAGAAGTTCATATATATAGCACTAGCTTCAGCCCGCGACTTCGTCCGCGTGAAATTTCGGCCCCCGACCCACCGCGTCGCATCCCATCGCCCGCCCACGCTATAAGTTCGTTTTCGCTTAGCGTTCTTTGATTTTTTTTTATTTTTGCTCAGCTCCCAAGGATCGTAGCGTAATGTTAAATAGCCTTTAACCTTTGTTAAGAATTGGGCTATAAAATGCAAAAAGAATCTTTCAAATCCGACTGGCAGTTCCAGAGATCATCGCGCAACATCTTTCGATTTTACCCGTGTTTTGATTGACTAATTTGAACAAAAACGGTTATTGTTACTTAACTATAATAGTTAGATATTTAACCCGCAGATTTTTTTTGGGTAATAATGAGTACTATAAACTTGTAGTACATTATTTTTATGTATCATTAATAGTTTCCGCAGCGCACGCTAAATAGTGACTTTTATAGGCAAATTTTTGATACCTTGGGTTACGTTATTGTAAATTTCGAAGGGATCTCTATTTTTTTTTTAATAAAATTTGGCCTATGTTACTTGCTGATAATTTAGCTTTCTGTTGGTGAAAATATGGTAACAATCGGTCCAGAAGTTTCGGAGCTTATTCGGTACAAACAAACGAACAAAAAAATCTTTCCTCTTTATAATATTAGTATAGAATTAGATAGACACATAATTTGACATAATGAACAATGATCATGTCTCTCGATCATTGATCGTGCTCGTATCGCCACCGTCCTCTCTAAAAACCTATACGTACGAATTTTCGATAAAAACGTACAGTTTATTTGGTCCAATGGAGTTTATTAATAAAGTTTTAATTAAGATATCGGCGTGACGTCATTGATTAATTTGAATGATCAGCAGATAAACAGGTGATTAAAATTATGTCAAACGTGTAATGGAATGACGTTGATTGTATATTGCGTGGCGATTTTCACTGTTTTCGTTATTATTTGGGGACGAAACGACTGTATAAACGTTCAGTTGTAAGCGTGGTTGGTCCTGCATGTTGTTTCCCGACTGGAATTCGTCGGGTAACAATATTGCAGTATCTATTGCATCGGGATTAGTGCATGTGTATAAAGTTTGTTAGCCTAATTATGATAATGTAAGCTTTTCTATTTTCTACAACCAAGTTTGCAGAATGAATGATTTCCCAGAAAATTGTATTCTGATTTTACACACAACTTGTTTTTTGTTGAAACTTAGATACCTAAACACATCGAGTCTAGTGTTAGTATTGTGATATCTTCGAAATTATGCATTTTTGGACCACATACTCTAGGACTTTTTGTGTTATTTTTACTTATAGAATAAAACCCTAGAGTTATGGGATATAAAAAAAAGAATTTGTATACTTCCACAAGGTTCTTTGGGCGCTTGGCTGACATTGACAGGAGGATGTTGGCAAACTTTTGTGATAATGTGTTGTGAAATTTCATTGGAAAATAAAACAAATTATTTAAAAAACAAAAAACCCGACTGCAAAGACACATACCTAACTGAAAAGAGAAAAACCATATTTCACGTTATTGGTTTGTCCCCGCCTGCGATACCAAATTTCTATAGCTTATAATGCTTGTTTTTCTCTTTTCAGTTAGGTATGTGTCTTTGCAGTCGGGTTTTTTGTTTTTTAAATAATTTGTTTTATTTCAAGTTTTTTAGTTTTATTAATATACATATATATATGGAATTGGCTCATTACTAGCTTTTATTTGATATCAATATTATTGTAATTTATTAAAAAAAAAAACGTTTCCCTCCCTTTTTGTTGTATTTGCAGATGCAATATATAAAATGATGTTAAAATCCATCAAGCCGTTTAGGCTACAGAGCGTGTCAAAGAAATAGACATACATACATACATACATACATACTCTCGAAAAACATTACCCTCCTTCTGGGGCAGTCGGGTAACAACCGACCAAGTGCGTGTAAAACCACGCACAATTAAGGCTTCCGTAGCTGGGAAGTTGGGATGAATTTATCCCAAAAACATCCCCACATTACGTGCAAGGGAGGTGTCCTAAAAAAATGTTTTTCAAGATTTTATTTTGTTGGCATGATATTATGTATAGGTACCTAAGCATCTCTGAGCTACAGCGGACAGACAGACGGACATGGCGAAACTATAAGGGTTCCTTCTTTACTACGGAACCCTAAAAACAAGATTCGATTTCAGCCATACGCCAGAAGATCCTTGTATTTGTACTTACAACTATAACTCACTGACGTTTGTAAAAAATATCCTTCAATATCGATTATAAAGACATCGAAGGAATCCCTATTACGTATTTGAAGAGGAATTTCTCAGTAATTAGCACTATTGCACTATTGCACTATTGCACTATACTGACGTTTGAAATTGAGTCCCTGTATTTTATTGATTAAAATAATAGTTTCAACCACACTTCGTTAGTTTCTTAGATAACAACACTCTAATAGTTTCTCTTCTTGGAAAGGAGCGATGTACGTTAAAGAGTATTAACCATCGTGCATCGTTTACTAATCATAAGAAGCAATAGAGATAAGTGCATTTGTATTGATATTAGGGCTCCCACAGACAGGCACGACACGATTTTGCGATATAATCCGTAGAACAATTTCTATGAAAACAGAGTCGCAATGCGACACGTCGTGCGTCAAGTCGCGCCTGTTGCCTTTATTGACGTAGGTCACTGTGTTTATACATAATCAGGTGTTTAAGAGACAAGACAATTGTCAATATTGTCTAGTTTCTCTCACATGACTTAATTATGGTATCTCCGACTATGGGCGTGTTCAGTCAGGCTGACCTACCTTATAACAGTGATGCATTTAAATTAATCACATATAACCAACACTATCAATTCCAGCTTACTTACTGCTTACCATACTAAAGCCAATGACATAACATCCATATGGTGTAAGTACCTATTTAAACTATTAATGAATGTTCCATTCTGTTCCGTTCTATTCTATACAGGTGGAGGGAAATCGACGCGCAAACCTCAACCATGAATTCAGCACATGATTCGAATGCTTAGCGTAGAAATTTTTCACCAGTTATCCAAAAAAAATCGCCTGTACGCGGTCAAAATATATGGAACACCAGTTTTTTTTACAACCGACGAAAGATTTGAACGCCGAGGGGTTCAATATCATGTACTGAATCCTGGTAACAGGTTGCGTGTCGATGATACTCGTACAAGTTTGGCAGGGGACACCCTGTATATATGTATAACCCGACCGTAAATAGGTACCTACAGCACATCAAGTTTTTGAAAAAGCCAAGTATGAGAGACAGAGAGGACAATATAAAGATAAACTTTATTTATTTCGAAAAAATTTAATATAAGCACAAAACTTCATGAGCTTTTTTACCGTACTTATTGATCAGTCAGTTATACTGTTGGAGACATGGTCCCTTACCTTTACTCTTTATAAAGCAGATTTACACACAACATTAATTTCAATTAAAAACCACTAAATTACACCAAACACGTTAAAATTAGCTGAAAATAAAACGACTATGGTGCACCGCTAATGAGTAAGTACTCAGCGCACTAGGTGTCAACGACAGGCCGTCATCACGCAGGTACAATCGCGGGCTGTCGTCAAGCATTGACACTTGAATGGCTGACGCAAATGATGAAACTATTTATAAATAGCTATGGGTTAGGTAAAACAATTGGTGTTTGTTTTATGTCGGTTTAGAATTGGACATAAAAAATCGATTTTTGAATCAAAAATCAAAATATTTTATTTCACATAAGAACGCTACAAGCACACGCTACAAGCACACGCTACATGGGCACTTATGAAACGACAGAAGCTAGGTGCTCAGTTCAAATTGGTTGTTTCCTATAGAGAAGAGCCGGCAAGAAACTCCACGGTTAAGAATAAGAATAACTTAAGTTGTGAAACATAGGTAATAATTACATAAAAAAGATTACATGTAGCCGATGAACTTGCCAGAAGGGGGTCGAGCATGGCACCAGTGGGACCTGAACCCATCGCGTCACTCCCCTTCGGGTAGTATGCACTCTGGTAAGGAAACGCACCCAGGATCAATATCACAAACTATGGTCGGACCAAGGTGAGTGCAGACAGGCCAAGGAAGCACTCCTTACAATTTGATGGCCACCTCACAAAACAGGTTCCCCGACTAACTAAACAACAGCTGCGTACAGCAGCTATAACTGGCCACGGGTCATTTAACAGACACCTCTTTGTCATAGGAGTCACAAACAGGGCGCTGTGCAGGGCCTGCATGGAGGACGACGAGACTGCAGCTCATGTGCTACTAAACTGCCCGGTGGTCGCCACATACAGGGCAAAGTACTTCTGTAACCCAGGTACCCTCCGTGAGGTTGTCAGTAACAACAAGGCGTTGCTGACTTTCCTTGAGGAGCTGGGGTGGATCGAATAATCAGTTTCCCTTTCGTATGCAAAATACACGCATTGACGTGGAGTTGCGGATTCCAGCCCGTATTACCTATATACATACAAAGAACTTAAAAATGAGTTAGTGCGCAATGTTTTTCCAATCAATATTGGCAAAACATAGCGTAAACAAACAAATGATTCATATTGTTAAACACGATTCAATGGGTACTATTAAGTTCCAATGATAAAATTACAATTTAATTAAATAAGTATTTGAAAACCTACTTATATTAACGCACGCATGCAAATTAAAAGTTAAGTATTACAATTTAGAGTAAATTTCATTTTATGACAATATTTTAATTCAATTCAATTCAAAAGACTAGTATCAGTGTAAAGTATTAAAATTTATGTCAGCATTATATAATTATATAGATTTGCCATTAAGAAACTCATCTAGAGTAGGTACATAACTCTTTTTAAAATAATTGGCTTTTACAATATTATCAAATTAATGTTACTAGATATGGGAGGACAATGTAGGCATGTCAATATTTTTTATTTTGATAAGTATCCAGGTACTTAACAAAATAGAAAATGGTCTACAAATCTACAGTCTATTATGCCTAAGTGTTTGTACAAACCTACTTACATAAATAAAATCATTTATCCTACAACATTCTCACATAAAAAAATATACATATATCAGTTATTAATGAAAACTTAAATGAAATGAAAATTATCAAATTTTAATACCGACACCGATAGAGGGCACTTATGTCATTATGAAACTAAACACCATCACTCAGTAAATTATTGTTCTTTTGCTATAAAGACTGCTTTACATGGAGATACAATACAGGGAGCAAGCTCACTCACTGCCTCTTGAGAGATTTTAGATCAAGTCGAGGTTTCTTCACATTGTCTCTGCAGTAAGGCGTATTTACTCTTGAGACCTGAGTAATCAGGTCATCATAAACTGGTGTTACAAGCAAATCTCAGTAAGTGGTCGAAAGATTCGCTAGCCAACAAGCATTCCAAATACGTAACTTGTAAAGCCTCTTTAAATGCAACCCAGTCATTATTTAGTTTATCCGAGTTTAGAACCTGAAATATTTTGAATATCACACAGAAGGCAGGTTTTTAACCCACTATCTGATAAATCAGATCCACAAAACAACAGACCAATACAACTATGTAGTCTACTATAAATATCCTAAATTAAAACACTCGGACAATAAAATCAGCGTCATTTTAACAAGCAGAGACAGTTCGCCATAGAAGGCGAACGTATCAGATATGAAGACTGAATGGTGGAGAAACCAACGGATTAGCGAGACGACGTCCTTAGTGCGTCTAACATCAGCTACTTTCACATCAACAGCCTGCGGAACTGGTAGAGTCGGGGACAGAAGTGGATGCGCTAGGGTTTATAGTTTTTGGAACTTCGAGAAAGAAAAAAAATATGTACCTATTCTGTCTTATACAGCTGACCAATATTGTAGTGGTCGTTAATGGTCAATGTTTAGACTCGCCTGTGTTACGACAGTGGCTTCTGCATTTAAATGGCTTTGTATCGATAAAGTTTACATAAGGATCATGCCTTATGTCCATAAAAAATAGTTCCGCATTTAGTTGCAACTGCCCACTGTTTACTGTTTAGAATTTGATTTCACAACAACTCATCACAGTCATCATCAATCAATGACATTAATATTGTATCTCATACCTTAAAAGGACGAACAGTCAGAACAAATCGTCGTGATCTCCTCATCTCAAACAAACAAGGAAATCGGTACCAACCGCAAATCAGGCACCATAAATGACAAGCGTTTCCTAATCGATAGTTACTTATATTTGCTCGTTCATTTTATACGATTCACACTAAAATTTGCATCATCAGGTTATATTCCCACTTCTCCATCTAACTGTACAGCCTACGCACTTAAAAAACAAATTTAACACACCGTAAATCAAGCAGCAAATTGGATCTTAAGTCTAAAGTAATAAAAGCGATGTTGCCTGCACACATAAAATTGCTTTGAATATGAAAATATCGCATCGCGCGGCTGCATTACAAAATGAGGCGAAATTATGATGGATACTGATGCCTCGTGGCTCGGTTAATAAGACCTGATTCTATTCGCGTTACATTCGATTGTAAACTATAGTGTTGTTGGAATAAAGATGAGAATGGATTGTGTATCGATCAGGAATCAATCGCGACGAGTGACGCGATGCAAGTGCACAACGTGACAAGTCTAAGGCTATTTGCATACAAAGCTGCATAGAACAAACTCATAACTGCTGATCTATAGGCTGTTAAATATTATTCCAGTTTAGAATTGCACAAGTTGCCCGCCTGATTGACAAGTCTGCAACATGTCAATAATAATTAGCCGGGCTCAGCGAAGCATATTATGCTGTTTTGACTCAGAAATTGTGAATAAATTTACATGCCGACCTCATAAGGCTTATTTTATTAACATATCAAGTTGTGTGCGACGTTTACGCGAAGCATAGCAAAACGCAAATTTTATCAACATGCTATTTATGCACTTGTACCTACAACTTTCACAATATTTATACCATATTGTATCCTCCGCCAATACCATTTAATGCCACAACCAGGTACATATCTGTATATATTTATGTGTATAATATCCACGTAACAGCATGCATCAACAGAAATCCCAATCAAGCACAGTCGATAAATTTTAGCGATGCCAAAACACACATTCGAAACTTAATTGTTATTCGGTGTATACCTAAACACTAATCAGTATCTCTTGGTGGCGTCGTGTGCAAACGGCCTTAGTCTCAAGTTGCAATTTTAATTCCATAGGTAGATGTCAGTCGTTGGGTTCACCGCAGGACACCTAATAACAGTGGAATTCATTAACAAGCGAGCAAATTGAAGGGGTTTGATCTCCACAAGATGAGCGTACGCAGCCATGATGCGGCGATCAAACAGAGTGGCATAAATATCATATGTAATGAGCGGTCAGAAAACTATGTGGAATTGTGTGACGTGAGAGTGAAGTTGGGTTTATTTGATGGGAGAGATACAGGTAAGTATGAAGTTAGTCATAATTTTAAATGGAAAGTACTCTGATTTCATAAACAAGGTTAACGGAGCAGCAAATGGCACCCAATTGAATAGTATCGAGGAAATGATAAGAAAATTGGGATTGTGCCCTCAGCTCTACTGAAGCATTGAAATGAAAAAACATGATAACAACTCTATTAACAAGGAACCTACCAAAACTTATGTCAAATATCCAGGCATATTGACAGACAACTCAACATTCAAATCAAAATCCCAATAATACTAACAGTAAATTCGCAAACAAATGCCTTAGTCACGATCACCTTTGTACAATTCAGGGCCCTAATCGACACTTAGTGCGTTCAACATGAAATATTAACGCAGTGAAAGGCTTCAAATATATAGCAAGCCATACTTTATCTACCGCTTGAACCCTCTGCTCTCAATACCATAACTTTCTCGATAAGATACATATCTGACATTATAGTTTCCTTGCCTTCTCAGATAGGATGGAAAGTAGGTAAATTCGTGTTTAATTTAATATATTACAAGTTGACCAACGCCTCGGCTTGAGCTAGCTAATCGAGAAAACTTCTGTAGGTATACGTGGTTCTGAAATGATGCTTCGTGTAACATTGGAAATAATCGATGCTCTTTAATTATTTGTGCTTTAATGCAATATTATATGTATAGCAAACAATAACCACTTATAGGCGGACTGTGAGGATTGTGACATTCTCTAACTGCCACTAAATTATCGGTGGTGATTGAATAAACAAACCTCACATCCATCTGTGCAAATTCTAAGAATTGACAAAGATTTGTCTCTCTAACTGCATCTATCAAAGCACATAAATACGAAATTATACTAGACAGTTTCAGGCGATCTTAATTCAGGAGGCGTGGATACCATTCGAAATCCAGTTCACTTACATTAACATTAAACTACATGAACCCTTGACGCATCTTCCAATACTCATACTACAACCATCCTACCCACCCATCTCATGCAGACTCCTGCGCATCGCGACATCGATCGTCCCCAATTATATACCTACGCAGTTACGACACAAATCACACAGACAGACAGACAGACAAATTGGCCAGCCGTTGGCATTTGGCAACGCCGAGATCCGTCCGTCTAGAATTATGAGATATTTATGATATACTGATTTATTTCAGCGTCGATTAGCTTATTATAATGTATTATGGATGGGCCTGTTAATGGCTGGATTAGGATTTGATTGGTTTTTTTGGATTCATTAGTCATTGTCAGGTTTTGGATTGTCCACTGACTGTGGGTGTCGTGGAAGGTGAAGTCAGAATTAAGCAAGAGTAGTTAATTTGTTAAAGAATCACATCTTGTTTATGGGCAGTTACCACATTGCATCTTCTAAAACTATCTTAAGGTGCGATCGAGAGTGCTAAACATTAGACCTGAGCTGAAGCTCAAAGGCCAGGGTTCATCCATGAAACTGATGTTGATGACAAAACCGCTGTTGAAGAATGCTCTAAGATCCCAGACAAGTGGAAATGATCTTCAAAGGTTTTCGTATTTCTACAATGTTCAACAGACTTGACATACGGTTTTCGGTAGCTTAATATATCATTTCTGACTTTCATCATCGATATCGCTGATAGAATGTCACTTTGTCTAGACCCTCTCGTATCGAACCTTTTAGACTACTTCGTATAAATCGAGAGTTGCGAAGATCGCTACACTTTCCCACCTTTATACGTGTTCGAACGTACGATGTTCAAACCCATCGATGATGACCGTGACAACTTGAACACCACCACCAATTCAGTCTATGACACAATCATAAACCGCGACCAATCTAGCTTGACAGGCACGCTGTCAATAGCAACTATGACAAACAGACGGACTGCTCGGCGTTTATTAGCGACCTCATGAATCACAAGCCCTTGGCTGGACATGAATCTCAATTGTCCACAACTGATCGTGACGGCAGGACACTCAACTTGCTAGTTTTTTTAGTCTTGTTACGATTGGTCTTTGTTTAACTGTTTATGGTTATGATTGGGGTAGGTCATGTTTGAGTTGAGTAAGTTAAGTACTTACTGAAAAATAGATTCTCCAAGCTTCTTTTCAGTACCCTCCACAAACATATACTTAAGACGCTGACAACACCTAAACCGCGGTCACTGTCAGATTTCATAGAAAAGAAAGAAAAGCGCGATGACACAACGCTTGCAATTTATTGTAAAATATGAAGCAATTATCTATTTACTCAAAATTGAGTTGAGTGATCGAAAATATAAAACAACCAAGTTCTGCATTCAAATAAGACGTTCTTGTTATTAATCAAATACGTAACGTATGTTGATATTAATTAATACAGATATTTTGGATTAGAACTCAAGATAAGAGGTTAGTTTAACGTTAGTTTGTATCGAGATTTTTTTTCAAAACGTGTTTTGGTAACAACCAAGTTCTGGGAAATATGTTCAAAATTAACATATATTTTTTCCGCTACCACAAACTATACAGATTTGTCAATTTTTTTTCTTAAGAGAAGCTAATTTTGGCCAATTGGGTCTTGTCAGCGCCCTAAATAGTTTTTTAATTTCTTAAGAGTCTCAATAACTGAAATTGTTTATCATGCTCTGTTATATCGATAATACTGCAGCATTCATTTTGAAATAACATAACATAATATCACACCTGTAATCCCCGAAGGGTTGGGCAGAGGTGTACCTGTAGTACACCCACGTTTCCCCAGTTATGTTTAAGGCCCATGCAATAGGGGGCGAGCCTATTGCCTCTCTGTAATTTTGAAATAAATATATAGTAAAGTTGAGGATTAATGTTAAGAGTCCATAATACCGCAGCGCCACCCCACTTTCTATCTCGGTTGCACACTAGTGCTTGCGGTCACGCGAGCAAGTGAGACAGGGCGCCTTCAAGGCGCCGATAGTTTAGATAATTTCTTTTTACGGTGAAAATAATGGTATTATAAAAAAAACACAGTATCTGTCCTGGCTGATTCAGTAGCAATCTTTCATGGGGTGTTAACTCATGAGTATGTTAAGAGTTTCTGCCGATACAAGAGAAGATGAATCGCCAATATCATCACGATTGCTAGGGTCTAGTTAAATTACTCAAGATAAAGATAGAAAGTAGTTGCTGTGTAAGGAAAGTAATTTAATATGTAAGACATATGTAACACCTTAGTGGTGCTCATACTACAGTGAGTTAATACTTGTGCAGACACAAAAGTCTAAAAGCTTTCCTCCAGTTAATTTAATAACTCGAAACCGAATCCCCAAAAAGTTTGGTACCCACCCGTCAACCACCCGTCATTAAAACGCAATACATAACATAACTTATATACTTATCTCCGATACATACCTAACAAATCTGTAATAAAAGAAACGAATCTCCTCGCAATAAACACCAAACGATTTTATCTCACTTTAAAATATCGGCGAATGCGAAAAATGTCCAGCCTCAATCATATATTACCCGGCTAATGTCAACCGGTGACGGACGAACGTGATTGGCTGGGCACTACGCACACTCGCGCGTATGGGCAAGCTTACACACACATACGAAAGTTATGGGACTGTAAAAGTTTTATAGTTATCGTATGATGGTTGTACACTTAATGCAGATGCGCTTTATTCCGATGGTTACAAAAATGTGATCAGGATCAACGTGAGGGTTTTATGGCCCACCAGTGGCTTTTAGGGTCAAGGAACCCAGAATTGCTTAGCCTCCCTTCCTAGAGATTTTATGTGGTTATGACACGTACCACAAATAACTGGCTTCGGCGCAAATCAAAGACTAGAAGAACGTTTAATTACGTTATAATTATGAAGTTGTAAATGGAGATCAAGCAGCCGATTAAAAATAACATATTTAATTAAATATGAAATCACCGGCTAAGTAGAAGGAAAATATTTTAACTACCTATTCTTGACATAACATAAAATAGATACTAGAAAGAGATGGGGAGGTTATTATATCCACGTTAGCAAGAAGTTAAGAATTCTGAGCACTATTCAAGTGAATGAAGGCTCAATAAAATCTTTTAAGACAATCTGACTCTTCCAGACTACCCATCTTGCACAAAACTAACCAGCATTTAGAACTATTACTAATAAAATGCTCTTCAAACTACCTGCATACAAAGGTCACAATACTCTTATACGTTTAAAAATTCTCACACTTGCATCTCTTTAAAAATGACAATCAGTCGCGCAAACGCCCGGGGTAATATTGCCCAGGCTATAATAAACGCCTGCTACGAACAGTAATCGACTGGACATGTCCACGTCTGTCCATCGATTTTATTATACGTCATTACTTGTAAATGAATTTTTATATTTAATATTACTAAACTTGTTTATATACATGGGTTGTGTTGCTTTTTGCAAGGATCGCTGGGCTTGCATGAAGCTTGAACAAATTCGTAATTGTTTGTTGATTTGACAGCGAATTCTTGATAACCTGTAACGTTGCTGGGGTGTTCATATGTAAAACTATGGAGCAGAATACATGTTGTTTCGGTAAAAGCTTTGACAGTCTGCCTACGTCATTAACATTTATTGAGTTTCTTGCCCGTTTTTCTCTACAGGAACCTAATATGCTTTAGAAACGGCAACTAACTTCATCTTTCTAACTGACTGACTCCTTGCCAATTCAAAAGTTTGTAAATGGTTTAATTGAAACAAATGCTTCGTATTTGAATTTTAACACTATCAAATCTGACACTTTTTAAGGCCATTAGTAAACATAATAACTATAATCAGCCTATTTTAACAAGAGTTTATCCAAAATGAATGCCCAAACTATAAATAAATTGACAATAGATAAAACGTACTTTATCTCTGAAACTATGTACGTAGATAAATGAGTGTAATTTAAAATTAAATTAATTTGTTATAAAATATATTTATTTACATAACCAAATTACAAGATGACTATTAACATTAACTAAATTAAATTAAAACTAAGTTAAGCTTAAAAAAGGCCCTCGGGGCATTGTACCGAGGATGCTGGCGGCATTTCCTCGCTGAATTGCAATGCTGATGCGTTGCGCGAGAAAGCCGCCAGCTTTTCGGTCACCAGTTACATCAACTAGACGTTTCGCGATTTCCGCAAATAACTTATGCGCACTGGGACCCCACGGACCGAGGGTCTCGACGCCAAAGGGCACAAAGTTGCCAATTAATTTAGTTGCAGTCCAACAATAAATTCTAGACCATTACCCAGGCAGAACATGACAAAAGCGTCGCGAAATTAGACGAAAAGTTGATAAAATATGTTTAACTAATAATTCAGATTGTAAACCTGCTGTAATCTGAATAATATCGTGTTGTGATTATGGTTCATTATTTAGTTAATAATGGCTACCATAAAGAGATAATCCATGCCGAGATTTAAGCATTCTTTGAAATTCCTCAAAACCTGTTCTGAGTTCTTGCGAAATAATTAAGGCTTTCATCTACATAAATTCAGCCCAATGGCTTCAACTGCAGATATAGGCCCCTAAATAAACGATTCTAAACGGAGACGATTTTTAGATTGTTTCGGCTTTACAATTCAGTCTCCATTCTAAAACCACTCTCTCTCTCTCTTATCCTCTCTTACTACCTTATTAATTCACTCACACACACCTTCGGATTACACAAAAACCAGACTTTACATATTTCTATTCATCATCTCACAAACAGTCTCAAGCACAACACCCTGCGAATCGATACAGCGCACAAAAGACGACAAAAAAAGCGGCTGCGACAAAACGTAGAAACAAAAAAAAAGTCGCAAGAACAACGTACAACTGAGTGAGTGTACGCTTTCGTTTTTCCGAATGCTATCTTCATATCCGGACGTGTGCAACTCCTCGTCCGTAGTCAGTAGTCGAGGAGTAAGGGAGGCAAAGTATGCGGTTAAATTGGAAAATTTTGATGTGATGTGAAAAGGTTCGGCTGGGATTGCATGCAGTGTTGTTTGAGAATGTTTTGTTGTGAGTGTGGAAAGATGTTTCATTTGGGTTGGTTTTTAATTTGAAATTTACGTAAAAAATAATTGAAACAAGTTTCAGATTAAGCTGAGAATGAATAAGCGAAAATAGCCATTTTATACAATTCCTTTTCCAAACTTTTATTAATTCCATGCCCAGCTCCTAGCCTATTTTCAGACAATACACCCTGGTAGTCCTTATCCGAGTCGTCTTGACAGTTGCGTCTACGCCTCACGAAAACTCACGAAACGAGATGGAAAAAAACGAAGGGCGACGCCGCTTGAGGTGTTCTGATATTGAACTGATTGGGAAAAGTGAAATAATGGCGAATGGTGCAAATAGACAATATTATGTCATGGAAAGTACACTTTTCATTTGTCTGAAATGCAAATGAAATACAATGATATTGACAACCTCTTATCATCCCGCATGTAATAAAAATCAACTGATGACAGAAATTGTTTTTACGGTTTTACTCTGTTTTATGTGCCTAACTGTGTCATTCTTGACAAAGACGATATCTCTTGCATCGCTTAGTTGTAAGGTGACCAATTGATCATCCATGCGCATCCATCCTATGCGCTAACAGCACTTTTGTGACGTCACTAATCCTTCTGCCCAGCATGGTGGTACTGCTCAAGACAACATAGTTTAACACTGAAGACCCATTGGATCGATCAAATATGTTCCAGTTAATCCCAAACTATCTATCTTTCACCAAAAATCAACGTCTCCACCATCACAACCGACAGATTTATCTTCAAAATTTGGAATTGCATTAGAAATCTGCGCAAGACGCGCTTATCTGATCCGCTGTGCACCTGCCGTATCGGTTTGAACGACAATCGATATTTGGACGTTACCGATTCGTTCCAAGTGATTCTAATCGATTGTCGACTTGATCTACCCCTTTTAGTGACGGGAACGTTGGATTAAGTATTGAATGTCGAAGAGATAAGATGATGTCTTTGGGGAAAGCTATTCTGCAGCTTGCAGTCTAATGTGACAATGGGATGAAAGAAAGTTAGTTTAGAGAATAAAGTAAAATCAGAGAGCTGCCACTGCATAACTAAAAGAGAAACTAAAGAAATGGCTCTATTGGTAATAGGTAATTCGGGCTGGAGTCCGCAACCCTACGTCAAAGTACGTATTTTGCATACAGAATGGCTCTAAGTAATGTGTTCTACACTACAAGTGAATTCTTAAATTATAAGAAAAGTTCCAAATAATTAACTAAGGTATTTACATTTATAATAATACACAATGATCTCACTAGTAATATAATTACCATATAATTTAATTACAAAGTTATATTTTTATTTTTTAATTAAATAAATTAATAGTGTTTGTTTCTAATTTTAAGGCATTTTTCGCATGATGAGAGATACGTAAGCAAAATTTGTGAAGACCTTTACCACATTACAGGTCGTATAAGAATACTTAGAATACATAATATATGCATGGCACACCATATTATATTATGTGTTCTAAGTATCCTGAAAAAGTAATTAATTTGATGATATTTTTTATGAGGTCATCGACCGCAATTAGTGTAGGTAGTCACTTGAAATTATATCAGTTTAAAAAAACTGTTTTTTTTTGTGTAAACTTCATTGTCATCGATACCTAAATACGACCAAATAAAAGAAAACGGATTTTCTCAACTCATACTTCAAGTAAGTAACAACTCGGTACTAAAGGGTCACCGAGGCCCCTGGCAACACAGGCAACAGGAAGGAATACGGGTGGGTTTTAGTTAGTAAGAGTCTGACACACCCAGCTCCGCCCAGAGGGGGAGTAATTTGATGACTTCCCACCAAAAAAAAAAACAAAAAAAGTAACAACACTACCAGCTGGCGTTGACCCCAAAAACACATTCAAATATTTATATTTTTATTTTATCGTGTTTAAATATCGACACCCATCGCGTCTGCACGGTTTCGCTGGCTAGTTTATTTGACCCTGTATTTATTAAGAGTTCCGATGTGAAAAAGGTCAGTCAATAGATCAATATCAATAGATTGATTTGAGTCGTTCTAGAGAATTAAGGATGCGGCCATTGACACGATAGATGGAACTGTTGCCAATCCAGGAATTCATAATGTACTTCAGCTGCTTAAAATGCTCCGGTAATTACGAGTGTCGCCCGACAAAAACGGCGCCATACAAAGCAGGTTGACGACATGTGGCAATGAATGGGTCATACTGTTGCACCTGGTGTTAAAACCGCTCGCGGTATATTTACCATATCAGTCGGAACATAAATAAAGAAACACATCTTAGGCTAGTTTATATCAGATAAAAAATATTCAAACATCGAGCCTCCTGTCGGCCCAATTAAACTAAATCACATCAAAATCGATTACAATCGGGACAATACTGAAGCGAACCGGTTAAAATCGGTAGCGGCGACCGTCAGCGGCGTTTCAAACGCGCGTCGCGTGGGCGCATACAATTTGCATAGCTTCATTAGGGCTCGACCTCACCGCGATAGTCGCGTTATCGACGCCGCCTCTGAATCGCGCCTTACCTCTTTTTGTTAATCGACAGTCGTTAATTAAGCGTGTGTGAGGTCTTACGCCTTAATTATAATTGCGCACAGATACTGAATTAGCTCGGTTTTAACGAAGGTAGCTAAAATAAAATAAAACGGATAAGTAAAAACCTATTTATTTGTAGCCTTTTCAAAGATAAGCATTTCTGTCGTGACTAGTTTTAATTGTAGATAGCATTATCTGTTGATTGCTTGAGGACTGAGATGGTTACTGACCGATAGTTTTATTGTCAATAAACTGATGTCAATTCGCGCAGTTAATGTGAAACACTTGTAATATTATTGTTGAAATATTGCGACGTAATTTCGAGCAGGTACTTAGCCATAACGTTTACGATAATTGCAAAGATAATTAGGTCTGCTTATAATATTTAGTCTTTTACAACAACCAATCCTTTAGACCATTTTCCTGTAGATCGTTTTTCCTGTAGATCGATTTTCCTATAGATCGATTTTCCTGTAGATCACTTGTCAATTTGTAGACCATTTTCTATTTTGTTAGATACCTGGTACTTGCGTAATATAGGCCTGTCAAGGCCTACACTGTCCTCCCATATCTATTAACACTGTAATTTAAAAAAAAACATTGTAAAACCCAATTATTTTTAAAAGAGTTACCGTTGAGTTTCTTGCCAGCTCTTCTCCATATGAAACACCCAATTGGAACCGTGCACCTAGCTTCTGACGTTTCATAAGTACCCAAGTAGGTTTTTGTGAAATAAAATATTTAGATTTTGATTTGTGATTTTGATTATGACCAGTCAATCAAATGATGTATTTAAGAACATATCTTAGTCGTTAAGATCCTAGGTTAGGTTAATTTTATCGATAGTCGAGTGTCATCTTCGGAACATCACTACTTAGTACAAAACAATAAACAATTGCTATGTCAGTGCACGGCAGCGCATCTGAGTGACGTCTTACAAGCTGAGATGAATTCATTTGAAATCATTGATTATATTACTTATTCATAAGTTAACTAGATAATGCTTAAAACAAACGAGAAGAAGTAAAACTAAGCCAATCAACATAAGTTAATTAGAAGATGATTATCAATTTGTTGTTTCTGGTCTCTGGGACTACAATAGGCAATTTGCAAAAATGACAGATAAAATGACAATTTACTTAGGTTTAATGAGTTTAATTCTGTGTTATATTATTTTTATATGTGACAAAAACTGCTCTCTCAATTTTTATTGACGCATGAAAGTCATGTACTAAAGTAGGTAGTCGTAGCTACATGACATTCAGCACGAACCTACTAGGACAGAAGTTGCAATAATGACTCATCAACCCACTTCGCCGACTTTACGACTTTCCAGAAAAGATAACCACACATACATACACGTTTTCCTTATCATCCGCAAACATGGCCTTTCCTTCATTTAAAACAAACTAAAAACTCTTTAAATAATCCTTTTGCAAAGCTAATTCTGTACTCGAAGACTCCTCCATATTAAAAAGCAAATAAATCGTAGCCACGGTTGACGAAGCATCGACATAAGGCCCAGTACATGAAAGCGCAACATTTCGCGACATCGCGTGTGTCGCAATGCAAATACGGCAGACCACCGGCGTTCAACCGACACTTTTATTTAGCAGTTGAAGGAACCTCTTTTATCGATAACTTATTTAAAATTGCAATGAAAAAATATTCACTCAATTATGTTAATATTTTATATCAAATGCAATTCGTGCAACCTTTCCTAAGTTATACAAGTTAACGGGTGCATATTGCAGTAATTGGTTGTGAAAAAAATAAAAATTCAAATTAATTGCTGTAAGTACTATCTACATATCTAAATGGAGTAATTAAAAGAGGAAAATAAGTATTAAATTAATTTTATAGAGGACACATTCGATTTACCTTCATACAGTAGCTAACCGATAAAGCTCTAGCACCTATTGCCCTTCGCAGAACAATTGTAAATTGGCGTTCGCAAATTTCGTCCGTATCCCATCGAAACTACATCCTAAAACTGTATTGCTCTGGTCTCAGGCGTTAGTGGCCTTACTGGTCGTAAACGCCTACGTTTTGGTAAGTTCGCCGCACTCGGATGAAGACATTTAAATACGTCGAATATGTTAATATTGCGATCGGATCGTGTACACTGTCCTTAACAACGGGGACTGTGCGTTGGCGGACAGCGGTCTATTAGTGAGGTAGCGCGAGTTATAGAAGGGAGCGAGAGCGTTTATTGGTAGAATGGTCTAGTTCCACATATTTAGATAGATGCCCACTGCATCTATTTTATCAATGTGTGTGTTATATAGAGCTTTTCTAATGCCGCGAATTGTGAACATTTCAAATGTAAAAACAGCCGTTTCACCTCCAGAACATGCAGGTAGGCCATTCAGGAAGGTAGCTTATACAAGATAAATAGCATATTGCAAGTCAAGTTTGCTCATTCCATTAAATATTCACATGGCATTTTAACATCATCACGGGCATTTCATTGTGCCAATATTGCGGTCTTTTCATGACTTAAACCTATTAACGCTACTGCAGACTGGGGCGATATCGCGGGCGCGACAGGCATATTGCTGCCTGTCGCGCCCGCGATATCGCCCCAGTCTGTAGAAGCCTTTATAACCATAACCTCGCCAATCATTAAAACAAAAAAATTTCTTTCCCAAACATCGATGACAAACTACAGTCCTTTCACCGATATTTGACATCTGACAGCAGCAACCCAACAGTAAACTTATTATAATGAGAATAAAGTTCACTGTGATTTTGACAAACTTATCAGTGGCAGCAACCCAACAGCAACCTTATCGTTAGGAAAATAAAGATCACTATAATTTTGACAGTGATCCAAAATCACAGAAAAAAAAAAATAGTAGGTACATTAGATGATTTCTTCCCGCTCCCGCTCATGCCTCGCACCACAGCACCTAGCGAGCCACTCATAAGCACACACAAACGTATATTACGCAGTTTATTCAAGAGGCCACACTGACCTGCGCACTATTCACGTCTCCTCAGTTAATACTGTGTTATTTTAAACAGCTAAGAATTATATGCCCGTAATGTAATGTAATATTGATTCTTTACTGTGAGATCCCGGCCTTATACTGAAAACTTTTGTAGTCCACAAATCCCGATTGTAGCGATCGATGGGACTATTGTAACAACTTATGAAGTAAACTGAAGACACACTATCACTGCTTTGCCTAGGTATTGTTAAACTGTTTTTGAATAGAGCGATATGAAGGGAAAAAGGGGAGCCAGCAATAATTGATTTAATAACAAAAGGAAGTTAAAAACTAAAACCCAACTACGACAAAAACACAAACTAAAAAATATAAAAGTTATAACCCGGAACAATAAGTCGCTTTCAACTTTAGCTCGTTTGTCAAAATACGACGAGTACTTCAGGAGTTATGAGGGAAAAGATGAACATACATACATAAATAGCCTGTTAAAATCATTGCCCTCCTATGGCTTCGCCGTAGTCGGGTAAAAAATATAACCATGCAACTCTGTCGATTGTGCGTATGATAGCTAGCGTTTGGTTTTCCCTGATTCAAACTCAAAGTCAAACTAAAGTATTTATTTCAAATAACCCAATTAGAGACACCTTTGAAATGTCAAGGGTTCGGTCAGTCAGTCAGAAAGATGAAGCTAATTGCCCATTCCAAAGGGTAGTAGGTACCTATGGAGAAGAACGGGCAAGAAACTCCACGAATACTCTTTTAAATAAACGTATTATGGTTACAAAAAAATTGTTTACATCATTCATTTTGAAATTATACATGTGAGAACGATGCAAAACGTAAAAGCGTCCGTAATAAAAGATTACAACAAAAACAAAAGCAATTCAAAAATTAAAGTTAAAATAATCCGTGGCAGCTAAGAGATGACCAGTCTCTACTGACGGCGCCCGTTCACGAACATGACGCGTGGATCAGCACCATTCAGCTCAACCATTTTGAAAGGAGCTAAATGATCCAACACACGCGCCACCATCAGCGAGACATTAGAGTGAGCACGACATACTCCCAGCCGCCAGGGCACATTCAAGTCAATGAAAGACGTATTCAGTAAATGGCAGCTGCTTTATAGTACATAGTACTCACATAACAATGTGGTGTGCACCAATTGGACCAGTATTCCCATAATGCGTAAATTCTCTGAAGGAATAATAAGAAGTTAAACGCATCAATATGAAACAATTACTTCCGATGAAGGGGAATGGATCATATAGTAATTAAATTACTTTGAAACACCCAATGTACATACTTTAACGGCATTTAATAACTCCCAGTCCTGTGTATTATAATTGACAATTTATAGTTCAAAAAACTTCAAGCTTCAACCGCATAGTAATCGCACATTGTAAGTAAGCCCAAGAACCCAACCGCCCAGACATAAGCACAAAAACTAGATAAACACATAATAGCTACTTTAAATCGATTACGAAGATCGATGATGCGTATTTTACGAGTGTTAATTACTACTGAGTTGATTGAAATTGAGTTCTGTGTACAGTCAAATGCACGTTCATTGTAACAATTGGGCGTTTACAGCGCCTTTATGTCGTCGCAGGAAGGGGGTTTTCATAGTCCACTGACGTGGGGTTGATTGTACCAGTACTGCATGTACTGGTACAATGTGGGTGAGACGAATAAGTGCTGGTTGTAATGTTACAGCTGCCACGCCTTCTCAAGGTGTAGAAGCATAACGATACCACATTAAGTGTAGGGTGTACCACATACTAGCAATTATGAGTGAGGAATCTAATGCTCATGTTGCCATTGAATATTTTCAAACATAAAGAATCCTTGGACAAATTCACAGTCCTAAAATGGAACCCAAGATCGATTCGACCCAAAATGTCGACCTATGCATTCAGTCACAGCTACGCTTATGATCACGAGAAAAAGAAACTCTTATGTTAATGAGATAAACGTTGACCACAAAAGTATTCTAAACTTCATAGGTAACTCTTAATACTACTTCTATATAACCAACATAAAATGAAAAGAAAATAAGTCAGTTCTCAGGAACTTAAACTGCACACAGTACATTGTCACAATATCTCAAGTCAGTACGACTGCATCCGCGTCCTTATTAGACGCGCGACGGAGTGACGTTCGCGACACGACGTCGCACGAAGTCACTGCCGACGTCGCCGCGACGCGGGGCCGACGACGCGAACGTGACGCGACGTCGCCGTCGCAGCGAAATATTAGATCTCGTTGTTTGTACGTTTTCAAATGAAAAATGTTTGCAGATTATTTTCAAGACGGTGTTTGTGTGGTATTGATTATTATAATGTTGTGTGAGTTCTCTGAGGAACATTATGTGTCGGTTTGTACATGAGCCATGTTAATAGAGGATTAGTGACTGTCAATGGAAATTGAAAAGTCATAATCACCACGCTTGGAGTACAGAGGTAAGTGGTATTCAAAACGTTTCTTATTTATACACCGATATACAACAACAGGATTGTCATATGCTTCCGAAATCCAGTAATCCGATTTTGATTATTTCACCATCGTTATCGCTGATGAAATCTCACTTTTTCTAGGCTCTCTGAATGGCAATCGCAGCAGATAGAATGATTGCTGCCAAATTCGGTGATTGCCTTTTATGACATCCTCGGGTGGACACAGTGCCTTACGACTGTATTGATCACCGTACAGTGTACAGATTACCGTGGTCTGGATAGGTACGACAAGCTACTAACGGTTCTGAGAACAGCTTCTTAAGTCTATTTTCCCTACTAACTCCCCTAAAGAATGATATGCTGGCCCAATTCGTCAAAATTAATTCTACAGTACAGGAATCAGATACAACACGTTTAACTTAATTATACTCGTATGTAAGTCCAAAATTCAACTGAACAAGATTTCGCTCAAAATGACAATAACTGACAACAGCTGACACCCAAATCAAATCTCAAATCTCTAAAGTCCCGCTATCTCCAAAAGTTACTAATGACGTCATCCCACCAAACGAAGTATAAAGAAAAAGTCACGAAAAAACAACAAATCATTACTATCATCGGATCAGTGGGATTTCAATAGGTCCGTCAAATACACAGACAATGGTACAATGCTGATACCCGAGTCATTATCAGATCAACTTAGGTAACACTTCAAGAGACAGACGGACGCACTGAGTACGAAGTGAGGTGTTAGACGCTGCGCTGGTGAGAGCGATTGAAACGCGAACACGTAGATGGAATTATATATTTTCTATAAATTTAACGTGTCAGATTCAGAGGTACACTAGGAAAATATTTCTAAATACTGGGTTTTGAAAACAGTTTCAGTTTTTTAGTGGGAACATTGTAATGTTTTAAATTTGCCAAAAAAACCGCAGCGTTTTCTCCACCAAGTGGATGACACAATCAAAAATCCAGAGTGGATCTTCCAATAATGAGTTGGTTGCGTTTCGCGGCCGACAATAGTCCGGGACAATGGCGGGATTCAAATCATCGTGTACCTATCCTTGGACGATTAACGCGTTCTTTGTCATCCCTACAATGGGGGGTCAACGGTTTTTCTACGTTTTACGTTTTTCCAATTACGTTTATTGAAATTGTATTATAATACTCATTTATGGTGTACCGTTGTTTGCGAATTTCTGTGATTGCTTTTTGAAAAATTGAATGGGAGATGGAAAATTTTGGGCCTATGAAAATGTTCCCTCGATAATAATGGTGGGACTCAATTCTAGCTTCAGTTCGGATTCCTAAGACTTCATATTAATTATTTTCAGTCGTTAAGGAGGATGATGAAACTAAGCTACGACAGTGGTTTCAAAAAAATGCCAATTTATCGTAGACGTTTCACAAGTAGATCGTTTCGCGACTAAAATCAATTCTATTTTTTTTGTAAATTTTGACGTTTAAAGGTGCCCTTTATGTGCCTATTTGAAATAAATAATTTGACTTTGACTTTGATCATTAATTACTGTTTACGGATAATGCATAGTTACACATAGGATGAAGAGTTCAAACTCTTCATCCTATGTGTAAGTTTTCTGTAAGCATTTTCCATATTAAAAAAAGATTGTCAGTAGGTAATTACTTAAATAGCAATTAGCTACATTCAGAAAGAACTGTCCAGAGGATTCCACTTTGCCCTTTAAAGATTCCCTAGTCACAAAGGTATCGCCACTCAGATATTCTCGCCGCGTGATTATTATAGATTTGTCCCAAAAAGCTAAAATATCGAAATCGATTAACCCAGACATGGCTATATCGCTTCTAATTCGGTACAAAGTGCGGTTGCAGATGACAAAAAAATATAATGGACGTCATTCTATACGGACGACGGACGGACGGATTCTATACGGACGTTATTTCGATACTAATATTGAACAGTACTATTTTGCAGTCCCCTGTGAGAAGGGGAAGGTGTGGGTCAACTAAGAACAGATGAATTCATAAACGTGGTGAATGGATCAAAGGTTGGCATTTAATTTATTGGAGATTCTTCTAGAACAATCATAACATTACATCCTGTAATCTCCGAAAGGTTAGGCAGAGGTGTACCTACAATAGTTATCTAGAATCATGCTGCAAAGTCAGTAAGTTTTCATTTTGACCTTACCAATGTAACAGTAGAAAGTTGATAGCATACTTATAATATACGATCAGTTCTGCCTGTAATGGGGATGATTTCTGTTAAAGATCTAAAGAGACAAGAGAGAGCCTTACTATTGGAAACACAAGCCTAAATCGAATTAGTAGACCGCTAAGAAATATGACAAGCTGTTCCTAATTTGTTCACCAGCACTTACAATATTTATGTCCCCAGATAAGCTATTCCATGTCCCTTCCCAAATAAGGTTCAGCATCAATACATACTCGTACAAGACAACAAATAACCGTCATAGCGACCTATTTGTACAATTATGTACCTTTTGATTTACCGCCGAGATATTAGCCATACAACTATAAAAGTCATACAACGATTACACGCCTTTGTACAGCATTAGGCATTAATTCAACTCTGGCGTTCGAAACGCGACGTCCGACTTGATTCATGCGCGGGCGACGATTGGAAAAGCGACGTAAGTGACGAAAAATTTGCAATGTAAAATAAACTTTACGTGTCACTTTTTTGGGTTGGAATTTGAGCAGGAGGATGTTTATCATAATGAGTAGTGTACCAATTGTCTTTGCTGAGGAGATTAAATTGATTTATAAGACGCCGTTTCGTCCGTCATTCGTTCTCGGTATCTGCTCGTAAAGTTTGGTGCGGGTCGCGATCGTTTCGCGTGTTTTATGCCGCTACCCTTTTGATGTGATGCAATATTACTAATGATTTATTTGTTGTTAATCTAGAATTATTTCCTGGTTTTGAACGTATGTCTTATTCATCTTGATTCATGAAATCGAATTTCTCAGACTCTCAGTTTACTTTTGTTCACTCAATTCTTCCACTCCAAGTTTTTATGGAGTTCTAAACGTTGTCTATTTTAAAACCAATACACTGTACCAATTGCTTGCAATCCATTGGGATACGTTAGTCACTGACTGACACAGGATTTATAGTCAATGAGTTTGTCCTCATTACTGCTACAGACGTTCTTAAGTAGTGCCGACACACAATACTTTACACTGCTCATACAGAGTTTAAGGCTCAAAGGACCAATGTCGTACAGATTGGTCCTTTTACCCTCAAAAAGCAATTCAACATTAACTGAAGACAGACATCGACACAATCGAATTCGAAAGCTAGAATTATCTCATTAAAGGGAAGAGACAAGACGTGTACCATGCATAGTTCAGTGCTTCTGTCCGTCTGTACGTAAGTGTCCGAGACATAATTGGTTCAATGACTGGACACACGTTACACCGTTCACTACTTGAAGCTTGTATCGTTGTGCATACCCATGCAGACGTATGTTGTCTTGTAGAAACTGAAAATAACTACAGAAGCAATTTGCTTCAAAGTCAGAATGATGAGTCAAAGTAATTTGTACTGTTTGACTCAACGTCGCATGTAATGATGCTTTATTATTTAATAACGAAAATACTCCTACTACAAACATTCCTTACCAACATGCGATATATTACAGGAAAGCTAATGCTGTCAGCAATAATATACGTCATACCCATGGACTGGACAGCCGTAATTAATATTTGTCAACTTTAATGTTGCATTTCAAGAATTACTTTCTTTTAAAATAACATACGTAAGTATATCCTTATCGTAGCCACAAACACAATCATTCCGAAACATCGGCGACATTCTCAGCCTTCACCCAACAGCCCTCAAATGTGTAAGCCTGGACTGTCACGCACACTTGACATCCGAACACGGGCCATCAGCGCATAAATCATAAGGTAACAACTGAGGGCTACAAGGACCGAAGGCGCGGCGCATACTAGAATAGGCCCGATTTGCGTACTTGTTGGCTGAATAATTGAGCGGAGTGCCTAATGTTGGCTGGTGACATTTGTAGTTTGGTCTTAGTGGAAATAGATTGACGTGGTAATGTTTAGGAGATCGATGTTCTTGGTCTTTTGACAGATGACTGTTCGTTAACAGTAAAATGACGTATTTAAGACAATAACAAATTGCAATAAAATTTTTAGAACAGTTCAGTCCGCAGAAAAAGAAGCTTTAATGATAGGAAAAGCAACCTTTTATCTATTGTTGAGATGGTACTTGGGTTTTAAGAAATGTGAGGTTGACAATACTGTCGCAGTCAATACAACTAAACGTAGACAGCTAAACAAAACGATGACACGAAAATAACAACTAGGTTCCAAGTATGTATTAGATTATAATTTCTCCGAGCTGAAATGTCTCGCAGACCACCAGAGTCGCCAAGCTATGCCACAGCTAAAAGGTCAGACAGCGACTTGGACGCAACATTTAACGTTAATATGAAGCCATAGATCAGGCGCACATCTGTCGGCGCGCGCGCAGTGCTGTCGATCAACAGGATGCTAATAGATCATTAGTATTTACGAATGCGGGGTAGAGGTATTTAGGATTGTATCAGAATATGCTCTACAGTGTAACAATCCCAGAGGATGTGAAGATGAGCTGCATATCTAACTAAAAGGTTGGCCATCGAAGGAAATAACTTCAAGAGTGAACCCCGCGTATGCATACTGTGAAACACCAAAGTATACAATATTTTATTATCAGTGCACTAAGCCGCAAAGAAAGATCCAAATGATTTCAAATCATAAGTGTCACTGTGTCAAAGCTTCCTAATTATGATCCCAATAGCGTTTTTACCTAAAAGTGCCCTTACACTTGATACTCAAGCCAAACGCTTACAGAAGAATGCCAAAATAATGCTTATAATTCAGACTGATGGTCACATTAAGATATTATTAATACCAATCCACAATGGATCAAATAATAATCCCTTTCCTCATAAATTTCACCGAAAGCTATGCAATATATCATGTACATGCAGTAAGTACGCTTCACCTGCGCGTGCGCAGCGCGCTGTCGATCAACACTCTACTTATAGATCTTTAATATTCGCAGTTGTCACCGAGCTACTTGAACTTCGGGAAATATGAGTGGAGAATGTTGTTAACTAATTAAAGAATGTCTCTTGCCAGCATCAATGTGCCTGCTCTTCTTGAGCCGACTGGCATTGTCAGAGATGATGGCAAAAGACCTGATGGTGTGTCTTTGGTCCCGTGGAGTTTGGCACGGATGCTTGTGTGGGACGCTACCTGTGTAGACACACTGGCACCGTCCCACCTCCAACGGACTACTTCTAAAGCGGGTGCAGCGGCAGAAAATGCCGAAAATCTGAAAGTTATTAAATATGGAGGCCTTGGCAGAGAGTACAACTTTGTGCCCTTTGGCGTCGAGACCCTCGGTCCGTGGGGTCCCAGTGCGCATAAGTTATTTGCGGAAATCGCGAAACGTCTAGTTGATGTAACTGGTGACCGAAAAGCTGGCGGCTTTCTCGCGCAACGCATCAGCATTGCAATTCAGCGAGGAAATGCCGCCAGCATCCTCGGTACAATGCCCCGAGGGCCTTTTTTAAGCTTAACTTTGTTTTAATTTAATTTAGTTAATGTTAATAATCATCTTGTAATTTGGTTATGTAAATAATTATATATTAAAGAATTCATAGGTAAAAGGTGTTGGACAGGACTTTAAGTAAGTCCTGAGTATAATTGAGATAAGGTGCAAGATGATATCTAATAAACTTAGTTCTCCCGCTGAGAATAATAAAATGGTAATATGCATTGTTTATTTCGTTGCTAGGGCTGCCGTACGTGTGACATTTTGTGTGAAATGTCCTTAGACAATAGTTTTGTAAAAAGTTTTAACAGTAGATTTACTGATCTTATAGTTTGTAAGGTAAGTAAAATCTGATATATTTATAGTAACTTACGTTGTTCCACCTTTCTACGCCATTACGATCACAGCATAAAAATCTGAAACAAATAATTACTTATTAATTACACGTCTTTTGGATTTTGGAGCAGAGAAAAACAGATAAATACAAATAACACTAATCACGGATGAAAAGTGTGAGCAGTTTTTAGACTTTTGGATGCAAGCAATGATCCGGGTAAAAGGAACAATATTTCGAATGCTCGCAAACCCTACTACTAAGAACACTAATCATGGATGAGAAGTGTGAGCAGATTTTAGACGCGTTTTTGGATGCAAGCTTAATGATCCGGGTAAAAAGTATTTTTTTTTAATGCTAGCTAACCCTACTAAATGCTACAAAATATTGTCACCCACAAATAACACCCAGAATATTACTACATCGCAACACGAATATCGTAAACAAGACATCGAAACGTACGTTGGTTCGTCACTCATATTCAAATTAATTCAGTAATCCTACTAAAGTTGTAAAGAAGCGTTTTATGAACCAGCATCACGCGAACGCTTTGTAAATCTCAGCACAGATCATAAACAGATCTAGATGTTATAAACTACTACTATAAACATTGTTATATTTCTCATATATTTGATGGCATATATTAATAATGAGTAATTTAAAGCCGCCATTTTAATTAAGTAATAGAAGTTATGGAGATATGTTTCGTTTTATTGCTCAATATATAATCTTTGTGATGGAATGGTATTGTATTGGGAATGGGTGCTTGATTATCGTTTATGGTTTTGTGGATAGTTATTTTATTAAATAAATACATAGTTTAAGTTCAGGTTTGAATTCTTTGCAAGCAACAGTGCTTTTGTTACGCCTGATTTACCAGTTTTGCGAATTAAATCCTAAATAATAATACAAATGTGAAAGTGAGCTTGTTTGTTTGTTAGTTACGCTTTGACGCCAAAACGGCTGAATGGATTTAGCTGCAATTTGACAAACAGGTAGCCTGAAACCTGGAGAAAGACATAGGCTACTTTTCATCCTGGATCGCAGACAAGACCACGGGCAACAGCTGGTGTTATATTAATATGGAACTTATCGCTTCTTTTAGAGTCAAAACTACTGACTGATCAAAAACATTTTTAGGTTTAGAGGTTAATTATACTTCGGTCCCTAAATAACAACCATGAGGTGGGCCAGCTTTCAGATTTCGTCAATTTATTCCTGGGGAATTCTGTCCAATATAGAACACAGTTCAATAAACAAAATTGCTCCTAATTGTATCATTTTCAAATATAATTTAGATACCAAAATACAGTTAAAATAATTTCAAAACACATGCAACGTCCTATAAACAACACGAAAATGACATTCATGCATTAAAACCATTATAATTTGCAATAAAACAATACAGAGAACCGGCTGGCTTTCATTCCGTTTAGTTCCCGCTCTAAAAGTGAGATGAAGATGAGCGTATAAACGTCAAATGTTTGAATATAACGTCTGTTAACGTCAGTGTAAATATAAGTGTAATTGACAATAATTATCGTGACCTGCTTGAAAGAGTTACAGCGTAAGTTGTGACAATAGAGAATGGGTGAGATGTCCATGATGGTCCAAAGTTTTTGAGGATGGCATTACAATTAGTAATTCTGGTACACAGTTTACAATTAAAGGAATAATTATTATCGTAGTGCTAAACGGGCTAAGCATTTACTTGCAGAAGAAATTATTTTTTATTTGCTTCATCGACATCGAGTGTCTCTGAATGAGAAAAAGCCTTTGCCTTGCAATAGGAAAATAATAGACTGTTTGTTTTTAGTGCATTTATTGCACGCGTCACAACGCTTCCGCGTGTAAGTGCTCACTCTCGATATGTCGCCTTGTCAAAATTTTCCAACATAAAATCGTTTCACTCTCAATTATAGGTACATGGAATTCATAGGTAGGTTATAAGAGTTCATATAATTTTTATTTTGTTTGACTGTGTAAGTCAATTTATTTTTAATTTTATTATCATTTATTATTGACATAATCTACTCATTACAGTGTTTTTTTATGAGTTGTATTGCAATATGTGGTTAGCTAGACCTCGAAAATTGATTATATTATTCTTACTGGAGCAACCAGCAGCAAGTTCCTCTTAGATGTCACTGCTTGCGGTAGCGTTGGGGGTCGGGTTGCCTCCTTCCCTCAAATATGGCGAGGGTCGTAATGGCTGACCTTTGCGTTATGAACAGACAGCTGTGCTGCTGAGGAGTTTGTTGCGCCACTTCTTCTTTCCAGCTAAAGCACTAGGAAGTGGTGAAGGATGGGCGTTTTGGGGGACTGTCTTATGTAATTTGACGTTCGGAAAGTGCTGATACTCAGCCTAATTTGAATAAATGACTTATGATTTTGATTTGATTTTGATTTTGATATAAGCAGGTTTAAAAAACTAGAGAGTTGACCTTATAGGATAAATGTTTTATTTAGAAAAATATACCTCGATAAATATTTAAAAAAAATATATATATATATATATACGTAGTGCTTTCTGTTTGTCGTCACGTCGTCACACAAAATGGATAAATCTAAATCTTCTTCTATAAGCTTTCTTTCCTCTTTCAGATCAGCCCCATTGATTTGCGTTATCAAACTCATAACCGTTCAAAAGATATTAACAAAAATCGATGAATTTTCTTAGATTTTATTTCCGTTAATTTTATTTTCAACATGTTTTTCTGTATGTGAGGCGTGCAGTAGATCTTCCAAAATTTTCAAAGTTATGGTCATGTATTGAGGATTGTATTTAGCAGTGATTCGTCAAATCAGTCCTAAATAGAAATGGACTAAAATAAAACAGCATTGAGCATAATAAAACAATTTAACCAGAAGGCTATAAATCCCTTAGCTGATTCCAAACCCAAGAACCACCAGCACTTAAGGCTCTTCCAATCGGCAATGCCAAAGAAATTCCAATATTTGCTCAAAGAATATTTACGAGCCCCGCTATCGGTACACATCCAATATGCCATAAGTCATCCCAGTGACGGGAACACATTACTAATTAAAGCCCAAAGTTGATTGCAAACGATACTGGCGATTTAATTAATATTTTGAAAGAAAGCCGCTCATAAAACGCTTGTAAGTGTGATGGATTTACGATTGGCTAACCATGCAACTTCTAATTTATTTTGTTGTCTATTGTTAATTAATAAAATATGCTTTTTTCAATATTATAATTGTAGCATACACGGTTCTTGTTAGACCTTTAAATGTGTTGTAATTATTACCACCCACGCTAAATTGCTAAATTGATTCGCTCTCTGTGAACAATTTTGACTAAATTCATATGACTCTCATATCAAACCTGAAAACATTACACAGATAATTATTGTTTTGCAAAGTTGAGAGAGATTAGTAGTACCTGTCAACTTTTTAAGTGAATGTTATAATATTACCAAAAGGAATAAATTTTAGAAGCAATTCATTTGTAAATAATGATAGAAGGAAGAAATAAAATAAACACTTCGCCTAACAGTCATCGATTATATCAAAAAAACATCGTTCATCTCAACATATTCTCAATCTCTCAGCTTTTTGGCATCAAAACTCCGTTCCGCTTCGTTCTATTTAATTAAAGCCAATGAAAATCGTGAAGACGACCACAAAAGATAAATTTGTTGTGTATAGATAACGATAGAGATTTCCGTGAGGTTTAACAAAGCGTTTTGGTATCAAATCACACAATTAGACGATCGACTGTATGGATCGGCGGCTGCTTTGTCGGTGTCTGTCATTGGTTGGTTGGCGCCACCTAGGACCAGAGAACCGGTGCTGTGTTTAAATTTATTTTTGTTTAAATCTTTTAAAGTCACACTTCTTAAGAAAATATTTGCATGATATTATAACTATATTTAAATAAATAACGTTACTTTTCTTTAACGTAAGAATTTTATTTCTAAATGATTAGAACATAACAATAAAACTTTTTTTTATATTTAAAGAAAATTGTGGCTAAACGTTTTATTAAAATGTGGTTTCGTTCCGTTATAAACGCCACTTTAATCAAAATTATCGTTGTTGTAGCTAAATTAAACTATTTAATAGGTTTATTAGAATTCCAAAGCAGAAAATATTCGCTCTATGAACATAAGAATTATTAAAAATTATACACATGTTTTTGATATTTTTCTATTTTGCATTATATTATCAGCTTTTATTGAAAATAAAATGCCATATTGATTTTCTTTGTCACATACTACCCACACATTAGCCAACAAAGAATAAATTTAATGTATTTTTTTATTTATAGATACTAGCCCGTAAATGAGGAACCATTTACCTAAAAATACCAATAACAATACCAGCGTCTTGTTGTCCTACTGCAGGGCAAAGACCTCTTCTCATACGGAGAAGGAATGAGCATTGAGCATTGATCCCAACGCTTGCTCAAAAAAAATACCCAAACATTTTCGAATCACTTCCTCAAAACCAATTAGAAAGAAAGAAATAAATATTTATTTGGGACACGCACAATAAATACAAAAAGTAAAAAAAGGAGCATTTAAAACTAACCTTCTAATAAACAAAAAACAACAAAGAAAATCAATAAAAATGACTTGTGCAACGCCAAAAGGGCTCCTATCTCAGCATAATGCTGCGATATTTAAAAAATAAATACCGC
Organism: Atethmia centrago; assembly: GCA_905333075.3. Lineage (NCBI taxonomy): Eukaryota > Metazoa > Arthropoda > Insecta > Lepidoptera > Noctuidae > Atethmia > Atethmia centrago. Next base: position 2,401,294 of record HG995378.1, on the reverse strand, counting down.
AGCGCTGGTATTCTGATAGGGCCTGAATTACACCGCAGGACCAAAGTGGAGTACACCAGCGCTGTTTGCCGTCACCCGGCCATGGACAACCGCTGTCGTCTCAAAGGAATCACAATGATCAACGTCATGACTCTGCAGTTTCGTCTGCTTGCACTGCCGGCGGGGTAGCGTGGTGATACCGGGCTAATGAAGTGCTAAACGTAGTTTACAGGACTGATTTGCTTATAATAATAAATAATAGCAGCCTATCATTGTCCGACTGCAGGGCAAAGGCCTCCTGTCTACAGGCACGAGCATTGATCACCACGATTGCTCGAGACGACTTAGCGATTTCAGACTTATATCAACTGTATGTAGTCCGGGTTCCCTCACGAAATTTTCCTTCACCAATGTCAATGGCCAAGATACTCAGTTATACGTATCTGTAGTCACACATACACATACTCACAATTACACACCACACAGAGCTGCTATTACTTTATAAGTCACTAGATGCACCCCGCGGTTTCACCCGCATAAGTTTTGACCCCGTGGGTATATCGGGATAAAAAGTAGCCTATGTGTTATTCCTGGTTATAAACTATCTGTGTGTCAAATTTCATCCAAATCCGTTTAGTACTTTTTGCGTGAAAGAGTAACAAACATCCATCCATCCTTACAAACTTTCGCATTTATAATATTAGTAGGATTCTTCTTTATAAGTCAGCTCTTTATTCCAAAAAATCAGTACCTACTTAATTTTAATTTTTACAAAGTCTCAATATTGTTAACTATCAATTAAGGGAAGGAGCGAGACAAACCCAACGCAAGTATTATTAATTACTTACTGGGGCTGTTTCATTCACATTTGTAAATGTTTGAGACAGAATAAACATTATTTTTATTTATTTTTACTATACCTATGTACTAATGTCAGTTAATAGGGAACGAAGGACCATTTTGAGGATTTAGATAGAACGTGGAAAGCGGGCTTTAGGACTCGTAGGTACTCAAATAAAATCATTTGTTCGCATAAAATGGGTTTTATTATCTTCCCTGACTGAAGCAAGGCTTCATCCCTGCTTTATTCTGTTTGACAACCACACAATCTATCGAGCTCTAATTAGCATAATGCAGAAAATCTATGTTTAATAATAAAATCATTACTTGCTATGTGCAAATGATGCAATTTTGGCGAATGCTATGTCCGTAATTCTACATGCTTTTCAATCAAGAAATTTGAAACAAATAAAATAATTAAGCTGGTAGGTACTCAAACTTTCAATCACAAAAAAGGCTCTAAGCATCTCTTTTCTCTTAATCACCATACAGGCACAACTCACAATGATTCCATCATTTTTTATACGTCGTCAATCACCATTGGACACTCTTGATTCACCATTGATGATTTTTAATTGCTATTCATACAATTCTGTATTTTTTTTCACAATTAAAACTTTTGTGTGGGCCCCTACCATGAGTTGCAAAATTGACGATCGATAATTTCTCTCGAAAAACATTCGGTTCGATGGTTTCGTTGTTTTGGTCGATTGGTTTTCTATTTTGGAAGTAGTGTAGGATTGTTAATGTTGTCTTGTGTTATGGGAAAAATAATATAATTGTGTAAGTTACAGTCTGAGTAGGCAAGGGAATGAAATGAGGGCTGAGTGCAGTCGTTGAACTAAATCTTGTTGATTTTATATTGAACCTAAAAGTTTCTAAAAGCTTGTTAGTAAAAAAAATGTTTTATAGTCATGTTTCAGTGTTCCCCATGCTTGCAGTCGAAGGGTAGGTCAATGTACAAGTTCATTTTTATTTAAAAAAAGACCGGCCAAGTGCGAGTCGGACTCGCACACGAAGGGTTCCGTACCATTATCTATAAAAACGAAAAAAATCATGTCTGATGTATGGGAGCTTCCTTAAATATTTATTTTATTCTGTTTTTTTAGTATTTGTTGATATAGCGGCAACAGAAATACATCATCTGTGAAAATTTCAACTGTCTAATCATCACAGTTCATGAGATAGGTACAGCCTGGTGACAGACAGACAGACAGACGGACAGCGGAGTCTTAGTAATAGGGTCCCGTTTTACCCTTTGGGTACGGAACCCTAAAAATTACCCACACAGTTCCCATTTTGGTAATAAAAGATCTTTCAACACTACCAGGAAAACTGCAAAAAAGATGCAGTAACATTAATACAATACAAACATTGAAAATTAAAACTTTAACAGCGATCCCAGTCGCCTGGCTTCTAGTCCCAAAAAGAGTTTAGAATTATTTTTCTATTAAGTATTGTATTCCGTTTGGAAACAGATGTTTACAACAATAACGCACTCCATTATTTTTGCTGCCAAGATTTGTGAAGTCATTGCGCTAATCGATTTTAAGACAGCGACGTATTCTGCCCACTTTGTATGGCGAAATTAACGAATTATAGTCTTATAGAAAAAATATTGTGAATTGCTTGTGTATCTTGATAGACGTTGACATTCGATTCTGATCCTGATTAATTGATGGAAGAAGAAATGTCTCCTTACAGTCCGATGCCCCTTTAAAAGTAACTCTGTCTCATCGCCAAAAACCAACATTAATTTCGAATTTACTGTTAAAATGAGGTGGGTGTAACTTAATGGTGTTACACAGATGCTTTTCTAAGTTTAAAAGAAAACTATTGATTGCCACATATGCATCACAGACTGCCTTACCTACCGATAACATACAATTCAATACGATACAACGGAACATCACTTTATAGAATCATCAAACCCGCTTAGCCAATTACAGCTTGTTTAAATAACCAAACACAGTATAAACCAATTTGTCTAATAACATTAGCCCGATAGTATCAACACAAGCTAATCTTCTAAGAAGCTGTACGCTCAACTCTTCGCGTCAGGTGTGAGCTGTGCCGTCAACACGAACTCGGCACAAGTCGGCACTACCTCGGATCGTCGTGACTCGACGACTCAACCCTGTTGAGCGCTAGGGGGTGCATGTAAGAGGTGACGGGAGGGATAGTCCTGAGGTCGGTTTTGAAGAGCAAGACAAAAGAGTACCTAACGGCTTGATTGTTTAGGTAAGGATAAAATATTTTAGTCACCTGCGTAAGCCTGTATAATTTAAAAGAGATGCAGCTATATCAGAGTTTAACATTATGCTTTAGCAGGTAGAGAGAAGGCCTGTGGAGGAAAAAAGGTGGTCAATTAATGAATTAATGTTTGAAATTATTGCTCTAATAAATGCTTCAGTGAGTACTGTACATTTATACATCAAGCCAATTACATGTAAAAAACACAAATATTGACATAAATCTTTCATCGAACACGCTCACCTAGAAAATCCTCAATCCCTCAAACTCATACACACCCTTCCGTTAAGTGACGATGATCCACAAAAACGAATGAAGTGCGATTTTATTAACACTACGCTTCCAATTCGTATAGAAAAAATATAACACTGACTATAACAAATGATGTTGTTTGCCAGAAAAGGCCCTGAAGAAAGGCCTCAGAAAGGCCTGGAGTGATGTATTATGGCCTGGCCCATTGATGAGACGTGACGTCATCGGTTTTGGATCAGATGGTGAAAGATGGTTGCTGAGATTTGACTTGAGTGCTCCTTTTGAGTTGAACTAGTTGCTGTGACTTGAATGGTGGTGTCAGTATTAGATATGATGTGTGGATGTAACTGGGATTTGATTTTATGTTTGGAAGTTTTTGAAACAGAACGAGATTGTTGCTAAGTTGAACTTGAGTGGATGAAAATCTAAATATTAAAAAAGAAACAGACAATTTATTGAATCCACTTTCGATTGGCATTTAAAACGATTTATGAAACATCGAAATATTTTTAAATAACACTCTCTAGGTACCTATAATGCTTTCAATGGCGCAAATACACAAAAAAGCTAATTAAAATCCAAACTCTAGATCTATAATTATTTCATTTTTAATTTAGTTTCACCCAAAATTAAACCGAATACCGTCGATCGTAATTCGTAGGTGAATTTGTCACAACACTAGATGCCATGTGATCGGGTACAGACGGCGGCGGCGGAATGTGCTGAGTCACACCGCTTAGGGGAACACCCCTGTTCAAGTGGCGTTTAGGGGTCGGGGTGATTTCTATACTGTTGATCGAGCAACGGAATTGATTGTTGAGTTGATGCAATGTTATTTGAAGTATATTTTAGGAGAGTTTATACTGGGGCAGAAATGAAGTAAAATAAAAAAGCCATGCGCCTATACAATCGAATCTCAAATACTTAATTCCCATTTTGCTTGACCAAATGTGAGAAAAGGCCAGAAAGTTAAAAGAGGCTCATTTATTTTAAAAAGTGCACAAAAAGCGAAGGTACATCATTAGAAGGTCAATAAGTTTTTAGAGGATACATTTAGTATTCCCCTAAAAAATATATTACCTACTAAATAATATAATTTCTATTTTACGATTTCTCGTAGCTGTTCTAAAAATACGAGAAATTAAATTATCGCTATAAAAATAGATAGATATTGATATCAATAAAAATAAATTGTTAGCAGAAATGCACCTTTAAGATGAGATGTAACTTGATTCATTTTAAACAATCTGTATTTTATGACGTAAATATTTTTAAATACATTCTTATTCAAATAAGTAGTAGATTTTAGATATTCGGAAGCCACTGGAATGTCGATTATATTATAGAACCGGTACGAACAGTAGTAGTTATTATAAAAAAAAAATACTATTACATTCATAAAATAATGACCCGCGGCAAACTTCAATAAAAAAATAATGTCAAATGTAACTCATTATGAAATTTGTAAATGACAACGTTCAATAAATTCATACTGATAAATTAAATAGATGAACAAATTAGAAACCCCATTGGAGTTAATGCCAATATTGGTAAAATAATACAAATAATAATAACGATAATTTTATGGACATTATTAATAAAACCGCAATTTTCATCTTTTATTGCCATAAACTAGCGATCGAGCAGCTATTTGTCAATTACTAATTATTGAATTATCATAACTTCTTGTTAATTTGGAAGCCAGCCGCTAAATATCTTAGAGCCAGTCGGGTTTATTAATTTTACAAGACAGTGTTATGAATATAATATAATTAATAAAATAATAGCGTTATATCAAAATAGAGTTTTACGACACTACTAAAATTCACAAAACTGTGAAAGATGATGCCGTCAACGATGTCTTGCAGTAAGTACCAATGGGACGAAATGACATTGAAATTGTTTATAATTGATTTACATAAAAAATTACAATGTAGGGTCTTAAACTAGAGGTATAATTGGATTCTACCTGAGCTAGAAATAAACCTGTATCTCACACACAAGTGCTAATACATAAATATTATCTAAGATTCCTTAAACAAATACAAATACGAAATGAGATTCTTGATTATTTCTTTTGTCTAAGTTCAGTAGAAAGACAATAGCATCTGGATGATACTGATAATAGTTATCCTCTTTTTTCAACTTTATGAAGTATAAACATCCGTAGAAATACTTCAAAACCGACTTTAATTTTCTTTCTATGATATTTTAGTTATGTTATGTACGTTACTTCGTAAATTGATTAAAAGTGTCATTTAGTTGCTTAAAGCACATGTCACAGCACTAATTACCGTACTGACACTTAGCGGTAACCTTTAGTGCATAGCTACTGTGAGCGCACGCGTGTCGGTAGCAACCAGCAGGCTTTGTGGTGACGTGACCAGATAACAATGATAGTAAGACATATAATACTTAACTATTTCTAATAAATATTATTCGTACACTGCCAAAAATATCACTTTCAGTTTGTCGAAATTGGCAAAGAAAAACTCTTAACTAATCAAGTAATCACAGATCATGGTACTGATAAAACTTCAAGATAATCAAATAAGCAGTAAACACCCTTTGCACTACCTATCTACAAGAAAAACACCGTCACTAAATATTACAATACATACCTCACCCAACAACAAAGACTAGTTTTCAGAAAAATATCCACAGAACCCAAAACGCATCTAACAATAGCGTCCCTCCCCTAGCCGCATAAGGGCTAGAGGTCAACGCGGCGCCTCCGTCAACCTGTTGGACATCCAGACACGGACGCGGCGATTAATGCGTCCCCACACTATGATATATCGATACCATTCGCGGCCACTTCACTCTTACTTCGATACCGGTTTTTTTGCGATCTTAGATTGCGTGTGCTGTTTATGTATGATGTAGGTCCAGGGTGTACTGTACCCTGCCGGGGTCGCGGGAAGGTACTTATGGGTCACCGAGGCCCCCGCAACACAGGCAACAGGAAGGAATACGGGTGGGTTTTAGTCAGTAAGAGTCTGACACACCCTCCCGCTCCGCCCAGAGCGGGAGAAGTTATTTGATGATTTCCCACCAAAAAAAAAAAAAGGTTTTACTGTACACATTTGCTATTGGTATGTAGCTGAAGTCATCACTTAGAAAAAAAAACATTTTTAAACAATTAATGCGGTATTAATTTCTACGCTCTTCACAAAAAGTAGCTGATTTAGACACTAACTACTCCCAAAATAAGAAACCTGTGAATTTACCTGCGCATTCTTAAAGAAGATACTATTGGTCGTTTGTATTCAAATAGGCTTCATTGTATGACTGACGATGATGTTATTACAATTAACAATAATGGTAACGATGAAAATGGTAAATAATTTCCCTGCCTGTAGGTATCATATCCTTGTAAGCGTGACTAAGTTTAAATTAAATTAGTAACGCCAACTAGGAAGGTGGCTATTGGGCATTTGTGATCGAAGACTAGGGACAAGACACATTCGTCCGGTACATAAGGAAACTTGTGCCTTGAACCTACCAACCAAGCTAATGTTTATACTTATTTAACATTAATAATTATGTAGATGCCTATTGCAATCTAACACCCAATACAAGCAAGTGGCCATCTCTGAGTAATGGATATCCTTGCATCGACTCCAGCGATATTCTATTCATTATGATAATGAATTAGTTACAATAACAATTAACAGCCTGTTCTATAGAAAGGTCATGTTGAAGTAATTGACAAACCTAACCTATTTGAAGTGACACATGGCTGTGGTATGTAGAAGCTCGAAATTGTGTTAAATATCTGCTGCTGTATTCAGCATTACAAGTTTATTTAGCCTTTAGTTTTGTAGTTTTAAAATCCCACACTGGGCCCGCGTGGTGCAATACGGCCAATGCAATGCAATGCACTCCCTCTCACCGAGAGGAGGCCTGTGTTGCAGCAGTGGGAATATTATAGGCTAACTATGCTAGATCAAACTAAGAACATTGTTCAACGGTCAAATCCAGACCATATCAATGACGCGGATTTGAATAAGGCGTGATTCACACTCGTTCGGGTCGGCGCACATAAGATTCGGCAGTATTTGTTGAAAAACAAAGCCGACCTGAAGTAATTACTACAAATATTCGAATTTGCTGCCTGGCTGTGCCGATTAATGCCGACCCGAGCAAAGCCAAACTTAATGGATTAATTTAGGGAACTGATTTATAAGTACCTATAACACAAAACTTAAATAATCAGACTGACGTTCACCAGATCAAACAAATTAAAATGGTGTCTAAAATCAAAGCATGCAAATGAAAACCAGCTCTATTGTATTAGCTGACCGCCGTTGACGATCCAAATTGCGTTCAATGATTGACGGCTTATTATTTGGCCAGACATGACGGCAGCCGCGGCATACATAAACGACTATAAAACATACAGAATCTAATACCTGAACGGTAAACCTACAGAAGATTCATATAGAAATCAAAATGGTAACTAAGCCGCACCAGATTCAGTCCCTAAACAAATAAAACGTAAACACTGGAACAGCTCCTAGATTTTCTTTTATCTTTATTTTCCTGCATTTTGGTGCGTTTACCAACCAGTATCTAAGTCTGATTTCGTCTACGTTCTGAGACAGATGTCAGACCGAACGAAGTGGGGATGAAGACAAAGAATGCAGACCTTTTCACCTTGTCAGACTAACAGTTGGAAAGAGAGAAAGAATATGGAACTAACAGTCGGAATTATAGAAAAAGAGAAAATCGCTCAGCCACCCCGCTTGTGGTTTCGACAGGAAGTCGGGACCGCTTCAAGCTGTTACCAAGCCTTGAATAGAGTTCGCCTTCTATCTCTCCACTGTTGCTTTGCTAGCATATGTTGAAAATATTCAATTTGTATATGAATAGAAAATGTAATCGAAAACATTGCATCATTTATCTAAATGCAACGAAACTAAATATTTGAATTACACAGATTTGTACAATTGAACAGGGTGTAGATACAAAAGAACTATAGGACAGTTTAGAGCTAATTTCACTTTGGTTGACCGTCACCGTATTGACGGAGTGACTGTCGTTAAAAGTGAAAGTTTTAAATTCTTCAGTAACAAGTTTTGTACGAAAAGTTATTTATTGTTTCCTCGTGTCATCGCCAGCCATGTCAAAAACTCACCAAAAACCTAATCAACTGAAGTAAAAAAAGAATTTAACCAGTCACAAAGCCCACTAACCATAATTGTCATCATGCCATAATACAACGAAACTTTGTGTTAGTGTTGTGATATCAATTCATTCGATTTGAAACATAATAGTGACGTACCAATCGGCAATTAACATAAAATATAATTTATTGCCGATATATCGACGCTTCGGAACAATTACCGATTATGATGCAAATTTTAATGACCTCTATTACAGTTTTGTTTAATTAATAAAAAACGTACCGAAACGAATTTTACGGTTCACGTGTGGCTTTTTATAAATGGAGGAAGTAACAAAATTTTAAGGTATCTGTTGAAACTGGCAATATTAGACACAATTTGTGAAAACGTACCCATTTTATAGAAATAATACGAAGGGAATTTCAGAGTTGAATTAATTCTATAAAAGACTGGTAATAAAACAATACTCTCCCTCCGGACCAGTCAGGTAAAAATAAATTATTTAAAAAACAAAAAACCCGACTGCAAAAACACATAACTGAAAAGGGAAAAACAAGCATTATAATCTATATAATTTTGGTATCGCAGGCGGGCACAATCAAAAGTTACACCATATTTCAGGTTATTCTGTCCCCGCCTGCAAGACCAAAATTATATAGATTATAATGCTTGTTTTTCCCTTTTCAGTTATGTGTTTTTGCAGTCGGGTTTTTTGTTTTTTAAATAATTTATTTTATTTCAAGCTTTTTAGTTTTATTAATATATATATTTGAAAATTACTCATTACTAGCTTTTATTTGATACCAATATTGTTGCAATTAATTAAAAAAAAACTTCCCCTCCTTTTTTTTGTATTTGCAGATGCAATTTATAAATATTATGTAGCCTATGTCACTCCCACAATTAAGACGAATCTAACGACATCTCATACGTTAAAATCCATCAAGCCGTTTAGGCTACAGAGCGTGCCAAAGAAATAGACATACATACATACATACATACATACATACATACATACATACATACATACATACATACATACATACATACATACATACATACATACATACATACATACATACATACATACATACATACATATATACATACATACATACATACATACATACATACATACATACATACATACATACATACCAGTGGCGGTACCTTCATATAAGCCCAAAAGCCCGGCGGCATGCCATACTAAAATGCTCGATAGAGAATTTATTGTACCTAACCAGTAGATACATACGTAGATACGTAGGTACCTACATACTCAGTCGAAAACTGAACTTTCTTTTTTTGAAATCGGTTAAAATTTTATTCGGCTTGCGTTATTTTCACACCCTAGGCACGCCACTGATACATACATACATACATACATACATACATACATACATACATACATACATACATACATACATACATACATACATACATACTCTCGAAAAACATTACCCTCCTGAGGCAGTCGGGTAAAAACAAAGTAGCTAATTATCAGAAGGAGAAGTGACAAATAAGGCTTTGGAAAAAAGGGAGCTAAGGGATACCGAGATGGTAGGACAGACAATATTCAATACCACGTCCCATATTATACAATCTTGATAAGGTTGTATAATGTTGGAGTCAAAATACCAAGTGCAGATGCTTATCATGGAAGTAATGTTACAAGGTGAAGTTCTACGAAGGTATAATGACAACTACTCTACCTTCAAATATTTCACATATTTAATTCTTTACCTAATCGCAGTGTCCAAGGAATTCGTAAGGTCCCGTTCTTTAAAAAAAAAATACAAACTATCTACAACAAATTACATCCAATTAAAATATTTAATGAAATTATCAATAATTAGCTCAGCCAATTACCATCCAGGTGTGAAAGTCACCACATACCATCAATTACCAAGTATTTTTTTTATGCAGCCCATGTCCTTACAGGTCCAAAGTTTCAAGCATTAGTATGCGATGTACGACCGACATTATTTGCATATCGATAAAGGTTAACAATGCAATTACGCGTGTCGATACTCGATAAACAATAAAACAAAATCGACAGCACTAAGTTTCAGCGGTTTTAGTGGGGACGCTTTTTTGGTCGACTCGTAGTCGTGTCGTTGGTCGAAAGTTTTTGCTATACAGGGTATAACGATATGGTGTATTTGTATGCTTATTAACGTCTTTTATATGGAGATGTTCTCTTCCAATGGATTAGTCGAATGAGCATTTTAAAGTCGACAGTTTGACATCGGCTTCGTTGCTATATGAACGACGGTTAAGTGAAACTTTTAGACAGATTACCACTTATTGGAACAAATCAAAATGTGATTGATATAATAAAACGATATTAACAAAAGAAAACAATACAGAAAACTTTAGTTATTTAGCGAAATAAGGAAAATCATTCCAAATTTAGTTTTCAGATCGGTTACTGGCAAAAATATCTGTATAGAGCTCTTCATTCAAACGTGAAAATCATAAAATCGTGTCGCACTCGTCTCATCATCTGCCTAGCCTTCCCAACTATGTTGGGGTCGGCTTCCAGTCTTACCGGATACAGCTGAATACTAGTATTTTACATGGAGCGACTGCCTATCTGACCTCCACAACCCAGTTACTGGGTAACACGATACCCCTTGGTAAGACTGGTTGTCAGACTTTCGAGCTTCTGACGACCCGTAACGAAAATCGTCAAAGATCTACAAATGACAGCCGGGACCAACGCAACGGCTTAACGTGCTTTCCGCGGCACGTGTCGCACTCGTCTCATGACCTTAAAATAATATCGAGGTATTCATGAGCCATCCGCATTGGACATGCAATATTTACATCTAAACACTACAACATTCACGGTAAGTAAACAATAAGTCAGAAACCACTATTATTACAATAATGTTCCTATTAAATTATGTTAAAAACTTACTTTACGGTATGCGGTTAACTATTTTAATTTAATATAATGTAATTTAATTACCAATAAAATTGTGTTGAGATTTATCTACAGTAAATTATATTCTTGAGCTTAGTTTTAATTACTTTTTTATATCATTTACAGGTGAAAAGCTACGATGCATTGCTAAAAAATGTAAAGTATTTTGAGAAATATTAAGAATGGGAAGTCTGTTTCGAAATATTAAACCAATGAACAAAGATACGTACTTATATCTTATATCAAAGTAGTTTTTTTGCTTTGAGTTTGGTGTTGCATTAGAATATAATTGAATATTTATAAAAAAGTATCTATACAACATACGAGTACCTCTCGGGCGATGCACTCTTGTGAGATACTCTATTGCAGCTCTGTTGGTACCTAACTACCTTGTGATTTGAGCCCTTATATCTGTCACCGTATAATTATGAACTTCGTTAGTTTATAATCTATCGATATTATTTCCGTTAGATTATAAACTGTCACAAATTGTGAACTGCAACAAACCATTTACAATTTAACGCATTATTTTTGAATAATCTATCCATGGGAAACCGACAGATTGTGATCTGGTATCAATCTCAATACTCAATACTCAATATATTTATTGCTTTACCATAATGTGTACTTAGGTGGTAACTATATAATTGAGATCATTATGGACCCTGTAGGGCACAGCAAGAGGGTAGGAGAGAGGAAGCCGCGTTTTAGGAGATTTAACTTTCATATACTCGAAGTCAGGAGATCGCTAAATATGATACTAACAATTCGCCTATCTACTATTTATTTATTTATTATTCTATCTGAAAAAGTACTTAAATATTTTAAACTAATTTTATATACCTGTACATATGTATTATAATGCTGTTTATTTTTTGGTATAAATTGTTTTTCTTTGAATAATTATTTCATTTCATTATTATTATCGTTATATTAATATATTTTAAACATACCTACAAGTTGCGTGATTATCATTAATTGTTGTTATGAATTATTTTTATTAAGTATATTATTTATTATTATATTAGTAATTTCTTTAACATATACAAATTACATTATTATTAATATGTTTTTTCCTATTATTTATGTTTATCATTTAAATATTCGTCTAAGGAGTAATAACATTTGTTTAACAGTAATTATAAATATTAAGTTTATTTATAAATATATTTAACTTTTCTTCTTTCTTTATTACGTCAGGCAGTTTATTATATATTTTTATAAACATTACGTAGGGACTTGTAGAATGTATTTTTAGCTTGGATTTTGGTATGTTTAGCCTAGATCGGTACCTAAGTGTGTACTGTGATTGGATGTCTTCGCGTTTTGTGTAGAAATCTTGATGCTTACGGACAAATTTACATGTTTCTAAAATGTAAATACTGGGGAGGGTTAGAATATTGTGTTTTAGAAAATAGGGTTTGCAGCTGTCAGTTTGATCAATATTTACCAAGATCCTAACTAATTTCTTTTGTAGGGTGAAGAGTGTCGGTGCATCTGTACTATTGCCCCAGAGAGTTACGCCGTAGCTAAGCCATGCATTGGCATACGCATAATCTTGCCTGCCTAGCTGCGAGCAACTTGGAAGTAGCGCTCGCTCGGCTCGCGCGCTACAGCTCTAACTTGCTAGCTTGGTCACAGTTCTAACCTCACCTAACTCATTTCACCCAGTTCACAATTTTTTTGCAGTTTATAATGTAACGTAATTAATACAGATAGATTATTTAAACTAACGGTTCTCACAATCTTACGGTGACATTTCTATAGATATGCCTCTTCGTTTCGTACTTGATAATAGTTCATTCCTCATCAGCGAAAAATTGGCATACCCGACCTTTTACAACACTCCGTCTTTGCCCCCTCCTTCGCTGGACTAAAGGTTCTATTTCTCGATCTGTGCCCAGGCAATTAGAATATTTCTCGCAACTTCATCCACCTGTATAGCTACTGATAACCTCTGACTGCAATCACCAATCCCGTCTCTGACCTCGGCTCGCAGGGCTAGCCCGTATTCTCTCACAATCGGTTAACCCTTAAATGTCACCGGTGTCAATAACGTCACATCGACGACAGACGAAACATTACTGACATTTATTATTCTATACGGCCTAGTGGTCTAATGGTACCGAACATAAGGTCCTGGGTTCGAGTCCTAGGTCTGGCAGTTTTATTGAGACAGTCAATAGGAATTTCTGGATTTTTACCCAGTAAGTGACAAAGACTTCGTCTTTTATTACACAGGACTTATAGACGACTACCGAGATGACGATTAATACTTCGACCCCAAATAAACTGGGTTAAGGCCTTTTTTTTTTTGGGTGGGAAGTCATCATATAACTTCTCCCGCTGTGGGCGGAGCGGGAGGGTGTGTCAGACTCTTACTGACTAAAACCCACCCGTATTCCTTCCTGTTGCCTGTGTTGCGGGGGTCTTGGTGACCCATAAGTACTTTCCCGCGACCCCGGCAGGCATCAGCCCTAGTGGACCCCTACCTTTGTGCTGACGACATCTCTTTGAGGCGCGCGTGGAATACAACGCGCCGTCGACCCGGGCCTGGTCCTTACCCGACGGTGAGCTACCCATTGCTCACCGTTGGGTTAAGGCCTGGAGGATGATATAGATGGTAATGTGTGGTACTAAACACTTCTGCCTAACTCTCTGTAAAATAAAGGCGAAATGTTAAGTTATGTAATTAATTTTAAAAAAAAACCGTCTGACCCATTTTTTGCTTCAATATCGATCTATTCGTATCGCCCGATCACTGATCCAGATCTCTTCAATGCCAGACATGACGTTTGATTGACAGATTGACGGACAAACACGCTGATTGGATATAATTACGATGCATATTTTGTTAATAAACAATTGTCTGAACATTTACTGTTTAAAGCTATCCTATTGGACGCTGATAAAGTTGAATTTCGTATGGTTGCAGAGAAAGAGTAAGTTGGTGAAGTATCCTTAGAAATTATTAGTCGTGGCGGTAGGTTCGGTATTTGAAATCATTGTGTTGTGATGGGATCAAACAAGATCCTTATTCAAGTCAGTTTGCGGTTAATCAAAGCTGATGTTGGATGAAAAGGTTATAGTTACACAGCAATGTTGATAGTCTAGTCAATGTAGTACTAAATTGACTGTTAAAAAGTGCTATTAGCGGGTTGACTTCCGTTTTGTTTTCATCGCCAAAGTTTTATTTTTTGAGTTCTTTCTTTCTCCTAATGTACAGTGTCCAATTTTAAAAGGAAAACACTTGTTACGCGCATTACATGATAGTTGTGTCATAGGAAAACTAACACGATTACACATGTCAGCACGTCAATTTCTATTATTTTGGCAAATGGTGTAAATGTCACGAAAGGTAGCACTTTATTTGCCAATAATAGCAACATTTTGCAACAGCCCACTCGGCTTATTATCGTCTTCTACTTCTTTCTTCCCTGACCTCGTTTTATTTATTTAATAATAATAAATAAATATTTATTAAAAATACAAATAAAAATACAGGTAAAATACAGTATAACATAACATCACGCTTTGTTTCCCCGAAGGGTTGGGCAGAGGTGTACCTGTAGTACACCCACATTTTGCCAATTATGTTTAAGTCCCATGTAAGAGGGCGAGCCTATTGCCATCAACCGGGCACAAATAGAGAGAAATTACAGATGGAAAAAGCCAATAACACTTTGCCCGACCCGGGAATCGAACCCAGGACCTCATGCTCAGCAGTAGCGCTTCCGACCACTAGTCCAACTAGGCAGTCAGAAAATACAAAAAACAGTAAAAAATGGTAAAATACAATATAAATCTTAGAAATAATGTATGTATTACAAAGTATGATGCCTATGCCTAGACTGATATTCAGCTGCATCTGGTTAGACTGGAAGCCGACCCCAACATAGTTGGGAAAATGCAGGCAGATTAAATTAAAAAAGGAAAAAACGAAAAAAAGAAAAAAACAATCTGCACACACAAAACGCACATTACAAAAATTAACGTAAAATTCACACATACAAAGTAGCTAAAAGCCTCGTAATCAACCCATATAAGTTTGAAAATCCTGTCGATTACGTAATTTACAAAGTATGATAACTGGTAGGGTAAACCTGTATCACAGGCGGCATGAGTTCTTACAATTACTATTAGGACAGCTGATTTCTGAACAATATTTAACATAAGTTTTAAGAATAGTGACTTATTTAGTCAATTTACTATGATATAATTTACTAAAACACTAATAATTAAGGTCTTAAAACATGTAGATAAATCAATTTCTAAAGCGGTCAGCAACAAGCAATATAGAAGTCTGGCCTTGAGTATGTCGCTCTACGTACCCCCCCCCCCCCCCCCCTCGTATATTCTGTATTCTGCTATTTTCCTAGCAGGGCGTCAGCGTCTCCCGTTTTGTGATCACTGGCCTTTTCAAAGCGTGAGCAAGTTGCACATTTCGGAATGTCGGTTTTCTTCGCGCAGCCGGACATTGAATGATCTGCGTCACCACAGTGACCACACGTAGAAATGATTTCTCGGCAAGTTTTTGCGTCATGGTCATATTGTTGGCATTAATAACTCCTTGTTACCAATGTAAAGTGTTAGTCCCTGAAAGGACGGGGCGTCCAATTTATAAAAAAAAAACCTTAATTGAGTGGTTTACGCATATTGGCTGAAAATTAAACAACAAGTCGTAGCATCTCTGTTCCCCGATTTGTACTTAATTTTATCAAGGTCATGAAGGATTCCAAGGACATCGGTGCTAACTTGTTAGCTACGTTTTGATCGAATATGCACTTGAACACCTCATTTTCAGCCAAGAAGTCGGCACTCCTACAACCACGATCTGAGGTTTGCGCTTGCTGGGTTCATCGGCGGTAAGTCCAAGTCCAAATGTAGAGAGCTGGACTGCGTGCTTCAGTTTATGAACTCCATTTTCTGTTTTCCGGACACCACGAATGCGCAGCTTCATTTGCTCGGATCCTATAATTTTTGCACTTGCTCTTTCGTTTCGTCACTTGGTTTAAATTTATCATTGGGATAGATGGCAACAGAGATTACGTTATTGAGTCAGAAATCATTTTATCCTTTTTTCGCCGAATCTGCATAATGTATTTATTTATTTATTTCCCGCAAAACAAGAGTCTTTTATCATCTGCTTGCATGAGCTCCGAAATATGTTCCGTCAGGTCACGCTTTTCTTGAAGGGCATCAACCATGCTATACCTACGCGTGAATGACTTTGTGCTTGAGCGACTGACATAGGACTGCCATGTATGAGGTGCCAGAACCTACTTTACGGCATAGGGTGGACATTTTCTACTCCGTTTTCAGTTCTCCATCCGCGGCAATAGAGCAAACTTCGTTTAGATGCTGCTCGATGGCCGAGATCAATTTTGAATCTCGGGTGTCGAAACAATTTCAGCTGTGGCCGACTCGAGGGCTGGAATTCGCGTCATCGTCTTCGACGGCGAGGCGGAGGGGTGCACTGCCCCCTTGGATTAAAGGGACTGTTAACCATTTTATTTTATTACAAGTTCACTATTTTGTGTCCATTATTAACAAACTACACACTAAGCAACATTTTACAGATGCATTACGACAGGAATTCACGAAAGGAGATCACTATTATTACAAACATTATTTATTAAATATTGCTAAAGAGCCCACCTGTGCGCTGTAAGTGAACTCAAATATCGCTTGCAGCGCACTGACGTCACAACATTTAGAGTCAGGTATCCTCACTTTTCTGCTCGGAGTTGTTCAGTCTTAGGTTGTTAGTCCTGACAGCTTGCAAGCTAGCTTGAAAGTCTTTCTACATTGAACTACCAGGTCAGTGGCGGGCGAATCTCTCTTTTGTTCCAGTGACTTCACAGAAATTTGAAATTGGATCACATGGTCCTCCCATGTGATCCAATTTCAAACTGCGTCATTTGACATGATAAAGATGGAAGATTTTCTTATAAAGCAGAAGTAGAGATCATCTATTTTCAAAGGCATGAGCACCCCTAGATGGATCGACCATCTATCCAGATCCAATTCTGAATAGATGGTAGTCTACTAAATACCAAAATTTATGATAATATATTTATCTGTAAGTGCGTAATCAACAGGTGTATCCAGCATTATGTAAAGCTTACAAAACTTTTCATTAGATTGAAAACAAAACTCATCGGGTTTGCGTCGGCGTTTGACGGCCGTCCGTCTTGCGATGTACGATCGATGTTGTATCGAACTAATAAACAGAATAGTATAGTTAAACAGCATGCGTTTAATAAAAATAAAATTGGTGAGATAAAATTGAAGTTGTTTGGTTAGCAGAGACTATGGCTCATGTAAAGCTTCCAGAGTTTTAACTAGTGATGCCTGTGGTCGATTTAAATTTTTGTGAAGGAACGGACCGAGTAAGTATAGGAATCCCTAACGAGGAATAGACAAGGAACCAGAAATGAAAGAAGATAATAGTGGACTCTTCTTTTAGAGATGTTGCACATGTCTAGGAGTGCTTACTATCTTTCACATGGAAAATAAGCGCAACTGAATGACACAAACCAAACTGAAGGCCGACAAGACCCGTCATATTAATTAACAAGATTCATCTTCAGACCCAAGTTTAAACCATGAACCCATTTTTGAATTTCGAACTTTATTCCCATTACGGAATCACAAAGAAAACTTAATACCGGACTAAGTTGTCAGTTTTATAATTATACCTAAAGAACTCTATTTCAATCAGTTACGTTCTCATTACAAAAACTGGCTTAACATTTCAAAAGAAAAACCATACTTTATAATAAGATCGAGAAGAAACACAACCAATAGGACGCAACAAACAGCCATCAGTTTTCCTAAACATTTCAAAACCATTACACACCAAAATCAAAATTCAAAAACATAAAACGATCAGCCGGTACAGTGACGCCCAAAAATATCTGCAGCGCAATATTATTTGATATAGGTACATGGAGTTAACACTCCGCTGCATTCATTCCCGCCTGATTGATAGAGTGATTGATTGGCACATGACGCGAACACTCCCGATGTAATAGCCCAGTAAACAGGTTCGCGATTCGCGACCAAATACTCTACCTCTAAATTGAAATTAATATTTTTTGTGTAATCTGTATTAATTTTTGTTCGTTTAGGTTTTTTTTTGTTATGTTAGGATTTTTGGGTATTGAATTTGTGTTGTTTAGAACATGTTTTATTGGTATATTGTGTGCATAAAAGATTTCGTCGATTTAGTTATAAAGGAGCCCAATATCACACTTCACCCCATTAAAGACTTTCCATTATGAAATAAGCAGAACTGTACGCCCCAGTGACATACAAAATAACAAATGGTCCTCTGGTACCAACTTCCGAGCACCCGAAACACAAACAATCACACATCCATACTCAATAACGCTTCGCAACAGCATCTTTACAAGTCATTAGACGGGCCCCCCCCCCCCCCCCCCCACACGGTTCCCCCTCACCCCGAGGGCCCCGCACCCGTTTGTAATTAACTGAGGGCCATAAATTGACCGTAACTGTCATATCATATTGATTTAGTCCCGTGAGCGTACCTACGCCTTGCTCGGAGTTTTCAGCCTCGCTGGGGTAGGGGAAAAATTAAAATTGTTTGGATTGACGCTATCGGGGTGCGGTGTATCGGGGTTGATGCTCATATTAGAGCTTCAATTCTATTCTCTGCAGATGAATTTGTGACTGGACAATTCTGAAGTAGAACTAGAGGTCAATTTATTCTTGCTCTGTGCACGTCATACTGACTCGTACAATGACAACGTATTACATTTCACATCTCAATGAACGTTTACTGAATCGCATCTTGTCTTTACTTAAAGAAAAGTTTTACAGGAAATTCTTTAATCCTTGACTCAGTTAGTGATAGCCAGTAAAATTACGGAGTGTTGAAAAAATACAATCACCCAATTTTATTTTCGTCCATCTATTGAAACAGATTCATTCATTCTTTCATTCGCTTCATTCATAACAACTAATTTATCACATTGAACGTTTCAATTGCATATCAGAATTCCGTAATAAAACAAACATTGGGCGATTCGAAAATAGTCAGATATCAAACATGGTACGACTCATTTAAATCATATTCAGATACAAAAAAATCGTTCCGTATGCATATACATACGTTCATGCCCACACAGAGCCGTGAATGAAGTGAAGACAGCATTATTACCGCTTTGCAACGATTGAGACTGTCAAAACAACGCTAACTAGCGAAATCGAACAACATTTGGCCGGCGGATGATAGAAAACAAACATTTACTTGCCATTCTTAAACAGATGATCCGATTCAACAAACATTATTGAACGAATTTACGAGCCATCGAGATCAAAGTCGTAATACAAAAATATCTACAGTAATCAGGAGAGGGACGTTAGTTTCTTAAGAGCTGTGCTTAAGGAGCAATTTTGTGCGTGAGATGACTTTGATGGGTGCGGATGCAAATGTGGGCGCCATGTTTTTTCCCGCGCCAACAATCGCGCGCACTGCTGCGCATCGAAGCTTCTTTTTTCTACTGTAAGTTTCTGATCGCGCTAATTCTGATTTAGAAGCATTTTTTGTTTCAATCGTGTAACATTTTAGACACGTTCTCGATATTTTGATGATTGGTATGGCCGTACCAGTGGTTGATCAAAGACGGCCTGGCTCTCATTCAGCCTTGATGTGTGAAAGATTAATACGTTTTTACAAATATCGGAGCAGTTGTTTAGACAATAATTTCATAGCTGATAGGAAACTTTGCAACTGGACTGATGACATGATTCAATCTTCATCGATGATTTTTAGATTTGATGCTATTATTTGAATACTTGTTATGGATGAGTTACATACATATTTTCTTGTCCTGTCCGGCATTTTGTACTAGATTAGATAGAGTTATCGCACACGCACTTTAATCGATGCAAATATCTTGTGTTATACTATACTGAGCAGAATTTTCGTCACAAGATTATGTTGGACCCATCTCTATTTTTCAGCAACAGCTTTATCTCATCTCTGTTTATGTTCATTTCAGTTCATCGTCGTTGTTATCTCTATCGGTCACATTCTCACTTGTCAGTTGTCAGTCAAGCTCATGATCTTCAGTGATTTGAGATAGTGTGATTTATAAGATAAGCCGACACATGAAGTTAGCAAAAATATGTATACCCTCTGTATCTCTCTGGATTTCGTTTCTTTAACAGGAGTTTTCATGATCATTTTCACCAATATTTCATCAAATCTTTGAATGAGTCCAAATCTGATACACGCAGAGTTAAACATGCTTGCTCCTTAAGAAAGTATATATTCATAGTAATGTCTTTACATAAACGAACATGCATCTCTCCAGCGCTGATCTAGTCACGAAATCAATACATCAGTCTGTTGGAAAGCACACTACTACTGTAAGTTCTTGCCTACACCCAATTTGACAGCGGCCATTAGAAAAAAAACGGGTTTTATTTATCGCCCCACTAAAATTCCTAGTGATTTCACATCTAGGTAACTTATCTTATAAATCGTGAAATGTGTCAATTAACTCCAGTTTAATGTCGTATTTATGTTAATAGACGTCTGACGGACATTTTTGGGCATACATAAAAAGAGACTCGGCAGGATGCGACCGACACCACGGCACCAGTACACTCGGGTATTTTTAAATGTCAAATGAGTTAAATAAGTGTTGCGGCTTGAGGCCGCGTGACGGCTGATTGATTGGTTGATTGACTTTTCGCATTCAAGGGTTAATGTTATTTTTTATTTTTTTGCCTCACCAAAGCGAAAAACGTCATTGGTTTATTTAAAGCCAGATCAATCAGATGAATATACATTTTTATTTTAGTAGATACTCTTAAAATTGATTGCCAAAAACGACTACCAAATAATCGTCATTCAAAGAAACGTAAATTAGTTAATGTGACATAAAATTCTTTTAATTTATCATTACTATAATAACCATCAAACGAATTTAAGACAGCTAAAAAAATGACAGAATTTATGTATATTGAGATCATTTAGGTAATAAGAAAGAATTAGTAAGAGCTTAGCTACAAAACTGATTATTAATAAAAATTATAATTTCAATCATTACTTTAGTAGATGGATGTCATAAAAATAATATAAATAACGTAATATAAATTATTGGGGTATCGAGAAACCTCGTATCGATGTTAATAATCGTAGTGGGATACATAAAACGTATCTGTTAATACATTCTTGATTATCAAACCGTGGGACTGTTTGTATGTTATTTATGTATCGTGCTTCAGTTAACGCATTGATCGGAGCTACAGCCGACGTAAATTTTAATGACGGAATCCGAAAAAACTATTTTTATAAATAATGGTACATCAATACATAAATAATGGGACCAGTCTGAGGAACTACTAACACTAACGCGAATAAAAATAAATATTACTTAACCATTCGAAATAAATATGGCGGATGATTTATGGCGTTATTGACATTGGATGCGCGGGCGCAGGCGGCCATCTTGGCAGCTAATTGCCAGTCTGTCATTAAATCAGTCACGCATCGACTATAGACGGATGTTCGAATATTTGTTTTGTGGCGACACCTAGGCAAATTTACATTTTTTTATTATATTTGATCTTAAATGACTTTCAAGTCGTCAGGCCAATCGTTTCGATACGGTGGTCTATGCAAATATCTGGAATAGGAGTAACGCCTCTTTAATTATCAATTTGTTTTAGCATCTGTTTTTCCAGAACGAGGTTGTTTTAGGCGATTCATTAATTAACAAACACGATGGAGCGTGCTCAACTTTGCATCATGTTTTCGCCTATTAGCAAATGTCACTATTCAACCGTATATCCAATATGAGAAAACCAGCCAAGTCCGTGTCGGACTACGCGCGATGAATTTTATCCCAAGAACAAACTTAACATTGCAATTGAAAAACATGTTCCCCTGTACATTCCAACTGCAAATGTAAGGTAAGTTTGTACGCACAATATTGAGAGATTTACCATGTTATTTTAAGACCATAGATTTGTCATAGGGTTTCTTGTAATCTATAAGTACCGAACTGTTCTCTGTATTAAAAAAAAAAGTCAATTTTCCTCTATTTTCTTAAATAACTTTAACACGAATTATTTTAAAATTATTAAAAAATATATATTTGAAATCCTCACATGTCCTTTCATTTCATATGTCACACGGTACAGTTTGCAAACTTTATTTTTTAATTTTCTACATATTCAACATTCATTTATTTACGTTACACGTTAGTGTTTAGGTCACAGAAATTC
The DNA here is from genome assembly GCA_905333075.3 of Atethmia centrago. Classification (NCBI taxonomy): domain Eukaryota; kingdom Metazoa; phylum Arthropoda; class Insecta; order Lepidoptera; family Noctuidae; genus Atethmia; species Atethmia centrago. The sequence goes on along the minus strand of HG995378.1, from coordinate 2,378,644 downwards.
ATATGTGTACCACATTGCAACATAATCGGTCCAGTAAATTCGGCAGTGACAAACGGACAGACAGTCAGACACGAGTGATCCTATAAGAGTTCCGATTTTCTCTTTTCAGCTACGGAACCCTGAAAAAATCGAACTTAGTAATAATTCTATAGAATTACAATTGTTTATATGCGAAAAAGTTTTGCATTTAAGATAAAATTAAGAAATCGATCAGTCGACAGCCATCCGGATCTACTTTGATGACCTTTGGTAATATTTAGTTTTATTTCAACATAATTATTTGTTTTGTTTATTTATTCTAGTAAAACTAATGCGCTCTAGGAGTAGTTGCTACGGGTAAAATTATCAAAGAATATATAATAGTATGAACCGTTGTGGTACTGGATACAAGGTACGGTGTACTTAATACCGGCACCGCTTGACGCTAGTCTATGGTAACTTGTTGCACATAAAGTTACACATAACTACATTATAATGTACCGTTTAGTAACACTTACGGGTCCAATAAAGTTAACTCGGGAAATAGTGGACTAGTTAGGTATTGCACCTATGGTAGTAGTTCTAAGTAATCTTGTTTGTATACCATGAACATGATTTGATTTTCACCAAATGTTGTCTTTTTATACAAAATAGATAATTCAAGCAATATTGCAATTAAATGAAAGAAAATTTAAAACTCATATAAAAGTACACTTTGTAAACAAGCATATTACAAATTAGAGGATTATATCCAAGATAAGAATGCTTGGACACTTGCTGGTCCAGCTCCATAGGACAATCTAGAGTCTAGACAAAATCAAACTGGTTGCTATTTTAATTGTATAATTTATTATTTGATAAAAATAATAAATCAATGTTGATTTTACATTCTGTGATTACTTTAACTCACACACTGACCTATTACTTTTTTTTTTTTAGGAAATCGTATATTTTTACAATGTTTGTAAATATGTGAGCATCATGTATCTATCACATAATTAATTTATCTGTCATTGCTTCATTTTTAATTCTCTTTTTTTACCTATTTTGGTAATAATTTTATTCTAGTTGCATCGTCTTCACATATAATTATACAATTAATGTACCATACTATAATACAAACAATATTATAAAACATTTTAAAAGAGTAATGATGGAGTTTCTTGCCCATTCTTTTGGAAGGGGTGACAAGAATCAATTCTATTTTTTTATAAATTTTGACGTTCAAAAGTGCCCTTTATGTGCCTATTTGAAATAAATTATTTGACTTTGACAAGGAAAGGCGATTATAATTTCATAGCACAGGTGTGAGTACTATGTATACTAGAACTACCATTTACTGGGTAATATGTCTTTGATTGACTTGAATGGGGGCTGAGAGTATGTCATGCTGACTCAGATGTCTCGCTGATGGTGGCGCGTGTGTTGGATCATTTAGCTCCCTTCAAAATGGTTGAGCTGAATGGTGCTGATCCATGCGTCATGCTCGTGAACGGGCGCCGTCAGTTGGGACTGGTCACCTCTTAGCTGCCTCTGCTTATTTTTAATTATTTTATTTTGAAATTGTTTTTTTGTATTTTGCTACTATGGACGCATCTTTTTTTTTACATCGTCCTCACATTTAGTTATAAATTCAATATTATTTATACTTACTTAATCTTTATGTAACAATATAATTTAAAAGAGTGTCCACGGAGTTTCTTGCCCGTTCATCTCCATAGGTACCTACTACGCTTTGGAATGGGAAAAATTTTGACAATTCAAGTGCCTGTAAATCACCGATTCTTGAACAACATGAGAAGAAAGAAAAAAATATAAGTAATGTAGCTTCTTAGGAACTTGTAGAGGTAAAAATATGAAAGAAAATCAACATTTAGAATTTCAATCCATGATCCCTGAGAGAGTGTTAAAACTGAAGCAGGATTTAATGCGCGTTATAGGAAATTAGAAGTGGATAAAAGAGGTTAAGTTTTCCCATAAACTGCTTGCTTCCTTTATGAAATGTTTAGCGAATTTATTTTACAATTTAATTTGTTCACTTACACCGAAATAATTACAAAAAAAATTACTAGGAATGAAAACTACAAAGGTACTGTTTATTTCTATAGAAATATTTTCCTGCAGAAAAGTTGCAATAAAAAGGTTAGTGGATAGGTACTTGCAGTACCTACAAAGGAATTCATTAATTTCATTCATCCACAAAGATAAACAATGCTTCTAGTTCCTATAACCTAATCGCAACCTCAGCCAAGTCCCGATACAGATTTGGACTTTCTTGGTGAAAATGGCGTTTTGAATCAAACATGGATTTCATCTAATTTCTTTTCGTTAATTCATGGTTAGGTGATTGGTTACAAGCAAATTCTCAGAAAAATTAAAATCGTTAATGGGCAAGTCCACAAAGCTTCTTCTTGAACCAACATGAGTAAAAGTTTGATTAGAAATAGAAATAAGAAAGAGTACAAAACGATTTATTCATAACAATGCTGTAAATATTACCTAAGTAATGATAGCATAGCCGATTAGATGCATTTGAAAAAAAAAAAACAAAAACCAAAGCATTTCAAGAATAATGAATAATACAGAGAACATGATTTCCGACAGTATCATCTTCAAATCGTGTCAATGGTATGTAAGGATATTAATTTGTCTATTGTGTTGTAGTCTATTGGCTCGTTGAGATCATCTGAGGTGTAGTGTAGGCGTCGGTAGGTGTAGAACACTTGAGACCAGTGTTGAATGTGACACTACGGATTATCATCCGTAGTGTCACATTCAACACTGGTCTCGAAATTGGCTCTATTAAGAATTGATACTCAGAGATAAATGGAACTGGTTATGATGGAAGCTGACCGAACATTAACTCATCACCTGCCCAGCTTTTCCCAAGTATGCTGGGGTCGGCTTCCAGACTCACTCACAACCCAGTTATTGGGTAACACGATACGATACCCCTTGTCAGATTTTGTCCGAAAGTTTGTGAAAGTAACGGCTGTCAAAGATCTACAAATGACAGTAGGGACCAATGACGTGACGTTATTTTCGAAGAAAGAATGGTACTGGATGGTCACCATGGTGATTATGATAATAAATCCTGTGCAATTAGAATTTTTTCTGACTTCTCGAACCAGTTGGAAAAAATAGAAAAGACAGTTGTGAAACTATAAAACTCGCTCCAACAAAGTGAGTATAGGTGTCTTACAGGCAAATACTCAGTTAAATTAGATAGTAGGTAGTAAGATATATAGAAAAGACTATTATATTGACAAAGAAATTATGAACAAAAATAACTTTTCTGTGAATATCAAATAATCAATACAAAGAATGAACACTACTTAACAAATTACTCTTATTAAAATGTACCAACATATTAACAGGGATGACGTTCTTAATATTCTGAATATAGAATGACCGAAGGACCCGGTAAATAAAATTGCAGTTAAAAATATATTGGCGACAGATGTCCTGCAGGTAATTGTAGGAAATTGGTTATATTTCTCAAGCCATGTGGGCTACAACCGACATATCAAGTTAATGGAGTAAAAAATAAGTTCAATTGCAATGGTAACTTGTCTTATTAAATATTACATGAAGGTTGTGAATTCGAAATAGGTAAGTAACATTTCTTAAGTAGAATAGAGTCATTTTGGTCAACAGAAAATGTTTTTTACCAGAATCGGTTCTTTTAGCAAATCATTCAGAATTAATTAAATTATTTTTGTCTACCTGATACCTACCGAAGGGTGGGCGTTTTGGGGGACTGTCTTATGTAATTTAGACGTTCGAAAAGTGCTGATCCTCAGTCTAGTTTGAATAAATGACTTTTGATTTTGATTTTGATTCTCAAAATAAACTTTATACCATCAATTAATAACAAAAAAAAAAGATAATTATTATAAATAATTGAATCCCTAAAAGTTGAGCCATAAATATAATATTTATACTTATTCACGACCATAAACAAGTCAAAGTTATGGAAGATCTAGCAGATGTCGCGTCACATGGCATCTATAAATTTTAACTTGTCGTATTCAAAATGTTGGGTTCAAATTGTTTAATATTATATCTATAACTGATAGGTATCGTGGCAGAATATTTAGGATAGGAATCAATAGTTATATATTTTGTTTGGAAATTAGTTAAGAATTTTAACAAAAAATACAATTGGGCAAAAATAACTCAAGCGCAAACTTCAAAAACACAACTTTTTTGCTTGTTAATATAACTTTTTTGAAGATATTGATAACACATTATTCGAGCAATAACAACTCTAAAACATTCTTCTAACAGTAACAGCTTTTAATATTCTCTATTACTCGTATTACCAAAAGGTGTGGAGAAGAAATAGTTTAAAAAAATATTGTTTGTTTCAGCTGTCAAACACAAAAGACCAAAAAAATATGAATTTAATTATTGAAGTACAAAACGTGTAGTAGACATTTTTAACAGGTTAATATCCTTACAAATACTTATAAAATAATAATAAATAATGCAAACTGTTAACAATTGTTAAATAAAATGTTTGCTTAACAGCTTATGAACCAATATTAAAAGATTATTAACCAACAAAAATAATAAAGGCAAACAATGCAAATGCAACTTGCCCATAAATTTTCCATTATGCATATCGTAATTAAAAATTGCTTCGTTTTCAATCAATTATTAATCAACGTCTTTCGTGATTGCGACACTAGCAATAAAGCTTTATTATTGACTTCTATTGTATTATTATTTATGACATTTGATTGTCAGGTAGGTAATACTGCATTTGCGTCAATCGTTGCTACGTCTTAGTGTTCTGTTATTTGAATATTTATTGCTATTTTACTTTTCTGCATAAAATAGGTACTTACCTACTTAGGTATAATATAATTAATTTAATTATTAATTAATTATAGTATAATTATTTTTAATTTATTATACCAGTGGCTTCTAATCCGGGGAAGTACCAATGTAACTTTTCCAGTTCATATGTACCTAGGTACTTTCTGAGTATATCTTGGACATTACTGACATTGGTGAAAGAAATCGTGAGGAAACCTGGAGTTAATATACCTAAGCAACCACGCTTGCTCATGACGGGTTGGCGATTTGCTCGTGCCTTCTCTGTATGAGAAGAGGTCTTTGCCCTGCAGTTAGACAATAATAGGATGGTAATACAATTATGCCAGTTATGTATTACGTAACGCAATGGTGAATGTTACCACGGTAAGTAACTGCGACAGATTTTTTAGCAACGCGCATCAAAGGACCACTTTTACACTTTCCGTAAGTTGTTGACCTGTTCGCCAAGGTCAGGGTAATAAGCAGTTCTTTATGCTGGGAATAGGTACTGGTAGAAGCAGTTTTATTAAAATAAATGTATCAACCGATAATGGTTTTTATTTTGAATTACCATCGTAGGTACTACTAAGTATTAAATTTGTATTAGGTAGGTACTTACTCGGTGTCCTATAGAGTAGCTACATTTTGTGATGTAAAAAGACATTTCATCATTTAGAACTAAGTAGATAGTATGAACAATATTATCATAAATGAATTGGCCATTTATTTTTTAGTTAGTAGCACGTTTAGTATTTCAAAATTCTTAAAATAATTGTTCAATAATAAAGCCAATTACTTATACCTATTGCAGTAAATTAAATTACTTACTTAAGGGTAACTTAAGTAGAATTTTATCGTCAATAGAATATTTAAATACCCGCATGACGGGCACTTAGTTGTTTTTTTAAGTTACTCAAATATACCGATTAAAATATTAACACACAACGAAACAAACATTTCATTTCTAATTAATTACTTCATCATTTTCATTATTAGTAAAACTAAAATGTGAGAGGGTACCTAAGTAACGCACAGGACTAACGGTTAATAAATTTTAAAGATTTCTTTAAAAATACTGCAACAAAAATCTTTCAAACTCCTCATCACATTCCTTCCAAACAAATTTTGCACTAGGCATAATGCGTTTTCCAAAACGTCTTTATGTACACAATGTTTATGATGCGGCGTCCCGCTCTAGCGCCCCGCCCCTGCCCCGCATGCTTGCCCCCCTCCCCCTTCGCTCCCAGCATAGACGCGTTGCAGACGCTTGGGGCGCGCGCCACTCGACTATTTAAAATGACGACTGTGTGCATTGCTTTACAAAAATAAAGATGGCGGACTGGGGAAAAGGACGCCAATGGATGCAAAAATATTAGAAGTTTCTTTTGTGCTTTGCTACTTTTTCTGTTCTTTTGAGGGCTTGATAGATGCAAAAGTAATGCAGAAGTTTTCTTCAAGTTATGTAACTGGTATGAAGTGTAAACTTAAATTTAGGAACGTTTTTGATGCAGATTTCAGGGTTCGACGCACCTATTTCCATTATTTAATTTTATGAAAATATTTAAGAATTATCTGTTTAAATAGTTAGTTCTCGACAGTAGTAATATTTTTCTAATTTAAACCTGAATTGACATTACGACAGTTTCCTAATTTTCTTCACAACTTTTATTTTTTAGGTTTCTTAGTCGTCGAAATCTTGTTGACCATTAATACAATCATTGTTAAAAGTTTTCTACTGCTTTGGAACTATCATAATTCAATATCCCCATTTTTTATTAATACTCTTACATTATTTTTTTCTTGAATTAAAGAATTAGCAGGGTTGCTCGTCATTTAAAAGTCCGAAAGCCTTCAATAACTTTTCTCGAACTTTATTCGACACCTTTCAGGGACTTGAAACTCTTCCATAACTATTCAACATTGCTATAAGCTTGTCAGCATAATAGAAAACAAGGTTATGCACAGTGAAAAGTGTTTATGTAACACTTTATAGATTTTTCATGCAGTTATTTTTTTGTCACAACATATATTATCAGCAAACGCCCGGCACAGTACCGTCGCGGGCCGTCGCCGCATCCTCACTGAATTCAGCAGCCGTCACAAAGTTTCAGTGCCCACCACACATTGTGAAACTTAACAGTACTACACTTAACTACACCAAACTATTTACTTCATCTAATATACAAAATTCCATACATGTTTTTCAAAGAAGCAGTTTAAAATGCGTGAAATATTGTTAAAAGCGATAAAATATTTAAATACAGTGTTAGCATTTGTTTGTTGTGTATACTAAAACTATGCTCACCTTCGTTTCCAATGAATATTCTTATTTGATAGACAATAAGAATACCGCTCCACCTGTCACAACGAGCACCTAAGCAAGCAATGCCACTCGAGACCCTCTCATATAACCATTGTTTTTTAAACTTCTATTTGTTTTCGAAATACGTGAAACGAATTCCTCAGCACATCAAACACTAAGTACGATGTCGTTGAACCTCTTTCCAATCCATCAATAGTAAACTTAAACAAATCAGCCGTATTTGAACAGATGGGCTGCGACGGTGTGTCGGGCAAATACGTTGAAAATGCTTACTGGAATCACACAGCGCGGGTCACTTCACACAAATAACTGGCACTAAGTTAACTGGACACAATATTTGGCACAGCACGTGAACATGTCATTGGATCGTTTGCGCGTGTATCATGGCGTGTTTACGCGGGCGAGAGCGAGCGCGGGTGGCGATGCGGTTGCGTCGCGCGCCGCGGCCGGAATGACGCGCGGAGCGGACGCCCGCCGACGACAGCGCCACGCGGCGCCAAACAGAACTAGCACACTCAATCAAACGTCCAGCCGTGATAAGATGCAACTGCTGCTTTTTTGCAACCTACTGCATTCTTATTGTGATTGATCTTGTAAATTATAATGGTTGCTCATTGTAGATATTATGTCGGTATTAAATGAAGTTTTTACTTCATTAAAACAGCTCTGTTTTTGTAATTTAAAATTGACTTAAAAATATATTATTTTTGTTTAATATAACCTGCATCTTTATGAAACCAATTTCACAATAAAAGTATGATTTACAGTACACATTAAACTTCAATTACCTAACATAACTAATTAAGTTTCCAAACAAAACTATAAGGTATCTTCAAACTTATTGCAAACGGGAAATTCTTAAATTTTCCTGAAGAAAATAAAAATTAAATCGAAATTAACCTGACAAAAAATCCATACTTAAAAAAATATGAACATGTCAAAACATTGCAAAAACTCAGTGGGTCTGACGTGACCTTGCACCGTGCAGGCGGGCGCGCGTGCAGTGTCGCCGTCCCGCTCGCGGGGCGCGGCGTCTAAGCCCCGCCCCCCGCCCCCCGCCCACCTCACCGCGCCGCCTTTTTACCTTTTTGCCCGCTGCTAACTCACTTTCGTTACGATTTGTACCTACGTTACTTATACTACATTTTATTAAAATACATAACTATTTAATTATTAATTTTAGATTAATTATTTTTTGTTATTCCTATTAAAATTTTGTAAATTGATTATAGGTTAATGGATGAATTGTTGTGTGGTAATTATTGGTTATTATTATGCATAATATTTTATTCTGACTAAGTATAATTTGATAAAAAAAATAAGCAGTGATACCTAACGATATTTTTTTTAAAACTACTTAAATCTTATCAAATCATTACAAATTTGACAAGATTTAAGTAGTTTTTAAAAAAAAATATCGTTAGGTATCATTGCTTTTTTTTTTTAAATGTAGGTTGGAGAAATCACTTAATATAATAATAAAAAGAGTGTTTTCTTTAATTGTACGTACATACCTTCTTTTTTTCAATATTTTAGATAGGTAGGTACCTAATGTTTTCGCCTGCAAAGTTAGTCAAAAATTGTATTTCAAAAATTGATAATTACCTATTTATTTTTTCAGCTTTACCTAATTATATTAGGTGTAGGTATTTCAAATTAATTATAAGAAAATATAAAAGGCAACGAATATTATTATTATTTTTTTTAATTACAAATATTTAAAATAAATAATTTCAATGGTAAGTTTGTTAAAGAAGGATTTTTTCCCTAAAAGGTTGTTAAAATAAATTAAGATGGTGTTAAAGTTACAGCCATCAAACGATCTTCAATCTATTTAGGTACAAAGAAGATTCATTAGATGCACTTAATAATAATAAAAAGTTTGCACATTCAGTGTTCTTTCTTAACACACGTTACTTACACCATAAAAATCTCACATTTCCATTATATTCTCACATAACATTACCGGCTACTTTTACATAGCACCATGCTTTTTCACATAGCACTTTACAATAATGGTAATAAGGCCGAAAATCGAAAAACAACTTAATATTTCAATAATAACCCGAAACGCGTAATTTTACGATCAGAATCGTAAAAATCAGTTTTTTTTTTTCGTCAATATAATTTTATTCGCGTTTATGTTCGCTTATTAAGCAGCGATGTGGCTATTTTCGGTTTTACGAACGATTTTGACGAAGTTCTGATAAACTTAAGGAGTTAAGTGTGAGATTTTTATTGAGTTCCTTTCAACTTGATATGATTTTGGTCCTTCGGTCCGAGAAAACAGGTACCTACCTGCCTGGCCTCTCCTGCTCCTCATCAACAATCTTAAATTATACCTACATACCTACCTAGGTACCTACTATCTTAAATCACGGACATCATCTTAGCTCATTGCCATAAAACAGGAAGTGGATTTTTTTCCAAAATAAAAATTATGATTTTTTTAATATGATTTTATTAATAACTACCGACTTAGCTTTTGGCCGCGGATTCGCTCGGGATAATGTTGATTTTTGTCAATCATTTTTTCTGTCTATCTCGGGAAAACCACCTTTTTTCTGGATGAAAGGTAGGTACCCTATGTCCTTTTGTGTACCCCTGACAACGTGTAATCTAAATTTCATGATGATCGGCTGAGTAGTTAAGACGTGAAAGCGTAACAAACAAAGAAACTCACTTTCGCATTTATAATACTAGTAGCGCACCGCGGTTTCACTCGCATAAGTCTCGATCCCGTAGGAATATCGGGATAAAAAGTATCATAAGAGTTCATTCAAATTATAAACTATATGTGTGCCAAATTTCACCAAAATCCGTTCGGCCGTTTTTGCGTCATACAAAAATCCATCCATCCTCACAAAATTTCACGTTTATAATATCTATTAGTAGGATAGGATTAGTTAGGATGGACATTTGCTAGGTACTGCATACAAAGTAATATTTAAGTAAGTAATAAACTTTAATAAACATGAATTCATCAAACCATACATTTAATACCTCACAAGCACCCAATCATAATTTAAAAATATATCAACTCTTTATTTATTTATCAACTGTAGGTAACTAGTTATTGCACTCCCAGTTCACTGTACAGCCTGTAGTACTTCCCTACACGACGTACTACATACTCGTATTTATGTAAATCGATAATATACTACTCAATAAAAATAAATTTATTGACATTTCTAAACAACTTTACACCAACTTTCTTATTTTCATAAAATACAAAAATTATGTCTACGTCTGAATAGAAACATAAATATTAGGTAGGTATATATATTTTTATGAAACTTAAATCATAAGTTCAACGAATCAACTAGGTAGTGCATGACAATTTAATAAAATTATTGAGATGCGTTGAATTATTTTGGAGATGTTTACGAAATTTATATTTACAATTCCAAATTATTATAATTATATTATTATGTCTTTGACTTATCTCGGGACCCCTTTGGAAGGCGTACATGGGGCCAAAGCCAACTCGCAGAGGCCCCTTAGGCAATGTGTTGATGCACCAACCGACGATTATGCAAATGCACCCAAGGACAATCCCGGTTGGTGCAGGTCTATTGCAGAATATGGAAACAAAACATAATGGACTATGAGTTTGGGTGGCTGTAGTGGATTGGTAACCTACCTAAAACTATGGAAGGACTATGTCCCCTGCCTGATCAATGTTATGTAATATACGGATAAAATATATAATATAACATACGTACATTATATAAACTCACGCCTTCTTCCCATGGGGGTAGGCAGAAACTATAGAACGCCACCTGCAGGCTTAGCATGACACTCTCTATTTCTTCGAAGAAAAGACACGGCTCTTTCCATACAAAGTGACATTTCGTTTCTCCTTTTTTGACATCCCACCGTAGAGATCTTTCTACATAAAAAAGGACCTAGACAAAGATCGTTAGAAACGAAAGACCAGATGACAGATTGTAGAAGGATTTCTACGGTGAGATGTCAAAAACTGAGAAACGAAATGTCACTTTGTATAGAAAGAGCCGTCTATTCTTCGAAGAAATAGAGAGTGTCATGCTAAGCCTGCTGCTACGCTCCTTATATACCTACTCCTTTTGGTTCGTTTACGTTCATACATCTGGTCATACACGCACGCCGGTTGCGAGTACGCACCTGACCTTTTTGAAGAACATCACCAATGAGGCCACTATATGTCTTCCTGAGGCATCCTCTCCCGGCGTTTATAATATAATATTATAATTTATATACTTAGTATTTACTTTTAGTTGGTGGCTCGGTAGTCAGATATCTTCGTACCTATGTAGGTGCTGGGTCCTCGACCTGTTACCCGGTGCAACATTCTTTAATAAAATTTTCGTCTGTCGGTTTTGAACTTTTGAGTGATTATCAGTTTCGCAAAAGGAAATATCACAATAATTCTAACGACCGCATAGTTTTTTTTTCGAAATTGACACTTGTTTTTCTTTTTTTGAAGCTCATTTTTTGATTGTGATAACGACATTTTTTTATAAATTATCTATGTAAATAAAAACAGAAAATAATAGATTTTGAAGCACAACCACATAGTGTTGCCATCATCATCACAAACGCGAACCCTAACGTCAAACCTCACATAAACCGTCATCTTTATCCGTCCCCCGCTGAGTAGCATCACAGCTAAATATACACACGATTATTATCATCATAAATTTTAATATGTATGATAAGTTTTAAAAAATCGGATCTTACCATAACGAACACAGTTTATGTTGATTCTTGACGTGTTGGCAACATTTGATTGCAACTTAATCGGCCTGCGTTTGAGGGTTAGAGGTTAATGAACTCGCGTAAATCTTTTTTTCGTCGGTTGGTCCTTTTGTTCGTTGTGTGAGGGAATAAAATGTTTGATTTCATAAATACTGGCAATGTCATTTGGATGATAATGTGATGCATAATGTTTGCGAACCCGATGCAAGCAAAATATAAATAATTTTAAAAATATTCAAAATTTCATTAAGCTTAAGGTATGCTCCTCCTCGACGAGAAAGGGCAACAAGGGAACAAGGGTGAGCAAATAACTGGGAAATAAAGGCTCTTGCAGACTGGGGCGATATCGCGGGCGCGACTGGCATATTGCTACCTGGCGCGCGTTTGGTACCGTACTAGTCTGCACGAGCCTTACCTAATGCGTCAGGCACAAAGAGAGACATCGAGTAAAACTGACCTTAGGGAATCGTAGGTAGGTACTTATTGGTGCCGATTCCCTTGTTCACAAACTAAACTAAATTTAAGTTCAGTGCATCTTTTTCTTTCTATTTCATTAAGAAAAGGACAAAATATTAATTTTAGTTTAGTCCTGTCAAATTAATCAGCGCCTGTCACTACTCCATACAAGTTTAGACATGATTAAAAACTTGCCTACTAAAATTACGTCAGTTTACGTCAAACGCTGATTAATTTGACAGGACTAAACTAAAATTTATCTTCTGTCCTTTTCTTAAAGAAATAGAAAGAAAAAGATGCACTGAACTTAAATTTAGTTTAGTTTGTGAACAAGGGAATCGGCGCCATTAACTATCTTCACTGACATGAAATTATCGGTCCACCATCCAGGTAAAGTACCAGGTACTTGGTGCTTGGAAAAATGCTGGTCCAGCTCCATAGGACAATCAGAGTTCTACAGTCTAGACAAAATCAAACTGGTTGCTATTTTATTTATTTATTACTTTAAGCACACAAATGTACAGAGGCGGACTTAATGCCGTAGGCATTTTCTACCAGTCAACCTTTGGGTGATGCAGACAGGAGAGACAGACAGTTGTGCAATAGCGAAAACTATGAAATAAATTTATTTAAATATTAGGATATACATACATATACCTATTAAAAACATTAAATATAATATATAATATACCTAATTATACACAAATATAAGACCTAATCGCTACACATAAATACACGAATGTACTAAAACAGATAAGACAAACAATTAATTAACAATTAATTGTACAGTTTATTATTTGATACAAATAATACATAAATGTTGAATTTAAATTCTGCGATTACTCTAACTCACACACTGACCTATTACTTTATTTATACTCATTCGGAAAACGTATACCTACTTTTACTATGTTTGTAAATATGTAAGCATCGTGTACCTATCACATAATTACCTAATTTATCTGTCATTGCTTCATTTATAATTCTTTTTTTTTACCTATTTTGGTATAGTAATTTTATTCTAGGTGCATCGTCTTCACATATAATTATATAATGTACAAATACAAAGAGTAACAGTGGAGTTTCTTACTCATTCTTCTCCATACGAAACTACCTTTTGGAAGGGGCGACTAGAATCAATTCTATTTTTTTGTAAATGTTGACGTTCAAAAGTGCCTTTTATGTGCCTTTTTGTAATAAATTATTTGACTTTGACTTTGGTACCAGGTAATGTTCAAAAGTTCCTGGATATATATTATATATATTTATATATATATATTATACAAATATTTTTGATTCATCTTTGTACAGTATTTTCAAAAAATGAGGTCAACACAAAAGAAAAAAAAACTGAGAATTTCAGACAACGTATTCAATCATCCCATCAGGTTGATACCTACATCTTGCAAATGTACTTCAGTTTCAAAATACAGCCTTCGGTCAAAGTAGGTACTAGAGACATGCAGGGCACCGGTAATCTATCAAACCCGACATTGATGACTCTACGTCCATCTTGAGCTATACTTTATTTATTATTGTTGTAATGAAGCTGTATACGTTCATTGCTCTTTTCATAAATAAATAAAAAACAATTAAGGTACTGATTTATCTTTTTAAGAGACATTAACCGCCAAACGGTTTGCTTGTCTGAATGGTCATAAGTTCGAGGGCTTTTGCATCTGTTTGTCACATCTAGATATTGTTTATTAACTGTTTCAGTTACAGTTTACTATAGATATATGTACCTTACTCTATATATTCATCTTTCTAGAATTCTAGAAGCTAGCACTGTAATCATTAATAGTACAAAACAAATATGTTTCTACCGCACATTTACAATAAGTTGTGTTAAAATTTGGTGCGTCATTTCTGTACGTACGTACGTTGTTTTTTAATACGTTTGTAGTCAGTAGGTACATATTGGTGCCCCTCGCACCAATATGTACCCAATCAAGAGGAAGATTGTAACTGTTAACTGTTGACTGAGTAACTAATGTAACCCCTTTACAGACAGGTACCATACCAGAACACAGCATTTATTTTTAACAAGCCGTGTAGCCGATAGAATTTCTAACATCGGCAAAAAAGACGAAGTTCATCCCCTATTTAACCACTTTAAGGGATGAATTTTCAAAAATCCTGCAAAATCAAAATCAAAATATTGTCACATAAACCTACTTACATGGGCACTTATGAAACTTCACAAGCGAGGTGCACGGTTCCAATTGGTCTTCTCCTATGGAGAAGAGCCGACAAGAATTTCCACGGTTACCTACTCTTTTAAAAATAATTAACTTTTACAATGTCTTCAAATTACAGTGTAATAGTTATGGGAGGACAGTGCACCTGGTACTTGTTGACAGGCCAACACTGTCAAACAAAACAGAAAATGGTCCTTCTTTAGTGCTCACTTTCGCTAGATATATGCCAGATATATGTACCTATAAGGAACTCCTGCGCAAATTTCTTGCATCTACACCGTAATACACTGTTTTCATAATTCTAACTCTTTTGGTTTACGCGGCGCACACCAGTAAAGCCCCCACTCGGCATGATTATCTCCAACAATCATAGTCGTATTTCAGCCAATTTACACAAAATACCATAATGAATTATACACCTTCCTCATGAATCACTCCGTCCATTTGCGAAAACCGTATGAAAGTCCGTTTGGTAGTTTTTGAGTTTATCGCGTTCGGACAGACAGACAGACGCGGCGGGGGACTTTGTTTTATAATATGTAGTGATGATGCACCAAGAACAACGCACTACATGTTACAACGTGCGTGCTACTGCGACTTTTGAAATAAAAAGTAGCTGTAAACTTTTTAATTCAAAAGTCGCAGTAAACTCTTTACTTCAAAAGTCGCATTAGACTTTTTACTTCAAAAGTCGCAGTAGACTTTTACTTCAAAATTCGCAGTAGCTTAACACTAAAGCTATAGGTAGGGGAGAGTGTGTATGAAAGAGCCAAGCTTTGAAAGAGCCGATGCGATTATCTCCCACTTAACAAAATCCCACCATAATTCAATTTTACTCTTTATATGGCAGCACTGGACAGCTGTTACCCACAGACATTTGACAGTTCTAGGAAACCAAATGGCTTCTTAGGACTGCATTGAAAATTTTGAAGCCAAAATGTAAGTATTTTTGGGTTTACTTAAAGATTTTTTGACATCAAGTGTAAAGCATAGGTTGATAAAAGGAATATGATGTATTGTTATGTATATATTTGGCATTATTTTACGCAAATATTATTGTAATGATGTTAAGGTAAATTAGCTGTAGTTTGATGTTACATTTTTTAATACAAAATGTTTTGAAAGAGCCAATTATCGAGTCTATGAAAGAGCCGGCTCTTTCATGGCACAAAAATTGGCTCTTTCAATATACTACTAGCTTATAGTTTAACATCGCCGTGTTTGTGATATTTATTTAATACTGTTAATCTTTCAAACTAAAAAAAACATGTCTTCGCGACCCTCAGCACCGAAAAAGTGGGCCTTTGCCGTTTTTTCTTTTAACTGTAGTAATAGAAGAGGCTGTACGAGAAGTGATTGCGGGAAATCAATCCTCAAATAAAACGGCATTATCATTTGGTATATCAAGGGCCTATTTGGCGAAAATTATTGAGAAGGCTAAGAATTCTGAGGAGGAGTATGTGCATTGCCGAAATATAGGTAACAAACGCATTTTTTCTAAAATTCAAGAAGACTTATTGGTTTCATATCTAAAATGTGCCACGGTTTGATGAAAAACAAACAAGAGAATTTAGCTTTCCTTTCCAGTATGCAGAGGCAAATGCTATAGTCCAGAAATATGTAATACTGTCAAAATTGCATTGGCACAGAAAAGAAAATGACTACACAACAAAATACCAGAAAACTAAATTCTAAAAAACAGGAGGATTCCAGTGACACTAGCGCCAACATGTCTTTGCACGATGATACATCATTAACAATCTCAGATGATGAAATATTTTTATTAGAATTAAAAAAACAGAATATTAGTTTACAGCAAGATAAAAAATATTGTATTGTGTGTAATGTACACTATTCCAAGAGCAAAAAGAATGGTACCAGTGCAAAATATGTGGAGGATGGACTCATGAGTCCTGCAGGCTTAGCATGACGCTTTTTATTTCTTCGAAGAATAGACACGGCTCTTTCTATACAAAGTGACATTTCGTTTCTCCATTTTTGACATCTCACTGTAGAAATCCTTTTACAATCTGTCATCTTGTCTTTCGTTTTTATCGATCTTTGTCTAGGTCCTTTTTTATGTAGAAGGATTTCTACGGTGGGATGTCAAAAAAGGAGAAACGAAATGTCACTTTGTATGGAAAGAGCCGTGTCTTGTCTTCGAAGAAATAGAAAGCGTCATGCTAAGCCTGCTGTGGTAACAAAGGAATGATCAATTTCTTCTGCCAAAAATGTTTTTGATTGTTATATCAGAGTTTTTACATTATTTCAGACTGATTTTGAGAACAGTATTGTTAATAATTAAGATTATTTTAAGATGATTATTTGAGACTGATTAAAAGCTGTGATTTTCACTTAAGTTTAATTTTGATTAGATTTTAGTGTCTATTAAGAAATTTTAATTGTTAAAAAACTAGTTTGTTTCTACAAAGTGGAATCTGGCTCTTTCATAGCACACGGTAGCTCTTTCATTGACAGGTTGTTTTAAAAGAGCCGATTTACCATTTTTTTTTAAGTGCTTATATATCAGTTCTTACATTTCATTAGCATAAATAGTAAACTGATTATTGAAAAAAAGTATTTTTATTTAAAAACAATCAGCCTAAAATGATTATTTTTTATACTTTTTAAAACTGGCTCTTTCATGCACACTCTACACCGACATCTTTTTCTTTATTTCTTTCCTTTTCCCATTAATATTGGGGTTGGCTTTCAGTCTAACCAGATGCAGTTGAATACCAGTATTTTACATGGAGTCACTGCCTATCTGACTCGCCTATCTATCCACAACCCTGTTACTGGGTAACACGATACCCCTTGGGAAGACTGGCTGTCAGACTTTCGAGCTTCGATCAACCCGTGCGGCTGTTTTTACTTAGCCCAAAGCCCCTCAAAAAGAAGTACTTACTTAAGAGCTTATATACCTGCCCATGTGATCAACGATAACAGGATAAGATACTCAAACCATTGTCGTCTTATTTTCGCCAATAAATAAACACAACACCCACAAAATCAATAAAATATAAATAAAACCACGTAGGTTGTGTTTTACAACCTCGTAAACTCACTTCCCTGGTTCAAATCTTAATGGTCACCCTGACACCTACACTTTCAACCAATTTAAAATGATCCAGTAAAATATGTAAGAGTGCATAAAGCTGGTTGTAATCGATATAGTAATCTGACACCAGACGCACAAACAGACATACAAGAGTGGCCGTCAATCAAAAGCAATCAGTCAACGGTTTCATGACACGAACGCACTCCGGCAAGCTTCTCTACAACCACTATAGCACATTCTTACTCTTATTACCATCCTATAAGGACCAGATTTGGACCGAAGGACCAGTTTCTAGGTGTACAACAATAAGGTCTATATATGTAATTTCGAATCATAAAATTGGCAATTTTCGCGGTTCGCCATGCCTGCGCTGTCATCACGCGGGATCCTTTATGGCGCTAAATTATACACGCTGCGCAGGCGCACCGTTTTTCTTGCATTGAACCAGTTGCACGCAAATTGGGTTAGGTTTCTGCGCAGTTGAAGACAATAATAAGTGTCAATCGGGTCGGGTTTCATCGGGATTTGGTCAATTTTGCTCTTTTTGTTTTGATTGAGTGCTTGTTTGTCGGCGGATTTACGTATTTTTTATGGCGTTAAAAAAAGCCGGTCGAAGTGAAAATTAATAAACCTTATCTACGTCTGATGAACAATGGTGGAAATAAAGGGGAAAAACTTGTCATCTTCCAAAATTATAAGACCTAAGTACAAAATGATGCATTACTAAATTATGCTAACTGAATTATAGAGTAGGTATAAGAGAATATACGACAACGACGACGTAAAAGTAAACCTTACTATGTTTGAATTCTAACTGGCTCCATGATATGTTTTTTATTCGACAAAGGCCACCTACCATCACATCTCTGAACCTAGAAAAAACCCACTCCCTTGAAAAAAATACCGTCAAGCTTCATTTGCAAACGCCAAGTCAAGCGCGTTTCCTCCATATGATAAATAGAAATAAAAGCATATTTCCACTGCAACAGTTACCTGCGGCTGTCCGGCTGAACACTGAACTTCTCGTAAAGGAAGCCATGTCGGAAGGGTGAGCCGGGCCGCATGCAACCCGGTTTTAATTACCTCTGTTTACCCCCCTGCCCCCTCGCCCAGGTAATAAATATGGTCTTCGCACGCACTCATAGTTGTATTGTAATTGATGAATGTGCTCCAAAGGTTATGCATATCTGCGGTCTTAAAAAGTTGTTGACAATTTTTTATTAGGCCTGGCAGACTGCATAATGAAGAATTGTTTATGGCTTCATGTGCTGAAGTTATATATACTATAATTAATAATGTGTTGCTGTCAATAATGTTTCACATCCAAAAGAGTTGATCGAAAACTGAGAATTAGGACTATAGGTTATTGACAATCTGGCCTGGACCCTAGGACCAAAAAATGATGCGCGATCTAACATCTGTAATTTGCCTATACCAATGGTTGCCAACATTGGTATAGGCAAAATGAGGCAGATTTTAGGTATAGGATTTAAGGACCAAAAATACGTGTATTAGGCTCACCGACAATTTGCGAAAACTTCCCAAATCTATTGTATCCATGGGATCCAATGAGTAAATAATTAGAAATACTTCAGCATCAAACAAAGCAGTATAATATCGACGGACGGTGATGGACGACATAAGCGCGATGCGCATAACTAGTTAACGCTCCATGCGTCACCCGCTGTAATGATTGCACGGAACTAGGAGGACCAACCATGTAGAGATCAATCGGGATATTACTTAAGTTTGCTATAACAATAGGAACTTTATAAGATTCAAAACCCATCAAAGCCCAAGCAACGTACGTGAGCAAGATATATTCCAAGATATATCTTTCTCATGTTCATCGCAGTCTAATCTAAGATTACCGATGCGGTGAGTATATGCTCCGATTGAGAAAAGCTTTTGCAGCACCGAACTTATTCAGCAATAGTCTACAAAAGACAATGAAGTGATATGCGACGACCTGCGATGTTATTAACATCCAAAGATATGCTTACTTAAAGTGCATCAAATGAACGTAAAAAAGCTTTGGAAATCAATGTCCCTATGCTGATCAACTCACAAAACATAAACCTTCGGGATCATGAGGTTCTTCTTCACCTTCAGATAAATCACTGATTCATAACCTTAGTGGACTGATATCACGCTTTTATAATATGTCAGACCGCAGTCAGTCCTACAACTACACACAAACGCAGTCTCTCTACTAATAACCACAGTGTAGTCTAATCAAGCTCGCATATTCATTAATGCCTGTCGAAAAACCACTAAGCTAGTAATAACGCGATCAGTCCGAACTGAAGATTTATATCAGTCGTAATTAAGAAATTATTAACATACTTACATAGCTACGAGTGACTTGTGTGAATGATGATCGGGGAATTGATGGGTTTTTTTAATTAGCGGTTTTAAAGGATGAAACCTTAATTAAAAGACTTAGGGGAGCCGTATGTTCGTACTTTTGTCGTAAGTAGTCTGGTTGTCAAAAACTCCACTTAAGGTCAGCTTTGCTGACCTAAAGTGGAGTTTTTAGAAAAAGCCTCTGTGGAATTTAGGGCACATATTTAAAACACTACAAGTGTGGTAGAGTGGGGTATATCATGAGAGACGTTTCTCGAATTGAAATCAAACGTTTAGCATTTAACTGAAAATTTGAAAACGTGTAATGTATTAGAACTCTTACTTATATACGTGCGTACTTTTAAGATCTCTGTAGAAGACAGCCTTATGTTTTAAAAAATCTGCGACACTCACTTCCCAAATACTATATTTTGGCCCCTAGATCCAACAAACAATAAACAAAAACAAGCAAAAATGTGACTTACGAATGCATTCGCTACCATAACCCCACTAAATAAAGAACTCTGTTTAACTCTGACTGCGTTGAATGTTAAAAAGACACTTTCACTTATCTGGGTTACATCTTACATGCTAAATATAGTAGCTGTGTGTGTGGTCATAGAAAATACGTCAGTGGATAGTCGAGATGCAATTCATGTTTTTATTCAATATTGCTTGTAGTTTTTCTTCTTCACAGCATAATAAAAGAAAACCCATAAAGGACTTCCGATGCTACTTGAAAGTTTTCGAGAATCTAATCGGAGAAAAACTGGTCCTATTACCCAAAGTGTGATTCAGCTCAAGTTCTCAACCAATAGATGATTCATATAAGTCAAGTTGAGCGGAGTTTCCGACTGTTCTTAACCTTCCGCCGGTCAAGGTTAAGAGGTCCGAAAGAGGTTTCACTAACAAAGACTTGTTTAACCTTATTTGGTTCATACATATTTACCCACTACGCATAGTCACGCATGTAATAAGTATGAGTATTGGGTATACAGATGAATGCAAAAGTGATCTTTAAACACATAGAAATGTATGCTAATAAAGATAAATTTCTATACCTGCTATTTGCACACTGATATGACTAGGTTATAATTCAGACGAAATATAAAAGCTAAGTATAACCGTTTTTTTATTCCATCGTCTGTCTGTAACATACTGAACCTTTCCATATTGGTATTAGGTATTCACTTGAAAAATATCGCGTCCACATTTTTGGTCCTTCTGTCCGCAACCCGTGCACTGCCGGGGCGCGTAGGTGCGTCCCATTCAGTCAATTTATGAATGAGTTCACTCCGTTCAGTCATTCACTCGTTCGCTAATGTCAAGGCCGAGGCGACACCTACGTTACGAGTTACAGTATGAACATTATGATTTTTATACAGTTATTGTGTTACGACGAAGCTAAGTTTAATGTGAACCCAGTAGTGTCTTTGACTGGTTTGAGTATTTTCTTCATGTTGTGAAAATATTAGCCAGTCGTTAAACATAAGTATCGTCACTTTTTTTTTTTGGTTGTGAAATCATCAAATAACTGCTCCCGCTCTGGGCGGAGCGGGAGGGTGTGTCAGACTCATACTGACTAAAACCCACCCATATTCCTTCTTATTGCCTGTGTTGCCAGGGCCTCGGTGACCCATAAGTACCTTCCCGCGACCCCGGCTGGCATCGGCCCTAGTGGACCCCTACATTTGTGCTGACATCTCTTTGAGGCGCGCGTGGAATACGACGCGCCGTCGACCCGGGCCTGGTCCTTACCGGACGGTGAGCTACCCATTGCTCACCGACCGCAAGCCCGCGCCTACGGTGGTCGGAAATCCGCCCGGTATTCCCGACGCCCAGGGCGTCTCCTGCGGCGGCTAGGGGCGATAGGGCGCGAAACTTGCCTTTCCCTCAACCGTCCCGCCTCCTCCTTTGCGAGCATTACTGCTTCACAGAAGGAGGTGACGGCTGCCCATGCCCTCTCGCTCCGTACCATGGCCTGAACCAGGGCCGGACGCGAGAGATCTCTGCCGCCGATCGCTTCCACGAGCACACGGCGGTGCTCTGCCCAAGCCGGGCAGACCTCCACCGTATGCTCCACCGTGTCCTCCGGGCCATCCACACAGTGGTGACACCCGGGCGTTTCCTCCCGCCTTATCCTACACAGACGGAGACTATTAATTTAAAGCCTTGATTGAGTTAAATTAACAGAAAAGAGAATTTAAATATGTAAACTCACTAAACACATGTAAATGTAGAGAATTGGGAAGTCGGAAAAGCTTTTCTAGTTAGTATTACAGTTTACATAGCCAAATAATTGATATTATTATGTATTAAATGTTTTACGTACATTTAAAACTTTAAAATTCGTTTTTTTTGCACGTAATTAGGCTCGCGGCACACTGCGTCCCACGCAAAACCTACAAGTCTATAAACTGTCCAACGTATGATAGTCGTAACTCGTAAGTTTGTACTTCTCCTTAAATCGCGTTGTTTTGATAGTGAATGACACATACAAGAGTATTTTTTTAATACGGTGTAGATGTCGTGTAATTTTTTTGGTCCTTTGTAAATTGTAGGGTTAAGGTCAACGCCACTCAAAGCTTTTTATGTGTGTAAGATAACATAAATGACAGCGTGTTCTGCTACTGGTTACCATAGCTTAAGTTTTAATTATCATAACATCATTATTAAATGTTATGGCTGCCAGCTTTTTCAGCAGCAAGCAACGGAAAGGTGCAATATACCCGTATTCCGGGCGATTCCTAGATTTTTATACCTAGAGTAAAACTTATATTTTGCAAAAAAAAAATTGACGATAACCTTCAAAGATGGAGAACATGAACAGGGTTTGGTGTGAAGTCCATTTTTGAAAGATGGACTTCACACCAAACCGTGTTCTAATGAGGAAACAACTTACGACAAGACTTAAGACTTAGACTAATTCACACAAAAAAAAATAATTCTAAAAAAATACACGTAAAAAGGATACATTTCAAATAAATAAAGATCGAATCGCACCTAATATTAACCCTTAAACGCGTTGTACGGTCTAATGGAGGGCCATAAGTTGGTGCAAGTTAGCACCTTACTCCGGCTTGGCTCTGCGCGCGCGCCGTAATGTAGATAAATTGATCGCTTCAATCCCTTATTGGATTAATATATGGTAATATGTTCAGATCGCGATAGCCAGTGCCGAGTTACGATTAAACAGTTTTTATGTAAGGCCGCCATCTTTGTTCGCAGCAGTCGGTATGTTGGTGGGGTGGTGCAAAGAGGAAAAAGAAGCGTGTTTAACAATGTTATCTCATGATTCCTGAAATAATTGCATTTCATTGCTATCCAGCAAAGAGCACACATGTTAGTTGTACCTAATGTAAAAATGTAAATAAGTACAAAATATATCGTACACACTCAATCGTTTAGCTAGTCCGGCTTGAAAGCTGTGATACTTTTGCTCAATGCTGTATAAAATATCTTAGTGCAATAATAGTTTGGGTATTTAAGTATTAATTAAATAATTATTTTTCTGCACATACCAAATTAAGGCGTAAGAGTGTCTCAACACATACTAGTGAGTTTTTTGTTTGTTTATTATTTCGTTTGTTTGTGACGCTTTCACACTAAAACGGCTGAACGGATTTGGATAAAATTTGGCACATGGGTAGACCATGACCTGGATTAGGACATAGGGTCCTTTTTCCCGATATTCTTACGGAATCGAGACTTATACGGGTGAAACCGCAGGACGCAGCTAGTACCTAATAAAGTAGTCGCGATACAACTAGCATTCGTTGAAGTCTATTTCGACTTTAAAATTTGTTTCCACGCTAGCCTATTCCCAGCTTACTGCTTCCGCCTATGACGTGTCCCACCCCACATGTGTTAATCATACCACTATGGTATTCGTGATTTTATGACAGACCGCGAGTCTGCATAATGTGATAGGTTTTGTTCCTGAACGTTCGTGTGGCGAAACTATTTGAACGTGATAGATGGATGCTTCAGGAATGTCAGGTTCTGACGCTAAGCCGGATCTCCAAACTTATTGAACCAAAAATACTTATGTGTAATTTGATTCTGATAAACAATTAACTTAAAAGTGTCACATTTGTGTGTATATGTCAGGTGAGTGGTAGCAGACATTTAAGTTGATCAAAGAATGTCCAAACGGACGAACATTGCTATTTCAAGTTACTTTTCGTCACTTAGATGTTTCGATTAGTTATTCAGATACATATAAGCAATATTTTATCTCACGAAGCGACGCGCGCTTTACTTGTGGTTAGATACATAGCGTACAAACACGCTGTGAATGTGTGTGTTAGCGCAGGAGCTCTCGGTACCGTCTGAGACAATAGCGAAGTCGGAAGTGCGTGTGTTATGTGCTGACGCTACTCGTCTTCACGCACACATTAACAGTGTATTTGTACACTTAATTAACACAAGTAAAGCGCGCGTCGCTTCGTATGATAAAAATAATGTACTATATCTATTACATCCTTGCAGATACTTTTACACAAACCATTTAAAACGATGTCAAATTCACAATATCCGAGAAAAAACCCACAAAGCAAATCTGAGATCTGAGAGTTTAGGACCAAAATCAGAAGAGATTGATGGTACATTATGTAACGGAGATGGCAATAGAACGTGTGCCCGATGTCAAAGGTGACTTTATGTCACTTTATGAATACTCAATACATTGCTTGATGTCTGTCCGGGGGGCACACACCACACATTACAGTGATATTAATATAAAACAATATTATCGTGTTCTGTTTAGTTTTAATGGTCGGAATTGAAAATTTATGTGTTAGTTTTAGACCCCCGGTAGTGTTTAAAATTGCTTATTTAATGTATAAGTGTCGAAGAAAGTTGTTAAAGAAATAGCTGAGTATTTCGATCAATGTAGATAATTGTAGATCATTGTTTTATTTACATTATTTTATTTCAAATCGGGTAATAGCGCCCACTTTCAGTGTAGGTACCTAAAGTTAAATCTTGGATTACGTAATATTTTGTCGACTATCTAGTAATTTGTTCTACTTATTGGTTTTTGTTGGTACATTATGACATCAAAAGAAAATCTAATGATAAATATCTACTACTTTATTCACAAGTCGGTACGAACTTGTGACCCAGTCGTAATAAAAGCAAAATTCATACTGAGTAAGTATGTGATGCGCCCCACAAACACTTCCACAAAAAAAACAGGTAACAAACTGATAAACGACTTGATACACTTTGTTCCGAATTCATGAATCCAATAAGAGAAGCCGAAATAACCTCAAGAAGAAAAGAGGAAAAACGAAGAAATATCCTTAAAGTTTGTTCAATAAACAAAGCGAGGCGAGATCGCAGGAAAAACGCTTTCGAGCCACATTGCAGTACATTTTATACAAACGATGACATAAATACTCATTTTCGGCAACAATATCCGATATTGAGTGAGGCCTGTCTTCCGAGGAATGAGCTGATACAATGTCGGCCAAAAATTGGGGTATAGCTTAATTTTTTTGTTCGGTGAACGTATCCGATACTTTCCTTTTCGATATCGTAAACTTTTTGGCGATTGCGCCATGAATATGTGATGGAGGCTTCTGTGTTCTGTTTTTGAATTTATTTACTCATATGGTAAAAATATAATAACGTGTACTTTTTCTAATACATATTATTACAAGGTAAAAAAATTTGTATCGTCTTAAAATAATTAAATTAGTCTAGATGCTAGCGATCCTGTATATTTTTGTGGAACTTTGCTTTTCGAAGAAGTATGAAATTCGTTTTTTTTTTTTCTATATTTTTATCAATACTTGAAAACAACTACCCAAGTAACTGAAAACACGAACAAAACCGTCAAATTTTCACCAAAAATAACCCTAACAATCGAGCTACGGGAGTATATTTTCGTTCCGCCAGTGTACTCATTCATGTTTATTCACTGCCTCTCCCCTTCCTATACATTTATCGGTTTGCATCCCAAACCTACGTGGAATATACTAGCCGAGCAATGAGTCTTATTCGTCTTGCATTTAACTTCACACTCTTGCTATACGTTAGAAAACTTAGTGGAGGAAGTAAGAAATATGAGTGATGGAATGAATGGTCGAGCAGGGAATTATTTAGGGGTTGCCGTATCGTTGGCTGGAAAATGATCGATCACGTTTAAATGAGTAATAGCGATTATTATAACAATTACGATAAGTTACTCTATTCTAATGTTGTCGTAATAATAATTTAGCGGATTCCTCCAAACATACAACAACACCTTGAAAAAATAGCATCCAACAGCAAGATAGTGATTTGGCATCAATATTCAGCGCTTAAACGTTTGCATACCATTTTGAATTCAGTGATAATTGTAGATCTTTTTCAGCAATTTATTTCTCAAAAACAAAACACTACTTGCAATAATATGCAACCAATATTCTCATAATTATGTAATAAAAAACCCACAAACTTGAAGCTCGTTACAGTGCCATCAAGCAGCGACCACATACATACTGTACAACGCGGCCCGTCCAAAGTATCGCCATCGGGCTGGTATCGGAAAACAATAGCAGACGACCGGTATCTTTACTTATTGCTGGCTACGTTTCCACCGCACTTGCTGCAGTGACCGACTATTTATGTACCTATTTAGGTGAGTATGAATATCTGTAGCCGATCCAAGAACTGAATTAGCCAAATAAATCCAAAAGAAAAGTTCAGTGTCTAATTGGTTCTTCGTGACGGATGAACAACTCTTTGGTTTGGCCGACGCCAAAAAAAATTTGGCTTTTTGGGATTTTTAACATATGTTTACGTAATAATACTGCAACAACAACCTTTCTAAGACACCATTAAGATCCACTAGACTAGATATTCTAATATTTTGAATGCCAATGGTAGTCGATATCTGTGTTTTAGGTATTGTTTTACTGGCTAAACTAAAGAACCGATTGTGGTGATTGCTTGGCACATAAAGTAACTTTAATCCGTGGGGTCCCAGTGCGCATAAGTTATTTGCGGAAATCGCGAAACGTCTAGTTGATGTAACTGGTGACCGAAAAGCTGGCGGCTTTCTCGCGCAACGCATCAGCATTGCAATTCAGCGAGGAAATGCCGCCAGCATCCTCGGTACAATGCCCCGAGGGCCTTTTTTAAGCCTAACTTAGTTTTAATTTAATTTAGTTAATGTTGATAATCATCTTGTAATTTGGTTATGTAAATAAATGATATTATTGAAAAAAAAAAAAAAAAAAAAAAAAAAAAAAAAAAAAAAAAAAAAAAAAAAAACTTTAATCTCAGTCAATTCAACTTATATTACGTGGACAGAACCGCGGACTAACCTAGTAATTATTAATTAAATTACGCTGAAGCAAGTCAGCGTACGAACGGGAAACGCATGACACATATGATTTACTTGCAGTTTTTACGTCAGTGAGAAGCTCAGGCATGCTATGATTGACAGCAAAATGATCGTACGGTCCCACAGTTGCGCATGAGTGGCGTTATACGTCAAAGTCAGGCGCATCCGGGTGGCGAGACTATCTCACGGTGTGCCGTTATTGCTGCAAATTATGGATTTGAGATGTTTTTGTAATAAATGTTTGTGTTTGTTTAAGTTATGTTATCACTTATCACGTAGTGGTTGAATGAGTTGGTCCAACAGCATCGTACAGCTAAACTAGCAGAATTGCGTCTCTAAAGTCTACTAACAGAAGATAACGCGGGACCGGGTATTATTATTAGATTTATTTCAGTAAAAAATCAAGAGATAAATAAAGCTGTAATAAAGTTGATTATAATCGTATAATAGGTTTTACTAACGTGAAACATAAGAATTAAAAAGTGCAAAATTAAAAGTAAATTTAAAAATCAAAAACCCCACTGCGTAAAAAGTGAACTTTAAATAAAAAGATGGAAACAAGGTGACCTACTTCTATATCTAGAAATAAAGAAATAGGTCATCTTGTTTCCATCTTTCTTAGAGGTCACTTTTACCGAAATCGAGTTTTCAGATTTTTAAATTTACTTTTTTTTATTTTACTCTTTTTAATTATTATTTTTCACGTTAATAAAACCTATTATACGATTATAAAAAAAACTTTATAACAGCTTTATTAATATGTCTTGATTTAAGTGACAATGAACTTTTAAGATTTTTTTAGCGCGACAGGCAGCAGCAATACGCCTGTCGCGCCAGCGATATCGCCCAGTCTGTAAGAGCCTTTAAATCCTAAATGATATAAATAGATCCTAAATGGTCATTCAAAATGAAAAATGATTACAGAACCTACGAGATGATTTTCAAATATCTATTCAATGATACCCCACTTGAGATAGTTCGTCGACTTTCATTTTTCTTTTTCACAATATGGGGTCTGGTTGTCGCCGTATTGAATTTTAATTATTATCATGTCTTTGGTAACACACAAGATTAAGACAATTCGATTGACGTTAGAATCATCAAATCCGGCCCACGCGTTTGCTCTCTAGAGAGTCTAGAGCGCCACAAAGGAACCAACATACATACACAGACTGATAAACACATTACCCTCCTTTGCGTCGCACACTTGGGTAAAAGCCTATCTATTTACGCGGTTATATTTTAGTAATTTTAAAGACAGACAAGAAAAAAATACTTCAAAACATTTGAAATACAAAACCTAACAACATCAACTGTTTTAGTATTCTACCTTAGTATACAAAGTGGTATTTTTTATACTGGGGAAAAAAATAACACACCCTCAATATTTAAAAGGCCATTACGTAAATGTAAACTAAATTCACTGAAGTCTTGTCAAAGGAGTTAGGTCTTATTTTCATAATTACCACCTGTTGTAACAGTGTCATGCATTTTGAGCACTGCTACATAAATCCATTATAAAATACTGCAACACGTTCTATAAGAAATGCGCTTCAATTGTGAGCCATCGATCATGCGCCCGCGCATATACAATCATTCGCTTTTTATTCGCGCTCCAGTCAATCATAAATCAAGCCGATGATTGAACCCTTTGGACGTGTATCTTCACGCTATATCCTTATCAGGGTAGGTAAGTTGTTGAGTGACAGTAATTGTGGTGCTTCGCAGACGGTGGATGTCCTTGCTGATGCACTTAATGGGAACAAAAACTATGATGAAATTATGTGTGTTAGCAATGATAAGTTCGTAGTTTATCGCTAGATATCGCGTATCCATAATTTACTTTTTCAGCTCACTGCTTTTTATCATATTATATTATCAGCCTATAATGTTCCCACTGCTGGGACACAGGCCTCCTCTCTGTAAGAGGGAGTGGGTCGTAATCCACCACGCGGGCGCAGTGCGGGTTGGTAGATGTCACATGTCTTCGAATTTTTAGTTCTAGGACATGTCGGTTTCCTCACGATGTTTCCCTTCACCGTTTTGAGAGCAGTGGTGATGAAATAATTTACTCAAAATAAAGCGCCTGTGCGGGTTCGAACCTACGACCTACAACTCGTAAGTCACGGCCGTTACCACTGGTGGCCCAGTGGTAACGGCCGTGACTTACGAGTTGCTCTGATTTATCAGATTACTGGGTCTAAATATTGCTTAGTAAAGTCAAGAAATGAAATAGTTGATTGACGATTAATATATGCATTGTAAATATGACATTATTACCTACAAGATAAATAATTAAGTAAGATACGATTATGTTAATTTACATACCTACATAGTGAAACCAGATATATATAACTAGAGCTGAAAAAACTAAGCGAGGACTGCTACTGCTGAAAATCTGCAGTATTGAACTGCAACAGGCTACCTACAAAATCAGACATGGGAGTCGTGTTTCACTTGACTCTGCAGGCAAGAAGCTTTCGGTATTACAACCAAACCTGGCTTCCTCCCTTTCATGTTTCTATGAGCTTTTAAATACACGAAGCAGTAGCATATCTAAAAATTATGACAAGCAGCTGACCCTTGATAAATACTCGTTTTTTCAGATACTCCATATTATAATTAACCAAAACATTAACAAAAATGTTTATTTTTTTTATCAAAGTCATATTGACTGTTTTACTTGCTGTGAGCAGACGTGCTGTTGATCTGCACGGTCGTGTCGGGGCTATTTTAAAGTATTTTTTGTTGTACTCTCGTTTGATATAATCGGTACCTCTCTTACTATCTTGTGCGGTGTGCCATATAGTGTCTGCGCCATCTTGAAACTTGTAGCGCGGTGTCCCTCTCGCCCAGTGACTACACAAACTGAATTCTAACATTTAGAAAAAGTGACGCGTCCGGTGGGGTTTGAACCTGAGGTCGGCCGTTTCGAGGCGGCGAGTGTAGCGGCTTATATCACTCTGCCACCGCTGCGTGATCTTTCGACCGCGTAATTGTGTACTTATATCTACGGCCATAAAGTTTTTGGCAACGCGTCATACCTGTGTCCTCACTATCAAGTTGCTATACTCTTGTCTGGCTACGAAAATAATATACATATAGGTATATAATTATATACTATAATGCTTCGCTCACCGAATAAGACACCAGGTAAAAGCCAGTCGAGTCCAGATCTGCATACGGAACAGGATTCTGGTGTCGTTGCTAATGTCACGCAAAGAAAAAGGAAACAACCTGTCTGCGAGCTAACGCTGGCTATTGCTGATCTATCTGCCGAGTTTAAAAAAACAATAGGCGACCTGCGCGCGGACATCAATACCCAGTTTTTGAACATTAGTGTGAATATTGGTAACCTACGAGAAGAGTTTAATACCCTATCGACCACGTCTTCGCAAATACAAGCTGAGCTGAGGGAACTGCGAACAGAATATTCTACGGCAAAATTAGAAATATCGAGTCTAAGTGCAAAACATGATGATCTGTCTCAGGTTGTGACAGAGCTAAAGTCAACAGTAAATTTTAACTCTGCAAACTGCGTTGACAGTGTGAAGCGTATTGCTGATTTGGAGGCGAGTGTCAGGAACTCTGCTGTGACGTCGGTAGCTTTGCTAGAAAGTAAAATAGATGTACTGGAACAGCAGGCGAGGCAATGTAACATTGAACTGGGGAACATTCCTGAGAAACGAGGTGAAAACCTGATTTCTGTGCTGGAGTCAATTGCGTCGGCAATTAATATACCGTTAGCAAAAAATGATGTAGTTGCGATTCACCGTGTTCCTCACGCACACGCGCAGAATAATCGCCCAAAGAACATAATAGTGAAGTTTGCGTCTCGCTTGTTTCGCGATAATGTACTTAGTGCGTACCGTTTGTCCAAGGGGCTGACGTCTGATCGCATTGGCTTCTCTGGAACACCTTGTCGTATCTACATAAATGAGCACTTAACACTTCGAAATAAGGATTTATTTCGCAAATGTCGTGAAGCAGCAAAAGCTAATAAATTTAGATATGTATGGATCAGAAATGCGACCGTCTTGGTCAAAGAAGCGGATGACTCTGCCACTTTTGCGATTCGTACGGAAGCCGACATATCCAGCAAAATCACACCAAAAAAACATTCCGAGAATATCGCCGATAATTAAATCTCTCTTAAACAGTACATTATTTGTTATTAAGGTAGCATTTTCTGTTATTATCACTAATCTAAATATGCTGTTTTCTGCAGGTTCATCTTTTCTTTATTTTATTTGTATAGTACGTAATTATGTAAAAATATCCCTCTTATACAACAGTGTGCACTATGCTAAAAAATTGTCCGCTAATTATAATTATTTTTATAAGCCGATCCATAAATTGTTGCTGTATTATTATAATAATAACTTTGCCTTTCTTGTCTTTACAAACGCCGTATTGAATGTGTCGCTTTTGATTGTTCTGTTTTTAATGTGTCGTTGCTTTAAAATCCTACCAATATTGTTTTTATTTAATACTATTGAATTGACTCATTTAATTAATGGATAATCATATTTCTATATATTACCAAAACTGCCGAGGGATCAGGACAAAGCTGAACACATTGTATTTGAATATTTTGGCGAATGCTTACGACATTATTGTTTTCACCGAGACCTGGCTGACACCTGATATTTCGGATAACGAATTTATTGACCAACGTTACCTTGTATTTAGATGCGATCGTGATCGTAGTGTTACCCAGAAAAAAGACGGTGGTGGTGTCCTTATAGCTGTCTCTCGAGAATTAAAACCGTCTTGCCTCGCATTATCGCCCCCTTTAACTTTACCTGAGCATAAAATAATTAAAATCCCTTCCTGCCGTGATAACTATAATTTAATATGTGCTACTTACATACCACCGAATACGACGGAAGATATTTACATACATTTTCTTAATTCTCTCTCGGCTCTGTTTGATGATCCTCTTGTGGATAATGTTATTTTAGCAGGCGATTTCAACATGCCACAACTTAACTGGGTTAAAAGAACTTCATTCATGGAATGTGCTACAAATACTCCCTCTAATGTAACTCGTCAACTCTTAAACATTTGCTCGCAACTAAATATTAAACAATATAATCATTTAACCAATTGTAACGGTCGTATTTTGGATTTGTTTTTCAGTAATGCACATTCTGTAACTTTTGTTTCTGATATTCCTCTCTTGCCCATCGATACTCATCATCCAGCCTTTTACGTCCACGTATCGTTTGTATGTACACCTAGTATCTCGAAATGCAAAATTGCGAATCCACTCAATTATTACAAAGCTAACTACTGCGAGATAAATAAGGATATTAGTAATATTGACTGGAGTGGTCTACTTGAAGGATTGACACCTGAGGAAGCTGTGTCTGCTTTCTACGAAAAAATGTTCGAAATAATTAGATCACATACGCCCACGTGCAAGCAGAGGAATTTAAACTTTCCCATCTGGTTCACACGTCCACTCATACGTACTTTTAAAAATAAAACTTGTGCTTGGGTAAAGTGGAAGAAATGCGGCAATATAAGTGACTATGAAAAGTTTTCTGTTATTAGAGCAAGGTTCAAAAGGGAAGCTGATAGATGCTATAAAAAATATATGACGTCAGTTGAAGATAATATTGCCACCAATACCAAGGCCTTCTGGTCATACATCTCCAACCGTAAAAACGCTAATAAAATTCCTAACACGATACACTACAAACAAAATTATGCCAGTGATCCTACTACAGCGTGTAATTTATTCTCCTCCTTTTTTCATTCTGTGTACGAACCCTCCACATTTAACTCCGATTCATGGGTACCTCCACCTACAACTGCTGATCATGATGTTAATTTATCTAAATTGTACTTCCCCTTAGAAAATATTCGTAGAGAACTAAAAATGTTGGATCCGACAAAAGGACCTGGTCCAGACGGTATACCCGCGGTATTTTTAAAAAACACCTACAGTACAGTATGCTATCCCTTATTTATAATATTTAACAAATGTATTTCGTGTGGAGTCTTTCCCGACGTATGGAAACGTGCAAATATCGTGCCAGTACACAAAAGTGGTTCTAAAAATAATGTAGAGATGTATCGTCCGATTTCCATATTACCAGCATTGTCCAAACTCTTTGAAAGGCTTGTCCATGCTGAGATTTATCCAATTATTCGTCATGTTCTAATAAAGGAGCAACATGGCTTCGTCAAAGACAGGTCTTGCATAAGCAATCTCCTAATATTCACAACACAACTTTTTGAAAATATTGATAACAGACAACAAACAGATGCAGTATACACTGATTTTCAAAAGGCATTCGATAAAGTGGATCATAGATTACTGCTCAATAAAATCGCGTACAATGGTATCAGAGGGGATCTCCTGCGTTGGTTTGTCTCCTATATAACCAACAGGACCCAAAAGGTTGTGATCATTGGCTTCGAGTCCTGCTGTATTCAAGTAACATCTGGCGTCCCTCAAGGTTCGATTTTAGGACCTTTATTATTCATACTGTTCATAAATGATATAAAATATTGCTTTCAAAATTCAAAATTTCTCTTATACGCTGACGATTTAAAAGTTTTTAAACAAATTTCAAACGAACAAGACTGTGTTGAATTCCAACGTGATCTTGATCGTTTCTCGGACTATTGCACTTATAATAAATTGTACCTCAGCTTGCCTAAGTGTCATAGTATAACGTTCACTAAAAAGAAAAATATCATAAATTTCAACTATCGACTTGCTAATAGTGTTATTAACAAAGTTAGCAATCTTCGTGATCTTGGTTTGCAGCTGGACTCGAAACTTCATCTTGACATTCATATTGAAAAAATTGTCAATAAGGCATATCAGATGTTTGGCTTTGTGATGAGAGCATCAAGAGATTTCCATCGTCCCTCCACCTTCTTGCACCTGTATAAGTCCATAATTAGGCCGCAATTGGAATACGCAGTACCGATCTGGAATCCTTACTATGCGAGATATGTCGAAATCATAGAATTAGTCCAGCGTAAGTACCTTCGCGCTATGCAATTTAGATGTTTTCGGAAGAAAACATCATACCAATCGCTTCTTAAAGAGTATGACCTGCTTACATTACAGTCAAGGCGCGTCCTTCTTGAGACAATGACGTTATTCAGTGTCTGCCGAAACAAGTTTGATTGCCCTGACTTAGTGGGTGGTTTGTGTTACCTGGTTCCTCGAACAGTACATGAACGGGAGATACGCACTAGGCGACTGTTCGCTACCGGCTTTTGTAGATCTAATGCTGGGGTGCGCTCACCGCTATACCGCTTAGTAGACACATACAATACGCGTTTTGGTGCAATAGACATATTATTCCTAAGCAGATATAAGTTTAAGAATGATATAATTAAAATTCTCAAGGATCGGCAGTAGGCTCCATAGGATTTACACAATATAGGTATCATTGTTAATCGTCTAGGGACCTGTATGGACACATCACGCATTATTATTATTTTTTTTTTTTTTTTTTTTTAATTTTGTCTTTGTTTGTAGAATATTGTCTATTATCCTTTTTTTTTTTTTAAGTTCTTTGTGATTAAGTTAGCCCTGCTATATAATAGTTAACGTTTGCTAACAGTTTGTATTATATACCATAGTAATCTGTGGAAAATGTTGTGGGTAGTATATTTGTTAAGTTTAATTTTAAGACAACACTGTTTATGCTTAATATACTACTGTTTGTTTTCCCAAATTGAATAAATAAATAAAATAAATAAACAAAGAACGTTTTATCTGCAATCGTTTGAAACTAATGTTGCGCGTGCGGCTGTGTGGTCCGACAGGTGGGGTCCTAAAGGTCACAGATATTAGCGGTCCTTTTATCCGAGTTTATCGGAAATAATCTTGGATTGATGCAATTGAATGTGGAAGTTGATAGGGCTGGTATGGATAGGGTTTTTAGAATCTTATGATTGGATATTTATAAAGTGGCCGTAGCTTCGAAGCGTGGGAGAGGGTTCTTAGGTTCGAACCCCAGTCGTTATACTATTGCAAGACTTTTTTATCATGTTTATTGGCTACAATCATTACAGAATGGCGAATCAGGCGGCTGTCGTTACCGCGTATTATAGCTACGTAGATTCCTTATTACGTTACGGAGTAATTTTCTGGGCGAATTCTTGTGAAAAACTTGAAATTTTTAAGGCGCAAAAGAGATGCATAAGGTCCATGTGCAATCTTAAATCAACAGAAACCTGCAAACCGCTTTTTATCGCCTTAAAAATACTAACATTACCTTGTCTGTATATATATGAGACCGCTTTGTTCGTAAAGAAAAACAGTGGTTTATTTAAAAAAGCTTCCGAAAAGCGCTATCCATCCATAAGACCAACTTATAGACATGAATTATGCCTAAGAAGTTGAAAAACCGCCCTTATGCTTGTGCATAAGGGCGGTTTTTGAGCATACCTTGCATGGCTCCAAAAAATTTAATAAACTACTAAATGACATAAAAGATTTAAACTTGACACAATTTAAACGTAAACTAAATAATTTTTTAAAAGGCAAATGCTATTTATTATACCATTGACGAATTCCTAGTTGACACAATTTCATGTGACTGACCATTTTATGTATTTATATTTATTCATGTAATGTTTAACTTAATTTTTAATATTGTAATTTAACAATGCATGCCTTAATGGATAGATTTTTGAGGTAAGTACTAATATTTTTAAGACCCTGTTTTGTTACCAAAAATCGCATTAATAAAAACTTTGACTTTGACTTTTATCTTTTTACAAATATGAAATGTCATGGAACCTTTTATTAGGTTCCATAGCACATGAATTAATACAATGATAATATTAGGTACATGAAAAAAACTGGTTAAGTGCGTGTGTCTGACACGCACTTAGCCAGTTTGCACATTAACCAAGCACAATGAAGGTTCCGAGTTGGGGTGAATTTATCCTAAGAACAAACTTAACATTGTGGTTGAAATACATGTTCCCTCTTACATTCCAGCTGCAAATGAAAGTTTGTACGCATAATATTGATAGATTTACCATGTCATTTTAAGAGCATAGACTTCTTATAGATTTTTCTTAAATCTATAAAGAACTATTTTCTGTGTCGTTTTCAAAATTTTAGGCTCAGTAGTTTCGGTAAATAAAAATACAAAAAAATATCTGTCATCCTTATAACTGTGACACACGGTCAGTTTGCAATTTCTTTTTTGTTTATTAATTCGCCATCAAAAGTGACCCTCAAAATTAATTTATTTCCGTGACACGTCCATGTTTGGGTCACAGAAATTCATATTTGTACCAAATTCATTAATTCCAGGTCCAGTAAATTCGGAGCAAATTGGCTGTCACAGACGGACAGACACACGAATGATCATATGAGGGTTCTGTTTTTTCCTTTTGAGGTACGGAATCCTAAAAACCAATTCACAATTCTCAATAAACAGTTCTCAGTATCTCCTTCAATATTTCTTGTCGCATAAGTTGACAGCGAAAGCCCTAAATGGATTGACGTTCCACCGAATCAGGACCTACAGCTCGATTAAAAAACAACACCTGCCATGTATATTCAATACACACTAGAATCAATCAAACAATTTGTTCAAAGCACGAACCTGCGCACTAAATCGATCAGAGAGACACCATCTATTACTATGCGGCCTGCGCGCGCGCGCAATTATAACGCGCGTAATTGGATCCCGCGGTAATACGAGACATTGTAATACAGTTCTGATTGCTTTTCAACCTGTTTCTGATGTGTATCTATCCTGTTGTGAGAATAGTAACGTAGCATCACGCCGGTGTTGTCTGAAGGGTTAAGCAGAGGTTGTGTAATGCCTGTTGTAAGTCCCACGTGGTAGGGTTCAAGCCTATTGTCACCAACAGAACCAAGTTTTCAATGTAAAAACTAATAACACTGGCCCGACCTCGAAATCGAACATCTGAAGCCCATGTTCGGATAGATAAGCCAGTAGCTGGCACTTCGCAGGCATGATGTTTAGGGTTCCGTACCCGAAGGGTAAAACGGGATCCTTGACGCAGTGCGAGATATACAATTTTTA
Organism: Atethmia centrago; assembly: GCA_905333075.3. Taxonomy (NCBI): domain Eukaryota; kingdom Metazoa; phylum Arthropoda; class Insecta; order Lepidoptera; family Noctuidae; genus Atethmia; species Atethmia centrago. Next base: position 2,341,332 of record HG995378.1, on the reverse strand, counting down.
TAATGTTTGGATTTGAGACATGGCGAAGGTTTTTAAATATAAAAATTAACTTACGAGTTCTTGAGGCAAGAAGATTTATATGTGGATGGAAGCTAAGCGTGCTGTCTATTATAACTCCCAGGAACCTAATTGCATCCGTCTTATGCAGGGTGGGACATGAGCAAGCAGCAGAATGTGTGGAAAAACAGTTAGAGGTGTGAGCCGATACATTATGACAGGGAAGGTTAGAAGTTTTGATAGAAAAAGAAATATGTTTAGTTTTATCCACATTGAGTGTTAATTTGTTGGAAGCTAACCATGCCTGGACCAAATCAAAACCCTGCTGAGCGCAGCTGTAAACCTCTTGCCATGTGTCACCCTGAAACAAGAGCGCCGTGTCATCCGCGAACGAAATAATCCTCCCATTGGTCATGTTCAGGTAGCAAAGGTCATTGATATAGGTTAAAAATAACGTGGGACCGAGGATGCTGCCCTGCGGGACTCCATGACCAATGGGGAGATCACAGCTAGCCCATTCTCATACCCTGACCCTCTGGAATCGGTTTCGCAAGTAGTCGGAGAACAGTTCGAGCTGAGTATTCCTTACCCCCAGCCGCTCTATCTTTTTTAACAGTAACGGGACGGAAACTGTGTCAAAAGCTTTAGCCAGATCCATGAAAATTACGACAACCTTTTTGTTATTATCGAGATTACCTGAAATTAGTAATTAACGAACCCGGAATTAGTAAGGACTTTATAATAGCATCGAATTAGTTTACTCATGGAATTAGTAGGTACTGTATAAATAGAGGGAGTCGAATTTCGACCAGTGGACGACCACTAGTAATGAATAATTATTCGAATAAATATATTTCTATATTTAGCTTTTTTAAATTCTTAGGTTAATTGTTATTGATGCTTAGTAGCATATGCTACTAAGCATCAGCAGGTAATATTACCAAGGTGAGATATCAGATGTTACACATCATATACTACTAGTGTAAGGCTCGCTCGTTTTTATTTATACAAATTTGTTCAAAATAAAGGTACAAAGGCGGACATAATGCCTGAAAATACTGTTTAATTTATTTATGAGCTGAATTTGAAATATCTGGTTTCAGTTGAGGGAATGCTTACAATGTAGGTATTACAGGAAAGTAGCCATCGACTATTTGCATGTTGTATTCTTTATTGCAAAACTAAGATATTAAGAACAACTTCTATGCTCCATCATTGTGTGTCTTCCATCAAACATTAATTAGTACGCCTTAATTGAAAACTTGTAGAACCGTATAAGGAAAGCAGGTCTTAAAGTTAAGTCATTACATTTTATGATACTGAAACAAGAAAGTATTACCATGTAAAAAAACTATAATCAATTAACAACGCGGTCAAAGATGCAAGGAATGAGTGAGTGTTGCCAGAACAAAAACGGAAGCACTAAATAAGTTTCCTATCTTAATTAATGGCCGTTCTATTCGTTTTATTCGTCGTATTTTACCATAATATATCGTACATTTGATAGTTTTTAGATTATTTCGCATGTCAACTGTATTTTAGTTCGTGCGGTCGGGAGGACCAAAAAATACATAAATAAGCCATAAAAGGTGTGGCCATAAACTGAAAGATAGTGATGCCTTAATTTAATTTGTAAATGTCTTAAGCCCTTAAATAGATTACTAGTTCAAGTAGATATTTCTAATTAAAAAGATGATTACTTAGGTTACAATAGCATAGGTCTGTCAGGTTTTAAAATAACGAATGTTCAATTTCAAGTTTCCGTTTTCTTTCTTTGATATTGCTAGGAAAGTATATTATCTATAATTCTTTAAGATAAAGTAATTTATTGACCGACTAGAAATCCGAGCTCTCACCATCTGGATTATAAACACACCTATCACTCTTCCTAAGCACGCTATAACTTATCACCTATCATCTTATTACGTCTATAAATTCAATCTGCTACCATCATGATTTTCATTCCCATAACTCGCGAATCATAATTATTAATTATGGCCTGTTCAGTGTACGGGAATCGAACCAGCTACCCGGTTCATCGACCGCCCCCGCCGCTGCTGATCCGCTATAGATCAACGTCGACAGTTTGGCATCTCATCGCTACACGAACAGAGGCCGCTACTAGCCGCCGACTGGCGTACCTCCGTGTGAAGCTCCATTATATCACGTCATGTTAGATTTGCCGTACCTCAAGACGCCTCAAATGCGTACGGTTATGATGACTGGTCCTTGGGTACAAGAAAACAAAGAAACCTATTATTATACTCAACTGTAGGTCATGACAATGGCCAGTCTCATGACCTACAGTTGAGTATCAAAGGACACGTCAAAAGTCGCTTAGAAATATGGGAATAAGTTGATTTGTTGCATATTCTCATCCAAGCAGATCAATATTATTATACTGTAGGGTCGATCGTCGCTTTAGGTTAAAAGTTTACTGAAATCACCCCGCAATCACTACAACTTCCCTAGAATCCTTAAAACTACGAGTAATACACACACGTTACCATATCAGCCTATAATGTTCCCACTGCTGGGACACAGGCCTCATCTCTGTGAGAGGGAGACATACACACTTAATTTACTTAAACTCCAACCTAATATGGCAGCCGAGCACCTAATACACCGCAATACAGCGGCCATTATCATGCTCTCTATAGATCAAAGTCGTTTAGCATCTCATCATGCCATAAACAGGGGTAGCCGCCGTACAGACGGCAGTCGGGACTAGCGTTAATATTGAGCACCTTAATATACCGCTATCGACTGAACACTATCAGCCGCCTATGGATACCTCCGAGGTTGGTGTCCATTTTTCTACGGCAAGGAGAGATTGGCTTTATAGTAAAAAAAATATGGAACGCGTCTTCTCTTTGTTGACTGGTTTTTGGCAATTAACGATGTGTAAGTGCCATGGAAAGTTTTGAGCCAATTTTTCTACGGCTTTCTTTGGCAGAGTAGGGAACAAAGAAGTTTAAAAGGGAGAGAGTTGTTTGCCCTGCAGTGGGACAATAGACAGATAAAGAAGCAGTGTATTTAAATATATAAATCCAGCTAGGAAAGATCATGTGACCTTCATATCTTTTCTCTGGCGTGGCGAATTTTTCTTCCAAAAGTATAATTTCCCCGTTAATAAGGCCACTGTTCCCAGAAGCAGAGCAATCAGTATGAAGAGGGCTTCAGAGGCTGTTGGCTCCGTGATCGCACTTCATTACAACAAGCTTCTTAAGATATCGGCACCTACAGACGCGCAGTCGTTACTAGCAGCCGCCTGTCGATGGAGCGGTGATTGTCCACTGTTATACGGTATTCGGATCTGTACCGATTTTTCTTGTGAGAATGTTGGACATCTAAATGTTTGATTTTGGGCATTGACTTAAGATCCAGATATGACTGTTTGGTAGAGCAATTCTGATGTCTGATAATGCTTTGTTCAAAATAAATTTAATCGTGGGTCATCCTCAATACTTTTCCAAGAATTTCTAATAACCCAAGGCCCCTGGTAAACTAAAGACAGGGAAATTAATTGTTTAACAAATTGATTACTAACTTAAATTGCCTGTATATTCAAAGCACAACTGTCATTCTTTGGCAGTTGTATGAAATGGCTATAACACGGCAAATTGACGTAGGATGTCAATTTGATTAACAATCTCTGACTGTACATCCTTCCGCACAGCAAATGTAATATCAGTTTGAACTTTAGGCAGTGCAATGGACACCCGCCAAACAATGTCCGCGGTATCAGATGACGAGGTTAGCCCGACGCCGCATGTTTATGGACACAATCTAATTTATTAGACGCCGTGCGCAGATTACGGCCTGCCTCCTTGCCTGCTTACCATCGTTTTGTTGTAGCGCTGTTTTATCTGCGATCGGATTCACTGGTACAGTGTTCAAGAACCTTTTTTTGCGCGAAAGTGATTTCAGTTGCACGCGAAAGGGAAAATTGTGTGTTTCTATTAGTTGTCGAGTCGTTTACTTGGTTCAGGTAGGACAGGACTGGTTACTTGTTTAATGGTTTCGGAGTAAATGCAGTAAGGTAAGGAAACTTAAAGTGGACCACAAGGATAACGGCAAGTGTGATAGTTATAAGAAAAGCATTTAAGTATTTGTGGGGTCATAAATGACAGATGTTTAAGTATTTGTGGGGTCATAAATGACAGATGTTTAAGTATTTGTGGGGTCATAAATGACAGATGTTTAAGTATTTGTGGGGTCATAAATGACAGATGTTTAAGTATTTGTGGGGTCATAAATGACAGATGTTTAAGTATTTGTGGGGTCATAAATGACAGATGTTTAAGTATTTGTGGGGTCATAAATGACAGATGTTTAAGTATTTGTGGGGTCATAAATGACAGATGTTTAAGTATTTGTGGGGTCATAAATGACAGATGTTTAAGTATTTGTGGGGTCATAAATGACAGATGTTTAAGTATTTGTGGGGTCATAAATGACAGATGTTTAAGTATTTGTGGGGTCATAAATGACAGATGTTTAAGTATTTGTGGGGTCATAAATGACAGATGTTTTCTGTAATCATAGCTTAAATGTATTCTTAGTTGAACTCGTTCTGTGGTCTCTTAAATGCTTCTCTCAGTTATTTGTAGACAATACCTTCATCTGTTCATCAGCCTAAATCATTAGTTAATTTGACAGAAATGTTTAAGGTATTTCTACAAAAAATAAGTTTCACGGCTTCACAACAAGAAACCACAGCAAAGAAGCAATATGGCATGTTGCACAAACCATCAACCAATAGCAAGTTGACGTCCTTGAAAAGGTTCCCAGCAGGCAAATTGAATTCGACTTCCCCAACTATTGATCAATCCTATCGAACCAACCAATAACTTACTAATATAAATTCACACCCGGCCACAACCGAATCGACATCCAATCAAAACACTGCAATAAATAACGACAACAGTACCGTCTCAATTCTAATGTTTAATAGTACAGACTTAATTCTAGCAAACAGTTAGAACACGAACCGGTACCAGGAGTCCATGACTATCGTAGGATTCGATAATTAATATGCTAATGGCACAGCTTTGCCCACCCTTGCGTACGTGAGATGCATGATGGTGGATGCCAAAGAATAATGTGTTGTTTTTGAGGAACTGACAAAAATTTACTGTCGGAATTTCTACCACGTGGTATCTGACCAATCAAGGGCTTCCTCGTGAGTTTAAAGGTCCATGTTTAGAGAATTAGTTCCCTATCTTCAAATTTTTCAAACTCTATAAATTGTTCGTGCTTTAGTAACCATTACTGTCCATTATCACTCTCATCTCATTTTGGATAACCAAAAATAATAGGTCCTCAGTTACGATACGAAACTTCTATTGATTGAGTAAGTAGGTAAGCCTTATTGTAATACCATTGAATCTTGCATCTCTGCGACACTAACCAGATAGGTATTACAGCTTCCTGACTGCACTTACTACCTCCATCTATCATATTATTATAGATCTCTGCACGCTGATTTGCGTGCGCGCGCGCAGAAAAAACGTCATAATTTACGAGCTGCACGCTGACGTCTGACTGACAGACGATGTGTAGTGAGCCATGAAAAATGAACACACAGACACACAAACAGCGATGTTTTCTAAGCATGGTGCATAATTGAAATCTAATAACAAGTGCGGAAACACGGAAATTGATAATGATTGCTTTATGATTGTAAGATTATGATTAATAAATCTGTTTTCATCCGGAAATGAATTAAAATTATGTGGCGCGATTTGATTGCTTGGGTGCAGGTTGGACCAGTTACTAGTTGTTACAATTATAATTAGCGTCCCACTAGGGCTCTGTTATGACTGACAAAACATACACTAGCAACTTAGAAAGTTTTGTCAATAAGCCTTTAGCTAGGTACGCAATTAAAACCGTGGAGTTTCTTGCTGGCTCTTTTTTTCGTGCCTTAGGTGGCCATGGAGGTTAAAGGCTCGTGCAGACTAACGCATATCGCGGGCGCGGCAGGCAGCAATACCCATGCCTGTTGGACCCACGATATCGCTTCAGTCTGTAGAAGCCATAATGTGAAAAATAAATTTTAAATTGAATTGAACACTAGGGCCTGTGATTTTAAAACTACTTAATATGTGTAAAAAGGGTATCATAATTCTACTTTTTTGCGTTTTCAACTTTTGGATAGGTTGGAAAGGAAAGGAAAAGTTTTCAATCCATAAAACGTGACTGCTACCTGTTCTTAGCAATCTATAGTAGCAGTAGGATGGTGATAAGTATCTCTGGCTTTTAATTTCCAGGTTTTCATCTTCTAGCTACTTGTAAAGAACTAAAGATCACCATAGTCATTGGTTTGATATCGGTGACTATAGGTAAAGCCGGCCTGGTCTAGTGGTCGAAAGTGCGACTGCTAAGCATGAAGTCCTGGGTTCGATTCCCAAATCGGGCAGTGTTGTTGGATTTTTATTGGGGATTTTTCAGTGGTAGTCCGGAGTCTGGATTTGTGGTTCATTGCAATATAAGCTCACACCTATAACATGGGACTTAAACATAACTGGCGAAATGTGGGTGTACTATAGGTACACATCTGTCTAATCCTTCGGGAAAACCAGCGTGATGTTATTTACCTGATAATATAAAGAGCTAAAATTTGTGAGTTTAAATGAAGGCGGTATCTTCAGAACTACTGATCCAGTTCCGGAAATTATTTTGCTAATGGGAAGCTTTAGTATTGGCGAGTGTGATGGGGTACTCGTATATTATTTTAAAAAATTAGGTAAATTTCACGCAGACGAAGTCACTAGCAAAAGCTAGTGTTATAATATATTATGTGAAAAGCACGGTTTTACATCACAATTCATCTGTTACCAGACAATAAAATCAGTTATGTTGTATCTTCAGTTACAAAATTGATTGTTGTCATGTTTCATGAAACTCTGACACGAGTCTTATCTTGTATCAACAGCTGATCATCGACATTGATATCCTATTTACATAGTATTAATAAACAGCTCGCTTATGTGGAGCAACGGGGCAAGGTATTTGCGGTTAATTTATTTGTATGGAAACTGCCTTATCTGGTTTTTGAAGTCCTGGTAAGGAAATTATATAAGAATCTACTGATAAATCACAGTGATAATACTGATTTGACATTACATCACCATGAAACAACATCACGCCTGTATTCTTCAAAGGGGTAGGCAGAGGCACCCATATTTCGCCAGTTAGCGAAATGTGGGTGCCTCTGCCTACCCCTTTTAGTTCCAGCTTTAAGTTCAATGGAATAAGGGCCAGTTTATTTTATTGTCAATATACAGGCACGAGTCAAGACTCCACGCTACTACTGAGAAATGCCTATAGAAAAAACCAGATACACTAACCAATCTAGGAATCGAACTTAGGACCCCACGTTCGAACCAACTAGGCATGTGAGAAAGGAAAAATTACAGCAAACATGTTCATTTCTAAAACAGTTGACTAGGTTGCATAAAAAGCTAGTCTTTAAATTATATGTATACTAATTACTTCGTAGAATTACTAACACTTCAGAAATAATATCCACAATAACCTAATCGATTTAACTGCCAACTAAACAGTTTATACACATTCAAACACATATAGTCTGTTCCAAAAGCAGCGGATAAAAGTGTAAACATTCCCTGTTCAGGTGAAATTCTTAAGCAATCACTCACTAAAGGGAATTACGTACACATTCATCTGTATTTAGAAGGATTCGACTTTATATCTCACCACTTTTATCAACAATTATTGTTTGAATAACATGAATAACATAAATTGTAAGTAAAAAATGATGGATGAAAATTAAGGTTATACAATTAACCACAATAATCAAATTAAAAACATCTTTAAGGCGAATTAAAATGAGAATTTCGGCTTTAAGTATTCAAATAATCAAATTAAAGCACTCAATTTGTGCACTACAAATTGGCATCCACAGATCTGGTACGTTTAGTGATACAATAATTTACATGTTCATCAGACACTTTTGGGACAGACCCATACACTACAATATACACAATACACTACAATATAATAACTTTCTTATTATTTCCAATTAATAGAAATAGATACCATATAACGATTACGTTCCCTCATTACTTTTTAATTGCTGGGTACGTGATTAGTAGGTTAAGTCTGCGATGGCGGTGATAAAGAGGATAAGTCGAATTGTAATTACATTCAAAGTTTCCGCTAAACAGTGTTGCTCGCACCTGTCATCATTATCCTATTCAGTGCGTTGTTTTAGTATTCCTAGGCAGGTCTGCGATAATTCTGAGCTTACACCTTTTGCAATTAAATAAAATCTTTTAATATCGGTTTGGAAGTTAAAAAGGAATAGGTTGCTTATTATGTACGAATACGAATAATTGTAATCAACTCAAGGGTTAATACCAATAAAGGGCGGCAAAAGCGAATATTTATTTTGCAGTCCGGCTGTACTGAATCGTGCCGAATCACGCCGACCCGAACAAGTGTGTAGCACGCTTATGGGATATTACTGAATGTTCAACTAATATTATATAATGAAGACCAAATTAACACAATTTTCCATTAAGAGTTTGAGACGCAGCAACAGTTTTATGAAAATCCGAAACAATTACGAATACCTACCCATTTCTATTGCATTGGAGAAGAATGTAATGGAGAGGAATGGGCCAGTAGAAGAGAAACCCTACTACACAAAATACTTAAAATATGAATTTATAAAGTACCTACCTACCGAGAACTACCAATCAAAAGTTAAAACTGGATTACGCTTATTGTTTAAAATGTTCATTTTTATTTTCACTTTTCCATGTTGGGCACTCGTGATGGTGGTTATGGCGACCCACCCATTCATTTTAATGGATAGCGCACGTAAAACCGTGTAAGTAGGATATTTTTGTGAAGATTATTTACTGACAGAGGTTTTATGTCATGTAGAGCAACTATTTTAATGTTTTATATTCATGTATATTGCAAAAAGTCAAAATGTAAGCCATTGCCTACGTGAGCGTGTACCTACCACAACTCAGGTACAGGTTTCATACAACTTTACTACATCAAAGATCAAAATTTATATCTCATAATCTTCCAATTTTAAAAAGAACATAATATTGAAAGTTCAAAGTATTAAAATGGTAAAAAAGCCCTCAACAAAGTAGTCAACATTGCAGTAAAATAATAAGACACACACTTGGTCGGCTTGTCCGCTATGTAAATTGCGATAACTGACGATATGACCTTTTACTCTTCCATAATTAGTAACTACTGTAAAATTAATGTCATTTCAGATGTCTTGATAGAACACATTCCTCAGTTTATTTAATTATCAAAAGATTATTACGTATAAGGACTAAGTGCGCCATACATGGTATAAAATTGTTTAAATTAATTAAAATGAAAAATAATAATCTGAAACTATAAATATGGAAGATACGACGCTTTATGATGGGGTGTTTATTTTGATTCATGTTTATAAAAAGTACTAATTGCTACCGTTAATGCTTACTATACAGAAGTCGACATCTTGATCATAGTCAACAGCGAAAGCAAAGAGTAATGAAAACAATTTGTAGTTTGAAAGAGTTTTGTCGTCTCTTAAAGCTTTTGGCATTTTGTTTTTTGACTAGGATGGTATTAGTTTTTAATTTAGACCAGATGGTAGGTATTATGGAGATTTAATTTAGTCCAGTCAGATTACCCATTGACCCAAATCAATTTGAAACTACATATCTCCGATCCTCGAATTTATGTTTGTATTGCAACTACACACATCAAAAGTGTCTAGGGATCAAGGTATTTTTTTAATGTATTTTTTTTGCCCTATTGAAATTAAACGAAAGTGTCTATTTAGATTGATTAAATAAAATGTTTTCTTATGTGTAGATGGACGAAGTACTCGCTTTTGCTTGTACAGAAGCTGTTCGCGATTTTTGATTATGCTGGATTTTTCACCTTAGTTAATCCTGACATTAAAATGTGATAAAAAGATAAAAATAAAAGTTTTCAAAGGTTTTTATTACATACAGTAAACAACTAGTAGTCTGTGTTTTCGCCATTAATGCGTATAACACAATCGCAGCGATTGCCGATACTCAATATGAGTTCATCCAAATCACGTTGCGGAATGGCCGCCCACGTCCGTTGTAACAGGCGAAAAAGATTTTCTGGTGTGTGTACGGCATCCATATTTGGCAGAGCTCTTGTTTGAAGCATATCCCATGCGTGCTCAATACGGTTGAAGTGTGGCGATTGAGCAGGCCATGGTAGGACGCATATTAGCTCCGGCAAATGTTTGCAACGACTCTGGCAGTGAGTGGACGTGCATTATCATTCATATGGACAGGATATTAATTCAGATTTATTATTTAAGTATAAGCTTTTATTTTTAATATTTTACATAGATTCTTTTATATTTTGTGAATGTAAGACTTTGTAGGCTTAATATATTGTAGATTTGATGACTACTTTCTATTTTGTTAAGTACCTGGTACTTGTTGACAGGCCTACACTGTCCCCCCATACCTATTAACACTATTTTGAATTAACACTAATTTGAAAACATTTTAAAAGCCAATTATTTTTAAAAGAGTAACCGTGGAGTTTCTTGCCGGATCTTCTCCATAGGAAACGACCAATCAGAACCGTGCACCTAGCTTCTGACGTTTCATAAGTCATATATGTAGGTTTATGTGCAATAAAATATTTTGATTTTAACTATGCAGAATTGAAACACCAAATTGGGTCTGCAAAGGAATGACAACATTCATAAAATCTTATCAGCGTAAATCTGTGCATTGAGATACCCTCTGATCCAAATCATTTCGATTCTTCCGCCGATCCAAATACCCGCCCATATCATGATTGTTCCACTACTGTGTGCATGAACTTTCTGGAAACGATTTTAAACGTTATTGGCGTCCAGGGGTCCTCCACGGCCTCCAGGGCCGTCTTTAATCTATTGGAGGCCCTGAGAACTTTAGGATGATGGGGCTCCTATAGAGAATGAAGGATGCCAGAACAAGTGAAGTCAGCTCGAAATTTAAAGCACCCCGCCTCGAATAATTAGGGTCTCTTTTTAGCGACACTAGAGCAGTAACTTTGGTGTCTTCCAGTCGTGCCCTTATATCGCCAGTCACTTTAAACTGTACCAGCGATTACCGCAGCACGTTGTCAAGAACCAGCTTTCAACATTCCCACAGCTCTGATCATTTCTTCTCGACTCTAATGACGTTTCCATAATAACGTTCTTTTGCATCGATTCCACTCAGAAGTATGACAGAAATTTTACTGATTTGGCCTCAAACCCGTTGCGGCATTATATAGGAATACGGCTTGACAGAAGATTTTCATCTTTTGGCCGAAAATAAAAAACTATACCCTTTTTACATTACGAAATTTACTAAAAAATATCCATAGGAGTTACAAAAAATATAATAAAAAACTAGATTTGTAGTAACTAGCAAATACGTGCTTGGCCTAATGACACTTCTCTTATTATTAAAATAGATAGAAAAGATACGGATGTCTTAAACGTCAACGATAGTCTGACTGTTCTTTCGAAATGGTTCGACATTAGAGCTCTTTCAGGTAGATTAAGTTAGGGGTAGGGCATATTATCCGGATATCCGAATTATCCGGATATCCGCTATATAAAATAATCGGATATCAATTGCTTTAGTATTCGGATATTACGAATATAATGGATAATTTTTGGTTTATTGTTTTTACGTATTTGAACAGAATTTTTTATTTTTTGCACAATTATTCGGGTATTTTCGCAAATTCCAACTCTAAACTGAACTCCGCCGCCATGTTGTGGATGCTTCGTCCGCCATTAGTTGCGGCTCTGAGTGAAATTTGTACGGACGTGTTCGATTGTGTATTGTGGTGGGTCTAAGTGCTGGATTTTGAAAGAGACGCGGCAAGTATCTACTTTTAACACTTTTTGTATTAATAACTAGTGTGTAAAGTTCAGAAGTTATTTCTTTTATAATTAATAATTTGTTATTTGCTAATAATACTGAGGACTGAAAATAAAATGTTTAAAATACCTTTTCTAGTTAAATGTTATATAATAAGGCATACTGGGTTAGGTTATATGTGCTGTGTTACTTATATACGGCACGTCTGACCGATTTATACATAGTTCTCTGTATGCAGGAGAATATTAAATAAAACTTAAGGTTATGTTACTTTTAACTACTTCTGTATACGGTCAACCATAAAGTTAGTTTAGGTTTATTATTAGGCTACTTCATTTATTAATTTCAATTAAAATAATGATCCTAAAAATATTTAGTAACTTAGAGGTTTTTTTTACAGGTAGCCCTACAACATTGCATAGCAAACAAAGGCCTTGCCGATTGTTAAAATGGCAAAGGCCAATCGAAATAATTTGGTTTTCGAAAAAAACAATCACATCTGTGGTGACAGTGACACGGAATCTGTATAGCATTATTTTCGACGTTCCAATGACGGATTGTAAGCTCAATGCCAAAAATGCAATAAAATTCTGAAACATTCGGTACACAGTTACATAGTTCTTATGAACTAAAAAAAGATCCGTGATTATTCACGGATCTTTTAAACACTCACTTAGACAATGACAACAAGAACTTGCAAGTCATTTTGGACTGTAAACTCGCTGGAGTAGCCTCGCGGACACGATAACAAGGCTTTTCGATTGAAAGATGGAATAATGAAAACACTGATCGACTTAAAAAATGATAATAATCGACAAGAATCTTGGTCAATTAAAGAATAATTAAGCAATGAGATCGAAAAATCCTTATCAAACACACTATCAACATCCACTGTAATCCCAAAGCAAAATGAAGACTAGGAAACTCTATGCCGAGTACAAATGGCACTCTTCGATAGAGGAGGTCCAAGAAGCCATCATCTTAGTCAAATATATGACATTCTTTCTTTCTTTCTTATGAAAAGCAAAAAGATGACATAGAAACTCTATGCCGCGTACAAATGGCACTCTTCGATAGAGGAGGTCCAAGAAGCCATCATCTTAGTCAAATATGTGACTTTCTTATGACCATTCCTCCAACCAGCGTGGAATCTGAAAGGCCGTTTTCGTCAAAGGGGTACTTGTGCAATAAATTGAGGACATCTCTAAACGACATTAGATAGCTTGAGTTTCCTTATGTCTTATTATCAAAGACTGAAAAGTAATATTTTATTGTTTCAATTTGTTATTAGATATAGGTAAAACTTTATTTTATTTTTTACCATCCGTATTTTATTTTCATTTAAGAAGTAAGTTTAAGATAGTTCAGCCACTTGTAAAAAAATAAGGTTACTCTATTTGGTTACCTTAAAATAGTATTTTTAGACCCTTAGGTTAGAAGTTACAGATTTTACAGAGAATTATAGATTTGATCTCATTAAGACGACAGTCATTTATTATTTCATAGTAAGTACTTATAATTTATAAAAATTGTTGTTACATGATGTTACTTATGTGTGCAATTTTATGACATGTTTTGTTGCCTACTTAGATTTGATTATTTTATTTTACCCACGGTTCGTTAGACTGATTACTGAATATAAATGATTGATAATATTGTGGATAAATTTTATTTTTATCACTCCTATCCAAATTATCCGTATTATCCGGATTTATCCGGATAACGATATCCGACTATCCGAATTAACTGAATATTAAAATAAACGGGTAATAGCACGCCCTAGTTAGGGGTCCACTAGGGCCGATGCCTGCCGGGGTCGCGTGGAAGTTCGAAAGGGTTACCGAGGCCCCTGGCAACACAGGCAACAGAAGGAATACGGGTGGATTTTAGTCAGTAAGTGTCTGACACACGCTCCCGCTCCGGAGCGGGAGAAGTTATTTGATGAGTTCCCACCCAAAAAAAAAAGTGGATCCCTACATTTGTGCTGACGACATCTCTTTGAGGCGCGCGTGGAAAACAACGCGCCGTCGAACCGGGCCTGGTCCTTGCCGGACGGTGAGCTACCCATTGCTCACTTTTTTTTTTTTGGATGGGAAATCATCATATAACTTCTCCCGCTCTGGGCGGAGCGGGAGGGTGTGTCAGACTCTTATTGACTAAAACCTACCCGTATTCCTTCCTGTTGCCTGTGTTGCCAGGGGCCTCGGTGACCCATTAGTACCTTCCCGCGACCCCGGCAGTTAACCGACTCCTTGACAACGGTTTAATTGAAATAAATGCTGAGAGTTTGAGTTTGAATAATTATCATCAAGCACCAAGCCCCAAAAAATCTCCAGTGAGGAATGAAAGTGCAATTGAATTAGTCGAAAGATATCTAATTGTCGTTCGAGTTACTATGTTGTAACTTAATACAAGGTTATTTTAAATTGGCCAGCTAAACTCCGCAGACGCGATGGGCATCGATATAATAACTGATTTTCAGACTGTTATTTTAAGTGATTAAATTTGAGACAACGCGTCGATGAAAAAAATGTCTCCAAAATTATTCATTTTTGTTTTATCATGTTTAGATATTGATACCCAGTTATTCCGCCCTACCCAGTTAGACTAAGTTAGGAAAATGCAAAGAAGAAGGAGGAAACCACATTTAACGTCACAACTAACTTCTTCACTACTGTAAAACAACGTTTAGCTACTACTTACAAGCAATTAACTTCTCAAATTCAACACATAGACATACCTAAAACCTATATTAATAGCTCTGCTTGCAACTAACTGCGACATTCACTATGTACAAACGACACGAAACATTTTATTCCGCAAAATTAAACCAAACAAAATACTATCAGCATTTTAGAATTCCCCGATGGACGTTATCGGCCATGCGTCAATTCAGGGAGCCGTCATTTTGACATTCCTACGTCATAACATATCGATGCAGAAGGATTACTCCACATATATTGGCGGCAAGTGTCGAAGAATCGCGAAGGTAACACTTCTCTCCCCACTTCACCTCAGTCCGCTCAGAAACGCCGCGACGGAGAGACGTGCGTTCTTTTTTTTCGCACGGTGAAAGTAATTTTTGTGCATCTGTGTCGATTATTGTAAGTATACTTCAATTTTGCATTGTAAAATACCTTTTCATGTATTTATTATGTTAAAAATATGGGCCATGATATCGTTTTATAGTTTTATAAATAGACATCGATTTGAATTCATTGTTTAAGGTTATTTTCTAAAACGTGTTTTGGGGCAGGTTGTCTCTGCTTGACGAGAGCTGGTAGTCACATGTGACAACCAACCCCCAGCATGTGTGCTGCCTTTTTTTGTTGGCTTTTTGGAGTTTTACTTCATAAATGTTTGTTTGTTTTAGATCTAGTCATAAAAATGCCACGGCATCACAAGAGAAAGTCTGCTCGAGGGCTTGTTTCACCAGCTTTGATGCTGCGTGCTGCAAGGGAAGTGCAAAACTATGGCAAATCTATATCGAGGGGTGAAAGGCTATTTGTTTGAAGCGACATTTTACGAACTTTACAGGAGAGCCATTTAAAGATTCAAAATTTGGAAAAAAAATCGTTATGAAAAAACTACTGCTCTTACTTTAATGGGGATCGCAAATCTTTATTGCAAAAAAATCCCTTAACGTTTCGGTATAATTTTCAATAAAAAAACAGTTAAGAATTCCAAGATAAATGTCGCTTAATACAAAATAATCTGTATCGCCTTATTTTTAGAGTAAAGAAAAATGATTCAACTTCCAACATTGTCACTAATCAGCAGCAGGCAAAATGGTCTAAGTGACTTTACAGTACTTATGCAGGAGAAAGCAAAATGATTGAATCGACGTTACTCATTAATAATAGGAATAGGCTATTTTGTTTAACTACCAATTGGGTTTTGTTAACGATACAGGCAAGTTGGCTTAAGCAACGATGGACATTCTTAATGAGTTGTTTGATGTCTCAGGTTTCGAAAGGAGTTTATATATCTTGGTTGTTGATACAAGTTAATAATGACAGATTTATAGTAAGTTAAGAGGTTGTAGTATTGAAATGGGTGAATAATTACTATGTCAGGAATGAAAAATAGTTCTGTTAATTATCTTTTTTTATTACGTATCTTTAACTTAATTAATACTCAGTCTTAATGAGATCGTATGTTTCCTTGTATAAAAAATTACAGCACAGTAAATCAAACATAACAAATTATATATTTTTTTTTTTTTAATAAAGCAATAAAATTTGTATTTTATTATTGCAGCAAAAAGGGTTGAACCGACATGTCTTAATGAATTTGGCTGACGGCAGATTGGTTGAAGCGACATTGCATAGTGTAAGTAGTCGGAAGCAAAATGTATGAAGGGACTTTTCATCTAAAGTTAGCTATATCGAAAAACGATTTATCTGCCATCGAACTGAAATTTTAGGACGAGAAGAACGGCTTATGCTCCGATTCTATGTTTTTGTGTACAGCTTAAATGAAATAATAAAAAAATATAGCAAATTTGATGTCGGATCATACATCATGATTGAGAATTATGCACTAAAATTGCATTGTTTTAAGCGCCATAAAAGTGCTCAGAATTGTACGAAACCCGGCTCAGCCGACGCAGAAAAATTCGCTGAATCCGAATATGTATATAACTCAATATCGTCCAAAATGTCGCTTCAAACAAATAGCCTTTCACCCCTCGATATGGTCAGTCGCGAAACATTTTGGAATTAATTATAGCACTTTAACAAGGTATTGTAAAAAAATTACTGCCGAAGAGATAAGCAACATCGCCGTATCAACACCATCCACAAAAATAGGCTACCAAAAGAATCGACAGGTTTTTACCGATGAACAGGAAGAAGAATTGGAGAAATACGTACTTCTGGTTTCAAGTATTTATTTCGGATTGTCTCCCAAGGATATTCGAAAAATAGCGTACGAGCTTGCTATCTCCAATAACTTGAAAGTTCCAAAGTCTTGGGAATCAAACAAGCTAGCTGGCCCCGATTGGTTTACGGCATTTATGAAGAGACACCCTTCTCCGTCCATTGGAACACCTGAAGCCACTAGTTTGGCTCGAACCACTAGTTTTAATACACACAATGTCAATAGTTTTTTTTTGAAAAACTTGAATTGGTAATTAAACGGCATAGTTTTCAGCCACACGATATATGGAACATGGACGAAACTGGGGTGACTACGGTACAAAAACCGAACAAAGTTGTTGCTAGAAAAGGATTTAAACAAGTTGGTGTTATTACTTCAGCCGAGAGAGGCACACTAGTCACCTTAGCTGCTGCTCTTTCGGGAGGTGGCAATTCAGTCCCGCCATTCTTCATTTTTCCGCGGGTACATTTCAAAAATCATTTCATCAGAGATGGGCCAATTGGCTGCAAAGGAGGAAGTAATCCTTCGGGTTGGATGACAGAAGAGCTTTTTGTCGCTTTTTTTTAAACATTTGCATAACCACGTGAAATCAACTAAGGAAAATCCATGTCTTTTGTTGTTAGATAATCACAGCTCTCACCTATCCATCGAAGGACTAAACTTTGCGAAGAAAATGGCATAATTATGCTTTCTTTCCCACCACACTGTACCCACCACATGAAACCGTTGGACAGATCTGTTTATGATCCATAAAAAAAAAATCATTAGCAACGGTGGTTCAATGGATGGTAAATCATTGGGGACAACATATAACGATATACGAAATACCAGGCATAATTGAACAGGCTTTTCCGTTGGCAGCAACTCCATCCAATATACTCACGGGGTATAAAACTTGTGGGATTTGTCCATTTAATCGAGACATATTTCAAGAGCATGATTTTATGCCGTCATCTGTCACAAATAGGCCACTAATTAGAGATCCTGTTGAGGACATTATACACAATTTCACTGAAAATCAAAACGATAACTGTGACCTTAATCGTAATACAGCACCTGAAGAACTTAACACTGGCCCTATAGAACGCGCAATGACTCCGTCTGAAATCTTTGACCTTGATGATCCTGTATTGGCCCAAAATGATAACCCTAACCTTAATGTTCGTGCGATGACACCACAAAGTTCTACTAAGCTATCATTGCAACATCAAGCTACAAATGAACCTATTCCTGATCCAAGTTGTTCTAGGAGTTCTCTGATTACGAGTATATCACCGTAAGTTTTGAGACCTCTACCAAAAGCTCCTCCACGCAAGTCACAGCGAGCTGATAGAAGAAAGTGTAAATCATCAATTCTGACAGATACTCCGGAGAAGACCTATTTAGAAGAGAAAAGAAAAGAGCAAGAAGCGAAGAAGAAAGTATCAAAACGTGTGTTGGGTAACAACAAAGAAAATAAAAAGCTTTCTAAAGGCAAGAAGATTAAATTGAAAGCAGCTGACAAGGACGAAGATGAGAAAGAGGATGAAGAGTTTTGCTTGGTCCGTTTGTCTCCTTAGTCTGCTAGCAAGTCTAGGGAAGTCTGGATACAGTGCCAGGATTGCAAGTTTTGGGCTCACGAAGCATGCACACTTGGGCAACCTTATTACATTTGCCAAAATTGCGATTCTGAATATTCTGACTGATTTTTTTTGGCAGATTTAATATTATATCGCTAGCTTAAGTACCTACTGTTATTTTAAAATATTGCGTCCAAAGAGATTAGTTACTGAGACTTTTAAATAAAAATACTCATATGATTTAAATATGTGTTTTATTATTATTTTCCCCCCTTGATTTACTATATAACTACCTACCCCAGACACTGTGACAACCATCCCTGACACGGGGTTAAAAATCACACTTTTCTTTTTCTCAAACGTGATATTTCCTCAATGAATAATATTGTCCATTGATTAACACTGTCCATTGATATATAAATGTCATTGATATACCAAAAAAATAGGCACAAAAAATTCAAAAGAAGGTAAATGTGACTTCCAACCCCGGTCTCCCCTATTGCTTATCTGTACATAATGTTTTGCATTCTTATTATTGGTCGTCACAGAGACGCTTACATTATGAACAAGACATTGCAACCTGGCCATTGAGATTTTGACCGCAGTAATTTGCGACTATTTTAATTTTTTGCTACTTGGCAATAACTTGATCCTTTTAACCCTTTTTTTGCAAGTAGTGGTCCTTCTGTACGCAATTTAGTGGTGAACCCGTCAAAATCGTCTGACAGGCACCAGTCAAGCGGCGTTCGTTCTAAATTTATATAAAGCGATCGACAGTGACGCGATATGGCAACGTGACGACTGCAGGACGTGTCCGGTTGTGACCCTGACGACTGTGTGACGTGCCCGGTTGTGACGCTGACGACTGTATGGAACGTCAATGTGAAAGGATTTGTCTACTGTTACGTGATGATTTGTTTGGAAATGTTCGGGGTGGTTTGTTTTACGTCGAATATTGAAGTTGTATTAATTAGAGTGGAACGTGTCGAATGTATATAGAGTGCTATTAAGCTATTGAACTGTGAATCCATTGCTGCCCAGGCACACAGAATCATAGATTAAATCAGGATTTAAACTTTTCAGCGATGTGGTCTGTTTAATGCTTACCTGAAACTCAAACTCAAACCATTTATTTCAAATAAACCAATTACAGGCACTTTTGAATTGACAAGGGTTCGGTCAGTCAGTCAGAAAGATGAAGCTGCCATTCCAAAGCGTAGTAGGTACCTATGGAGAAGAGCGGGCAAGAAACTCCACGGACACTCTTTTAAATCAACGTATTATGGTTACAAAATATTGTTTACATCATTCATTTTGAAATTATACATGTGAGAAAGATGCAAAACGTAAAAGCATCCGCCATAAAAAGATTACAACAAAAAAAAAGGAATTCAAAAATTAAAATTAAAATAAGCCGTGGCAGGTAAGAGATGACCAGTCTCTACTGACGGCGCCCGTTCACGAACATGACGCGTGGATTAGCACCATTCAGCTCAACCATTTTGAAGGGAGCTAAATGATCCAACACACGCGTCACCATCAGCGAGACATTTGAGTGAGCACGACATACTCCCAGCCGCCAGGGCACATTCAAGTCAATGAAAGACGTATCCAGTAAATGGCAGCTTTATAGTACATAGTACTCACATAACAATGTGGTGTGTAACTATACAATACTATGAGATTGAATTAATACAGTGCAAAGAGAGTTTTTAAAATCTTCAGCAGCTCCAACACTATTTTCAATACCTGATGAATTCGTTTTTGCGCCCTTGTGGAGCAGGACCAGCGTTGTGCTAAGCATTTTTTATACTAGTTTTAAATTTTGTTTCATTCAGTTGAAGTATGTGGGGAGGTATTTTATTGTAACATTTTAAACAGTACCCCATGAAAGATGAGTCTACTTTAGCCAGCCTGAAACCAGGTTGAACTAATTGGTCCCTATTTCTAGTGATATAATTGTTGGAAAGGTTTTCATTCAGATTTGATGGATTGACTACATCCCTGAAATGCCAAAGCGACTTTCAATTTTATACTTAATTACTTATAAAGTTACCGACCGTCTATACGACACTACTATGCCGTTTACTTATGCATTATGATGAGCGTATGTTCTGAAAACAGTATTTAACTTGGCAGAGATTGATCACAGCCTTTTTTTAACAGACTTTTTAAGTTTATAAGAAGCCTTTGCCCTGAATTGAACTAAAAGTTACAAGTTGCTTGTTAATAATATGATACGTGGATAACATAAACATAATATTTCCACAAACGAGTCTTCGAAGATCAACACAAGCTCGTAATCATTGATTACCATTAACATCTCAAATAGTAATTAATGTAACTGTTTGACTGTACAACAGGGCCGTATGTTATTCGAAGACATAGTAACCTCTCACTATGTGCCACTTTGCACAATAGTAGCTATGCATGGATTTAACATAGAATACTGTTACTAGTTCAACGCCATATGGGAAAAAGTTGTACTTCTTCTGAAAGACAAAATAGATGTTTGACTGGAAGGTACAGACAAAGGTGTTCCACGCGCGCCTTAAAGAGATGTCGTCAGCACAAGACGTGGTAGGGGTCCACTAGGGCCGATGCCTGCTGAGGTCGCGGGAAAGTCCGAAAGGGTTACCGAGCCCCTGGCAACACAGGCAACTAAAGGAACACGGTTGACTTTTAGGCAGTAAGTGTCTGACACACCCTCCCGCTACGCCCAGAGCGGGAGAAGTTATTTGAATTTTTCTAAGCCAAAAAAAAAGACAAAGGTTTTACATTATCTTCAACAATTTAAATGCAACGCAGCCACCTAGATTCATGCCTATCTATTCAATTGAATCGGTTGTCAAATGTTGTGTCCAATGATTGGGTGCTGTTGTTTTGATCAACAAAACAGAACACTTAAACATTAGATTTTACTGTACTACTAGACCACTTAAACTAGATTAGATTAGAAACTTGATCAGGCTTCCAGAAACCAACATGGCTTTTTAAAAACTGTCTTAGAATATTGTCTGTTCAAAAGTTATTTATGTTATTTTCCTTAAAAGCCCGAAGGAGTTTCGTTAATTGTGAGCTACTGTCAGAATATCCATACATTCATACTCTCTACATGTAAATAATACCCTTGGAACGCCACCTTACCATAAAGGCAGGCAGGTACTTACTAAACAATGACATCAGAAACGCCATTGATACAGCATCATGGTGTTCGCAGGGCGCAGGGGGTACAGAGGTAAGGGAGGGTGAGGCTGCGAGCCTTAAGTGAATGCGAGCAAAACGAGGCGGCGACACTGTGTTGATGCTGATTTACGCACTGGCCCGCGTGCTCTACTGGCCCGACTGACCGCTCGGCAACAATGGAGTGGACTTGGGACTAGAAATATTTTTGGTGTATAATTTTTGTTGGGTTTTTATCGGTTTATTGCTGCCCTAAAGAAAGGATGAGCGTATATTTTCGTTTGACCAAGATATTAGACGTATTGTAGAGTTGTGTAGTGTTATGTATTGTGTGTGTTGACTAGTGTTATTAAATGATGATAATTTGCTGCCGATAGGCAGGTAAATAATTATCCTAAGATACATACATACATAAACTCATGCCTTCTTCCCATGGGGGCCGGCAAAAAGTACAGAACGCCACCTGCTACGCTTTTTAGATACTCCTTTTGTTTCATTTACGTGTTGTGGCGTAATTTAAATAAAAAATCATTATTACGTCACTTGTAATATAATTTAAAAAAGAATACAAATAGAGAAAAAAGAAAAAAATAAGAAATAAATATGCGATCTAAATAAGGGAACACCAGATGCTGTTATATATAAAAAGCGTACGTTGTATGGTGGGTGGTAAACGTCCTAACAGTGTGATTGAAATCAGACTCCCAGGTATGTTTAAAACGACCACGTAACAACGCGTACAATAACGCGCAGTGCTCGCCTTCGTTTTGTAAAAAAATAAGCCAAGTAATTTCTAGTTAAGAGTTAGCTGCTATCAATTCAGAAGTAATTAGTCAATTAAAAGGTTATCTGGAAGCGATTCCGGTCGTGCACAGCCAGGGCAGGTCAGGAAAGGGATGCGCTGCAAAGATGCGGGTCACTGCTACGCTCCAATTCTGACTCTCATCAACCTGCTCCGCTGGCAGGGTTGGAGCCATAAAATTGCTGGCAACGTAGTACGATGTATTTCCTTGAATAAAGGATAGTGGTTAAGATATCGAATTACCAGCCAAGACTTTAATAGAATGAAAAACGGTCGAATAAGATACCACTTCATCGTGGGACTTAACTTAATCACGACAGGGCTGCCGCTTGATCTCTGCGATCGTAGTTCCTACGGCTAGAAGACAAACATCGTGAGAAATGGTGGTTAATATTCAAACGATAGACAGATAATATGTGCCAGTAGGGATCTACAAATGAGGAATGAATGAATCTGTGATGTTGTTCATATCCTTCAGGATAAATACGAAAATAAAATATTGTAGAATTACTAATTCTATAGTGTGTATATAATAGTTAATTTTCAGGAGATAATGCAGGGCAAACCATATTGTGCAATTCCCAAGTAGAATAAGACAAGGGCAGGCAAAAGAATCATAACATGAAAAGATGATGATAGTAAAAGAAGCAACATAAAAAGTATTATTAGCTAACATTAAAGCTAATGAGTTATTTAAGTATGACTATTCAGATTAACACAACATGATCAGTGGACAGTTCAGTAATAAAATCAAACACATCACTGGTGTGGTATTGAGATGCGTCATAGGAATGCCGTCCACTTGGAAACCGCAAATTACTAATTAAAAATATTTACATCTTTATTATAAGGTTACTTAGAATCGTAGCATTAAATAGGTATAAATTTTATAGAACTTATTACATGGGTACATTAATGATCTTATGAAATACGGGAGCATAACTTAACTGATGTTAATGTCGTCTAGTTTTGCTATTGCTGTAATCGTAATACAGTCTAGTTGCATCAGATGAAACATAAGAAATAAAACACATTAAAGTCTGATTTACACGGTGCGATTTAATTGTCTGTGGCAAACCAAAACTTGAAGCAAAAATAAAAGCTACACCGTCAACTGTGGTTAGACGATGCAAGTCATTTGTTGTTCCAATTTATTGTATTTCACAGGCAAGAAATTTGCATCATGTAAATGGGGCGCTACCTCTAACCCTAACTGGGCTCATTTCTCTTCTGAAGAGACCATCTAGACCTTTTTTTTTTTTTTTGAGGGTGGGAAATCATCAAATAACTTCTCCCGCTCTGGGCGGAGCGGGAGGGTGTGTCAGACTCTTACTGACTAAAACCCACCCGTATTCCTTCCTGTTGCCTGTGTTGCGGGGGCCTTGGTGACCCATAAGTACCTTCCCGCGACCCCGGCATGCATCGGCCCTAGTGGACCCCTACTTTGTGCTGACGACATCTCTTTGAGGCGCGCGTGGAATACGACGCGCCGTCGACCCGGGCCTGGTCCTTACCGGACGGTGAGCTACCCATTGCTCACCGTCCGCAAGCCCGCGCCTACGGTGGCCGGAAATCCGCCCGGGATTCCCGACGCCCTGGGCGTCTCCTGCGGCGGCTAGGGGCGAGAGGGCGCGACACGTGCCTTTCCCTCAACCGTCCCGCCTCCTCCTTCGCGAGCATTACTGCTTTGCAGAAGGAGGTGACGGCTGCCCATGCCCTCTCGCTCCGTACCATGGCCTGAACCAGGGCCGGACGCGAGAGGTCTCTGCCGCCGATCGCCTCCACGAGGACACGGCGGTGCTCTGCCCAAGCCGGGCAGACCTCCACCGTATGCTCCACCGTGTCCTCCGGGCGATCCACACAGTGGTGACACCCGGACGTTTCCTCCCGC
The DNA here is from genome assembly GCA_905333075.3 of Atethmia centrago. Classification (NCBI taxonomy): domain Eukaryota; kingdom Metazoa; phylum Arthropoda; class Insecta; order Lepidoptera; family Noctuidae; genus Atethmia; species Atethmia centrago. Next base: position 2,317,116 of record HG995378.1, on the reverse strand, counting down.
CTTATCCGACACAGGAACCTCCCGAAGCTGCCGTGTCCGGTGAGGACCTGCGTCAGGCGGAAGGTGAGGACGCCGTGGCGCCTCTCCAGCCACTCCTCAAAGAGGGGACTTATCGCCGCAATCGTGGCGTGCCCAGCACTGGGTTGCGACAACCGTACTTTCCAAGACGCCATGAGATCCCGCCGGAGCTCCGTCCGCTGAGCCGCGATTTCTCGCGGCAGCGGACTAACGCCCCGGCGTTTCGCCTCCTCGCGCCACTCCCATACGTGCGCGAGGGCTTATGCCTCCAGATCCCATGGCGGCAATCCGGCAAGGAGGCTCGCCGTGCGGTATCCCCGGACCATCCGGATGGCCATGACCCTTTGGGCCGCGCTCAACCGGCGGGCTGGCCGCAGCGCCAGAGAGCGCGCCCATACAGGAGCACCATCTAGACCTTAACAAAATAATCTCTGTAAAATTAAATAATAAAAAATCTACACGTCATCGACTCCACGGCTTCCCCTGTGCCATTATTTGAGACAGGATCGCGAGCTGCAGATAGCGCGGCGGCAGACATTTTTTGCATCTTTTTGCGTCTGTTTGTTTTTGTTTTGTGTCCACATGCGCTAATACTGAGACGATCGGCTGACTCGGCCATACAACCGCTATTTTTACGTTTTACCCTGTAATTAACAAGAAAATAGCACAAAAAACTAGTAGAATATATGCTTTATTAACAGGCAATTCTTGGCAGCGAAATCCGACACCGTTGATTATTTTTACCTAAAGCATCTGCTGTTAGCAGGTGCGTGCTCCGTCCATCTGTTTAGATACCACTACTTTTATACGTGAACGTTGATTCTCACTGATAAAACCCTTTCACAAAACGAACCATTATTTAGTTTACCAATACAAAATGATACACTTGCATTATAGGAGAATACAGCCGAATAAAGTCATCGCACACAATGCAGCCTGACACACAAATAATTCTTAAAGGATTATTAACTAAAAAGCAACAAAATGTCCGCGTTAATAGCGTCGAGTTGTAATTTACATAAACAATTTTATACAAACGGCTCCCTGTTGAGTGAACTAACAAATATTACTCGCTAATTATTTTGCTCAACATTACCTCTCGACACTAAGTAGACACGCCGAGTTGCGATACGATGCTCACCTGCTCATTACGGAATTTCAGCGAGCGATGCGCGTGCGCACGCATGCCCACGTTCCAATTTTAAAATTTTAAACGCATTTCGTCGCTATCTGTCATCGGGAACGGACGCAGCGACTGTATTGGTCCGCGGAGGGATCGATTAAATCTGCCACAGTGCGGTGGCCATTAAAATAAAGTGTCCCTTAATAGTCCCTGATAATGCTGAAATTGAAGAATTTTATTTTCCTTTTCACTTACAGCTGTACCCGATAAGGAATGTGTTATCTTATGAAATATCATAATTTGCATACGTTGATAATGTTGAAAGAAAATTAATCGTCTGCCTGCCTTATTGAGCATTAAGTGTTCGGTTTTGGTTATAGAATATCGATAAATAACGTATGTATTTACGCCTATACGAGAGTGAACACGCGATATTTCAACCAACATTGTACTAACGGGTAAGGGCTCAGCGGTATGCAATAATAGCAACAGATTTCCACAAAATTACTATTTACTATGTTCATATTATATTACCGATGATAACCCGATGGTTTAGGATATCTTGAGGGAGGTAATTACCGTGAGTTAAGTCGAAATCAAGTTTAATAATTTCCACGAACGTGTAAGATGTAGAATTTATCATCTATCGTCGAATGGTCAAAGGTCATGTTCAATGGAACGTAAATACACGCTCGTACATTGAATACTTAGCATTCAACTTATTGACTGATATTACATGCTTAACATCGCTTTACTTAGCGTAGCTGCGGGTACCGGGCAGGTTGCGTGACCATTCACGTGTTTTACATTTCTTGTTACTACGACTGCCAATGCTTTAATTTCTTAAATCTGTCAGCAAGTTCAATGTTCCCGATAAATACCACATACACGTACCTCCAGGTACGTAAAAGCAGCAGTGAGGCTCTCAAAAGGCATATAATGGGCCGGTAATAGGCCAAAACGGGCACAACGCGTGTAAGGCCGGTTAAAGGCCACTTACTACAGCAGCTAATTAGAACTAACGCACACGTTTACTGCTAAGTTTTAGCTTAATGTGGTACTAAAGTTTGAGTGGATGTTTGGATAGAAATATTTTTTTTGTATTTGTTTACAGGGATTGACGAGACGGTCAGTAGGACAGAAGGCTGCTGACAGAATTGTTCGGACACAGCTGTGTTACAATCTGACCAGTGAAGATGCTGACGAAGTGAAGACAAGTAGGTGTAAGTAGGCCTCTCACAAAGTACCCCACACCATGAAAATGTCACATCTATCTGAACAAATGAATCAACGATGAATGTCATCCACATTGATATGTTGACAACCACATCGAAAACAACAATTCCAAATGACGCTTAAGTACCACCATGTGTCACCAAAGGCTTGATATCTAATAAAACTATACTAATTAAAGACCAATTTTAGATATAACAACAGTTGGCACTAAGCCCAAAGGTCCCTTTTTTATGAGCACTTACACTTGGCGCATCAGGGTGGCATTGAGCTTGGTCATGGCTTTATAGGACGTGGCCTTCGACATATTTCATGGCGAAAGCATCATAATATAAAGTTATTACTGAACTTTACATTACACATGAGTGAAGATTAGTAATATGGTATGCACTCACAATTGTTTTCAGGAATTTCGCAAGTAGAATGAAACGGGAAAAATACTTTCTTTAACTCACAAATATGCTAGGTCACTCATTGTCACGCAGAGCCGAAAATGAACCAATGAGCTCAAACTCCCATAATAAGTGTTCACTTAGTTTAACTCTGCGAGTGCACCTAACGAACCTCCATGAGAACAGAACGGACTGGGTTTCATTTTGACAGTTCTACAACAGTCACTTCGTTACTTCCGTTCACTTCGTTATATCCTTCAAAATCATTCAGACTGTGATTGATCGTGTGTTACGCAATTAGGGTGCTGAATAAGGCTGAACTATTTTTAGCTTAGATACCAACCTTGGTAACTATTCTTCACGGCTTAATTCCTTTAAGAAGAAAAAATCAAGCATTTCTTTTGGAAAATGCATCTGCAAAATTTCAATTAAGCTATTACGCATGCGGCATGCCATTGAAAGAAAACGAATAATACCTGTAATTTTCCTACTAGAAATGACAGCTAAAAACACCAGTATCACATGAACTCGACATATCACGTGTGCTAGATTCTTCTACAATATCTAGACATCAGATTCTCACATTGATTGATTTGTTGATTGACAGTATCTGGTTGAGTGATGCTCATATTATGATGTGCAGAGATAAGTGGAAGGTCGAATGCTTTGGTACTGATAGTGAATGCATTGGTATATTTATTCGTTCTTTTTTGGAGTAGCTACTATTCTTTGTTTCGTGATTTTCATTTATTTTTTAAAATATTGTTAGAAATATGTGTCACTGGGGACTATCATTTGTCCATTTTCTTTTTTTAATGATAAATACTTGGGAATGTTTCGTACGGAAAGTTTTAAGTATGAATATCAATGCCTGTAAGAGTAGGAGAAGACTAAAGAACCGAAGGCTGGACAGTGCGAAAGATAATATGGCTAGAAATGGGTTGACTACTTAGATGTCGGCATCTAATTTCCTTGTAATCTCTATTAGTCGTCTAATAGAGATTACAAAGAAGTATGTAAGAAGACATGCTCCGCTGACCCCATATACATTGGGATACGGGCAGGAGAATAATGAAGATGTTGGAAATCTATGTAACTGTACTAGTATCCCTGTTTACCCTACACAATATAGTAAAGGGTGGGGTTTGAATTCACGACTTCTAACTCACCAGTTATTACCCTTATGCTTAGCAGGCATGTGCAGTGTCGGATAAGGCGGGAGGAAACGTCCGGGTGTCATCACTGTGTGGATCGCCCGGAGGACACGGTGGAGCATACGGTGGAGGTCTGCCCGGCTTGGGCAGAGCACCGCCGTGTCCTCGTGGAGACGATCGGCGGCAGAGATCTCTCGCGTCCGGCCCTGGTTCAGGCCATGGTACGGAGCGAGAGGGCATGGGCAGCCGTCACCTCCTTCTGCGAAGCAGTAATGCTCGCGAAGGAGGAGGCGGGGTACGGTTGAGGGAAAGGCAAGTTTCGCGCCCTCTCGCCCCTAGCCGCCGCAGGAGACGCCCTGGGCGTCGGGAATCCCGGGCGGATTTCCGGCCACCGTAGGCGCGGGCTTGCGGACGGTGAGCAATGGGTAGCTCACCGTCCGGTAAGGACCAGGCCCGGGTCGACGGCGCGTTGTATTCCACGCGCGCCTCAAAGAGATGTCGTCAGCACACAGGTAGTAGGGTTCCACTAGGGCCGATGCCTGCCGGGGTCGCGGGAAGGTACTTATGGGTCACCGAGGCCCCCGCAACACAGGCAACAGGAAGGAATACGGGTGGGTTTTAGTCAGTAAGAGTCTGACACACCCTCCCGCTCCGCCCAGAGCGGGAGAAGTTATATGATGATTTCCCACCCTCAAAAAAAAAAAAAAAGCAGGCATGTGCAAATGCATGTGTGATGATGGTAATTCCACAGCAGCTTTGCAAAAATTGTTAAACCTGAGAGACCGATCGTACATATAAATAAATACTCTATAATGTACTTGTGTGTGTAAGTTAGCACTTAAAACCTGCTAATGATTATTAATGACGTGGCTATAAGCTGAATTTACTAAATACGCAATGTTTTTATTAATTGCCTTTTTACTTGTAACCCACTAATGTGAGCGAGCTTAAGTGTATCTACTACATTAAATTATTTGTGTGTCATTTATACAGTCATGCACACTCTCGTAGTGGATATAATATAGATTCACAGAAGTCGTTTCGAAGAACACATGATTTTTTAACTGGTTGATTGTGAGTCAATTTGGATTTCTGAATATTGGTACTGCCACATCGCCCTGCGAAGGAGGTTTTTTGGTTGCATTTGATAGATGAAGTCGAGGTGATTTTAGTAAAGAGGTTCGTAGCATAAGTTGATATGCTTATCAAAAAACTGCTGTTCTGCTGGTGAATCGAAAAAGTTCCCTACGTTCCTGGGAATCTTTTTAATGACTTTCCAAAACATACAAGCAGCATTCAGTCTCTGCGCATCGGTCGCTTCTAAAGTGGCTGCCCATACGCCAGCGCAAAGAGCAAAGGGCGCTGACCACCTTTTTTATTTCTTGACTCTGCCTTTTCCCCTAGTTATCTCGCCCCCCACTTTCAGTAGGTACATTTGCGCCATCATCATCATCATCATTTCAGCCGAAAGACGTCCACTGCTGGACATAGGCCTCCCCCATCCATTTGCGCCAACCAAAATAAAAATCTACGTTCATCACACAATCGTCTTCTTCAATGTCCCACTCACCGCACAGACTTCATTCACTCTTCCTTCTTCGTTCTATCTATCTCTCGGTGAAATGTGCTCCCCAGGAAATCATGATGGCAATCAAACGATTATCCTTTAATGTTAAAGTTCGCGAGCACATTCGTTAGAAGCTGCATGGCAGTACCATCACAACGGTAATGTTTTCCCATTGTTTGTCTTATCTGTTTTGGTGTATTTATTTGTTTTTATATTTATAGATTATTAGGTATTTGTATATCCTTATATTTAAATAATTACTTATTCCTCAATTCTTGTTATTGCACCTACCACTGTGTCTCAACATCACACAAAGGTTGACTGGTAGAAAATGCCTATGGCAATAAGTCCGCCTCTGTACATTTGTGTGCTTAAAGTATTAAATAAATAATAAAGCCAACATTCAAATATCAATTTATATTGACTTTGAATGTTGACTTTATTAGTCACTAGAAGCAACACTATTTAAGGAATTACCACGTTTATGAAAACATTCAGCTATCTCAAAAGCATTAAAAAATACAACTTATTATCTCCATTACCTACTTTAAAGTATCGAATAAAAGAAATAAAATTTAATATTTGTAATTAACAACTGGCTAGCAAGATAAAGCTACCAGCAACAACCTATTAAAATAAATGTTGGTATGTGGAAAAAACTATCGTGCAAAATATGACAGACAACTGTACTGAATGTATGTGTTATACTTATAACTGTAAGTTCATTTGGTGGCGATAACATAGACAATTTACGACTTCCCTTCAGTGGAGTATGGGGGTTGCCAGACGGAGTAGGCTTTGGATAAATTATTGTAATATTACGCGACCTTGGTAGGCTCAGGCTGGTACCAACTAGAATAGAGGGCCTTGAACCAGCCTCGTCTAAGGCCTGTCAATTAGCAACTATTTGGTATGTGAGTTACTGCTGGGGTTAATTTTAATAGATAGTTGTTGGGTTTTGCAATTTACTTTATAAATTGCGTACTTCCTTCATCATTTTTTTCATCATTTCAGCCGAAAGACGTCCACTGCTGGACAGAGGCCTCCCCCAAGCATCGCCACTTCGACCGGTTCTGTGCTTCCCGCATCCAGCGGATTCCTGCCCTGCCGGGGTCGCAGGAAGGTACTTATGGGTCACCGAGGCCCCCGCAACACAGGCAACAGGAAGGAATACGGGTGGGTTTTAGTCAGTAAGAGTCTGACACACCCTCCCGCTCCGCCCAGAGCGGGAGAAGTTATTTGATGATTTCCCATCCTAAAAAAAAAAAAAAAAGCGGATTCCTGCGGCCTTGTACTTCCTTGTACTTCCTGTACTTCCTTGCTTTGCATGAAATCGATACTGGGTTTAGGATTGATTTCATTTTATTAATCTAGTTGTGAATTAATAAGTAGGTACCTAGTTACTACCCAAGATAAATGCTTGCAACTTATTTATTCTCATCTAATTTATTCTTCAAGTATAACTTGAAGTTATGGTCAGTCTCAAAATTACTGAAATACAAATCTGAATATTAGATTATTACGACAACTATTTTAATAAACACTGTTACTCTACGACTTTCTCGAATCTCACAAGTTTGGCTCGCTCATAAAAATTGCAACGAGCTCACAACTAACGTGCCGAAATGAACCAAACAAAAACACAGCTCATGCCAATTCATTAAAACTTTCCCGCTGATGACCTCCGTCGCAACTCCTACTATTTATACCGGATTGGTAGAATTTTCTCTCGACTGGCAACACTAACGGCGCGACAACGAGCCAAAGTTAGATTGCAAGAGGCTATAACCCCGCTTCTCCACTTCAATCTCCCCTATAAGATGAGAGGTGTTTGCGAGATGTCGGCTAGAATTTTTTTCATGACGCGGATCATCTAATTTGGGTAGTAAATGTTTTTATTAATAAATAAGGTGGGGATGAAAGGCGACGTGGCGTCTTGAATGTGTAAGATAAAGGAGATGTTTCGTAAACTTTGATCCTAAGAGAAGGGTCGGAAAGTTTGGAATGGACAAATTAATTCTTAAGTAATTTTGATACTGAGATCCTCACTGCTTTGCGTCATCGATAACTTAAGGACCTAAAAAGGCCACAGTAATGGTCCTTTGGCCCTTCTTATGAGGTAGATAGCAATGGCATCGTTCTGTAGCAACTGTACCAAGCTTGAATGATTCCGCATTTGCCAATCAGTTAAGCTTAGTAGTTATTTTTGTCTTTTTTTGTGGAAGCGATCGATAAAAGGGGCCGTTTCAGCAGTGGACAATTTGGTAAAGAGATTGATGACGTTCGTGTCTCTTATTTTTTTTATTGTCTGTAGTAGCAGGGTGGGCAGCCCAGCCCGCTACCATAACCTTGTTCTACATACATTGTATGGAAAATAATGTTCACTACGAGCTATTTTCCGGGAGGTTGCTGTGTCGGATAAGGCGGGAGGAAACGCCCGGGTGTCACCACTGTGTGGATCATCCGGAGGGCACGGTGGACTTCGACCCGGCTTGGGCAGAGCACCGCCGTGTCCTCGTGGAGGCGATCGGCGGCAGAGATCTCTCGCGTCCGTCCCTGGTTCAGGCCATGGTACGGAGCGAGAGGGCATGGGCAGCCGTCACCTCCTTCTGCGAAGCAGTAATGCTCGCGAAGGAGGAGGCGGAACGGTTGAGGTAAAGGCATGTTTCGGGCCCTCTCGCCCCTAGCCGCCGCAGGAGACGCCCTGGGCGTCGGGAATCCCGGGCAGATTTCTGGCCACCGTAAGCGCGGGCTTGCGGACGGTGAGCAATGGGTAGCTCACCGTCCGGTAAGGACCAGGCCCGGGTCGACGGCACGTTGTATTCCACGCGCGCCTCAAAGAGATGTCTTCAGCACAAATATAGGGGTCCACTAGGGCCGATGCCTGACAGGGTCGCGGGAAGGTACTTATGGGTTACCGTGGCCCCCGCAACACAGGCAACGAAAGGAATACGGGTGGGTTTTAGTCAGTAAGAGTCTGACACACCCTCCCGCTCCGCCCAGAGCGGGAGAAGTTATTTGATGATTTCCCATCCAAAAAAATATGGAAAATAATGTTCACTACGAGCTATTTTAGTTCTTATAACAAAATCAAAAGTCATTTATTCAAACTGCGCTGAGAATCAGTACTTTTCGAACGTCAACATTACATAAGACTATCCCCCAAAATGCCCACCCTTCACCACTTCCTAGTGCTTTAGTTAGGAAAAAGAAGTGGCGCAACAAACTCCCCAGCAGCACAGCTGTCGGTTCAGTTTGAAAAAAAAAATTGGATTCTATAGAATCCATTTTTTTTACATTTTTTTAATTATATTGCACACTATTATATACAAAAGTACCTATGCAAAATAATTTACACACGTAGTTTAGCACGTGTTAATACAAAAGATGAAGGCAAGAATCGATATATCAGCATCTCATTGCCATAATAAACTTGTCCCTTACAATGTTAAATGTAGGACGATTATCCGCGAATTTCAATAATGCAGAAAGAAAATATGTTTAAATCTCTGAGAACATGAATACCTATCATCCCTTACTATCAAGTTTATGTAGGACGAAGTACATAATCTAGTGATACACGAAAGTTGTTCTCACGAGATCTTGATACTGATTTATTGATGGCAAGAATCAAAAGTTGGTATCGCACTGGACACTTGTATCAAGACGTGTATCGCGTTGTGTAGCGATCCCGACGTGTTCGCGATGCTATTACACTGGACAAGTTTAAGGGCTAGCTCATAGATAAGAATGGGCGTTAAATCTGCAGGTGTTTTGGTTTCATGACCATTTCGTTTCACATGTGTGTTGTTGAGTTGTGTGTTTGGTGGGGTTTGAATTGACGAATCATTTGTGGTAAGAAAAAGGTGCATTAAAGGTGCATTGCGAATGTATAGGTACTTTACCTTAAATTGATGTATGTAATTAAATCAACACAATCATGTCTATAAAGACAAAATGTAATAAGGAGACGTTTTCTAGATGTCTCCTAATATCGGGTTTCTTCTCAATTTTCACGACTTACAAAAAAAAAGGTTTTTTTTTAATATTTATTTATTAATAGCAACAATGGTGGCCCAGTGGTAACGGTCGCGATTTACGAGTTGTAGGTCTTAGGTTCGAACCCAGATAGGCGCTTTACTTTGTGTAAATTATTTCATCACCACTGCTCTCTAAACGGTGAAGGAAATTTCGTGAGAAAACCGGTATGTCCTAGAACCAAAAATTCGAAGACATGTGACATCTACCAACCCGCACTGTGCCCGCGTAGTAGATTACGGCCCACTCCCTCTCGCAGAGAGGTCTGTGTCCCAGCAGTGGGAACATTACATTTATTATGTATTTATTAATAGGTTAGCCAATAATTCGCCTATCCCTATTAACATTGTCGTATGTGAAAATCAGCAACATTACATTTACGACAATGTTAATAAGAATTGTTTACACATTTCATTTCATTTAAAAGTACACGATATACATTTATAAGTGCAACAATCAGTTACAGGCTAGCACCACATGCACCATACATTATGATTTTACATTAAATTACATTATTTTACATTTTTATTACTGTAATTACTACAATTAATCGAGAATTATGGCTGATTAAAAATAGTGTAAAAACAAAGCATAGGTACATCTAACAATATTAACATCTAAATCAAAAACGATTACTAGGTACTATACTATATTTTGTGTTAATACATTTTGTTGATGAATTAATTAAAGAAAATTATTTAATTAAAAGGGCCTTGTAGCTAAGTGATAACAGTCGCACCGGTTTATCGATCAGGTTAAGATACACTTGCTGCGGTTGGTCCGTGGATGGGTGACCATCTTTACATACCAAGACCCTCCGTCCCTCGGAAAGCACGTTAAGCCGTTGGTCCCGGCTGCATTTGTGGAACTTTGACAGTCATTACACTTCACAAGCCCGAAAGTCTGACAACCAGTCTTGTCAAGGGGTATCGTATTACTCAGTAACTGGGTTGTAGAGGTCAGATAGGCAGTCGCTCCATGTAAACTACTGGTATTCAGCTGCATCCGGTTAGACTGGAAGCCGACAACATAGTTGTGGCGAGACAAATGATGATGATGATGAATTAATTAATTAATTAAATAATGTATTTTAAGTAATTATAATTTTAATAATTACCATTATAATATCTGCAACGGTAGCAGCAAGCGAACCGTACCTCCTTCTAAGTTACTAAACCTGTTTCGATACTGGCAGCGCCATCTATTAGTACAGAAACAAACTAACAGTTCTGTTGATGGTGAAAACATTAGTTAAGAAGGCAGTTTGTTTGACAAACAATGTATCGAATGAACGTAGGAATATAATAATTGTAGAAATAAAAAAAAGCTATAGTTTTTGTCAAAAAAAGAGATAGCTGGAGTAACCTTCACAAAACTGAACTGCACTCAAACTTGTATGGATGAATACATCTAAAACTGAACTAATTAGCTACTCTAAACTACAGGCAGACTACAAGAAATGAGCAGGTACCATTGATTGACCCTGTGGCTCCGTCGAGCAAAAGAAAAAACATGATCATTCTTGTAGGCAAAAATCTGCAAGCAAATTTTTATTTATTCATGTTTAATTAAGCGAATCGTGGCTGGATGGCCATTGTCCGACTTACCTGCTCGATTTAAATCGCCCGCAACCGGTTACCGGCCCGTCACCCGACTTTTATTTTCAACAAAATTTATTTACCAAAATATCACGACACGAATCATTCATCACATAAAGAATACCCTCAAAATATCATATTCTGCAATATCGTTCACACTTCTCTACACCTTTACACAATGTTTTTGATAGTTTACTTTTATTTTTTTATTTTTGGCAAATAACAGAAACACCAGTACCGGCCATCTTGTTTTGGTCTGACAATCTTAATTATCGTGATTTATGGAAAAGGTATACCTACATTCAGCCTAGTTCAAGTTTCGTTCATTCCGTTCCGATTACATTTTATCGCTTCGGCGACGTTCGGAATTCGCGCCGCGCGTACTTATCATAGAGCGCGGGCCGCGCGTCTGCTGCCGAAGCTAACGTTGTCTGTCAAACACCGCCACCAGGGGCGGGCCAAAGGGACGGGCCTCGGAATATATTCGGCTAACTTCGGAGCGCACCACTCACACTGTAGATTGCGAAGTGAGCTGAGTCACAAACAGACAATACGCTCACATACTGTTGTTTTATTCCGGGTTTCTGCAAAAATAAGGACTGGTAAGTAGTTTTGTAATCATATTTTAGTGTCTAATAGGTTTTGTGTTTAGTGTTGAGAACGCTCATTGAGTAATAACAAGATGTGGCGTCAAACAAGTTTGTGTTATTGTTCATCTAGCGTCTGTACTTTTTAAGTGTTTTTGACAAACTTCTCAAACGTGTTTTACGACACCAAAACTTGAATGATACTTAGAAAAATAGTCTGGCTTATGATGAGAACTTAAAACTGCTTGTAAAGGATATTTTAATAAGCTGACTAGAAAAATATTTTACATAACCTCAAAGTGACATTTGCAATTAGTCTACTACTCAATAGATGGCGTTGGGTGTGGGAGGCGGGGCTTGCTAACTGCCACACTAGCTTGGACGTATGTCATTTGCGATAATTGAAGGTTAGTTCAGTATTGTCGAAAATTTTAGATAAGCGTTGTTTATTTTATGATCCCCCCAGTTCACCCCCGTCGGGTTATAAATATGGGGTTCTGGATTGGCAGGCAAGTATTTTTAATCCCACTATTTACTGGTTATAATCTATTAGTTAAGTAAGTTTTTGTTTTAATGAAATACAGTCGGCGCCATAACTTTTGTATTAAATTTTTCATCATAAATTATATTTTTATCTAGTGAATAAGTATAATGTTGCTATTTATTGCTTTTATCATATTTTGCTTGAGTAATAGTTAATAAGAAAATAATTTACTAGAAAAATGTTGACTTCAATTTATGGTTTTGGTGCACGTTGCTGAAAAAAAAGAAACTTCGTAAGTAAGTACTACATTTCACTTGTTCGTTGTCAGCTATGAGACATCGAGAGTGCGTACAACGTTGATCCATTGCGCCTTTGTAGCATCGTCAGAGGAAAAATAAGATATAAAAATCTTCTGTACCTAAGTGTTAATAGGTATTTTCTTTGTAATAAACGACTGGATCTATATAAATTGTTTTTGTTTACAGCTTACGTTGAAGTTGATATTATTCAAAATAGGCTAGTCTGTCTTGGTTGTCTTTCAGTTAGATCTCAAGACAGCCGATATTAGTCTCAATTATAATACTAGGGATGTCTAAATAAACATAACATAGGTAAAATTCAAATAAAACTCGAATCTCCTTATTATATTTTTTTCATTCAGAGGCCACATGTCAGCAGTCCCACAGGTAGACCTAAACATCTTGATACGAAATATCCAAAAATAGAAATGATTATACCTACAACTTAAACAAAAAACTGTCGGTGCCTTGTGGACCGTCCAAGGCGTTGTTGGGGGCCGTCTCTTGACAGATTTATAGCGTGCGTGGCTGTTACTCGTACGCACTCTATCCCCCTGTCCCCGTCGCCTGCACCCCGCGCCCTTCGCGACCCGCACGCCATCCCCTTCTCACGAAAATTAAATCGTTCCATATTTGAAATTCTTTTAAATCCCACACCGATTGAATTTTTGTTTCTTTTTTTTCCATTTTTGATATATTTTTATTTATGGCACCTGAGTTTTGTTGATGACTGTCCGGTGACGTTGAGACCTCTACCTACATATTTATTATTATTATTTATTTTTTTTTCCACTGGAAAGTGCATGCAGCAAGCACTATGTGTAGTTTTGTTGAATTCGTTGTTTTAAAAGAAAGTGTTCATCCATAAGTACATAGTTATTTTTCGAATTTGTTACCTACCTAGGAGTATTTGTTTACTTACCTAGTTGTCAATTAACATAAGCCTGATATATCAACGCTATCACTTCGAGTTCGCATCCTTTTAAAAGCAGAAATCCCTAACAAGATTTATGACTTACCGATCCGACTTTCTTACACGAAAAAAGCCACTAGTTTTTTCTAATGAAAGCAAAAACTTAAAATTTACGATCGTCACAAACAATGATAGTAATGCATCACTCGTCATAATGGACAGATTACGTCTGTCTGTCCTCGACAGATTTACGAGTTGTTGCATAATAGCTAACTGTTTATGGATAAAAAACGTCGCATTCATTCAAACATTCATAGAAACGGTTTTAGTAATTATAATTTGAAATTAGATTCGATCTAACGGTTTTGGATTTGAAATTAGAATTTGATAAAGCAGCCAGTGTAAAGTTAATATAAATTATAAAAGCGTTATTTCTTTTAAATTGAAAGTAGCTTGAAACGTCAAAATATTTGACCCTACCTTATACAATCAAAAATAAATTTAAAAAGTTACCGTACAATAAAAATCGTCAAAGTTTTGAAGTCAACGGTTTTCCCAATAGAGCAGCGCCTTTGAAAATGTTGACGAGTCTCTATTTAAATTATGAATTTAAATACGAAGAAGACAAAGATTCGCCACAGGTCAACTTCAATGATAAATCTTGTAGATTTATTGATTCGTTTCTACGAATAAAAATGTAATTTATGCTACGTTTTTGTTGTTTCTTCCAATTCTATATTAGATGTTTTTATAGAAGACCTAGGCAAAGGACAATGCTTGAACTTTAAAGAATTAAAAAACATTGTTTAATTTTTTTTTATTTGTGATGGGTTTGCTCTTGACCTTAGTCTATGTCAGAGGCGACAGAAACAAAGTCGACGATGGAGCGAGCTTACCCAGAAGAAGCCTGTTCACTCTCACTTTGAAGAGATTAGGGTTATATGCGTTCGGAAACACAGACGCAGGCAGAGAGTTCCATTCCTTTGCTGTGCGCATTATAAAAGAAGTTTGAAAACGCTTAGTTCGAGTTGGTGGGATAGCCACCAGGAAGGGATGGTAACCTGAAGTGCGCCTAGATGACCGATAATAGAAGGGGGCCGGTGGAATGAGGTCGTGGAGTTCTTGGGCACACTCTCCGAAGTACAATCTATAGAAGACCGACAAGCAGGCAACCTTGCGACGATGGGCCAAACTGTGAAGCTTGGCATCCACCAGATTTACGTCGCCAATGAGCCTCTTAGCTCTGCGTTCCACCGAGTCAAGCGCGGCAAGTTGGTATTTAGCCGAGCCATCCCAAAGGTGGCTACAATACTCCATGCAGGATCGGACCTGTGCTTTATAAAGGGTCAAAAGCTGTCCAGGCGTAAAGTATCGCTTCACCTTATTTAGGATGCCCAGTTTCTTGGCCGCAATTTGGGCTTTGTACTCGATGGTGGCGCCGAAGTTGAGGTTAGATGACAACTCCGTGCCTAGGAGCTCGAGCCGATCAGTTACAGGAACCGATGTACCCCGAAAAGTAGGAGTCAGGACGAAACGACTCCTTTTTGCGGTAAAAAGACACGCTTGTGTTTTGGTGGCGTTAAAAGTGACCAGATTATCGTCACCCCACTGGGAGACAAGGCTTAACGTCAACTCTGTCCGCTCTACCAAGGCCTCTCTCAAGGAACGAACTGCGGCCCCGTTGGTTTTTGCGCTGGACAAGTATCTCTCTGAAACTAATCAATAATAACTTATCATTAGAAGTTTTATTTATATCATTAGTAAAACAAAGATTAATTTAAAGACACAGACTTTACTAGGTTTGATCTTAAAACTAACTTATAGCTTTGTCTGGTGATGGTTGTGCTTTGCGCTGAAAAAGACAAGATACATCTATTATTTTGGGTTTATTGAAATTCTGCCATTTACTCTCATTCAAATGATAACCATACGTATTGAACATTAAAAATAAATCAAAAACAGTAAAACATTTTATAAAAAATGTCAAAAATCTAATAAATCAAAATGGCCGTCAGATACCCCACCATATTCAGGTTGTTCAAAAACAAACGCACATATATTTAGATAAATATTAAGCTAATTAATAATAAATCCAGTGTCCCGGATTACGGTGACGCGCCGGGACAAATGTTTCCGGTCGCACACGGAACGGCTTTTATTTATTTTTATTATTTTTATTTACGAAATAAAAATTTATGGTCGTCGAGACCGCCTTCCGTGAGATTTAGCGAGTGTGTCATAGACTCGGGGAGCTGAAAACTCGATCTGAATTGAATTATGTACGTTTTTAATGGCTTCGCGGTTCGTACGTCGAAAAAGGTTGTGGTAATGTATTGGCGGGATTGTGTTTGTGTGATTTAAATTCATATTATTGGCAGACAAGTGGATTTTAGGTTGTGTTCATATTTTTTGTAATGTTTTTGACATATTTTTTGTTACTTTATATAGGATTTTCCCATGCAGTCATGTGAAATAGGAGATACTTAGTCAATAATTGTTCAAAAAAACTCAATATGTGAATGTAATGTGTTGAATTTACAACGGTAAAGTTTCTTAATCAATATGTATCAAAATTTATTGATTTAAATATGGACTTATCGCAATGGCAGTATTAATTATTTAAAATATTGACTAGATAGGTAGCAGTTTTGGAGTTTTTAACCGTCTAATTTTATATTGAATAGGTAGCGTCACACTAATATTTGAGAAGGCCATAGAATAGCTACCAGCAATTTTGATTATGCAGAGTCTTCATTATTTTTTTGGTAAGTCTGTTTGTACAAATCATAACTAAAGACGAATTATTAATTCACTGGAGTGAAGTCACTGGAGTGGTGGCTGTGCTAGCTGTCATTTTGTGTATTTAAATGTAATATTTATTGTAATGCTGCTCGTTTAGTTAAATCGATTGACATAAGTGTAAAAGTCTAGAATACAATAAATATGACTATTTTATTACACAAGTGACAGCTAGCAGATTACTCCGGTGAATTAATAATTCGACTTTAGTAAGGACTTAATTCGTTTAACCATAAAGTGTTTATTCGAACAGTTTAAAGGTATCAGGAAGTTTCACGAGTATGTAACTACAATGTCAGCTATTTTTATAGCTGACGTTGTAGTTACATGCAGCTTCAAGTTTCGCTGACCTTAAAGAAAACAGACACCATAAAGTCATAACTTACAACACGTCTAATGATTTATTTCCGACAAAACTTCACAAATGTACCTCCATTTACTTTCCTTACCTTCTTAATATAGTCAAACAGCTATTGTTAAATTACATAAAACAATCAGCTTGTTAAACAGAAAAAAACACTATCTACGTCAATTTATCTGCAGCCGTACGCTAGGCTGACAAACACACATGCACGCAAACAATAACTTGTAATACAAGGCTGCGTACAAATTTAGTTATACACCCACTCGGGACCGACACGATTATTTATAATAAAACCCTTTTTTATACGATTTTGTTTCCGATTCAACATAAATAAGATATGTTATTTAAAGTCAATATATCACTTGACAGGTGGTAGGCAGCCATTTTCATATTTACACACTAATTAATACTCAATAGCTAAGATAATAAAGGTGTTATTCCCTTGGCACGTGTATGTACTCGGGACGAGCAGACGTTTCATAAGATTTATACATATATCAAAGTAAGGCTTTGTATGAATGTAGTGAGAGATTTTAATCAACGTCCGAATGCAACGGCAATAAGGGGCCCGGTTCGATTCCCGGCTCGTACAGGACGGTTGATGCGATTAATTGAGTTTAAACGATTAATTAACGATTGCTTCATACAGATATGTATCAGTTTCTTGAAGACGAGACGTATTTTTGAGTGAAAATTAAAATGTCCGAATGTATTTGTAGGCTGAAATGTATTTAATATTTTTACGAATTGCTTCCGACTTGTTAACTGTAAAGCATAAAGCTTTTCTTTAATGTATTTATGTTTCGGTGTACTTTTATTCATTGGATAATCCATTGAACTAACTGGGCAATACATCGATAAACAGAGCACAAATATTCGTCCTTTAGGTCATGTAGATGACGTCACAGCGGCGGACATGTTAGACGAAAGCGAAATACTAATAATGAAGTGAACCACCCTATAAATAAAACACGGCCACTAATCACAGGATATCGTCCACATAATAGTTCCAGGAACAACATTACCGCAGTAATGATGTTGTAATTCATTGTAATAATTGTAATATAGTGGTCGACAACCATGCCGACTTATTGAATACGAAACGATTGTAATAAAACATCAACAGCCGCTAAACGATATTTTCCCATAATAATTCGCTATTTTCCAATAATATATGCAATTGATAAATCGCATGCTTATTAGAATACTGACCTATTAGAGCTTGAGTCAAAGTTAGAATTTCTGCAATTTTTTTTGCACACATTTAATTACTTAATGGTTTTTGAAAAGTAGGTATTATATTTATCTGTAGGTAAATTACATATTTATAACATTGGCTAATAAGCTGACTAGACCCCACCCCAATCACAAAACATTTAACGGTGACTTCCAGAAATGTACGTTTTTGAGTTAAGCCAGTATTCTATTAAGCATGCGAAATGATAAATGTATCATAAACAATGTTTGCAATAGTTTGAATACCAGGCTAGGCCACAAGTCCTTAATAAAAGTATTTTACCCACTGTCAGATTACATAGAAGGTTATCGACTCTAAGCAAAAGATCTTTCGTAATCCGTGTTATGTTTATGCGGAAACTGTACCAACTATATTACTTGTAATCATAAAATAACCGCCATATTCGACGCCAACGTGACTACTAACGCCATCTAGTACGACAATAAAAAAACCTAATGACTCCTGCTGACTCGCTAGAGTTGAGCTATAAATTAGTCTGTTAGTATACTGGGGTTAAATAGACGAGTGAGGATTTTTGGGTAGTCTTTTATTTTTTTCTAAATAGTGTTGTCAGTAGTGATGGGGCTTCGTTTGGGCAGCGGAGTGTTAGTGAGGCGTGTTGCGTCGGCGGCTGACGCGGCGGCGAGCGCTAATCGATGCGCGCCACTGCGCTGTCTTCCGACGGCGGCCATTACGCACCTTTATGGCCACCCAGCCCCCGTCCCCCGCGCCGCTCTAAGGCGGCACATGACGAATCAATATGCCGCCAACCGACTCAACACTTATTTATTTGACACGATTTATTAGCCGAATGCCTGTAAACTTTTATGCGCCCCTCTGTTCTCATCCCCCCACCCCGGCCCGCGGAGGGATGCTTTATGATGGACACAGCAGTGATAAAATTCTATGTTTCGGCTGCCGTCTACTTTTATTGGGAATCGGAACAGATGTCTGGATGAGACTAGAGGGAGTGAAATTACTATTCGAACGCCGAATAGTAAACGTTCCTTCTGTTTTGCTTTTAAAGAGGTTACCATCTAGGCAATAACAATTTCTTTTTACAATTCGCTTCATTAATTACCATTTTATTTTGCCGGGCGGTGCAATTAACATTAGTTACTTTTTTACCGTCGCAAGCGCTCAGCGACTGCGGTGTAGAGACAAAATGTCGGCAGGAAATGTGTAATTTTTTCACAAATATTGCGGAAGGAAGACGCTGGCTTCCTCTGGGCTGTTGAGATGGTTTTTATGCTAATCGTGGAGATTTGCTGGGTTTTCTTTTAGCGCGACAATTATTCACGGTGTGCGGTCGCGGCTCGCCCTTTAGGAAATTAGCGGTAGGGAGACCATGCTGCCGCGGAAAGTGACTCGCGTCCCTCCCACTTACTATTATACGCTTAATCGTCAGCGTACTTATCCTGAACCAAATACAGGAATAAACTTTGTCAGTATCTGCAAAGCAGTCTTATTCCCGGGGCCGTTTTAAGGAAACTGTTTTGTAAAAAGACGGAGCACAAACAACTAATTACTAACTAATGAAATGAACTATGATGTGGGAACGAGTAAACAATACATTACAAGTATATTTAATAAATACTCGGAACAAACACAAATTTGTTGTACCTACAACAAGGGTCAATAAAATAGGTGGCTCGTTCAGATGTCAATGTACATATATGTTTTTATAATAAACTTCGTTAAATAAGCCACGTTCAAGATCTAAGACTTAAACTCAAATTCAAAGCATTTATTTCAAATAAACCAATTACAGGCACTTTTGAATTGTCAAGGGTTCGGTCAGTCAGTCAGAAAGATGAAGCTAGTTGTCCATTCCAAAGCGTAGTAGGTACCTATGGAGAAGAACGGGCAAGAAACTCCAAGGACACTCTTTTAAATCAACGTATTATGGTTACAAAATATTGTTTACATCATTCATTTTGAAATTATACATGTGAGAACGATGCAAAACGTAAAAGCGTCCGTAATAAAAAGATTACAACAAAAACAAAAGCAATTCAAAAATTAAAGTTAAAATAAGCCGTGGCAGCTAAGAGATGACCAGTCTCTACTGACGGCGCCCGTTCACGAACATGACGCGTGGATCAGCACCATTCAGCTCAACCATTTTGAAGGGAGCTAAATGATCCAACACACGCGCCACCATCAGCGAGACATTAGAGTGAGCACGACATACTCCCAGCCACCAGGGCACATTCAAGTCAATGAAAGACGTATCCAGTAAATGGCAGCTTTATAGTACATAGTACTCACATAACAATGTGCTGTGCAGCTATACAATACTAAGAGATTGAATTTATACAATGCAAAGAGTTTTTAAAATCTTCAGCAGCTCCAACACTATTTTCAATACCTGATCAATTATTTTTTGCGCCCTTGTGGAGCAGGACCAGCGTTGAGCCAAGCATTTTTATCAGCAATGTAATCCCCCAATTTATAATATGCTTGGCTAAATAGCGTGCGTTTTATACAAGATTTAAATTTCATCTCTTTCAGTTGAAGTATGTGGGGAGGTATTTTATTGTAACATTTTAAACAGTACCCCATGAAAGATGAGTCTACTTTAGCGAGCCTGAAACCTGGTTGAACTAATTGGTCCCTATTTCTAGTGATATAATTGTGTCTTTCACCTCTTTTACTAAAAAGATGTAGATTTTTCCTTACGTACATGATGTTTTCATAGATATATTGACAAGGTACCGTCATGATGTTAATTTCTTTAAACAGTTCCCTTAGAGAGTCGCACCTGCGGAGGCCATATATGGCTCTGATGGCTCTTTTTTGCAGAATAAAAATAGACTCGATGTCTGCAGCCCGTCCCCATAGTAAAATACCGTACGACATAATACTATGAAAGTAACTAAAATATACTAGCCGTGCGGTATCTACATCAGTAAATTGACGGATTTTTCTCACAGCATATGCTGCTGAACTTAGCCGTCCTGCAAGGGAAGTTAAATGAGGCCCCCATTGAAGCCTTGAGTCGAGCGTAATCCCCAGGAAAACAGTTTTATCGACGAATTCTAATTTCTCTTGATTCAATACTATCTCACAAATACTACTTTTGACATTTGGTAAAGAAAATCTTATGCACTTAGTTTTTTTCCCATTTAATACTAAATTATTAGCAGTGAACCAATTTTGGACCTGCAATAGGGCGTTATTTACGTCGTCAAAATTTGAGGCACGACTATTAATTTTAAAAATTAAGGAAGTATTGTCAGCAAATAACACCATTTGTGGTTGGGTTTTTAACAAGTGGGGTGGATCATTAATATATACTAAAAAGAGGAAAGGACCCAATATCGAGCCTTGTGGTACACCCATTTCTACTTTTAAGCCGAGTGAATTGACACCATTTATTTGAACTTGCTGCTGTCTATCATATAAATAAGATTTTACTAAACTGAGCGCAAGGTCTCCAAGTCCGTAATGCTTAAGTTTAAAGAGTAATGGTTCGTGGTCGACGCAATCAAATGCCTTGGAGAGGTCACAAAATATTCCTATTGCGTCTTGGGCCTCTTCCCACGCCGTAAATATGTGTTTTAATAAGGTGACACCGGCGTCAGTCGTACAACGTCCCTTGGTGAAGCCATACTGTTGATCGTGTAAGATTCTATTGGTGTTAAAATGATTGAGCATTTGATTAAGCATTACCTTTTCAAACACCTTGCTGAAAACCGGCAACACGGATACGGGTCTATAATTCTTGGCGTCTCTACTATCCCCGTTTTTGAAAAGTGGTATTACCTTACTATATTTCATTAGATCCGGGAAGACTCCTTGATCAACACACAAATTAAATAGTAATGCTAAGTACGGCGCTATAGTCTCAATAATGGAGGTACAAACTTTGATTGACATTCCCCATAGATCTTCTGTTAATAAATTCAAATCATTTATTAAAAGTAAGTTGTGCCAGAAAGCCTTTTATACCGTTAAAGATTATATTGACGACAAAAAGGCTTGGGATTGAGCTGCTCCAATTTTTACATACTGAAACTTTTATTTTACATACCCTTTGACATGTAATGATTATTCTAAACACAATGACTTATTTACTTTATGGAGTTTAATATATTATTATTTAAATAATTGTGAATGTGAGGACTATGTGGGTCATATATATATTTTTTTTTCCTTTTTCTCAGTTAGATTTAATGATAATCTGGCAGTTTGAGTAGGTACTTTATGCGGCCTACCCAAATGTCCTTTCTTTGGTATTGTTCGACGAGTCGTTGAGCTTCTTAAACTCTGAGTTGAGCTACACGATTACTGACAAATGCGTGCACTGACTGGACAGGTCCACTCAAATCTGTGTGGTTCTTTCCTAAAAGACCATTTCAGACACCAACCTACATGATTCTCTATACACAAATCAAATCAAATCAAAAGTCATTTATTCAAACTAGGCTGTAAATCAGCACTTTTCGAACGTCAAAGTTACATAAGACAGTCCCCCAAAAATGCCCGCCCGTCACCACTTCCTAGTGCTTTAGCTGGGAAGAAGAAGTGGTGGAACAAACTCCCCAGCAGCACGTCTGTCTGTTTAGTTATATAAACTTTATTCTATACAAATCGTATGCAAAGTAATTAACATTACGAAACACAAAACATTGGCTAAATTACACACTTGCCATACGTTAGCTAGCACGCGCCGGTATACCAACAAAATCGGCATTGATGAATTTTATATACAATATGTAACAAAAACCCTGTTGTTCCTTCTACCTACGTTTTAAGAATGGGTTTACTAAGCGATAAAGCAACTCATTTATAAAAAAACTGTTCAATAAAAAAATTAAAATAAATATTTAATTATTAATATTTGTAATGTTTAATCGATTTGTTACATCTGCAATTCTGCATGAAGCGATGACGCGAAACCAGAAGTAGATAGAACGTTCCCGCTCTCTCTTTGATCGGCGCCGCCGCGCCGCCGATTATCTACCTATTTTTCTACACAAGTTCGTGACCTTGTCAGCTGTTGTTTATCAGTATCACTTTAACGAATTAATCTTTGAAAATCTTGGTTTACACAGCATTTTTAAGCACAATTGATATTTGTTAAAACTACATTTAACACTTCACTGCGTTAAGAAAACAAATTCGCCACGTCTGTCACATAAAACCTGATGTACCTATTTACATTTTAATGCATTAATTTATTATGATATCTACATGACGGCCACGGAGTTGCTGTTCGTTATGACCACCTTGTACCTCTACACTTCTTGGCTCATAGTCGGAGGGAGGTAGTGATTGGACACGACAATAGTGAAATGGGTGCTTCCCATCTTCTTTGAGTATTCTCTTAACGCGCATATGATTTACTCCGAGTTCGTGTCCCACTGAGCGTGTACTTCGCATTGGATCGTGCTCAAACAAGTACAAGACTTCTGTCTCGAGTCCTCGGTCTGCCTGCGTCAGCTCGATGTCAGGTCTCGCCCGTGCACATTGACGGTATTGTACGTACGTATGTGCAAACGTTGGAATGCCATCGCCGACGGTAATGATCGCAAAACGTTCTTGGTAGAGTCTGCGTGCTTCTGCATAATTGCAGTCACATTTCCGAAGACACATCAACATATTAAAATATTCTACGTTAGAATAAGACATTGTCAACGTTTACGTAAACAAAACACAATCCACTCACTACATAAGTCAACAATAACATCCATCCTGAAGTAAAGTGCGCGGGAGACTAAAGGAAGTTATTCGCAGGGAGACGGGTGGCGGGGCGGCGGTGGGCACGTGGTACCGACCCGCTGACATACGCGGCGGAACTATTTGGCGGCACCTTTTGTCGCATTCAAAGAAAGCCGCCGGCAGCTAGTAGGCTATTTAGCGAAATAAAGATGTCCTACTTGTAAAATCAGATACTGTAAACATTTTTTTGAATGTGTAGATTTTAATAGTTATTTGGTTTTGACCTCTCGACTAGCCAATGCTTATTTTTTTTTAATTATAATTTCATCAATGTTCTGCTTATAGGTAAATGTATACGTTCCTAAAAGGAACAACAGGGTTTTTGTTACATATTGTATAAAATGACATGAATATTTACTTGTAAAGTATTATATTGTTTTCAATTATTGTGAACGTGAAGACTATGTTGAAAGCAGTGGCGTGTATTTCAGACAAAACGACACTGCCTACCCTACCTAACTCATATTATTTTATCTACGAGTACCAAAAAATCTTAATTCATAATTCAGCGCCACCTTTCGAGTGTCGGGTAACATCTATACAGAGTAGCCAGCTCGTTCCTACAATTTTACGTAATTTCGCATTGCGCTGCGCTAGCGCCGCTGAGTGCCACAGCGCAAAGACACAAACTATTCGCGGCTAAATGTGTATATGTGTGCTCTGGTCATACAGATTTAATTGGTGAGCGTTCCTGTAGATACGAGACACACAATGTCACAAATAACGCACACAACCGCATAGAGGAGCCACTGGTTTTTTTACAACACGACAAATTACGACACTTACCGAAGTTTTCCGATCCGAAGTTAGCTATGCAACTATTTTAAAAAGTAGCATTTTTTTATAAAATTTTCGCTACATAGAGTACAATTTTTTTTGTCGTTTTTTTTATACTGAGTCGAGCCGCCATTATTTTGTTTGTTTTGATTTGGTTGTGAGCTTTAGCTATCAAAGATTGAAACGTTGATAATAGTGTGAAAAATGAATAATATTCACTGTGAAAGTTGTACAGGTGGTGTGTGTATAGAGAAAATAAAAAAATGATGCGTTTTCAAAACTATCTTTCGGTGACAAAAAACAAGTGATCGTGAAAGGTCGTTGTACGCCGGATTTGCACTTAATACAAACTAAAGGTAAAGTCAATCGTAAATTCAATACAAAACAATATGATTCATATTATTGGCTCACAGGTTGCATACACAGTAATCGGTTGTTCTGCTTCCCTTGTCTACTATTTTCAAACCTTAAAACCGTCTGGAACCACACCGGTTACACCGATATTCATTATTTTCCTACGGCAGCAAAAAACAAGATCAATCTGAAAAACACTTAGAAACTTCGCTTAAATATCACACCTTTGGAAAAAATCCCAAGGACGGCGATGACTTACAGATCTGCCCATGATTTCAATAGAAAAAAAACCTGATTACGGATATGAAACGCCTTCCCAACTTTTACGATTCTATATTGCAGAATTTCTTACAGAAAGATAGACGTGTAGATTTAATATATAAATAAAATTAAATCTTAAAATAAGATGGTAGGTAGATCCGTACACACACCACCATATTTTCACTGCTATTACTCGTATTTAAGTAATTTATTTTCATTTGAGTCAATCGACACGAAAAGAAGTTTTTCAAAAACTGGCGGAAAAGCCACCCCGAAAATCCAGAAATTGATATGTCTCTACAATCAGTCAATGTATAAAGGATATTTGAGGTGGCAATTACCTACATCGTTATTTAATCGACAAGACGACGAACCAAAACCAGTATGCAGTAAGATTATTTTTTCTGCCTACCCTGTCTAAAAACTCTGTGCACGCCGCTGGTTGAAAGACAGAAAGAACGAAAGAAAAATATTTATTTGGGACACGCACAGCAAATACAACAATAAAAAAGGAAATAAAACTAACAAAATCATGAAAACATTAAAAAATAACTTAATAGCATAATAACATAATATAATTATGTTGGTCATTGTTGTTTTTTTTTTCTCAGTTAGTTTTAATCATGGTCTGGCAGTTTGAGTAATTTATGTGGCCTACCCAAATGTTTTTTCTTTGGTTTTGTTTGTCGTATCATTGAGCTCCTTTAGTTCTGAGTTGAGCTGCACGATTACTGAGAAATGCGTGCACTGACTGGATAGGTCTACTCAATCTGTGTGGTTCCTTCCTCAAAAGACCATTTCAGGAATCAATCTACATCTACATGGCCTTCACATGATCTGACCAAGATTATGTCTGGACTTTAAAAGGGACTGTGACCTCTGAGTTTGTTTCGGCCTTTTTTCTCAGAGTAGTCCGATAGGAAACGCCGTCTTCATCTAGCTTTATTTAAAAAAAAATATTGACGTGTAAAAGTTTTTGAAGAAATAACTTACAGAAATAAAATTATTTATCATTTTATCATTGAAATTAATTACTTACTTAATTTTACGCGAATATATTTGCATACTTACCATCCCTATTCAAAAGGAAATAAACCCTTTATTTGAACTTATTATAGTTATGACACAAACTAAAAAACCAAGAAACTTAAATGGACTTGTAAACTTGAAACTAAATACATAATTAGTGACGAAACCTCATAAATCATTGAAACAAGAGTAAACAAGTAAACACGTAGAAAATTACACATACCGCGTTACCAACCCCTTACAAGCATACGTAAGAATGCCTCATAAGAACTTATTATAACTATTTACAAACGCACAAACATTGCAACGCTGGCAACATTAGCTAACGCCGCACTTATTTTTTATGTCCCCAACGAATACTAAGCATGGTCGCCGTAAGTTTTAATGGACGATATGCATGCATAACAATGCTTTTACGAGTAGGTAAAGACAAAGCTAACGACTTAGCACCAATCAATTAATTTGCCGACAAACACGAGGCGACCGGTGCCTCCTCAAACGGAAACGTGTATTTTAATTAAAAATGACCGTCCCCTAATGACCTTTGGGTATTAGATAAAAAATTATCCATGCAAATGATGCCGTAAATATTTTCTGTTTGTTTGTCGCGTGACATTTAATCTAACACTCCTCATATAAACGCGGCACAGGATTTTTCCCCTCGCCAATTAATGAAGATTCGTATAAAACGCTGGTTGTATGTTAAGCATGTAATTATTTACATCGCACCAAGCTCGTATCGTGTCCAAACTCAATAATTCACTTAATGGAACTTACGAGTCGATTGCTATTGGGGTACTAAATGAATCGATTTATATCGATTAAAATTTAACAGCAATTAATACAATAGTCGATTATAAATATTGTGCGTAGTTACCTAATTACTAATTAGTTCCAAATTTCGAATTATGAACAGTTGATAAGAATTCTTTTTTTTTAATGGCAATGGGTTATTTTTGTTAAGTGGCAAGACTTTTATAACCGCAAGGTGCTTTAAAATTCTCATCGCCGTCGTCCAGGAGCGTCGCTGTTCCTTTGATATTGATAAAAATGTTTCCAGCAGAAGCTGTTCACGTCAAATAAAATTCGAAAATATAAGAACAGGAAGTGTTTTATAGACCCATTGACCTACATTTTTTTCTATTCTGCCAATGACGATGCCAAATGTATTTGATGGAATGTTCGAAACGAATGAGCAAGGCAGCATTTGAGTGGAATCGAGACCTTTGTACAAGCTAGATGTTATGAAGGCGCGTGTCGTGTGCATGTAAATGTAAAACAATTTCATCTACCCGCTTGTGAACGACAGACGGGAGAACCCGTGAGCCGTTCCGTTTCACACGTCGACATTGTAACTCCACCCGCTCCGTTCCATACTCGAATGCATAGCAGACAAACAGGCTAATCCCGGCGTTATCGTAAATTGTCAGTTTATGACGTGCGGAACGGCCGCGGGGCCGGGGGGGGCGCAGGGCAAGGGGAAGAGTTTTCTAATTTCGCCCCCTGCGCCCGTTTTGATGCGCTAATTCGTGTAAGCAGTTTCTGAACGTGCTTGTTTCGAGTTCACTTCAATTTGCCAACGATGAGTTTGCTAGTCAGCCACTCTTACTCGCCCACGCTTAAGGTCGGAATTGAGAAGACTACTCGCCTGCATTACTTTGCAAGGTTATCGTCGGCTTTTACATAGAGTTGCGCAATTTACATACATTTGTTTGTTCGGTTTTTAAATTGGGGAATTAACTGTGTTAATCGCGATGTTGTTTTGCTGAAGGCCCCCCCTAGCAAGTTTCAAAGTTATGTTACCTTTGCGCATAATGTTATTTATTTATCGTATTCCATAAAAGACGGACGGACGGACGGTCAGTTAATATTACATTACAACAGAACATATCAAAGCGCGGCGCGCGATGGGATCTCGGCCTGCGCGGGCGCATCAGCAATTAATACTCTTCATTTAATCGATTCCTTCAATTATTCCACCTTGATATATGTTAATCCTTTTCGGTCTCGGCCTCCCCGGGATATTGTTGGCTATAATTACGTGGGAGGCGACCTCTATTGACAAGTATTGATGTTTTTAATCTGATGTTAGGATAAGACGTTAGTATGCGTTCGTCCGTCCGTCCGTCCGTTGATTTGTGGCCGGCCGGCTCATTGCCTCGTAATTATTGGATTTCGGCGCGATATTTATTGGCATTTCTTCTCACAGTCGCCTTGATTTATCATTGGGCTGTCATACGAGAGAGAATTATTGCGATGCGTGCCCGTCCGGGGAGAGCGTTCCATAATCGAAGTGTTTTTTTTCGTTTATTAACGCTGAATCCCCGAAGGTACATCCAATACGTCATATTTCAATACGTTACGCGTTAGGACACATGATCACCTCCATTAAGGCGCGTCTTCTCCCGACGGATTAGCGCCGTCAGTACGGCTCGAGTAATGAGATGGCGAAAAATATTGGAAATAACACGCGACAATAATAAAAGTATAATAGGGGAACGTTCGGTTCGCAGCTGCGGCCCGCCAACGCTAGGGGGCGCTACCGGCGCGCTTTATCGCTCATCGATGATTAAAACAGAGTTAAATCGGTTAATTTATTTTAGTCGATTAAGTTTATTTGACAATAATATTTTTATGGTTGCTGAAAAATTAATGGTAGATATTTATTTAAGTTTTACAACTTAATAATGATGTTGGAAACTAGTCATAGTGGTCATAGATTTATTAATGAACAACACCGCTAGAACGCTTTATTTCACGGAGGTGATAAAAATAGGCTGTGATTAACGGCTTAATCAAAGTTATTTATGACTTATTAATTTGTAACATAAGCTTTTGCTAACAGCGCTAACACTCTTTGATTAAGTGGATACAAAAGTTGACTTTCCAATGCCTTAGATAATATCGTACCTAAGACAAAAAAATCCTGTAAATCTACCATGCAGCAGGATAAAGGCTCCTACATACTGGCGCGACTTGTCGCGCGACGCGACGCGACACAAAGACACCGCGTGTAGCGCTACAAGCGGTGCCTTTGTGTCGCGACAAGTCGCGGCAATATGTAGGAGCCTTAAGTTCTTATAACTTAATTTCAAAATATTAGGTACTTTAGTTTTAATATACCTATTTTTTAAATTACAGTTCAGTAAGAAAAGAACAGTTCAGAAAGAACAATTATTTTGGTAGGTACTCTACCTACTCCGTATCTGCTATGTTCTTTCATTTCAAACTACCAGCGCCATCTAGTTTCAGTAGTTTGAACTAATTTATTACCAGTCTAAACCTAACATTTATTTTCACTGCCAAACAAAAACATAAAAAGTAATCCTTATTAAAATGTACACATCTTTTACGCGACTTAATTGACTATAAAGTAGCTTGCATTTTCCCGCGCAAGCAATGGCGTTCGCGCCAAAATGATGGATTAACGTCACACGAGTATTTTCTTTATAAAAACGCAAACAAGAGCTCGCCGGCAAAATTGCATCCAGCTAATATTCCCTTGCCAATCATGTTGTTCAGTCAATTTTCAATTTTCCCGTTAATAAGGACGTCAACTCCCGTCTCGAACAATATCAGCCGGTTTTTATTGAGGCTTAACAGTGTTAGGAATATGGAAGAATACAATTTTCATTTATAAAGGAATTTTGTTTTAGCTAATTGGTTTTAATTAGAAGTCTAGGTTTTCTGGGAGATAATTGGGGATCAGTTTGATTATCTTAGCGGTAAAGTCGGATCGGACACGGAGTAAGCAGTTTAATGAAGTAGGTAATTAGGTAATAACGGATGCCTAATTTAAATATTAAGAAAATAACACCCATTTCTTGCTTACAAAATTATTACGGTAGGTATTATTTTAGGTACTCGCCTAAGTAGGTGGAGAGATAGATGCCTAATTAAATTATTCATAAAAAATAACAAAATCGTGTTTTTCTATCTGGTACGTATTTATCTGTTTATTTATTGGGTAGATAACATTTTTTATCAAATGACGACCAATAGGCAACACTAAAAAGACTACGAGTTGATAAACTCAGTGCTACAAACCATATAGCTATTTCAACAGATTAAATACGAAGCAGAGTGGCGCAGTGGAAGCGTGCTGGGCCCATAACCCAGAGGTCCGTGGATCGAAACCACGCTCTGCTAGAAACACTTTTTGTTTTTTTTTAGTGTTCATTTTCTTGATTTCTTTTTGGTTGTTTTTAATACTATACAGAATTTTAATGCAAACACGATACTTTTGATATTTTTCAACCTTTTTTAATAGCGCCATCTATCTACACCATAATTTTACTTCCGTACCTGTCTTTGAGTAATAAAAAAATGTAAATTTTCTTCTACAACCTCAAGACTTCTAATCTCAACAGTTGGGTGACCAACATTCGTAAAAAAACAAAACAGTATTTTTTCGAATAAAAAATAAAACATGGCGTAAGTTTATTACTTCGTAAAGACTGTAAAATCCAAACATATGGAACTCATAGACGTATCAAGTCCATTAGCCGACCGTCACAGGAGATTTATGTTTAATTGAAATCGTCGAGTTTATTGTGGTGGTGCCATGATTTATTCCATTTATTCGAAGCGGACGGCCGATAGCGGTGCACTTTCAATTGCCATCGCTCACGGCTACGGGACTCAATAACAATAGACATTGTTTGATTACGTGTTTAAAAGTTGGATGTTTGTTTTTGTTGATTTTAAACGGTGGGTGATCGTGTTGCGTCGATGGCTCAATTATGGCGCTGTTGGTTTAGTGGCTTTTATAGAATTTTGATTGGATACGGGCAATCTATGGCAATCAACGATGTATGTAATATACATCGTTGCTATTATAAAATAAATACTTATACGATAAATTTATTAGAAACGTTTACGTAGGTACCTTATTATTTGTAACGAAAATATTATATACGTTTTGTGTGCGACAATTTAAATCACTCACTAAGATATCATAGTCTCAGATAAATTAATAACCGCAGACCATTTTACAAAATACGCAAGTAGCTATACGAGCTAAGAGGCTTATAATTACTGCTTCGTCAATAGCACAGGCGTATCGCGTGTCCACGGTATTGAGTATTAATTCCCTTCAAAGTGAATGGGCAACATAATTCATTCGTTTATTTGGCATTTTAATTCATACATCTACGCAGATATTGATGTCGTGTGTGACTGTAATTCAATCTTTGTGTTTCGCAACCAACAGTCCCTTGATAATCTCATATTAAAAGCTATAATTTATTCACTAGCAATGTATACACACCGCGTATCTATATATTGACATCTCTTTATTACTCCTACATGAATAATATTATTACGAATCCTTACACGCGCATACAGAAAAACAAAACAGCTTCTGCCTCGCAAAATGCATGCTTAACCCAACACAATAACGTCTAAAATAAACAAAACCTAACTGTAGGTCAAGTCAAGAATAAACGGACGCATACATTTCCACAAATCCGTGTCAAGAATCGAAGTGGAGTTTAAAAAAAGGAGCTATCCTACTGACACGAAGCTTTAATAAATAATTCCTTTTCACATGTTATTATTTATTGGACGCCACGCAAGCCAGCCTCCGACGGGACTATAACGATGACGAATACGAGATACGTTTGTAAAAACCCTTTTGAGTCTTGACGCGTGATATATTCCTGCGCACGAGTGTTATAAAGAACACGGCGGGGTGCGCGCGCGCCGAGCGCTGATTGGCCGGCGTAATGACTCCATGCGCGGACGTTCCGTTTTCGAAGTACGACTGTGACGTAGACTAATGACTGCTGTATGGTAAACCAATGACGGATAGGCACCTCTGAACCTATTGTGTATGTGGTATATAGGAGTTGCGCCGGCGTTGAAATATTACGTCGATTTGCCAGTTCTGCGTACAACGGCTAGCTCAAGACTAATTCTAGGTCATAATTTATAGCAAAAAGATTGCAACTCTGTTTGAGCTATGTTGCAGAGCTATTGAGCTGCCGCACGATTTAATAGTAAACAGTCTTGTAACCGGTCAAGGGCGTCGCCAGCCGATGAACCAGGGGAGGGCAATTGTACACGTTGTGCACGGTAGAGCGATCAAAATTTTTAAAGTTTTTCCCGTTTCCAGAAAGGTGTTTGCCCCTTTTAGGACATCACCAACGGTTAGATTTATATACAATTGCTGCCAAATTTCGATTTAATTTGTTATGTTCGATAAATCACAAAATTGGACGACTTCAAGTGAGCGGGTGCTTTGGTTGTTTTGCATTCGGGTACTTTTTATCTCTAGGGGGGGGGGGGGGGGGGCAGCTGCCCCTGTCTGCCCCCCCCCTTGGCGACGCCCTTGTAACCGGTGCTGCATAAGAATAAAAACTATAAGTAGGTATATTAACAGCATTCATCAATTCGTGTGACAGGCAACATTTAGCAAACATCAATTTATCGGTCAATCCGCTCAGGATTCGCAAAAAATCTACCGCTGACAAACGAATAAAAGACGATTATCCACTTTATCTTAATTCGAATGCAATGTTGAAATCCGATAGCATGTTTATTTTATTATACCTTCAAGAAACCGTGCGACAAAATGACCTGTGGAAACGAATTCAAGTATGAGGGAAAAGATAAAACCTAGAACATGAGCTGCCAAAAACCCTATTGCTTCAGTGATAACTGATAACACAGCCACATTGTCGCTAGTCATTACTACTGTTCTGTGTTCATTATGTTCAGAAAAGTAAAACGCAGTTAGAACTACTCACAAAACTGTGTTAGCTACTCGAAGGCGTGTTTATCAGAGAATAGCTCCTGCCGTGGTGGCAAAAAGAGAAATCATATAGGCAGTCAGTAGGTAGAAGCTGAGCCGACTGCTACGATCAAACTGTTATAGTTTCCCCGCATACTGAGCCTCCTTTAATGTACGCCAAAAGGCTATATTCTAAGTTATTAACTCATAACCATCTACGAGACTCCCAAACTCCTCGCACCCAAAATCCCAATCAATCTTCAGGAGCCTCACCTCAGTCCAGTTAAAAACATGTGTGTCGTCGTTAGATTGGTACTAATGAATCTATCAATCCCCTGGGAGGCATACATTGTCCGGCCGGACGGCGACGTGTGGCTAACTTACCGGCAAGATTGATTAGTTCGGAAATTTGCTTGTATTTTAATTGATTAAGTATGCAACTTGGTCCCCGTGTGATTTTATATTTTCGTTGATAGGTAATATGGTACGGAAATTGTTTTGAAATGGTTAATTTATTTGGTCCACCCTTGGTTGATAATAGAGTAGTCACTCTTGTGGTATTATGGTTGATTTTGTAAGGCACTGGGTTATGTCAAAGGCGAAGTTCAAACTAACCTAAGTACATAAGTCTAGTCTTATTAGGGTTTGAATTCAGCAACGTTATAGCACACTTTACAGCATCACCATCAATAGTTAATTTAAACCAAATCTGGAAATTGTGTCCTCTTACCACTACCCGCGGTCTACTCTTTGATGTGCAAAGGTCTCTGTAGTCCCATGAAACATGAGGCTCCAGGGACTAGTGCGAACCCTTGGGTTCATTCGAGCAATCGAGTCTGGTTTAACCACGCTGGGGTCGGTGCATTTCATTCATTCATGCATTCAATCTGGAAATTGTGTCCTCATTAAAAACTCTCAGCTGGATACAAGCCGGACCGGTACCAAGTTCTGCCACAGTGGTATACTTCATACAACAATCTTAGTCTGGCTTACGTTCCCGGAGGACACGGTGGAGCATACGGTGGAGGTCTGCCCGGCTTAGGCAGAGCACCGCCGTGTCCTCGTGGAGGCGATCGGCGGCAGAGATTTCTCGCGTCCAGCCCTGGTTCAGGCCATGGTACGGAGCGAGAGGGCATGGGCAGCCGTCACCTCCTGCGAAGCAGTAATGCTCGTAAAGGAGGAGGCGGAACGGTTGAGGGAAAGGCAAGTTTCGCGCCCTCTCGCCCCTAGCCGCCGCAGGAGACGCCCTGGGCGTCGGGAATCCCGGGCGGATTTCCGGCCACCGTAGGCGTGGGCTTGCGGACGGTGGGCAATGGGTAGCTCACCGTCCGGTAAGGACCAGGCCCGGGTCGACGGTGCGTTGTATTCCACGCGCGCCTCAAAGAGTTGTCGTCAGCACAAGTGTAGGGGTCCACTAGGGCCGATGCCTGCCGGGGTCGCGGGAAGGTACTAAAGGGTCACCGAGGCCCCTGGCAACATAGGCAACAGGAAAGAATATGGGTGGGTTTTAGTCAGTAAGAGTCTGACACACCCTCCCGCTCCGCCCAGAGCGAGTGAAGTTAGAGTCCGTCAAGCGATTCTAGTCCCATGAAAAAGGCGGCAAATTCAAAAATCTTTCAGGTGTCAACACTGATATAGCACGCTGAAAACTTGTTGATACTTGAATTTTGATAAAAAAATTACTTGGGATAAATTAAAAAAAAAGCATTTCAATGTACGTATTTATTCATCAGAACTAAAATCAGAATCAAGAAATTCAATGCCTTCAAATGAGAAATCACTGTCAGTAGAATCATTACGCACAGAAATGATGAAGGGTTCCAACTCGGTTTCGGATATCCTGTCTCTTACTTTATACTTATTTTCGACACTAATAGT
This sequence comes from Atethmia centrago, assembly GCA_905333075.3. Lineage (NCBI taxonomy): Eukaryota > Metazoa > Arthropoda > Insecta > Lepidoptera > Noctuidae > Atethmia > Atethmia centrago. Next base: position 2,282,551 of record HG995378.1, on the reverse strand, counting down.
GTGATCTGTGCATTTTTTCCAATCATTGGCTGTGACACTATTAAAGCATTCTTTTATAAGGTTCTCCATTTCTTTACCTGGAATCCCTAAGTTTTTGCTGGCTATTTTTCTTTTAGCCAAACTCCATATGAGTTCAATTGCGTTCAGGTCACAATGATATGGCGGAAGTTTCAAAACCTCAAGGCCATGTTGTTTCAAAAATTCTTCAGCTTCATACATTGGAGTTGTTTTATGTTCATTCACAAGGCACATAAGCTCAGCCTTTGTAAAGAATTCTTCATAATGAATTCCATTTTCAGTTAGCCATTTCTGAATGTCAGCCTTTAAATCATTCATAGATGGTGGCTTATTTATTTGTGTTACATGGTAGCTAGCGTTGTCCATAACAATGACACTGGGCTGACTTAAATTGGGTATTAATTTTTCACGTAACCATTTCATAAAATTATTTCTGTTCATATCATCATGATAATCTGCCATTTTTGATTTAGTACTGAATACCAATAATGCATTGGGAACAAAACCTTTTTCGGATCCAGCATGAACAACAATATGTCTTTTGCCTGACGATATTTTGTCAATTACACCGCTTGTTGATGGCCCTTGCCATGATTTTTTAACTTTATAATTTTGGTGGACATAGGTCTCATCAAGATAAACTATTAATTTTCCTTGTTTCCGCTTTTCATCAATAGCTCTGAGATACCTATGTCGCCATGCAGCTAGTTCATACTTTTCAATAAGAAGAGATCTCTCATTTTTATTTTTTTTTAATTCAAATCCATTTTTGAGTAATAATTGTCTCAATGTTTCATGACATCCAGTAAATCCAATTGACTCTCTTAAATCTGCAAGCAAACTTCGTAGAGTTGGAACTTGCTTTTTCACACAGTAAAATTCATTAATTTTATTGCGTATGGCTGATAAGTCAAAATTATCCAGATTGGCTACAGTTGGCTGTCGTGGACGTTTTTTCCCCGGTGTGTTCCACTCGCCTTGGTTAATAGCACCTTCTTTTTTAATTCTTTGCAGTGTTTTCACACTTAAATCTGAAAGTTCAATATGTCAGTTCAGTATCAAACGCACAAATTTTATGATAATATTTGTAGAAAATGCAAACAATGTAAACAAATAAATCTGTACTAACCTGTCATAGCAGCAATTTTTGTCAAATAGTCTGTTTCAGATTTCATTTTTTTATTCTCATCTATGGCTATGACTTTCTTAACTAAATTATCAATTGTGCTTTTTATTAATTCATCATCCAAGGTGGCTGAAAAAAGATGACAACAATCTCTTATAATACTTTTCACTTATAGGTGCCCCATTGAGATTCAATGTCATGTATACGACGTCTGAATCTAAACCAAAACCGAAATCGTGATCACATCATAGTAAAATAAACAAAATTAGACAATTGTGCTAAAAGTATCAACATTTTGTAGCCAACCTACCTGTTGTTGAAACAATTTCATCCAAAAGTCGTCGTTTTTCTGTTAACACGTCATCAGATTCAATCTTTACATGATTATATTTATTAATCATTGTAAACAGCAGGCTCCTGACACTACTTTTAATAGGTTTTGGCATTATAACATTAAAAAAATCAACAAAAACCGGAATGCTCGAGGTTAGAACAGAAATTGTGACAATCTGTTTGACAGATAATAGTATTGCCATTATAAGAAATCAGTAAAATGGTTGTGGACTCGACTCGCTTGACAGACTCTATTTGATGATTTCCCAAAAAAAAAAATAGTCTGGCTTACGTTAATTAAATCGTTGGATTCTTCAAATAAGACAAACCAAATACTATTTTTTCAATATGCAGGATCGAACGTCGCTTTGTCAACCATCTCTTTCAAATACTCGTACAACCCATTTTTTAAACAAAAACCTTGCAAAAAATAAAAATGCAGCAGAGAGCTACCAAGTCCCACCACAAAGGCAAGGCGCCATCCATCTACATATAGGAACATTAGTCAAGGAGTCGGCAACAAGTGCTTTGACCTAGTTGAGACCGTCTTAACGTAGGACACGGATTTAATGTTCACACTATGAACTTAATTTTTACAAAATAACGAGAAATTTATGCAGACGCACGTTTATTTTGTACTAGATTTTTCTGACAAAAATTAGGACACCTTAATTCTTTCTGTGATTGGTGAAAACTAACAATAATCCCAACTAATACGTATTATAAATACGAAAGTGAGTTTGTTTGTTACGCTTTCTTTCACGCTAAAACGACTGAATGGATTTGGATTGAATTTGGCACCATGACCATGACCTGGAGAAGGACATATACTTGGTACTTTTCATCCTGGATCGCAGACGAAGTCGCAGGCAACAGCTAGTGGCGCCGATTCCCTTGTTCACAAACTAAATTAAATTTAAGTTCAGTGCATCTTTTTCTTTCTATTTCATTAAGAAAAGGACAGAAGATAATTTTTAGTTTAGTCCTGTCAAATTAATCAGCGCTTGACGTAAATTGACGTAATTTTAGAAGGCAAGTTTTTAATCACGTCTATACTTGTATGGAGTAGTGACAGGCGCTGATTAATTTGACAGGACTAAACTAAAATTTATCTTCTGTCCTTTTCTTAATGAAAAGAAAGAAAAAGATACACTGAACTTAAATTTAGTTTAGTTTGTGAACAAGGGAATCGGCACCATTGTCATATAAATCAGCAGGAGCAATCTTCCAAGTACTAAAATAAAATACTTTACTCACAAATCCTTTCGACAAACTTAGTAATTACAGCAATATTCCATCACACGTCACTGCTTTTAAAACCAGTATTTGCAATGAAGCCCCCCAGCGCCCCAAGTATGATCACTTGGATATAACAGTAACATCTGGAAACATAACCGTTTTCGTCCATTAATAGCTTATTACTTCATAAACGTGTATTTAGCCTTTATAAAAATAAAACGCGTCCACACGACCTTTCTTTAAAACTCTCTTTTTATCCATAAATAATTAAAAACCTAACTTCATATTATTAGTCAAGAAGTCATAACAACTAGGTATGTACCAACACACCTTGACCCAGTTCCCGAGTCGACCTCGGACCCACTGCACTGGTGGCCCAAAAATCACTGCGCTCTCCTGAAACTCACACATTTCTTAGATATAAACACGATTTAGTAAAAGAAAGACACACTGGCGCCGATTCCCTTGTTCACAAACTAAACTAAATTTAAGTTCAGTGCATCTTTTTCTTTCTATTTCATTAAGAAAAGGACAGAAGATAAATTTTAGTTTAGTCCTGTCAAATTAATCAGCGCCTGTCACTACTCTATACAAGTTTAGACGTGATTAAAAACTTGCCTACTAAAATTACGTCAATTTACGTCAAGCGCTGATTAATTTGACAGGACTAAACTAAAATGTATCTTCTGTCCTTTTCTTAATGAAATAGAAAGAAAAAGATGCACTGAACTTAAATTTACTTCAGTTTGTGAACAAGGGAATCGGCGCCATTGACTAGGAAAAAAAAATGTGCTAGAAGACAGCACTCGTCGTCCATCTACAACAGTCGCTACATCACTAAATCACTACATCCCTACATACTATAAAACTGCATAGTCCCCCGCCGAGTCTGTCTGTCTGAACGCGATAAACTTAAAAACTACCGAACAGATTTTTATACGGTTATCACCAGTAGACGGAGAGATTCATGAGGAAGGTTTAGGTGTATAATTCATTAAAGGTTTTGTGTAAATTGGCTGAAATATGATGATGTAAAATACTCGAAGTGGGATGAACATCAGTTACATTTTAATCTAACACACATGCTCAACGCAACAGGCTGATAGGACATTACGACAGAAAAAAAATGGCATATATGCTGTGCTACTTGTGGTTTTTAGTAACTCGAAGGTTTTTAGTAAAATATATTTAAAAAGTAGCCTTATGACTATGAGTGAAAGGAACCTTAAGTAAATAAACTTACCTATATTTTTTTTATACTCTACAAAAAGCACTATCTCGGTCATATTATAAGACAACAAGTAATTAATAGTGATTTTGTATCTTCCTATCTTTTAGCCTATCATCATCTCAGCAAAAAGGCAAAAAAAAATGTCTTGCACTTCGCCAATTTCTAACCCTTTCCGACGCTATTGTCTAGGCACCTGTTCTACTTTTAATAACCCTTATATTTCACTCCATTTCCTGCAACAATCTAACTAGAACATGCTTAGTTGTACTCACACGTCCTGCCACCGCGGAAACAGAAATTATAATAAGCAATTATCAGCGAGCCTTCAATACAAGGTGCACTTGCAAGCGTACGTAATTTTTTCCAACTACCCACATAAATCAAAGGACCCGCCCCCCTCTAATGGGAATTATAATTGATTCCCTCCCAAGCTAGGTAGTTTTTGTGATCGTAATGCAGGATTTAAATTTGTTTGTCGGTGTATCTTTATACAAATATTACAGTATAATCTATGTGAGCTAATTAAATCGCATTGTTGTTTGATAAATTGGAAATGTTAGTTAGTTAGTTCTGATAAGGTAATCCGAGGAAAGGTTTCTAGACTATATGATCCTGGGCCATGCTCTGGATCCCGAACCGGGTTAACTCCACTAAAAACACCAGGTATGGCACATTTTCCAATCTATGCAAGATTGGAAATGTGCCATTTTTATTTAAAACATGGGACATACATGACTTATGTCCCACCTTTTAGTAATGCAGAATAAAATAAAATAGTCAAAAGTTATTAATTTACAAATCTTAAAGCTGGAACTTACAAACAACTTTATTAGTGGCGTTTGTGGACAGGATATTAAATCAGATTTGTTACCGTTTGTAATGATGGCAAACATGTTATTTGGTTCAAATAGGTTTTTATTTTTATTATTTTATACATAGATTCTTTTACATTTTATGAATCTGAGAACTTTGTAGGCATAATAGACTGTAGATTTGTAGACCATTTATTTTTTGATAAGTACCTGGTAGTTGTTGACAGGCCTACACTGACCTGACCTATTAACACTGTGTGATTTGAAAACATTGTAAAAGCCAATTATTAAAAAAAAAGTAACCGTGGAGTTTCTTGCCGGCTCTTCTCCATAGGAAACGACCAATTGTAACTGTGCACCTAGCTTCTGACGTTCCATAAGTGCCCATGTAGTTTAATATGAAATAAAATAATTATGCGTCACGTGTGTTTTTCGACACTGAAATTTTCGAAAAGAGATCATACATTCCTTAATTCATCAAGTTCAGTGTGTAGGAATATATAGTTGTAGAGCTTCTTCTACCTAGATTGAATCGGCGATCAGGTATTGCAGAATTGACCATCCATTTACGGTCTCATCATCTCCCTGCCCTTGTCCCATGTTACTTGAGGTCGGCGCAACACGTTGTCTTCTTCCATCCTCCCCTGTCAACCGTCACGCTATCATTGACTCCCTTCTCTTTCATATTATTCCTCACACAATCCATCCATCTTTTCTTGTTCCTTTCTCTCCCTCTCCATCACCAGTCACATCATCAGTCACATGCGTTTCCTCCCTCCTCATCACATGGCCATACCAAGCCAAACGATTTCCTTACAGCTTTCTATCACTGGCGCCACTTTCAAACTTCCCCTTATGATAAGGATAAAGTAAGAAATTAAATTCGTCACTCCACACATCCAACAACATTCTCATCTCCGCAGCATGTAATCTTTTTTCATCCGTCTTCTTTACGACCCAGCATTCCGATCCATACAGTATGACAGGTCCATCCGTGGGTCGCAAGTTGTTCCTGTGACTTGTCGTCATTTTATCCATCCTGAGTTGATCCAGCGCGTTAGGTCTCGGTATACTTCGCCAACTCCTTGGACAGGCAAGGTACCGAAAGTCGAAGCAGATCGGTAAGCGCGTTCCGGTGAAAGATATCAAAACGGTCTCCAGTCTTTCCCATCACACCTCCAATCTGCTCAGTACCTCTAGGCCGCTCTCGTTCTATCTATTTACGGACTGAAAGTTAATAAAAATAACAGCGAAAAATATGAATCGATTAGAGATTAAAAAAATATGTCAAAACATGTACGTAAGTATAGTGCAAATCAAACTGTTGTGTTTCTGTTTATCTGCCAGATCTACAATGTACACGCCACCCAGTCCATGTTTCATTTTGCGTTAGTAAGGAACTATCTCAAAAAAATAATTCACCATTGCGGTGTAATCAAAACTCAATGCAACTCTTTCTACTATGCAACCAAAGCAAATGTAACGTCACAAGAAGCTCCAAATTCAAATCAAATATAAAACAATAAAAATCGCGTGCACCTCCAAGCCGAGACATGACATCACAATTAGCTTGAAATTCAAATGAAATTCGAAATAATGAAACCACGTTCTATGCTAACCAGTGACATGACGTCACAATTAGTTCCAAATTCAAAAGGTGTTGAAAAACCGTATCGTTTGTATTGCACGTGGAAGGTGGCTGCGGGGTGCAGCGGGCCGGGGTGAGGGGGGAGCGGGGCGCACCTCGATCGATGGCGACGTCGTTATTCGGGCGACAGCCTTTGACGACGTCGCGGATGCGTTCCGCTTGCGACCACCTTTAATTTCTTCATTTGTATGCTGATTTGTGATTAAGGGAATTAGGTTGTTGGGTATTTGTGGTGGAGAGTCTTGGCATGGATTATGCAAAAGTCCCTTTTTCAGCGTGTCCTTATTATTTCCCTGAAAAATCTGGGTATGTGTTCGATATGTTGTTGTGTGTAGCTTACTTTGGTGTAGGACTGTAGTAGAACGGTCAAAGTTCACCGACACTCAACCCCGCTTTGGCTAATTAAAGGCCAATGGAACAGTAACTACACCTCTACTCCTCTAGCTAGGGACTTGGAGTGCGCGAATGACGCGCATCCTAACACACTTACAGTTTCTTCATATCAACTGCAGGGGTTTTATATGGCGCAGCGAAGCCAACCAGTTAGTATTTTTGTCTCAAAAAACTATGTTGTTACTCTTCCAAAACTGCTATTCTCTCTGTTTGGTGTTTTTGCTATATACGTATGGTCATTCATTAATTTCTAACAATCTGTATTAATTTTGCAATGAAAATAGCTATCCAAGCAGTCCCAAGCGGAACACACCCGGGCTAGGTCCACGCCTTCGCGGACGCGTGACTGACGGACATCCGCACACTAGCACACCTCACCCACACACAAACACAACACCTCTGTCCGCACTACTCACTCACACAACACACTGTATACACGGGACGTTTTGACACTTGACAGATGTGTGCCCAGAGTGATGGGTGGCGCGCGCCGCGAAAAATACGAGGGAACGTTTGAATATGGAATACTGAGAGAGTTTTATTTATGCTCCTATTTGTGATTGGCAGTGCCAATTGATTCTTGGGTCTAGAAAGTTCTTGAATGACTTTTTTAAAGTGATCCTTTTGGGTTACGTAAAGAGAGTTGCATAAATAGGACTGGTGCATTTTCCACTCGCATTGACAGATTATACTTTTGTACAACAAATGACATAGAAAATGAATAAATAATAATACAGCGACCAACAAGTGACATCTACTCGTACACTAGACAGTAACTACGAGTACAATCGTTGAGTGCATTATTATATACTAGCTGTTCGTGCCCGGCGTCGCCCGAGAGAATTTCTGCCGAAATTTCCGGTGAATTTTCCAACAACTTTATTTCATACAAACCTTGTTCTGACAATTACAAACATACAAAACAAAAATCGCCAAATCGGTTGAGCCGTTCTCAAGCGATGATCTTTCATAAGTACATGCGGCACTTGACTTTAATTTATAATATAGATACTAAAAGAATCATTTATATCCCACTGGATGAAAATTGGCAACAGATGACGATTAATGTTTTGCTACCAGAATCAGCAGATCAGATACCAAAACTGACATATTTAGCGAAAAACGAAACTGAAAAGTCCCTCACTTGTTAGTCATAGCAATTGTCGTAGTCAACCATTCCCACTCACTGGCGTGATTGTGACGTGCGCACACGGTGAGCCAGTTATCTGTCATCCGTTATCTACTACCGCGTTGTCCTGTCGCAGTATAGTGACACGTTCCAGTTACGTTTTGGTTTCGGCCAGTGTTAGTAGGTACTCGTATGTCAATTGAGTTTATGTTTTCAGGATGTTTGGGTGAACCGTTTGTAGATCATATCATAATAATATTGCGAACAAGTTGGGCACCTATAGCAACACTTGTGCAGATTATTTATGTATGTATTGAGAAGTTATGGTTGAGAAGTTCATATTTTTCTATTAGAGCGTGCTTAGTAGAGTTACTGGTAGGATTTAGCATCAACATCGACTTAAAATATTGTGATGGCCCAGTAGTTAAGCCTCGCTTCTTATACACGAGGTAGTGCCGACATTGGTGAAGGAAAACATCATGAGGAATGCTGGACATATAATTTATATACGTCAGAAATTTTCAACCCGCCTTTAGCAACCGTGGTGATCAATGCTCATCTGTGGGAGAAGAGGCTTTCGTCCAGCGGTGGACTGGGATTATACTGACTTAACTGCCTTATGGTGTTGGGTTAGTCACAGTTTTTGCATTTAATTTTTCCTGCGAAGTGTTTTGACATTCGCTTGAAGAACCGTCTTTGTCACTATATTCCGAGCCAAACGACCGGTATTCCTAAACTGCTCCCATTTTCCACAACCCATCAAATCACACTCGAACCAGTCTATTTTAAAACCCGACAAATCAATAAACAAATCCGTTCAGCAGCGACTCCAATAATTAAAAAGTTCCCCGAACAGCGGTGTAATGACTGCAGTGACGTTAACGACATGGCTGACAGCGAAGCCATTTGTCAGCCGTCACGTGTCAACTGTTTGTCAGCCACAATGGTGTCAGGCAGCGCGGGGCCGATTGACGCGTGTCACTCATGGCACGAACTACCAATTGTCGAACGCAACTCGACTATGTTCCCGTAAAAGAAGTCTGATTGGCTTTGGCAGTTTGTGACACTGGTGTCTGCCGTAAAAGGAAAATTCTCGTTTTGATTGATACATTGGCGGGATTTGATTTTGACAGCTTATAAAGATGGCGGAATACGATATTTAGAAACCAATAAAGGCATCTTGTGTTACGTTATATGGCAAAGAACAACTTATTGCACATGAATAGCGTTGTGCTCACGGTGTAATTTATTGAATGGGCCCATGAAGCTCTGACGACCAGTAAAAGACGAGTGAACTGTAAAAAGCAGCTCAGTCCAGCCAAAGTATTGATCATTAGGGATATTTTTTTTTCCTTTGGGGTGATTCAAGGGAAAATAATATATTTTAGATAAAATGCCTCGAGGTATAAATCAGAAGAGAATATCTAGCACAACCATGGTATATCTACATAAGTTCGAGTAATTTTGAGTACCAGTGGTAAATCAACATTGTACGTGATAGGACAGGTGCGGCACAATTATTAATGATAGCTTGATTCACACCTCGACTATCCCTGACGCCCCGTCGGCGTCGTACTGAAAAATACTTTTCATTACTATATGTATGTTCTAGCACGTTCGACCTTATAAGGTTTACAGAAGCCTTCCATTATGTTCTGAAGTACCTACTTAACTAAGTTCTTGATAGAGAATTATTGGCGTTAGATTGGTTAGACTTCGCTCAGTTGAAAAACGTTTGGGGGATTACCCAAGATTAGTTTGCCTAATGGAGAAATATATTTCAATACCACGGTAGGATTGTTTATGTAAGACGATTTCGTGGCTTTCACGACATTACGACAGTATCTGATGGAGTTCTAAGACCACCCAAGTGCACAAAGCACACAATTGATACACAATTTTTGCAATACCAACTTCGATCATGCACAATCACTTAATTTATGGGCTCAGGCAAAAACAATAGAAATACTTCCATAACTCAATCGACTGCAGGTATGCGGCGTAAACTTAGCTACTTATTACTTACTGCCTTGCATACATTATAGATCTGAACAACTATTTACGGTTAATTCGCATCGGAGGTATATTTATTGGTCGGCGGTGACGGCTGACGTCATTGGTAATGTCTGTGCACCACGCGATTAGCCCCGACGTCGCCATAACACTTTAAACTAGGTTGCGAATCTTCCAATTATTAGTTTAGTAGTTTGAATACTCGTTTGTATTAAAGTTTTGTAATGAAGGTTTTTGATGGTATGGCTTTTGCTTTAAAGTTTTATTAATGTGTATTAATTTTCTATTACATTGATGTATGTTTCTAGTTGGTTCTTCTTTCGGTCATTTTTCAGTAGGGTTCATTTATACCCACGTTGAAAGTTATTCAACATCTTCTGAGCATCCCATGTCACCTGCGAAATATTAATATTTATTACCGGTTCATTATCTAGTTCACGTTGTTTTTCCAGATGTTGTCACCAAGGGAAGATGATGAGGACGACAATCACCTCTGCATCAAATGCAACACTACCATAGTTGGCTTGGATAATTACGTGAAACACAGAAAGCAAAGATGTGGGAAACTAAAACCTGAAGACTCGAAACAAGAACTACCAGCTATAGATACTTTGGAACCATCTTACAGCCTCGGAGCAGATGTTTTCTTCCAGTCTTTAGAGCTACAGAGCAGTGTCAAGAAAACTTCCCTTTCAAGACTGACACCACCCATTCCTATACCCAAACCCAATTTAGATAGAAAGGCTTCTATGGTTGTTCCGTCTACTTCTAGAGATATCCCACGAATGAGCCTCCTTGAAAATAATTTAAGGGGAGAAGACTGGATAGGAGGACACAGTTTAAGGATCGGAAGTAATGAAGACAATCAAACTAAATTAATTAACGCTGTTGCAAGCATCAGCGGCGCAGTCAAGAAAGACATTCCAACACATTCATCGTACAGCATCAATACTTATGATTACAAAGGGGATGAAGAAAGTGACGAATCCGAGGAATCGGAAGATGATGATGAGGAAGAACATCCTAGTGGTGCTAAATGGAAGCCTCCTCCAAACTATACTGGTGGAAAATGGCGACCAGCTTCTCCTGAACACGAAGACTGGGACATGAGGGAAGAACAAGAACACACTGGTGGGAAGTGGAAACCTATCATGCCTGATAGTAACGAACGTGATGAAGATTATGATGCACCACCACCTGGATACACTAAAGGCAAGTGGGTACCAGGTGCAAATGACAAGACCCAAATAATGCAAACCACAATACAGACAAAAGGATCAGTGCAGTATTGGTGCGGTCCCTGCAATAGAAGACTTAACTCCAGAGCAATTTATGACAAGCATCTTCGATCCAGTTTACATCTGAAGAAAGTTCTTCCAGAACATGAATTAGAGTTCTCTGGTCATTTAGAGCCAATGAAGAGTGTGGTGGACAAGCGAATGGCACGTCCATCTAGATATGTAAACGATGAAATTTACTCTCAAATCGAAAGAAAAAAGCAGGATATGAACGAGGGAAAATTAAATGTCAAAATTGTAAAGAAAAAAAGAAAAAGGAAGCCTAATTTTGTACACTGCTCCGGCTGCAAGTCACGAGTAAGACAACATTTGATGGGGAAGCATTTAATTTCCCACTATCACTTCAGAAAAGCCACAGATACTAATACAACTCTGTACCAGGAGCTCATTTTGGACAACATGGATGCTATTGTCCATCAATCCCCCTTCCAATGCAGTCCATGTAAGTTCTACACAAATTGGCTTTCTACTTTCATGCAGCACTGGTATTCTGAAGAACACGACCGTAAACTAGCTTTAATTGAAGGCAGACTGTGGTGTTCTTTTTGCAAATTTGATTGCGAATCCTCCCAAGAAATGTTAGAACATTTATCCAGTTCTGACCATAGCGAAGTGGTCGCTGTTATAAACAGATCTATGCCGATCATTATAAGAAAGAAAACTGTATTAAAATGTGATGCTTGTTGCAAGGAATTTCGATTCAATATCGAGATGAAACGACACTGCCAGAAGACTGGGCATCCATTGGCGGCTACAGCCACTGACAATTATCAGGAGCTTCACAAATGCCAGCATTGTAAAGCTAAGTTTAAATCTTCTCTGACTCTTGCTGCTCATTTAAAATCTAAACACAAACAGAAAGCTTACCTTTGTCTTGTTTGTGCAATGAACTTTAATTCTTCTGAAGAAGCTAAGCGTCACCGACAGACTTCAGAACACAGGATTAAGAGGAAGGAAAACTTGAGGGAACAAGGAGTGCCGACCAAAGACATGAGCAAGAAGTGTCCGTACTGCACTGATAATGTTATTTTGAGAAATGTATTGGTTTTGAAGGATCATATTCGGAGAATGCATCCTAATATACGAAAAAAGTAAGCAGATAGTAAACAATTAGAAAAAAGTTCTGTTTGTAAATGAAATTACATGATCACTTTGTTTCCAGGTGTCCGAAATGTGGGATGTCATTCATCCTCTCCCAGGAAGTGACTCGTCACGTCAGGGACAATGCCTGCCAACTCTCACAAACGGCTGAAATCACCTCCTCCATCTTCTGGAACTGCAGCCAGTGCCTCTTCACCACCGACTCCCAAGCCGAGTGCTTCTTCCACGAGGTCTTGCATACGACACCTAAGAAAGAATTCCTCAAAATTGGCGATACAGAAAAAGTTGTCCAGAAGTATCATTGTCCTCTTTGTCCCAAGAGTTTCAAGAAGGCGTCATTGCGCCAGCATTTGAGGCAGCATACGTTTGAAAGGCCGTTTATCTGTTCGACCTGTGGTGCCAACTTTACCAGACAGACTAGCCTGGCAAATCATTCCAGGAGTGAGCACAGCACTGAGGTGGCCAAGATACCTAAGTTGCCAGCTATAGTGGAGAGGCTAGAGGAGTGGGAGTGCGCGAAGTGCAAGATCAGGTTTTCTAGCAAGTAAGTCTTGATATTTAGTCACATTACATTTTACTTGGCGTGTATATTAGGAAAAACTTGTTTATTTCTTTTTTATAACGAGCTATTTAAAAACTACAGTTTGATATCTCAAAGTTGGACCTCAAGTGATCATCACTCATCAGTGATGATAAAAATTTAAGTATCGACCAATACTTATCATAAATATTTGAATGGAGAATATCCATGGGATCAAATTATTTCTATTACCATTCTAATATCTTCACATCGGAAACTAAACAAACTCCGATAATCGACTAATACTCGAAGAACATAAGAATAGAATCAATAAGCGATCCTAATTTATTAAGACGGAAGCGCAAACAAAACGCATACAACCGAAATAAACGGCGCATCAGCGCGTAGTCGCGTCGACATCAATTTGCGGTAATAACATGCGTGCGCGCAGCGGATGCGTTACATGTCACACGTCACACAACTCCTTCACAAATATCGGGATACATTCATAATTTGACAAGAGCGCTTTGATTATGCTAGCGCGCACCACATTCCCGCCCGCGGTGTTGCCAACGATGACATTTTTATACTCTGTGGTAATAAATTTGTGCCCGGATGCACGGTATTTTGAGAGAGTGCTGGATCAAAATATTAGTGTCTGAGAGAGATAGTGGACGTTTGAATTTTATTGTTAGCACGTGTCCCTGTAACGTATTGGGGATTTGCATTTTGATCTGTCGTTCAGTTTGATGGCGCTAAATCGTGTGTGGTTTATTTGCTTTGACACTTGCGCTGCGAGCGTTACAATTTATATGTCTAACGTCACTCTATAAATAGTTGGGATCAGTCACGAAGGATTGACGACGCCGATTTAAACTGAATGTGGTTCGTTAAAATTAACGGCTGTTTGTCCTCAGCGTTTAATGTTTTAGCGCAAATACTTTCATAATAGCTATTACCAAGACAAACCTTTGTGCTCGCCGTATCTGAAACACGAACAATGGTGTCATGTCTGGAACGACTAATTTTGTAAGCTGGAGCTAGACTAACCAGACATCTGAATATCTAATCGCTTCGTATTTTATAACATAATTAAGTTCAAATATACTCGGTGGATTTAAACGCCAATATAAATTGAAATTTCCAATCCTCCTTCCTCCGTTAATGCTAAAATCACAGCAGTAAGACGTTGGAACTTTACCGCAGACCGCATGAATCAAGTCGGCGCGTCATTAAGGGAACTTTCAACGGATCTAGACAATTGTAGGACATAGCAGAGCCATTGGGGGCGTCTAACAGCGCTGATGATCTAACTTGTGTAATATCTTACGCGTTATTGCGACGCCTTGCATTAATGCAGTGCAACTGTAATGCGACCGAGCGAGTTAACTGTCGCCGCGGTGGGCCAGTGTTGCCAGATTATGCGCGCGAAATTATTACTGTAATGCTTATTAGTTTTGAAAGAGTTTTTGTGGCGAATAGCTTTTCGTGGCTTAATTTTAAATTAGGTACCTGCTACTGCTTAGTTACCGTTGCCAGAGCAGTCGGTCAGGAAACTTCATAGATTTTCCATGTCCGTCTGTATGTTGAAGTTATGAAAACATGTGAGGAAATGGAAGAATGTTATGTGAATGAACCCGATACACAATTAAGGCATATTTCTCAACATGGATGAATGATCTTATAATGTTTCAAGGGAAGAAACACTATGTGGAATGTGAACATAACATATTGGACATAACTACGTACCTGCAACATCCTTATCCTAGAGCATCCATTTAAAAAAGTCCCGTCATGAAAAAAATATTCAAATTTTCAGTAAAAATCTAGTATACAGGGTGACTTGTAATTTGACGTGTTCCTTCCAGGACGTGATAGTGTGACCTATAGGCAATAATTAAGCACCCCATAAAGCCTAGGCGAAAATTCGTAGAATTCGAAATTGAAAATTACATTTTTAAGTAGTTTTTAAAATTTCCCAGAATTCATCACTAAATATCACTTTTCTCTAAACTCTCAAATTGAATGGCCTTTATTGATATTCCATGGATACCTAATATTTTAACAAACCTTTCGATGTAACCAAATTTTCTAAAACATCAAGCAGTTTTAAGTTAAAGGAATTTACTAACCATTATCAAAAATCATCCACGTACATGAACTTTGACACCAGTTATCTAAAATCTTACTATGCCATTAAGCGTACAAAAATCAGCTATCTAACGAGGTACAAAGTTTAAAAAATATTTAAAGGTGCCGATGAAACAGTCGATAGTGCCTGCAAACCCCGAATTTGCAAATTATTGAAATATTTAAAAATTGTGTGATCATCGATTGAATTAGCTGGTTTATGTTATCCCTTTACTTTCTCACCAGCCAGCAATCCTTCCTGCGTTAGGTTGCCAGCTCGATACGTCCAGGTTGAAAGTTGAGAGCCGCTTTTGTGTGCTTAGTATTACTCCTAGTCGATAAATTGATCACTTGCCGCTTAGTTCGCGTGTTTTAAAACTACTGCGCACGTACAAACTCTTATTTTTTTACAAATACTCTTTTATTTATTATGTCATAAGTCTGCAATGTAGACTCTTCACATCATATTTCTGTTGTTTATGAGAAAGATCATGATAACGCATCGCCATAATCTTTGACGAAAGATTGGTGATTGTTGTTAATAGCAGAAAAGAGTTCGCTACTGCCAACTTTGTACTTATGATGACTTTATACGACATCCAGTAGTAATGGTCCAAAACCCAAAAAAAAATTAACTCAGTCTATCGAATTCAAATGGGTCATACTATCATGTCCTGGAAGGAATACGTCAAATTACAAGTCACCCTGTATAATTTATGTTAGTTCTACTGCTGCTGCCGTACAATGACAATATACCTAAGAACAAGACTTTTTATCGGATTTCTTAGAATTTTTGATATGTTTATAATATATTGTATATTATAATATATTGTATATTGTATTAAAATATAAACAGCCGCGAAGCGACAAATCTAAGATATTTTTGATCAAAAATGGACTAGACGTGTGAACTGTATGAAATAAATTGTTAAAATAGACAAAACACGGTATTTAACATCTCTATAACTCGCTTTTTAGGTAACAATGGAATCATTATAGTTTAACCATGTCCGTCTGTCTGTCTGACCCAACTGTAGCTCAGAGACGCTTAGTACTAGGAAGCTGTAATTTGGCATACATATGAATCACGCCGACAAAACGCTAAAATAAAATCTTGAAACAATTTTTCCTCGCACGTAATGTCGGGATGATATTTTTTTTCTCGTCTATCCCGGGTGGGTATCGTTGGATAGGCTGTTCAAAAATATTGCCACTTTTCGATTCAAGGATCCACTTGCGTAATATTAAGCATTAAAGTGCTAATTTTTGTTAGAGTCGAGTGTGTGTGTGTGTGTGTGTGTGTGTGTGTGTCTCCCTGCTGGCAGCTAAACGGTTGTTTATGGAGATGTGAAAAACGATCACGGTTAAGTAGGCTTTACAAGTTAACGAGTTATAGTCGACCAACTTAAATTTGCAGTTGGAGAATTGACCGTGGCATATATCGATGTATGGGAGAACAGGTTTTTCAACTACAATGTTAAGTTTGTTTTTTGAATAAATTCGTCCTAAGTCCGGTTTTTTGGGCATTGTTAGGACAAAACGCTGTAGGGATCAAAGAAAGCGAGCGACTACAAAATACTATAATAATTGATTATGTAGTGTTACTTTTAAGGAAATACAATGTATATTCCTATAGTGTTTCTCAGTATATTTAAGACTTAATCAAAATATTTATATGTTATCCTATTGTATCAAGCACAAGGAACTAATTTACACATCTTACCACCTGGCACCTTATTATCTACAATAAAACACGTTCAGTTTGCTTTTCTCTGGACGCTTTTAACGTAACCCGTCTTTTTACATCGTTCTCACTCTCACATATAATTATAAATTCAGTTAATGATGTAACTAATATTTTGCAATCTCTATTATAATTAAAAAAGTGTCCATGGTGTTCAAATCCAGGTTCCAAGTTTCTTGCCCGTTCTTCTCCATAGGAACCTAGGTACCTACTACGCTTTGTACCTAATGGGCAACTAGCCACATTTTTCTGAATGACCGATTTCTTTGACAATTCAAAAGTGCCTGTAAATTAATTAATTGGAATAAATGGTTTGAGTTTGTCACTGTCACTGTATCTTAAGACACCTACAGTGACAGATACCGTGTGTTGTCGTTGCATGGCAGCACTATCATTAAACTTGGTAGGGACTAGGTATATGAAATGTTCACAAGTTGTCAGTGTTTCCAGCCTGTCAGTGCGTACGCCCTCAAACGCAATCCATTACTTCTATACTTAGCTTGCTTGCAAGTGATTCATTAACGAACGGAGTGAAATATAGCCGAGACAGTATTTTACGGTTTAAGTTAAATTACTTCTTTAAATAGTTGGTAATATTCTGTAACCTGAATAGGCTTTGGTTAAAGACGTGTGTCCTCAGGTCCCACACTTGCGGGTTCGATTACATTATGTACCTACCTACAATTTCGATATCACGTTTATTAGTGGCTTTGTTGATAGAATATTAATTCAGACTTGTTCCAGTTGTAATAGCAAACATGTCATTTGGTTTAAATACGTTTTTATTTTTATTATTTTATTAATATTTTACATAGATTCTTTTGTATTTTGTGAATGTGAGAACGTTGTAGGCTTAATAGACTAGATTTGTAGACCATTTATTTTTTGTTAAGTCCTGGTACTTCTTGACAGACCTACACTGTCCTCCCATACCTATTAACACTGTGATTTGAAAACATTGTAACAGACAATTATTTTTGTGTAGTAACCGTGGAGTTTCTTGCCGGCTCTTCTCCATAGGAACCGAACAATTGGAACCGTGCACCTAGCTTCTGACGTTTCCTAGGTGAAATAAAAATACTTTGATTTGATTTGATTTTAGCATCTCTAACTTATTTGACTAACTATAACAGATCGCCTACAACACACTCAGTTATGTTCCCGATGCTGGGACACAGGCCTTTACTTTGTGAGAGCGAGTGGGCTCAGTCTATAAAGGTTCTAGGACTAGTGTAACGGTGAAGGAACACATCGTGAGCAATCCTCTCACGACCTTTTTCTTCACCGTTCTAAGAGCACGGGTGCTGTAGGTAATGTCTGTAACACAGTGGTGATTAAAAATTAGTCTCCTATTAGCATACAAGAAATTATACTTAGGCACTCATAATTAAAAATAGACATCTAAGATTGATGAGTCAAGTGGCAAAGTTAAAATAAAATTATTAAAGCGAGATCCTCCTTGACTTCTCTTCTTCCTTCCTTTCACCAGGACCAGTTCCAGCTCCTTTTGTACCCAGAACCCTTGGCCGCCACTTCCGAAGATTATGTTTGCCAGTGCACATTTGCTAGCGTAGCAATAAATACGGCCAAATGCGTCACATCACATTCTTGTCCTCGCTAACTGTTAGCAGACAGTATTCTGAACGTCTGGGGACTGCATGCAGTATTTAGTAGAAATGACACTGAGTATATGGGACGTATGGGTACAGGATAATCTATGGGTAGCTATTGAAAATCATGGTTGAATTTTGCTGACATGAAAATGAAATATAAAATAGCCAATTAAAAAAAAAAAATAAACGACCAAACGCGTGTCGGATCACACATAATGAAGAGTTCCGTAGGTGGGATGCATTTGTCCCAAGAATAAAATTAATATTGTACTTGATAAGCATGTTCTCCCATACATTTCAACTGCAAATGTTAGTTGGTCGACTATTAGTCGTTAACTTGTAAAGCCTACTTAGCTTTGATAGTTTTCCTTTTAACTTCGATAAATATAGGTACTAATGCCGAGAATTTTTCCACATATTATCTAAAAACAACAATTTTGCTCGTTAAATCATACGGATTCCTGAATCAGAAAACGTTTTTCATGAATATAGTAAAGACTCGCTATATTTTTGAACGGCCTATCCAACGGTACCCCACACCATGGGATAGACGATAAATATCATCCCCACTTTACGTGCAAGGGAGGTACACTACAAAAATGTTTTTTCAAGGTTTTATTTCATCATTTTGGCGGCTACCCATGCCTAATTACAGCTTTCTGGTACTCACTAAGAGTCTCTGAACTAAGCCGCGGACAGACAGACGGACATGGCAAAACTATAAGGGTTCCTTTTTGACTACCGTTACTGTTAGCCTGTATCATCCCACTGCTGGGCAAAGGCTCCCCATGAATTTCAGTGTTTGCAATCCAGAGCTACTGTGGACCACTGGTCGTTTGTTTGGACCACCTCGTCCCGTACGAGAACGGGGTCTGCTGCGACGTCTTTAAGCTGTCTTCGGACTCCACAGAGTAACTATTTTGGCCCACAGCTCATTGGGCATGCGGCAGACGTGGCCGGCCCAGTCCCATTTCAACTTTGCGGCTTTTTGAACAACGTCAGCAGTCTGTGTTGGAGCGCAGTGTGATGTTACGAATATTATCTGTTAATTAGACGCCAAGAATACTGCGCTCCATCGCATTTTGATTACTCAACCCTAAAAAGTGGTCTTCGTTGTCAACAACACATGGCGATAAAAACTGAAAAGAAAGATGAGTTGGTAGAGGTACCTATTTTGAGCCACTCAACAAGGCGGTTTCAGGGCTGGCTGACTGAGCGCTGACGAAATAGAAGGAATCAATAAGTTTTCTATACCTACTACGTACCTAAGAATAAAGGCTCCTACATACTGGCGCGACTTGTCGCGCGACGCGACGCGACACAAAGACACCGCGTGTAGCGCTACAAGCGGTGCCTTAGTGTCGCGACGCGTCGCGCGACAAGTCGCGCCAGTATGTAGGAGCCTTAAGTTTAGTTAGTAGGCATCCATTGCTTTTATCGCGGGCGCGACAGGCGTATTGCTGCCTGTCGCGCCCGAGATATCGCGCTAGTAGCACGAGCCTTTATTTAAAAAAGTTTCAACTAAGTAGGTATGTAGGTAGTTAGGTGACCCATACTTATCTAACATTGCAGTCGTTGCAGTCCACACAAATGTTTGGTACAAGTTAATTATTTATGCTACCTATCTTGTTTGCTTTTTCAGGACTGCACTATCGCGCCACGCCAGTAGCTGCGCCAATGCTGCAACTGCGCGCCATTGTCCACATGAACAGTGCACATTCGTGGCCGCAAATTCAAGTCAACTTGCTAGGTGAGGACGAATGGTGGTTTTAAACAATAATTAGTATTTATAAATCTGGTAATCCTATTTTTTGTTTTTATTATTGAATTTTTATCAATTTACATCTATTGGGAACACTGCCATCTATGAATATTTTTCTAAACCATGTGTATTCTAGTGAATAGCAGGGTTGGTAAAATGGGCGAAGTGGTTTGCTTATTCGGAAGAAGCTCTAAACAGATGGCGCCTGTAAACATAATATAAACAAGACAGGGTGGCACTAGTTTAAAAATACAAGAACATTTATTGGTAGCAACTAATAAATGTTATTTATACATAGCTATTTGACGATATGTGACATGTTTATTTTACCCAGTTAATTCGTTAAAGCTGGTGATTAATTTTCAATTTAATTTGTATTTGGTTCTCCTACTTGATAATAGATGGCGTAGTTGTATGATAAATATGTTTTCAGACATCGCAGAAGTCACGGGGAACATGTAAAACATCACGAGTGCCATCTGTGCACATTCAAGAGTGACCAAGCAAGCCATATGAAGCGGCACATGCTGTGCCATCAAGGGATCAAACCGTATGCCTGTCCACATTGCTCGTTTACCTGTGGTAGCTTGGTAAGTAATCACTACGCTAAAAAAAATTGCTGTGTTAAATTGATAATAAAATAATTATATATTGTTTCAATCGCATTGAACTTGCAAAAAGGTGTAAAAGAAAAGAGTTTATAGTTAAAACTTTTTTTAAAATATTCATTCACTTCAACAACAGAGGGCGTTTGCAATGCCATTTAGGTATTGCCATTTTCAATCGTCATGCAGTCAAAAAATATTGAACACGAGTTAAGAGAAATTATCATTTCTTTTCTGATTCATTCCATAATTTGTTTTAGGAGAATCTTCGCAAACATGTTCTTCGAAGTGGCCGCCATCCAGGTTTATTTCTCTACCATTGCCGATTGTGTCCCTACAATACTAATACAGCAATGGAGCTCCGTGCGCATCTAACTGCTGCTCATGCCCACAAATATGACACCAAGAGCGCTATTGAAGCTGTAAAAATGCACTTAAAAATAGGCGATAAGAAATAATTACGTTATACTTGCGTATTTTTTATAATAAAATAGTTTTTTTTGTTTTTATGTTTTTTTTTATGTCGCAAACTCTATTCATGACCCTTATGTTCATGAACTTCAGAAACCGGGCATCAGTCTGCCAAATTGTTATTCGTATTAAATTTATTTTAAAACTGGCAATGAAAGCAAAGGATTTCGTTTGACAACCCAAGCAGTCGCTGGAACGCGCCTGCTGTCAAAACGCGCGCAACTCCGCAACTGCGAGCGAGGGAAAAAATCCAGAGTCGAAAATACGACGGTATCTTGTTGACGTCTGTTCGTTTCTTCGCTATCGACAAAAATAATAACCAACTGTTTTCAGCTGTGAAACACGACAATAATATTATAAACAATTGTAAATAAAACACTCAAATATAGAATCCGTTACATAATGCGTGCTTGAGTATGTTTTAGATAGAATGTGTTCAAATAATTCTCGTAATATATAGTGAAGTGTTTTTAAAATTGCAATTTTCCGAATTATGACTGTTTGAATACACGTGTGGTGCTGGAAATCGATTTACAACCATAATGTCACTGAAGGTAAGTGCTGCTAATATTGATTTCATGTAATATTGTCCAGTCCTGTTCGGTTCGTGTTATATTTAATTTTTGCGTGGGTAGCTTACCCTTCGATCTGTTATCGAGGGTCGCTTCATCGGAAGTTATTTTTGCACTATAGTGATTCTTATTCTTTTGTAATAAATGCTGAGTCAGATACTTAATTGAAGAATACACTGCCTGAGAACACAGTCCAAAATGCAACAATTGATGCAATGTACTTTGAAGGTCAAAATCTGCATCAAAACAATGAAAGAGATTCTCTAAAAAGTAGCTTGTGTTACGCATTGCATTTAAAAAAAAAGTTATTGTATTTAAAAAAAATAATTTCATAATAAATGCATAAATAATTACATAAATTAATCTTTTTTTTTCTTATCACAAATAATAAGGGTCCATTCGGTTTCATAGGGAAATTAGGGAATAATTATTGTTTGTAACGAAAATATGAATATATTTATTTAATAAAGTATTTTTCTAAAATACTTTAATATTCACATATGGCATTGATGTGTATGCATTCTAGTTTAACATACATTTTTGCCTAACTTACTTACATAATATGAAGGCAGATTTAAAAGTCAGTAAAATCATATATCTGCGCCTTAAGATTAAGGAATTCCTGTCCAATGTGCTTAATATTAAATAAAACATAATGAATAAAGACATTATGGTCCTTAGAATATAATAGAATACCCTTTATTGTGTATCAATCACTTCTCACTTTTAGTGCCAAGCACCCGGCTGCCGGGTAGAATGATAATTTGTTTGTGTACCCACAACTCGCCCTTACCCTAGTACCACGTTTTGATTTGCTAGGTGGGTGCTGGGCATGGTCATATGCTACCTACAGCTATTTATATATATAGGTATACGACGCGGGAGGCGAGTTGTGGGCACACAAACGACTTATCGTGGCACTAAAAGTGTTAAAATTACAGATATAAATGTAGCAATTTTACATAGGGTGACACAATGGGCCGTTTAATCGCTAAAAAAATCTTTTAAAGACAACCTTTGGATGGATTAAGGGGGAAGGAGAGACAATACTGCAGGTAATCTTTTTGAGGGTGGGAAATCATCAAATAACTTCTCCCGCTCTGGGCGGAGCGGGAGGGTGTGTCAGACTCTTGCTGACTAAAACCCACCCGTATTCCATCCTGTTGCCAGGGTTGCGGGGGCCTCGGTGACCCTTAAGTACCTTCCCGCGACCCCGGCAGGACTGCAGGTAGTCTGGTGTATCAATCACGTAAATACAATAAATAAATAAATAAATACATAAAACATATTAAACTTATCTCTATATATATATTAAATAATAATCATGAAACAACTGCAAAGAACAAAAAAAAATATGTTTAAGGAGAGAGATAGTGTTGTTTTACCTTAATTTTAAAAATGTATCGAGGTTGAGCACGCCTTATGGACACGGGCAAGGCATTCCATAACCGTACTGCCTGAACTGTAAAATTTTTATCATAGAAACCAGTGAAATGCATAAGCATCTCTAGTCTCAAGTTTTCTGATGACCTTAGGTATCTATTATATGTGTCATGAAGGCACTTGAAACTTTATTCAAGATAAGAGGGGTTGTAGGATTGAACAGAATGCTGAAGAGCTTTAACAAGATATGAGAATTCTAGCGAAGTCATATGGGAAGCCACTTGAGCTTTGTTCAAAATTCAGAAATGTGATCATATTTGCGCAAGCCATATATAAATTTTATGCAAAATTTTTGAAGTCACTCAAGTTTATCTAGTTGTGTTATGATGTTAGCATAATAAGCCTGTAATGTTCCTACTGCTGGGACACAGGCATCGTCTTTGCGAGAGGGAGTGGGCCGTAATCTACCACGCGGGCCCAATGCGTATGTTACAGTCCTTACCTATACTTAATTTAGAAAAAGATATTCAACTTTTATTTGTTTGGCTACCATACTACAAACAGAGAACATAAAAGTATGTTTATGACTTGCTTTCATTCCATCGCTGCAGGTCAATCAAGGACATGACACAGTAAAAGATTAGGTAATCTGTTGTCAAGGACACTGCTTACTAAATGTTTGACTTAGGTGGTAAGTATATTTTTATTTAGACTTGTTATGGTTATGATGCTGGTAAAAAAACCGGCCAAGTGGTGTCGGACGCCGCACAGTAAAGGGTTCCGTCGTTGGAATAAATTTATCCCAAAAACAAACTTAACATTGTACCTAGTTGAAAAACGTGTTCGCATTCCCCAAGATATACGTCACGGTCAGTTCTCCTACTGCAAATGTAAGTTGGTCGACTATTACTCGTTAACTTCTAAAGCCTACTTAGCTGATGTACTACTGTCATGATTTTTTTCACATATCCATCCAAAACAACAATTTATCTGGCCGGACGACGAGAATTTTTTAGAAGTATCTTCGTGATTTTTTCTATCGTATCAAATTAGATGTATTATGTTTTCAACACACTATCTACCTAGCATATATCTTGAAGAATATCATATATTTTTCTGATTTTGTTTACTGCAGTGGATCTTATACTTTTAGGCATTATAAAACTTACAAAATTTGCGTTTAGGTCCTGTAGTCCCCTTAATATTTCGGAAACGGATCGTTGGATCGAAAAATTTGTCGATTCTCGCAATATTTTTGGTAAACGATATCCAATCTATCCAACGATATAGGTAATATGTAATACGGGCTGGTGTCCGCAACTCCACGCCAATGCGCGTATTTTGCGTACGTGTGGGAAATCAATTATTCGATCCACCCCAGCTCCTCAAGGAAGGCCAGCAACGCCTTGGTGTTACTGACCATCTCATGGAGGGTACCTGACTATCCAACGATACCCCACTCTATGGGATAGACGTGAAAAAAAAGTATCATCATCACATTACGCGCAAAGGTTTAAAATATTTTTTTTTCAAGATTTTACTTTACCACATTAACGGTGTGATTAATATGTGTACCATGCCAAATTACAGTTTTCTAGGAACAATAAAGCGTCTCTGAGCTAAAGCGAGGACAGGACAAACAGACAGACGGTCATGGCGAAACTATAAACTAGAGGTGCCGCGAATACTTGCTATTATTCGGTATTCGGCATTACTCGACTTTTTTTTTATTATACGTCGAATACCGAATAATAGTGTCTATTATTCGACATTCAACGAATAGTTGTCTAAATAAAAATAAAATTTTAATGAACAGAAAAATTATAGACTTATAATTAAACTTTTATTAATCTTTAAGAACAAAACACACAGTTTAGTATTAATTAATATAAAAAGTTAGTCAAAAATCGGTCGTGTTGAAGTTAATTATGAAAATATATTTCGCACTGTTTTCTTCCTCCTCAAAATACCTAACAACAAACGTGAGATTTTTTTCCGCAAAAACGATAACATCAACCGACGTTATGTCAAGCAAGCACATCACGAATGACAAAAAAATGCGTGCCGCGCAACCTAAACAAGCGAAATCGAATGGGCGGTAAATCCCCTATTAAACGCTGGGTTATACATAACGAGGTATTCCCCGTAAAATATATTACGAACAAGACAAGGGTTGCCAGCAGTCACCACCGCAAGTCGGAAACCGATTGGAACAAAGGAGTGATGGAAAATGCATGTAAAGACATGTTTCGTCAGCAGATGCACACACATTATAGGAAAATAATTCAGCATTGCACTGATTTTTGCAGTAACTTCCGATCTAGGAAGATACATAGATCTATCAATACCTACGATATTGCGAGCTATCATCACCATAATTCTAATGTTGGTTCTTAAAATACCTATGTTGCTATGTAATTACGTCTTCCCTACATCCTACATCGATAACCAACTTGTACCTACCATATCCGACGAATAAATGTCTTTGTCTTTGTCTTATATCCCTAATATTCACATCATTTTTGCACAGCCATCTTGCTGATCCACTTTAGACCAGCCATCATTTTCTAAGAGAGAAATGTACCTATCGTTGTAGGTACTTAATCTTAGCTCTAGAAAGAATATTTAAACGGCGGTACAGAGGGAAAATATAATCTTTGGAGCACTTTTTCGAATAGAAATAAAAATAATCGAGTTTTCTTACCTATGAGAATATTATGAAGGCTTCTCGGAAATTTTACTCTCGGGGAGGATAAAAATTAGAAAATGCCTGTTTCTCTAGGCACAGGAATAAGCCTGTCGAAAAGTAGGGACCCGCGTGTTTTTGTGATACCTAACTGAACAGATTTTGTGATATGAACACTACCAAATCTGTTCTACCAAATCTGCTAAATCAGTAAAAACATGCCAGACAAACGACCAACTTTTGTGCATATCGCATTAATCATTAAATTTATCCTCATAAAACATATACGAATAAATTTCCCCATAAAATTCGCTTGACAAAGCTTCATCTAATTAATACTGGCTGCATTCAAACCGGTCACCGGTTGCAGAAGATAGTCCATATTTAGCGCGCCGCCGCCGGCGGCAAGGCTTGAAACCAGTTGTACCAGTCACGGTGTCACTGAACCAAGGGTGGTCGAGATTCGCATGATATATAATCATACCGATGACGTAAATTGAAAGGCTTGTAAAATCCTAGAAGATGAGGTTTTTGCATCTAAACCGAAAAGTCGTCAGTTTGGCCAAGGTGAGAGTATTTTAAGGTTTAAAATGCTCCTTTCCGATATGGTCCTTTCTGATATGGCTTTTGCGCACATATCGAAAAGTACGTAATACAATAACTAACAGAATACTAGATCCGGATTAGATATTCGGTCTGCAATAAACAAATTCACAAACAATTCCAAATTAGCTCTGAATCTTAATAGCTGAAAGTCATTCGTGGAGGTCTTTTCTCAGCAACTAGATTTTGATGCACGCCGACATGACAGTAACCAGTAACAATATGCTACAATTAAAGAAGATTTTGTTTGTACATGATTAAATTTAACCGTAAACGTTGCAAACTAAACGTGTCTCTATCATAAATTCATACTCACCTATGCAAATATCACAGTCACGACAATCAGAAGTCACGACCGTGTTCGAATCGGATGAGTATGTCCTTTCCATTCCATTTTTTTTGTTTGGGGTGGAAAATCTTCATGAATGTCCTGGGGGCCAACCATCACCTCTTATAGCAGTATTATTATAATATTACTGCTAGTGGGAAAGTGATGGAGCTGTAAAGGAATTATAGCTCCATCTCTTTCTCACGCTGAAGTAATATTGAAATAATACTGATATAAGAGGTGATAGTTGCCCCCCTGAGCTCTGTCAGACTCTTACTGACTAAAAAACCACCCAGGTGTTTTCTTCGCACACTTGGACCCCATCTTGTGCGCCTTCCGCGATCCACGGCTAGTGCCGGTCGCCTTTGCGGACGACCTTAGGCCTGCGACGTCCAATAGGGGTGCGCGGAACACTACTCGCCACCGCCTCGGGACCTGTTGGATTCGGGCGGCGGCGGACGAGTCTGCCGTCCCTCCGGGCCTGTTTACGGGGGCTGGAATAGGACGTTGTCCGCCCTCCGCCGACGCCCGGCCCGTCTGCTGCGGGTCGGGATTGTGGTTTCGATCTCCCTCTCCCTTTCCACAGCCTCCTGTGAAATGACGGTTTCACAGAAGATCACCGCATCCCACGACTCGGCGCTCCCGACTATCGAACGAGCGAAGGCCGGCTACAGGTTGGCTCCAATTTCTGATACGATGACACGGCGCGGTTTTCCGATGCGGCACACACTGCCAGTGTATGCCGCGCCGTGTCCTCCCGACAGTGGACGCAGTGGTGACATCGAGCGTCCGGCTCCATGTTAATGCGACACAGGTACTTCCCGAAGCAGCCATGCCCGAGAGCACCTGCGTCGCTCGAAACGACAGTAAGCTGTGCCTCCTCCCGAGCCATTCCTTGCACTCCCGAGCACTGGTTGGATCGCCTCAACGGTAGTGAGGCTGGCGGTCGGGCGCAGAAGCCTATCCCGCTATTCCGACTCCAGGACCTCGCGGACCTGTGACCGACAAAGCTCGATCTCTCGGTGCATCGGTCCACCGCTCCGCGTTCGCGGCTCCTCGCGCCCCGGTGGTCCCAGCGTGGGGATCCAGCCAGTGCACAAGCCGCCTCGTAGGAGATCGTGCGTTCTGATAGCTCTGACAGCCATCGCCTCTGTGGTTGTGCAGTATTGCTATGCTGCCGGCCGTCAGGTCAGAAGCCCACATCGGAGCCCCGTACAGGGCCATGGATCGCACGATCCCCGAGTACTACGGCCTGCAGGTGGTGCTCGGACCCCAGATTGGTAAGCAGCGTTGCCAAGGATAAATTAAAAGTTACACGGAAAAAGAGAACATCTCTTTGTAAGCAAACCATTTTGAACCTTTTTTCCTTAACAACTACGTATATAAACGAGTTGCAAAACTAACTAAAAGTTCGTCTTTCACATTCTAAGTATGTTACCCTTTTACTTCCTCATACATAAAACATAGAAAATATATTCTATTACGTATTGTTATAATTTTAGCGTCCATAACATGTCCATTCTACGTTCATGCAGCATCATTAACTATCATTAACACTGGTGTAATACCACAGAGCACCGTAGAATAAATGACATAATGTCTACTATTAGCTGGCGTAAATTCTAGCCTTGTTTTCGTAACAAAGTAAATAAAGGTGGTTTGTAAATAAAAGTTGAAGTTCTAAGGAAATATATTAAAGGTAATTTAGCGAAATTGTGCCGTAACCTATGCCAATTTAAAATAGAAAGGGTAATCAACATGATAGAGGTGCTGAATGGTGCTAATCCATGCGTCATTTTCGTGAAAGGGCGCCGTCAGTAGAGACTGGTCATCTCTTAGCTGCCAAGGCTTATTTTAAGTCTTGAATTGCTTTTTTTGTTGTTTTGTTAATCTTTTTATTACGGACGCTTTTACGTTTTGCATCGTTCTCACATCTATACTTTTAAAATGAATGATGTAAACAATATTTTGTAACCATAATACGTTGATTTAAATGTGTCCGTGGAGTTTCTTGCCCGTTCCTCTCCATAGGTACCTACTACGCTTTGGAATGGGCAACTAGTTTAATCTTTCTGACTGACCGACCGACCCCTTGACAATTCAAAAGTGCCTGTAATTGGTTTATTTGAAATAAATGCTTTGAGTTTGAGAGGCTTGTGGGCATGCAGAAACCGATTTGCCGTCAAATTGTTCTCGCACTTTCGCTCCTAAACTATCCCAACTTTTAAGTTTCCGACCTCTTTAGTCGAAAACAGTCTTCACAACTTCTTCGGTAGCGTTAACATCCTTATTTATCCTTTAAAATGTTTCATTGTAAGCTCAACTTTCTGCTACTACTCGGACTAAATTGAGTCCAAGACTTTGTGTTGTAAAAAAAGGCTCATCTGTTTCCCGGCAGTTGTAAAAGACGAAGAAAGTGGGTCACAGCTGCTAGTCTGCAACGCAAGCCACATATCACTTTACACTGCCACCTTTAATGGGAACCGGCCAGACATGGCATGTACACATTCACATTGGCAACATACATATCAGTCTATAAAAGTACGCCTTGCAGTGTTCCTCTTTGGGATTAAAAGCTGTTGCTTTAGCCGTTTGAATGGTTATTAGCGTAGGTCAGGTCAGTTTTTCCCTAACATTATGTTCGGATATGCTCACAGACGTCAAGCTCCATTGCCAGAATCTAAATGTCTCAGTGGCTGACTTTGTCAAAAAAAAGGGCAAGAAATCCTGACTGGATATCAAATATTTTGTAAAGAGCAGGCTGGAAAAGTTATAATAAGAAGACAAGAAACGCAACCGATACAAGTTAAAGAGTCCAATGCCTGCTAGTTGTGAAGCTACTACACCAAGTCCCTAAGTAATTGTTTTGACTTAACCAAACTCAAAACAAGCCATAACTGCAATCATAATGTTCGAATAAACAGTTCCACCGCTCATTTACTGCAAAATCTTCTATAGCGGATCGCCCGACGATTCTATTTCCACCATATTTTGAAATACCCCCATAACTGCGACATTTAGCGTTTGAACTAAATATAATCTGTCCGCTGCTCTGCATCCCAGCCTGTCTGGATTTAGGTCTAGACGTTATAAATAAAGTCAACTTTGACTTTTAAGGATTGGATTTTCTAACGATATTTTGAAAAGAATTTTGCTGAGGTTGAAATATTTTTATCGTACAAGAATATTGTCATACTTTTGTATTGATAGAATGTCCAATAATAGCGACAAACTGAAATGACACAAAGGAATATTATTATATTTTTTTTTACGAAATAAAACATTTTACGACCATCATCGTTTTTCTCATCGTTTTTCTTTTTGTTCTATGCAAAGAACTTTTTTTCTGAGTAAGAAAAACCTATCCTGTCCAGTACGAGGTCCTCCAGAAAACCATTTTGACAGCTTTCATGATTGCCTTTACTATTGGATGCCACAACATTTAGCGACTAAAAACTTATCCGCATAAAAAATTCTGCCAGTTACCAAGATTCATTATCACCACCGCGATAACAAATCAATAGTATAAACTATGACGTCACAGGCGGCCATTTGCATAAGTTATGGCCCATTAAAACTATATGCAATTACAATTGTTACGATCCCAATATAATGCCTATAATAAATACGTAATCTAAGCTATTCGTTTTGCAAATTAAACCATGACATTTTATGGTTTTAAATCTGTGACCCACTGGGTATTGTTTATGTTTTCATGGTGATAAGATTTTATTGAAATCATTTATTTTCCTTCGGTCGTGGTAAAAACCTAAAATAATTATTCTTCCAGAGTTTTGGGTGCTGAGGTGTCAAAAGAAAAAGCCTTTTTTGGATCCATAGAGGGGCACGTTAGCCATAAATCCTAGCTGTTACCTGTGTTACCTGTCCTATCTGTTGTGCAAAAGATTCCACAGGCTTCACCTACTCGGTCTAACTGAAATTGCGCCGCGACACGGTTTGGAATTCCTCTTTTAGTCAACTCCCAGTCTACTCGATAGCTCTGCAGTTAGAATGTCATAATTTTTACAATCACTGAATGTCACCAACCACCATGCATTTGTATTTGGTAAATCGATTCTAACAAGTCCATCCAAGCAAACTGCAACTACATTACATAACGGGGATTAGAACCACATGGAGTAAGTTATGTGGTCTTGTTTA
This sequence comes from Atethmia centrago, assembly GCA_905333075.3. Classification (NCBI taxonomy): domain Eukaryota; kingdom Metazoa; phylum Arthropoda; class Insecta; order Lepidoptera; family Noctuidae; genus Atethmia; species Atethmia centrago. The sequence goes on along the minus strand of HG995378.1, from coordinate 2,251,632 downwards.
TAAGACCGTAACCTGGCGAGACGCTAGACGGCTCCTATGGCTTTTATGGATCGTATAAATAAGTTATCTGTTTTGACCTTTCATCGAATAGAAACGTACTTTTAATATTACTCTCCAATAATTTATTACTAGCCTTTTTACTATTGTATCTCAATACTGTACCTTATCGAATAAAATATGAGAATCTTCATCACCGATTCATCAGTCACCATCGATTATCGATCTAACGTTTTAGAAGTTTAATTGTATCGATATTTTTTGTGTTCAGAGATCAGAGTCGTAGAGCCATCTTTAATGCGTCTTTGACGTACATTATATACACGTATTTTATACACGTATTCTCACACAAGCACGTCATAAGCATATGTTGTTACAAGTAAAACAACTGGGGTGTTTAGAGGCAATTGTGTTATTTATAGCCTGAACTGTTGTGTGGCTTCAAGTAACACTTAAACGTCGCATCTAAAGATATAGGCTAGACATAGGCTTACTCTTAAATGCGTCACATATATCTTTTCTTAAATGTTGGACGTCCAGCCTGCGGCGAGATGGGCGGACGATACGGACGGATTGTTGCCATCGAGGATAGCGACTGAGACAGGATCGGTTTGACCTTAGTTTGCAGTGTTTGCCAGGGCGGAAGAACAGTTCAAATGCCTCTTACCGGATGCAGTAAACTCATGTAATTGCCATGAGGCTTGTTAATGAACTAGAATTAGCCACACTACTTTCCCTAATTACACGGCTGACATGCGAAGCGGTGGAGGTGGGCTTTTGTTATCATATAACGACGTTACGCCTACTATTCCCAGGGGTCAAGAGGTGTAATGTACTTCGCAGTATACTGTATTATATATACTGGTCCAACGGCCTGTCAACGCTTTTAAGAGCCAGTTTCACAGAAATTCGAAGAGCTTTGCTTTGCTTTTTACCATTGAGGCAGCTTGAATGCCTTTCTTTCAGCCCATACTGCCCCACTGCTGGGCAATGGTCCTAAGTCCTTCCAGGAACTTAGCTAGGGATACAGTGGACAGGTTAATAAACATAAATTATATACACATATTTTTGAGGCTTGGGAGAAGTCACATGATGCCCTAGGTATTTTTTGTGACTTATCTAAGGCTTTCGATTGTGTTTCTCATGATACATTGGTCAGGAAATTGCATCACTATGGTGTTAGAAACACTGCCTTGGATCTTCTTATTTCTTATTTGGATAATAGGATCCAAAGAGTGGACGTTAACGGTAAGCGATCGCCGGGTTCTATTGTCACTATGGGAGTTCCGCAGGGCTCAATTCTTGGCCCTTTTTTATTTCTCGTATATATTAATGACCTACCTTGCCTTATAAAGAACAGTCATGAAATAGTGTTATTTGCAGATGACACATCACTTTTATTTAAGCTTAAACGACAACAGACAGTTACTGACGATGTAAATAATGCTCTCTCTAAAATAGTACATTGGTTTAGTGTTAATAATTTACTTTTAAACGAGAAAATGACCAAATGTATTAGATTTCTGACACCTAACGTTAAGCAGGTAAAAACCAATGTACTAGTAAATGGGGCGGAGTTGGATCTTGTGGACACTGTGTTCTTAGGTATTACTTTGGACTCAAAGCTACAGTGGGGCCCACATATAACCAAATTGTCGAAGCGGCTAAGCTCTGCAGCCTACGCGGTGTATAAAATCCGTCATTTGACTGATGTAGAAACAGCTCGATTAGTATATTTTAGTTATTTCCATAGTGTAATGTCGTACGGCATTTTGCTGTGGGGAAATGCAGCCGACATTCAGGCTATATTTGTGCTGCAGAAACGAGCCATTCGAGCAATTTATAACCTAAGTTGTAGGCATTCACTGAGGGATACATTTAAGGATATAAACATAATGACAGTCGCATCTCAATATGTATATGAGAACCTGATTTATGTCAAAAAGAATATTAACCTATATTCTAGACACAGCGACATTCATAGCATAAATACTAGAAACAAAGACTTACTTATTGTGCCCAAGACTAGGCTCCAAAAAATTAGTAATTCATTTAAGTGCCAAAGTATACGTTTTTACAACAAACTCCCAAGCCATGTCAAAGAACTGAGCCTCAATAAATTTAAATCATTTATTAAACAGAAACTCTGTCAAAAAGGTTTCTATAAAGTTAAAGATTACTTGGACGACAAAAAGGCTTGGGATTAATTAAGCTACTCCAATGTACCCCCAGGCAACAAACTAATTTTATACTAAATCTATTTTTATACTAAGTGTGACATTGATGATTTTGTTATACTTATACACTATGACATTAATATTTACTTTTTGAAGTATTATATTCTTTTTTTAAATTATTGTGAATGTGAAGACTATGTGGATTATTTTTTTTATTATTTCTCTCATTTAGTTTTCATCTTAGTCTGGCAGTTTGAGTCATTTATGCGGCCTACTCAAATGTCCTTTCTTTGGTATTGTTCGTCGAATCGTTGAGCTCCTTAAGTTCTGAGTTGAGCTGCACGATTACTGACAAATGCGTGCACTGACTGGATAGGTCCACTCAATCTGTGTGGTTTTTTCCTCAAAAGACCATTTCAGACACCAATCTACATGGTCTTCACATGATCTGACCAAGATTATGTCTGGACTTTAAAAGAGACTGTGACCTCTGAGTTTGTTTCGGCCTTTCTTCTCAGAGTAGTCAGATAGGAAACGCCGAGCTCATCTAGTTTTTTTTCTAAGTATGATTGACGTGTAAAAGTGTTTGTATAAACCTACTTACAGAAAATAAAATCATTTCATCATCATTTCAAAATCATTTCATTTCATTTCATTTCAGGTTATGATTTCAAATAAAAATGTTCAGACGAACGGAAAATATCATATAAAACGACTTCGAAGAGTTGTCAATTTTCAAAAGATTGCTGTTATTCCTTTGGGAACTACTTGGGTATTGACCTCAGGAACTCAAAGCCGGTGGCTAGCAGTCTGACGCAGTGCTAATTACGAACACGTTAATGAGGCAATCTTAAGCCGTAGTTTACAAGACACAGTAAAGAAGCCATTCTAATTGACCTGCAGTTTAGCGCAGCCAGTTTAATTACAGCAGTGTACAATTATGAGTATGTCGCTAGCCTAGTATGTTAACAAGACATTGTTAAGAAATATGCATTCTGTTTGGTACACTTAATTATTGCTCTAACCATTTATCGGACAGTTGGTTTAAAGACACAATCTGCCTATAAAACAAAAGCTCATGTTCTTGCTCAAGTTCTAGCCTTGCCTAGTGCTTTTATCCCAGATATTATGGACAGACCTACGGGTCCCAAAGCAGCTACATTCTGATTTTACGTAAGTTTCAAGGAAATCAGGTTCTCGCAAATACCATTACATTAAACATAGAAATCGCTGGACCCGCCCAAACTAAACATGTTACAAAATTGCACAACGCCCGTCTAAACGCAGGTGAACCCAACTATTACGCGCATTGGCAAAACCAGTAACATTGGTACTTAACTCGAATAACTAACTTTATGTACTACTTCTCGGGTGATCTTTTACGTGGAAAGATGCTGGTTCTTGGAACAGGAGTATAACGTTTGCCTTATGCTGTATCTTAGCTAACATCTGCCAGCTTTGGAATACTTAGAATTCTATAACAGTATACTATTTTCTTAAAACTATTTCTCTATGCAAGGTCATACTCTTGAATAGTAATTAGCATCCGCTTATACTCTGCTCCTCCAGAAGGCCAGATCAGTAGACCAGTAGATCTACATTGTAAAATGATGTACAATGTGATCACTTCCTCTTATAGGCACCTAATTCGCGAAAAGGACCAAAATAAAAGAAATATGAACCAACTATAATGAATCAGACAGGATTTCTGTAATTACTGCGGCTAAGTAGTGCCAAATGATCCTAAGAAAGAATACGCTTTTGTGATTTAAATGCCCTCATAGACATACTAAGAAATGCTGAAAGAACATCCAAACCCATCGACCAACATGACGTCACGGATCTATTTGTATGCAAATACTTGAAACGTGTCTACTAAACCGATTTGTTAAACAAGTTGTTCTACTCAAGCTGGTCATAATCCGTAATCCAATTGACAAATGTATGCTAGTTATTTTTAGTAGTGACAAGATGAAGTCATGCTGTATGTTGTTAATGTTGTTGTAGTTTTGTTATTGACCTGATTAAATGATGTCCCACATGAGTGTAGCGTGCTATTCGTGTTACTACTGTTAATACTCTTATTCTACAAACGTCCTATTTCAGTTTCTTTACGTATGTTCTCTTCTTTATTTTCGTCAGTTTTGTCCACAGCTGGAGATAAAACTTTCCTTGCGTTTTGTCAATGACGTATGTATGTATTTGTCCTTTATTTGAAGTCTGTCTTCTGAGATACTGTTATCTTTTTCTTTGGCAATCTAGTTATAGTTTTGCTTTACTTATAACTAGTTATAACTCTAGTTCTCCTTTTTATACATTTATATTAATGTGTTTTTTTTATTGCGATTTTATTTTTTTTTTTAAATGTGTTTTTGTGATTTTTCTTGCCTATGATCCTTTGTTGGCCGAAATAAACGTTATTATTATTATTATATCTTTCTTAATAGCCTTGTCCATGATTTTCGGAACTCTTCGGTGATGTCGTTCAACCAATTGGAAAGCGGCCACGATTTTGTTACTTTGCTCAAAATCGTACCGACCGGACCGTTCGTTTGCAAATTAGAACAATATTCAAGCGAAATAGTCATTAAATAGGTAAGAAAAGCGATAAAATGGTCCCGAAGATTTTTCTCAAAAATATGTTCGATTATTACGAAAGATGAGTATTCCTTTCATTGCAAGTTCAGAACTTACTATTATCTTTCCAAATAAATGTGGCTGCGAATATCTTTAATGTTTGTCCCAAAACTTCTTCTTTTGGTCTTAGTCAGTTAATATTGGTAGGCTCAGTCGAAAAAACTATTTCCCATTGGATACTACACGCAATACGGCGCAAAGGTTAACGACTTAGGTACCCTTTAGACGGTACCTACTGAAAAACAATAGACTGTGTGACAGTCTGACGGAACAATGGTTTTATGTCATATGATAATGTCAAATGGCATGTGATCTTTTTACCCTTCTAAGTCATAGAATAGAACGTGTTGACCTTCCTGGTAAGCGCAGTGAAACAGGTAAACATCTACACGTGCGTTGTGACATAACATATTCACGCCTTTTTCACCGAAGGTGTGCATTGTATTATCTGAATTTCAGGGTTATATAAACTTTCTCTAAAGGTCTCGGGTCTATTCATAGCAAGAGCATCCGACACAGATTATGAAAATGCGATGAAAATTATGCAAGCGTCTCTGATGTACATCACTTCACATTCAGGACCGGTGACTGCACAATACAGCGCTTCGTCGTCCATCATAATCAATCACGATCACTTATTGCAAATTAGCTTTTACCTAGATCTTTGCACACTGAGTATATCATACAGGGACATAAGCATAATATCGTCTGTTAAAAGGAAATAAGGCATAAGCGACATTTTGATCAAAAATGAGTTATGAATGCCATCCTACTTAAAAATAGAGATTAAGTAGGATGGCATTCATAACTCATTTTCGACCAAAATGTCGCTTATGCCTTATTACCTTTTAACCGTCGATATTATTATACTCTTATACCAGCTTATGTACGCAACACAAACTCATAAAGTGCTAGTATTTTATCAGCAGGGATAACTATCTCCAGCTACAGCACGGATCCTTTCGGCAACCCTTCCTAAACATCGTCATAATTGTCAATATATTATCTCTATGAGCTTTTGGACACAGCCTTCAATTATCCTACGAGTTCGATTGACACTTCGCACTGCTTATTAAAAATTGTTCCAGTTGTTATCATCATTTCAGCCTGGAGTCAGGTACTGCACACCATTCCAGGTGGGTCCAGGTGTTTCTCGCATCTTTGACGATATCTTCAACAGTTTTCAGCCTAGTACTTTTGTGGACGTCCCGGGTTTCTTTGAATGAAAACTTGTCTATAACTTCTAAATACTCTTGTGGCACGATATTTGGGTCATTCCAATTTGAAGAGGCCAAGGTAATGCCGCGATGATTGAAATTATATCTCGATCGAGAATCTCCTTATTACACCTTGATGTTTGAGCGTGTTGATAATTGCGTAGCTACTTAAGTTTTTATGAGTCTTTTAAATTGCACATGCCAGCACTTGACAAAAAATTATATAAACGACTGTAAATACATATGTGCGTGTAAAAATTTTTACTCACAAGTAGATAGTAATAATTTTTACTAGATAACGGTAAGTAGGTATACTAAAAATCTTGTCAAGTCTTACTAAAAAATATGTCTGGCTTATTAATTTATTAGTAAATTAATAATCTATAATATATTTATAGAAATTAACCGCATCATTGGTTTTATCTGCTAAATCTGATTTTTCGTCTACGAAATCAATTAATAAGGTTATTTAGATGCGTTTCTGAAATAATTTCTGTATCTTGAAACTTGAAACTATAAAACACAGAGCAGTCAGACTTAAAAAAAACACCAATTCTTAATTGCCTGCATTAAATGACATATTTTTGTTACTGAGTTAATTAAATCAGGCAGTCAACACAGATTTACAGCAATCAAGATAAAACCAAAGAACAGATAACACCAATTTAAAACAACCCGATCAATAACAGTGACATATTTGTACATATAAACATACACACGACGATTATAAACTGCAACATTATATAGGATAAGTCGATAACAAACTCGCGGTAACATAACATAATAGGTTATTTTTAACCTACTCGTCAACCTCGGTTACTGAGGTTAAGGATTTACCTTAACCGCTAAACGTAGAGCCTACTATTATTATGCTATTTATGTGGAATTTTCCGTAGTAATTTCAGTATGAATGAGAAATTTCTCAGTAGCAGCCCTGAGTCTTGCTTGGTGCCTGGTTGACGGCGTAGGCTCGCCCCTTGTGACATGGGACTTAAATATAACTGGCGAAATGTGGGTGTACTATAGGTACACCTCTACCTAACCTTACGGGGGTTATGTGTAAGTCAGTATGTTTTTCAAAATAAAATGGGGAACAAAAAGTGCTGGCCACAAAGTAATTGAAGTAAGTTGTTTAAATCTGTTTGTTTGGAGGTCAAATGTTATAAAAAGTTAATGTTTGTTTTTTTGTTGTTACTTAGTGGTTTCTTTAGTTACATCATAATAGTTGTTTATGAAACACTCGTGTGATACTATTAAAAACTACGCCAACGCGACGGCGCGGTTTTTAAACACACTCGTGTTTTAATACCCCAAAAAATGCAACAGTTTCATACACTACTTTATCTGCTCTCATACATAGGGATTGAACCTACTAAATAAGGCAAATGCGCTTACTAAAACGCTTGATAAATCTTTGGTGTCCTCACTTCACCATTGCTCTAAGAACCAAAGACTGATAAGTACAATATTTAACACTTGGTCTTTATATCTGACACACAGACTGAAACCCCCCATACATTTTTGCCAGACCTATAAAAGCACGCTAATGCATTGTAAAGCACCTCTAGTCCACAAAGGAAACAAAAGTGCAAACACGAACTACCCCTTGGAATTCCCCTATAGTCTAGCTTTGTCGCGCTATGGTAAGTAGCGGTCGGGTTCCACTTGACCCGAGTACTGGGTATTTTTCTAACGCTTTGTCACGTTTATTTTTTCAGAGGACTTTGTAAAGTCCTATGAAATCTGTTACATTTTTTATAAATACGTAGCCTGAGACCTAGAGAAATACATCGGTTTTTTTTTACCCTGGATATTAAAAAATTATGAAAAATAAAATACACACTGACAAAATTGCGGGAAACAGCTAGTTTAAAATAACCCAAATAAAAAAATATATGAAATAATATTAGTAAAAAATTGCATTAAGTATGCACACAACTAAATTTTTAGATAATATGCTCAATTGACTAGCGAACCTTAGTATACACGGTGTTTTTTTTTATATCCGCGCGTTTTTAATTATATGAATTTTATGCAGTAACTATTTTATTTTTATAGGTTATTTCATACGTTTATTTTTTTTTTTATTTCTATCTGTATCTATCCGTGACATCACAGTGGGCCCTATCAGAATACCAGGGGGGTAACCATCACCTCTTATAGCAGTATTATTTCAATATTACTTCAGCGTGAGTAAGAGATGGAGCTATAAGTCCTGTATAGCTCCATCACTTTCCCACTGTGAAGTAATATTATAATAATACTGCTTTAGGAGGTGATGGTTACCCCCCTGCGCTGCGACACTTATTTCTTAAGTACTGCAGCATTATGCTGAGATAGGAGCCTTTTGGGCTCGTACGGCACTTTTTGTTTTTATTTTAATTTTACTTTGTTTTTTTTTTATGTTTCTATGAGTGTTTTTTAGTTTAATGTGTGATCTCCTGTGCGAGTCCCAATAAATACTTTTGCTTTCTTTCTTTCTTTATATCCCATAACTCTAGCGTATGAATGAGATCATAATATCATAGAATGAACTGGCATATGAATTATTTTTTAATTATCTTATTTTTTATTTCATTTTTCATACAAAATAATTCAACAGTCATGATTATTAATGTGAAACATTATTAGGAAATATGACAACGTTGCATTTCTTCAGCTTTAAATATGAATGATTGGTTTGAATGAAAATGAAATACTCGTATTTATCAATGAAACTTAGATACCGACACACATCGGAGTCTAGTGAGTCGAGTGTCTATTATGATATCTTCGAAACTATGCATTTATGGACCACATATTCTGAGACTTTTTGTATTATTTTTACTTAAAGAATATAATCCTACAGTTATGGGATACCAAAAAAACACGTTGTATTATTAGTTATTTGTCCTACCTACCTATCTGAATTAGGTAGGTATATCAACATTTCAGCCGAAAGATATCCACTGCTGGACATATTCCCCAAGCCCCGCCACAAAGGTACAAAAATCAAATTATTAGCACATACCTTCCGTACTGTTTTACATGTTTAAACCTGCTGCAGGGCACGCAACGTATACTTTTCAAACTTACGGGGTTTCCCATAAAAAAGCGCTGTCGCACAGCCGTACGGTAGGTAGCAGTCACATTACACTTGACCCTTTTGTCAAACCGCGGTTTTCCTTCGACGAACCTTGCTCGCTAGATCGAGTTACATCACTAAACGTGTTTTTGTTTAGTCTTCCTTATTTAATGCGATTAAATTCGTGTATGCGACGTAATTTAATACCTGTGAACTGTCGTCATTTAAAGGTTTTAACAGAGTTTTCCGAAAATACTTAAATAAGTGGTGGTGCTTGGGGGAGGCCTATGTCCAGCAGTGGACGTCTTTCGGCTGAAATGATGATCATTATAAATGAAGATAATATTTTATTAGCTTCTACAAAACAAATAACTAAACACACAAGTATAGAGTTAAAATAAACTTATATAACTTCCAGAAAAAACATACCAAATAAACGACAGAAATATATTCAATCCGTGAAAATCACTACAACGTCTGCAATTTACGTCTCGGTTCTTACTATCAGCCATAAATAAACACCAAGTGCACATGAAGGCTTTATAGGTACAGTTTACACAGTATGCACCTGAGCAGTAAACCAGAATGAAAACCCGTCTGCCGCATTCTGGTATCGACCCGTCTGCTCCTACCCTTTTACGGTTTCAAGGGTATTATCTGTGAAATGTCAGCTATCGTTACGTATTTTCCAGTTTTTTACTTGGATGTGGAATCTATGTGAAAAAGTTGTCAGCAACTTTATTTTTCTTTCTAATTCTAACCATATTGGCTACGGTTGGCATTCCAAGTCTTGCAAGTAAATTAGAGATGACAAGCCGTTTAGTTTTAGGTATGAACGGAACGGGCTAGAAGTTACTCCGTCAGGTTTATATAATAATACGGAGATAACAGGATATACTGGCTTCACGATATGATCTCGGTGCAGATAATAATAATGGTCTTCATCTTTGAAGACTTGTTTTTATAATGGTCTTAGTCTTCGAAATTCTTTCTGTACGTCGGATTCGGAAGTCATTTGCGACCATTCAAAATACATGACAGTTTATTTCTGCCGTGTGCAAAGTATTAACATATTGGTGTTGCTTTCAGTCTTTTTTATTATCTGAAATCAAATTAACAGGCTTTGGATAGGCGACCTTGCCAAAGTAACTTGTCTGCAAATTGGATTTGAATGTTGTTTGTTTTGTGTTGTCCTTTTTGCGTGGCGTTATTGCTACATGGTTACAAGAATTGTGAAATTGCAAACTTTTTGTTTAGTTGATACAAATTGTGTAGAGTTTTCCCTTGTATGGGTGAGGAGGATAAAGAGCGTAGTTCCAAACTGAACCATTGTTCAAATTTAACTACCAAAAGACTGAATGTTAATTGTTAATTTGAACCCCGCAGATTCCATCATAATTATACAGGAGTTCAGAGATCGTCGGAGAAGTTTCTTTCCGCGAGAAGTTTCAAAGAAAAGTGTTTGTATGTTACTGATTATACGAGGTGCATTCAATAAGTACCTAGCCTCATCGCCAGAGGGCGCTGTAGTTTCAAAAGAGTTTTACCACAGTGTAGCACATTCTTTTTTAATTCTTTTTTCAAATTTTCATTCCAATCCCTTAATTTGTTTTAATAGGACAACTTATGGAAGCGAACGTGTCGATCGGTTTTACAAAAATGGAAAAAGAGCAATATCGTTCGGTGATTCGATTCCTATTTTTGGAAGGGAAAACGCGCATCGAAATCAAAGAGCGCTTGGATGCTGTGTACGGTGACTCTTCTCCATCGATGGCCACCGTCAAGAATTGGTTCAACGAGTTTGCACGTGGCCGTACGTCGGTTTTTGATGAACCACGTCCAGGTGCACCGAAAACAGCTGCTACGGAGGAAAACATTAAAAAAATCCATGATTTCGTATTGGCAGATCGCCGATTGAAGGTTCGGGAGCTAGCTGAGACTGTAGGCATTTCAGAAGGAACAGTGCATTATATTCTTCACGAGGAACTCGGCATGAGAAAGCTATCGGCGCGATGGGTGCCGCGTTTACTCACACCAGAAAACAAGCGCAACCGTGAGACCACATCGGAGACGTGTTTGGCGCTGTTTAAGCGGAATTCAGCGGAGTTTTTGCGTCGTTTTGTGACCGTCGATGAAACCTGGATCCACTGGTACACACCAGAGACCAAGGAGCAATCAAAACAATGGATCCAGACCGGGGAACGTGCTCCAAAGAAGGCGAAAACTGTAAAATCGGCCGGAAAAGTTATGGCCACCGTTTTCTGGGATTCACAAGGTGCGATCTACATCGATTACCTCGAGAAGGGTAAAACAATTACAGGGCTTTACTATGCCGATTTATTGGGCCGATTCGACGCCGAATTAAAGAAAAAACGACCCCATCTGGCGAAGAAAAAAGTGCTGTTTCACCACGACAACGCACCGGTTCACACGTCTGCCGTTGCCATGGCCAAATTGGTCGAATTACGCTACGAATTGTTGCCCCATCCACCGTATTCTCCAGATTTGGCCCCTTGTGACTTCTTTCTGTTTCCTAATCTGAAAAAATCACTCGCCGGGAATAGATATGGATCGAATGAGGAGGTCATCGCCGCCACGGAGGCCTATTTTGCAGAGTTTGACAAAAACTATTTTTCGGACGGGTTAAAAAAGTTGGAGCATCGCTGGGCTAAGTGTATCGAACTAAAAGGAGACTTTGTTGAAAAATAAATTGCCACTTTTCCAAAATTTTCGTTTACTTTTTGTAGGCTAAGTATTTATTGAATGACCCTCGTAGTCCCACAATATTTCAGTTTAATACTTGTTCTTTAACATTCCATTTATCGAGCAATTAATTAGAATTCAAGGCAATCTGTTCAAATATCGAAGTTTGCTCCGATCCTAATTAACGATCTGGTTATAATTATGACGCACCATGCACTGTCAATGACAGCGGCAAAATTTATCTATCATCATTAAACTGGTTTTAAAACGTATGTTCGTAATTCTGCGCGCTATCTTAAATTAGGTTGAACCCCCATTTTTGATCCTTCAAGTCAAAACACGATATCTTCTCAAACGTAATTAAATAACACATACCTAACGTAAAAATTTCGCCTGTGATTCCGGAAGAGTTAGGCAGAGGTGTACCTATAGAAACACCCACATTTCTCCAGTTGTATCCATGTTCGTAATTTAATATTAATTTATTTATCAATTGGTCTCCTAATGATCCCCATACATGCAGATCTAAAAAATCCCTTTCTCTAGTTTCACTTGACTTTATGCCACGAATCTTCCTAGCAATACATTACAAAAACACTCTAGTTCTAACGTTTTTAATGGCGCTCGTCTGTCGGTCAAACGTTTTAACTTTACAACGGGAAACGTTTAGACAATTTCCTCGTACGCTTTTTGTACTATTTCCAAATATCCTGTTTCGTGGGCATCCTCGTGGTTATTATCATGAAGAATAGTGGGCGGTGGTAACTCAATTCGGCTTAACTGAGGATGGTATTTTTTTTTTCTTAATTTTATGTTGCTGTATCTGAAAGGTATGGTCAAAAAGGGTGCGGGCAGTTGATAAAACAGTTGAACTGTCCCATATAAAACTTCAATACCTACTCGACCCAAATTTATGGCTGATATTTTTTTCGCGATTACGATGTTGGCCCCATGGAAACCAACCATGGTTGTACAGTTTGATGGTCTGTACCACAACCTTAAGTTTGACTACACTTTTCTGATACATGCTGTATACTTATTATTACGTACTAGTTGCGCCCTGCGGTTTCACCCGCATAAGTCTCGATCCCGGCATAAAAAGTATCCTATGTCCTAATCTGAATGATTTTGAAGTATATTGCTAATCCATTGCTTCATATGTTCGAAAAAATTGTTTGCTCAAAAACGTAAATAACGCAATTAATGTTGTTGAACTGTCAAAATGAAACCCGTTGCTACTGATAGTCTGTTACGTAATTACCCCGCAGGTCATGGTGTACCCATGTCCCAAATTTCATCCAAATCCGTTCAGCTGTTTCAGCGTGAAAGTGTAACAAACAAACAAACTCACTTTCGCATTAATAATATCCACTGCACGGGAAAATACATAATAATAATAATAATATATAATTATTATGTATTTTCCCGTGTAGTGGATGTAACTAACTTAGTCGCCGTATCAGTGTATGTATATACCTACGTATATCTTGTTGGTTTCTTGGTTAATGGTTGGACAAATTGTTTCCTTTTCCGGACGATGTATCGAGGAATTTTTTTTTTTTTTTTTTTTTTATTTGTGATGGGTTTGCTCTTGACTTTAGTCTATGCCAGAGGCGACAGAAACAAAGTCGACGATGGAGCGAGCTTACCCAGAAGAAGCCTGTTCACTCTCACTTTGAAGAGATTAGGGTTATATGCGTTCGGAAACACAGACGCAGGCAGAGAGTTCCATTCCTTTGCTGTGCGCATTATAAAAGAAGTTTGGAAACGCTTAGTGCGAGTTGGTGGGATAGCCACCAGGAAGGGATGGTAACCTGAAGTGCGCCTAGATGACCGATAATAGAAGGGGGCCGGTGGAATGAGGTCGTGGAGTTCCTGAGCACACTCTCCGAAGTACAATCTATAGAAGACCGACAAGCAGGCAACCTTGCGACGATGGGCCAAACTGTGAAGCTTGGCATCCACCAGATTTACGTCGCCAATGAGCCTCTTAGCTCTGCGTTCCACCGAGTCAAGCGCGGCAAGTTGGTATTTAGCCGAGCCATCCCAAAGGTGGCTACAATACTCCATGCAGGATCGGACCTGCGCTTTATAAAGGGTCAAAAGCTGTCCAGGCGTAAAGTATCGCTTCACCTTATTTAGGATGCCCAGTTTCTTGGCCGCAGTCTGGGCTTTGTACTCGATGGTGGCGCCGAAGTTGAGGTTAGATGTCAACTCCATGCCTAGGAGCTCGAGCCGATCAGTTACAGGAACCGATGTACCCCGAAAAGTAGGAGTCAGGTCGAAACGACTCCTTTTTGCGGTAAAAAGACACGCTTGTGTTTTGGTGGCGTTAAAAGTGACCAGATTATCATCACCCCACTGGGAGACAAGGCTTAACGTCAACTCTGTCCGCTCTACCAAGGCCTCTCTCAAGGAACGAACTGCGGCCCCGTTGGTTTTTGCGCTGGACAAGTATCTCTCTGAAACAGTACTGTCGTCCGCGTACCCAACAATACCAGTCTGTAGTAGGTCATTGATGTGCAGCAGGAAAAGAGTTGCAGAGAGAACAGACCCCTGAGGAACTCCGGCATCAATAGCCATAAGGTCAGAGGAGCAGCCGTCAACGACTACTCTGATCGACCGTTCACTAAGGAAGTCTGATATCCAGCTACAAAAATCAGCTGGGATGCCATAAGCAGGAAGCTTGCTGAGCAGACCAGCGTGCCAGACCCTGTCGAAAGCCTTCGAGATATCAAGCGATACAGCAAGTGCTTCGCCATGTTTCTCGATGGCTTCGCCCCAGCGGTGCGTGACATACACAAGAAGATCACCAGTTGACCGTCCCCGGCGAAAGCCATATTGACGGTCACTGAGGAGATCATTGTCTTCGAGGTAGGTCAGCAACTTACTGTAAAATACGGACAAAAAACGTTATTTTATTAAGTAAATGTTTCGAAATACATGTCAAAAAATATTTTAACCAGCTTTACCTATGGACATCTTATATTTGTGCAAATATTAATGAAACTGACCATTTTACCTCAAACTTGGTTATAATCGCGATATACATTTTGATAAACATGGTGTCTGTCAGAATTATTTAGCGTTACCATGACCTTGCCATGTTCCATGAAAAATATACCGCAAAGTTGGCAACACTGCCAAGAAACTAATGTAACTTGAATGTCATTGTCAATGACTCCCAGGAGTCAGATGTTTTACAGTTATCTACAATTTGTTTCATACAAAACATGATAAAATACTACGGTTCGTACATATCCTTTCTGAGAAATATTAAGGATTTCATGGATCTTATGGACCGACCGAAGTACCGTTTTCGGGAATTTACCATGCCTTTACAAGAATTCGACGATCGTGCAGATAACTTGCATATTTTCAATTTTACTGACATCGATTTCCGTCTCAGTCGGACTCGGTTGCCTGCCGGGGTCGCGGGAAGGTACTAATGGGGGGTCACCGAGGCCCCCGCAACACAGGCAACGGAAGGAATACGGATGGGTTTTAGTCAGTAAGAGTCTGACACACCCTCCCGCTCCACCCAGAGCGGGAGAAGTTATTTGGTGATTTCTCATACAAAAAAAAAAGTCGGTCTCGGTAAAACTTACGAAGAGTCCCTTTATAAGCTTAGTTTTTATTTTATGTAGGTATATAAAGATTGAAGCGTTCAAAAGGTTTCTACTTGACGACGCTGTCTGTAAAGTCGGAATCAAGAATCAATCTCATTTGCTCATGCCTCATAATGTTCACCTTTTATGTTGATTGCTTTTTTAATAACTTCTGCCGTTAATCCAATTAACGCTTTGTCTTAACGTCTTTTCTTCAGTTACTTCCCTACATAATGGGTTTCCTGTCGACGAAGTGAAGATTGCGAGCACGATTTTACTATTTACTTGTAATGAATATAATATACTTAGCATTTTTATACTGGTTCAGTGCTTTTACATACTATGAATAATTTCAATAACGTTTGCAATATTCCATTGACTAGTACCTTTCAATGTCTATGACTACATTTACCGGTTGTCCTTATCAGCTGTGACATTTATAAATTAAAAACTAAAGACCTTGAAAGAAATAACAAACGGAAGCGACGTAATAAATAATCGAACGGCAATTGCAGAAACACAATCTGCCAATTAGTTACCGTTGCGCAACCGGGGAACTGTGGTGCGCAGGCGCGGACGGTTGCGCGGGAGTTTGTACGATACAGCGGTCTTGCGCCACTGATGATCTAGCAATCTGGATGGTGTGACGAAATCATGGCTTATTCATTGAGGTTTTTTTACTGACGGATTGTGAAAGGAGAACTTTAGAGTAGCTGGACGGCCCGCATCCGGGATGCTGCTGTAGTTGTGGGAGCTAAGTTTGAACATGAGTTTCAATTGGACCCTGACCTTATGCGAATTTAAATTCGTAGAACACAACACTCAATGGGGCCAGGTGTCCCTATTATGAACAGATTGGAGCTGCAAATAGCCTCTGCTATTTGTTCTAGATCGTAATTTGGTCGTAATCGTAAACCAATGCTTTACGTTCTCTGCCAAGAATATTCCAGATCTTACAAAAACTCCTGAAATTCGAATTGACATTCCCCTACCCAATTGTTTTGCAAATAAACACCAAGTTCGAAAGCGTGTCTCGCCACAAAAGTCAAGGCGTCGCTCCTAATACAAATGGCTATGTCTAGATCTGCATTATGCATTCATCTCAAGGTCGCGCCATTCGTTCCGTTATTACTACCGCGTTTTTTTCCTTTGGACACGTTCCGCTGGCGCAATGCGTTCTCGACTGTTTTTGTGGCAGGAAAAACTTGTTGTCTCGTGTTTGGGCCATTTCGAAATGACGTTTCTGAACGACGGCTTTGAATGGAGAGGCCCGAAGCTTCGGGCTTTATAGTCTTGGAAACGGAACAGTTGTTTTTTTGTTTGAGAGTTTTGGTTGTGTCTTTCCATAATATATGCGTGTCTGAACATGAAAGGAAAACAAATAACAGCAAGAAGTTTTTGGAATTCAATTTACGAATATATTACGATCTTGGTTCTTCTAATTTTGGAAAGCTTCGCACATTAAACGTAGTATTTAAAGGAAACAAAACAAGATCATATCCTTTATTTGCTTCAAATTATGGTTAATACAGAGCTACAAGTTCCTCTAATTTTATAATTAACGAGACGCCCGTTCTCTTCATCTCAGTTAATTAGTTTTACTGACTTCATCCAAAACATTGCTCAACAATGTTTTACTTTTGACATTAACACGCTCTAAATCATTGCTACTGAACTTCAGCTTTATTTCTATTTTTTGGGATAAGAAATATTAAAATGTCTTGGAGTAAATATTGTCACAGAAAGTTTAAAAAGTAGGTACTCCTTTCTGTACCTTATCCTGAGAACCTTTTTTTAACACTGTCATTGGAAAAATCCTCAAGCTTTAATATAGTAATTAGTATATTCCCTTTTTTTATGGGTGGGAAATCATCAAATAACTTCTCCCGCTCTGGGCGGAGCGGGAGGGTGTATCAGACTCTTACTGACTAAAACCCACCCGTATTCCTTCCTGTTGCCTGTGTTGCCAGGGGCCTCGGTGACCCTTTATTACCTTCCCGCGACCCCGGCAGGCATCGGCCCTAGTGGACCCCTACATTTGACGCTGACGACATCTCTTTGAGGCGCGCGTGGAATACAACGCGCCGTCGTCCCGGGCCTGGTCCTTACCGGACGGTGAGCTACCCATTGCTCACCGTCCGCAAGCCCGCGCCTACGGTGGCCGGGATTCCCGACGCTAGTATATTCCCTTGGCGACCAATTTTCGCTCTTAATTAACCTGGTAAAGTAAATAAATCGTCCAGTAATTGCATTTTATAAAAATCTCATGAGTCTGAATGTTCAAATCCATTTTTGGATCACTGGTTTCCAAGACGTTAAAAAAACATTAATCTCTCGGCGCACCCGATCCCTCTTGTGACTACTAACCATAAACTTCATAATAATTTACATTGTAAAGGGCTTACAAAACCATTCCCATCGTATTCCATGAACATTGCAGCAATAAAATACACTTGGCATTGTGCAACTGCATTCTGACAGGCGATGCATTGTTGAACAAAAAATTGGGCTCGCCACGCGGCCGTTGACCCCGCATTGTACCGAGATAAAGCCTTAAACAATACTGTTACTGAATAATTTTACTTTCATACACTCGTCGGTTGAAAGGTTTGGAAGCTTTGAATGTACACAAATGAGTAAATGTTTGTGTCAGTGGACAGTGAGGCAACTGTCGTTTGTATTTCAAAAGGACCAATTTGTATAGGTTAAGTACCGCAGTACTACCTGTAAGTGTTCCAGTGTACCTACTATTAATGGTTACATTTGAAAGCTCTGGAACCAAATGTATATTCTTGTCTCCTAAGTGTAAAAGTATAGTAGACTTAAAGAAACAAACATACCTACTGCAGAATATTGCGCAACTTCAGTTTAAATATTTTTTATTGCCTAGTTTACATGGAAGAACCACAGACAGCCCTTATTGCAGCAGGCTTAGCGCTGAGAAGCGTTTTGTTGACGGAAGAATAGACAAAAATGACGTTTCTCGTATAGACAGAACATTTTCGGCAGACAAGCGATTTCTATGCTACAGTAGAATAGAAATAGAAATCGTCGGGCTAAGCCTGCTGAACAAGAATGAATCAATAACATCTAAGCCTTTACTTAGCATAACCACACGCGATCCATCAAAGCCCCCTTTACCACAAACCCGCTGCATCACTCCCTGCTTATCAATTTCCATTTAATATTCCCGCCGTGTATTCAGTAAGCTTTGCATTATGGTCGCAGCTTCATCTGATAGGTGACCAGGCAACTTTCTCGTGACTCATCAGCGACCTGACCCCGCAACTGTCATTATAGAGCTCTTTATTGTGGGTCGTTTGATGTTGTAAGACTGGGTTTGTTAGGAGTGTGATTTACTTGTCTATTGCTGTGATCTAATCGGACAAGCCATGTAGCTTTCGGTTTTCAAACCCGCGTTACAGCTCAAGTCTTTGATGCCTGTGTCAATTTCTTGAGTAAGTCCAGATTGTAAACAGATATCTTTACACCTATCCATGCCTCAAACCTTACAAAATGGGACCCTCTAGCATTACGGTAATCTAAACCTCGACGGTAAGAACAGAAAACGAACGCTGCACCCTTTGTGCTATTTGAACCGTTGCTACGTCGCGAGCTATTAAGATTGTCGATACACCCCTCGATAAAGGCTCCTAGCCTTAAAGAGTAACTACAGGGTGTGTCCCTCTTGTTGTTGCCATGTACCAAATGAAGCAATAAGGAATTGCAACATTTGTAGCGAATGTGAGCATAAAATAATTCAGAAAATGGTCTTTATAAGTATTGGTTAAATTGGATGAGGTCTATTTTGATATTGTGTTGTCAGTGAATTGCAGTGTCACTATATATCCAAAATCCATAAGGTTTCAGGCTAGTCACACAGGTTCATATAGGTGTAACTGTGATGCTAATTACAATTCTGTCATTCTCGAACAATCCAAACAGTAAAACCTATTTAACACTAGCAACAATAACTGAGGGACAAAACAGAGGCTGCATTAAACAGCGACTTTCTAACGATTGCAGTGAAAGATAAACATATTTGCACGCGAGCTGATGTCAACGCGGAGAAAGTACATATGACACCGATTGCTCCTTGCGGGTCGCGGGTAGTAGCCATAATATGTCCTGGGTTAGAACGTCGTCGGGACAGTATGGGACAATATTAGACTTGTAAATTTTTCAGATATTTAATATTCTTGAAATATCATGTATTTAATGATTTGGGACTGCTACGCCAATATCCCCCTTATTACATGGGACTTAAACATAACTGGTGAAATGGGGGTGAACCTACTATAGGTACACCTCTGCCTGCCCTTCGGGGATTACAGGCGTGATGTTATCTGTTATGTTTGGAAATTGAGCTATTGTTGGAAATTGAGAACATACACATTTTAGAAGCTTTGCCTGTTCCCACGTCGCCGTCGCCCCCGCTGCCCAGATTCCAGATAGGATTATCAGGTGTTATTTAAGTTTTCGGAACATACAGATAGGTAAACTGCCATCTGGCATTTAAACTGTCAACAAACCAGCGCTACTGTGTAAGAATTTTTGGCGACAGTTTTTTTTACCAGACCTGATATGTCCCAATTTTTTTGTTGGATTGTCCTGCTTTTTGGCTTCTTGCACATGGATAATGTAAGTGCGGCGTGTGTACCCTTCAGATAAGGTTTGGTACAGTTTGCTTTAGGCTGATAAGAGTTCTTGTGAAACAAGACAGAATTAGAAATTGCAGTACGACTCGAGATTGGTTTGAAAGCAAGCAAGATTACACCGTTGCGTTCGCGTTGCTTGAGGTCCTCAGAATACATTAGTTAGGTACTCAGAATAAGAGAGAATAGTGTAAATCGAAGGACAGCCGCGCTAAAATTACTGCTGCTGACTGAAACTATATTTGCATTAGTGCAAGCATTTGGTTGGCCTGACAGATGTTTATTAGCAGATCTAGAGCAAACGTCATTTGGGATGGATTCGCGAAGTAGAATTAATTATGGCTTTAGATCACTAGCGGCTTATACAATCGTTAATCGTTCTCCAATTCAGATTTCATGAAACCGTCACTAAAAACGTGCCACAATTACCAATTTTCACACTTCTTTTACTGAGAACAATACGGAACGCTCAGTGCACATGAATGTGAAAACTAGAAAGTTATCATCTGCTAAAACCAATAGATAGTTAGCGTGCAGTATGTAACTGTTACTAATCGTTGCTTGATTTCTAGCTGTGGGAACATGTTACGTTTCCGTCAAATACATGTGGGCCTTGAACCTAATAAAAATGCAGTAAATGCAGGTGTTAAAAAATCTCTGTCGTTCCTTACCCGTGTGAATATTTTCTTAAGCTCAACTAGGCTAGGGTTCCTACTTCTTGTATTTTGTTCCTGTCGGTATGTGGGTAGGATTTAGAACAGGAAAGCTTGCATGTTATGGTTGTGCAAACCTGGCTGCAGCTATTATATTAGTCCTCTCCCCTTATTGTGTATTGTCACTAGTTCAACCATTTAATTGTTGAAATATTCGGCATGTCTGTCACTCACCTTTCCCATACTGTCTCACTTCAGTATACACTAAACGAACGTCTATTTTCATTAGTCTGACGAAACACTAAAATGGTAACAAATGCAAGTGGTCTATAAATACCTGTAGGAGTTGTACACAAAAGAACAATGACTGCGTACAATTTTGACACGACCGCGAACGAAATAGAGAGTTGTTTACGTCTGAACGTTGTAGAAAAAATATTTGGACTGTACCTAAAAAAGTTGATTGGTGCAGAAGGACCATTAGAAGCCGGGCACACAGTGGAACGAATGTATGGGAGCGGTTGGACGTAGACATGTCCGAAAAAAAAGAGTAAAATTATGCCAAACTAATGATGCCATCTTATTCGATTACTTAATGCCTTCATAACTTGTGGTGATGAATTTCTTCATAACTCCCATATTTCGGGAGTAATTTGAGAAAATGTGAAATTTTACTATGAAAATGAGTGTATCGAGCTCTCTCCCTCCTGATTCCGGGCTTGTTTCAAGTAGCGGTCTCTAATATCATAATGCTAATACTAAGAGCTATATTTAATACTAAGACACATAGTGCGCCAAATGTGCACTTTCTGGGATAAAGAGTGATGTTTATTTTATAACACAATTTTTTTATTTTTTGTTTATTTTGTTGATTAAAACCGTTTTTCTAAAGGTTTACCTTATTACAATAACATTTCTGAGCAGCCAATTAGAGAAGATATAAGCTAATTAGGATATATAATTAGGGACTTAAGGTTTACATATAAAACTGATGCACTAATGATTACTGATAAGAACATTGCCTTTATTTAATTACTAAATGGCTCTTAATACACTAATTTAGCATGCATCATTTACTAATTATCACAATAACTAATTACCTTGCAATATTTAACAAAGGATACCTGGGATACCTGGATTTTATATAAATAGGTCACTATTAGTAACTTTAAAATCAGTGTTGATTTACACCTCGTTGTATCCAAGCTAATCTCGCAATGTATTTTCCAAATTTTAATACAAATCTTGATATTCACGTTGCTTTATGCGCACGCGCACATAAAGATTTACGCGACTTTAACTATTTGTTCAGTGTTTTAAAAGATAACAGTTGTGTTCAGTTATGTGAAAGTGCTGAAACAAGTTTAAAAGACTGGTGTCGTCGATTTTGCTACCGCATTTATGCAAAATGGACACAGTCTGGAAGAAGCACAGATAAGTTTCGGAAGAAACATGAGATTTGGCTACAGGCTGCAATTCAATGGCCGGAATTACAGAATGAAAATATGGAACCTTCTACAGAAAATATAAGTGACGTCATCGAGCCCATAATTTCTCCTGCTAAATCTGATGCTTCAACTTGTACACATCCTAGTCCTCGTAAATCTTTTGAGGACCTTAGTAACCGGCAAAAAAGAAGACGCACTGAAGATAGTCTTTCATGCAGCAGTAGCAGCGCTGAAATTATGTTTTCGGCCGAAAGGGCGCTTCAAAAGGCAGGACAAAGCGATACAGCTTATGTTATGAAATACTTGACGGAGAATCCAGAAGAGGCCTCAAAAATCAAAGCCTTCATTGAAGGTAAATCAATTCAGGTACGGGAAATATCCCCTTTGAAGGCATTGGCTCTTTATGAATCGATGAACTTATCGAAATGGCGCTATAACACTCTTCGGGATTTCAACACTCAAGAAGGAGCTCTTCAATACCCGAGTTACTACATGTTGGTTAAAGAAAAAATTAAGTGCTATCCGGCCAAAGAAGATCTCACAGTTACAGAGAGCTCTGCAAAAATCAAATTACAAGCCTTGATGGATTTAACCTCAAGAAGACTTATTAGGTCGTTAGAAACCCCTGTTGATCCCAATCAACAGCTCGTATTGACCAGCAAATGGGGTTTTGACGGATCATCTAGCCAAAGCATTTATCATCAAAGGACGAGTGAAGATGAGCAAATCGATCTTGCTAGTAATTTTATGATTAGTCTTGTACCACTGCGGCTCGTCTCAAAAGGTGTAACAATTTGGGAAAACGAGCGACCATCTTCCACTTCATTTTGCCGGCCAATATTGTTTAAGTTTATAAAGGAAACCAAAGAAAATGTGCAGAGAGAGATGGCTGAAATCGAAGCAGAGATTGAAGCCTTAACTCCATCCACCATCACTGATGGAATTAGTGTCAAACACCAACTGCTGTTGACAATGATTGATGGTAAAATTCATTCCATTATATCCAATACAGCAGCTTCAGTGTGTGACATATGCAAGGCTTGTCCTAAAGAAATGAATAATTTAGAGTTAATCAAAGATAAACACGCAAACGAGGACATGTATAAATATAGCTTAAGCACCCTTCACGCTTGGATTCGCTCAATGGAATGCTTATTACACATTTCCTACAAATTAGACATAAAATCATGGCAAGTAAGGGGTGATATAGCAAAAAGGCAAGTTGATGACAGGAAGAAAAGAGTTCAAGAGGCTGTAAGAAGAGAAACGGGCTTACTTCTCGATGTTGTGAAACAAGGCAGTGGATCCACCAACAATGGCAACTCGGCAAGGAGATTTTTTGAAAACTACACTAAATCTGCTGAACTGACCGGAATAGATGCTATGCTTTTAAGAAAAATCTGTGTGATCTTGCAGTGTATTTCATCAGGAGAGAAGATCAACGTAACTAAATTCCGAGAGTTCTGCTTTGATACTGCTAAGCTTTACGTGGAGTTATACCCATGGTATTATATGCCTTCTTCACTTCATAAAATTTTAATGCATGGGCCAGACATAGTTCAGAACATGTCAATTGTGCCCATTGGTTTTCTATCCGAAGAGGCATCTGAGGCTAGAAATAAAGATTTTAGAAAATATAGAGAGGGGCATTCTCGAAAGCATAGCAGTATCTCATGCAATGAAGATATTATGCACAATCTTTTACTGTCTTCTGATCCACTTGTTACAAGTATCCGTCCAAAAGGAAATAAGTTTGTAAAAAAATCTTCTTTTAAGGAATTTTATGAGCTTACGGATTCTGAGAAAAGTGATATCGAATTTGTTAACATAAATGATTTAGCGGACATCGATTCTGAATTTGAATTAATTGATGATGATGATGATGACGAAGATAATTAAATGATGTTATTGTTTTAAAATGTGTAACTTAGTAAATTAGAGCT
Source organism: Atethmia centrago (assembly GCA_905333075.3). NCBI lineage: Eukaryota > Metazoa > Arthropoda > Insecta > Lepidoptera > Noctuidae > Atethmia > Atethmia centrago. The sequence continues at coordinate 2,227,530 of HG995378.1, read as the reverse complement.
TACATCTTAATTATTTATTGTACTTTTAATGAAACTAGGTAATTTATTATCAACTTACTTAAAAGTCATACTCTCATCAGTTCTTGTGAATATTTTTGTTAATATATATTTCTGTATATATATAATATATTTATAGACCTCTTAATAAGTCTGTCTGCGGTTTAAAGTAAATACAAATGGGGAAAAAACGTTTTTTTTTTTAAATTTTCATTTCCTTTTATCCCAGAAAGTGCACATTTGGCGCACTATGTGTCTTAGTATTAAATATAGCTCTTAGTAATAGCATTACGATATTAGAGACCGCTACTTGAAACAAGCCCGGAATCAGGAGGGAGAGAGCTCGATACACTCATTTTCATAGTAAAATTTCACATTTTCTCAAATTACTCCCGAAATATGGGAGTTATGAAGAAATTCATCACCACAATTTATGAAGGCATTAAGTAATCGAATAAGATGGCATCATTAGTTTGTCATAATTTTACTCTTATTTTTCGGACATGTCTACGTCCAACCGCTCCCATACATTCGTTCCACTGTGGGGCAAGGGCATGTCGGACCACGCATAGTGAATGATTCCGTAGTTAAGATAAATACTTACGCATGCTCAATATTGATTTTAGCGACCGCAAAAATAAGTAAGTTTTTCATAGTATTTCTGGTAAAAACTATGAAAAACAGTTATTTCTGCGGATGTAATTGTAACCAAAAATATCCCATATCTCAAAAACTATTGACTTGCTTGGCTACGGAACCCAAAAAAGGCGCTATAAGTAAAAATATTTTACGTTTTAGAAATTTGAGGTACAGCAGTAGCGTCTCTTTGGTTTTGATCAACAGTAGTAGAAGTGTGTGTAAAATTTTGGTCGCAAAATCTACAAAGTGGAAGTTCTGTGTTTCTTTACTTCGTGGCGACGTTACCATGTTGCGCAACTTTTCAAAGGGATATTTTGTTTCTTGACTTACCAAAAACGTAGTTTATTGGAGAGGATAGGATTGAATAAGGGTAAAGGCTCCTACATACTGGCGCGACTTGTCGCGCGACGCGACGCGACACAAAGACACCGCGTGTAGCGCTACAAGCGGTGCCTTTGTGTCGCGACGCGTCGCGCGACAAGTCGCGCCAGTATGTAGGAGCCTTAATACCGTAAACCCTATCGTTAAGCTGATAACTGTTAATTATCCTGAATAACTTTTAATTATGCATTCGATTTTTTTTTCCACTGGTTGTTGTGTCATCCTTCTTTAAGCGATCATAACAAAACATGACGCATAATAACAATAACAAATACTGTGTTGGTTTTCCTTATACCTAATAAATGTATGACCCTTTTTTTAACACTAGATGACACTTATACGAATGCTTAAATAAAAGCGCGGTGTTTGATTTTCAAGCTTTGGCGCTGAGCCGAGCGTTGAAAATCTAACAGCTCGTACAGCAGAGGTCCCAATATTCCGGAGTGGCGCAACAGTTGCCCAACTGATTCGTCTCGCACGAGTTCTTAACATATTCCGCGATATACCTTGAGTGGTTCACAATAAACTGTAAATAACGTTGTTAGTCTCGCTCTAATAAACATTTCATTGTATTGTTGAATTTATCCAGTTTCCGTAAATGTTAATAGAGACTTAGTGGATATTGTAAATAAGTAGGTGTTGTTTTAATTAATTTTGTGTACAATGAAAGAAAAAAGAAATGTCTTCACGTGTTTTTTGTGCTTCGATGTTTTCAAGTAAAGGCTCTTACAAACAAGCGCGACACGCGACGCGACACAAAGGCACCGCTTGTAGCGCTACACGCGGTGTCTTTGTGTCGCGTCGCGTGTCGCGCCTGTTTGAAGGAGCCTTAAAGTTGTGTAACAATGTTTATTATTAGAATGTTCGTGTTCCGAAGTAATTGTTTAATTGCGGTAATGATAAAGCGTTTGACAATAAATTAAATAGAGAAATGTCGCCTAATTTATTAAGCGGGTTCTTTGATAATTATTCTGTCTTCCGATCACTTCAGATTTACATAGATAACCAACGGTAAATTACTTAATTATAATAATATATTTTTATAGGTACTAATTTAATACTTACGCTGTGTGTTAGGTACCTACCTACTAACTCGCGTCATGCCTGAAATAAAGATTTGCAATTCATACATTGACTAATAAATAATAAAAACAAAGTTTTTATTGTTCCTCTTAAAATTGTTATACAACGCAAAATTGAGGCAGCCCCGGTAAGTTATAAGTATACTAGTAATAAGTATACTAATATTTCAGTAGAATCTGTATGTTCGTTCACCCATAGAACAACAAAACTATTGTTTCCAAAAGTGGTCACGAATATTAGTGGGTAACTAATATTCGTGACCACTTTCGACCGCTGGCCTGCCCCTGCACTTCGGTAACAACTTCCGCACAAAACGCATTAGTGGACAGTCTTCACTCCTCGCTTCCATCTTCACAAATAGAAAGCGGCATGTCCCATCAATCATTGCAGACGCTTGAAACTAACTGATGTGCTGACTGCTCTAACGGTGTTACGAGTTGCGACATGAGCTAGGTATTGCTTATGGTAGTGACGAGTCTTAAGTGCGTACTTTTGACTTTGATGGATTTGTTAAAGATTCTTCGGTCGTTTAAAAGTGAACGATAGTTGGCTGGGTTGCTTAAAAATTGGGTAGCCTATTGTACATACAGGTTGAAACTAATGGATTACTTTTGACTTTTTATCGTGAGTCATCTGTAAAAATTCCTGATATAATATCCATTCGATGAAAATATTTACCCTCAGTTCCTCCAATCAATCATGACGGTGTTCCTAATCCATCAACTATAATCAATTTCACTGGTTAGGTCGATGTAGTACTGAACATAGAAAACAACATCGCATTTGCATCGCATACATCAAGTGCAATCGCCTCTAATCACTATCTGCAGGTTGTCTAACGGCTCGTGTACCGCTAAGGCAATTTCTCGGATAGTGCAAATGATTGAAGTAACAGCAAGACGGCTATGTGTGGTCGCCATGGAAACTGACCGCTTGCTTCACAATCACAGGCAGGCCTGACACCAGTACGATTTTGGTATAACAACATTAATTCCAAAGGCCCTAAATAGCGACGGACGTTGTCCTGTTCAAATTTCAATAAATCATACAAAAATCCCATAGAAGAAAGGATGTTCAGTGTTCTCCGAATTTTAAAACTTTCCGGAAAACATTTTGCAATTTTTCTTTCTATAAAAACCTTATTCAGACTGTTGCGAAGTGATGAACTTACCAAAGAACACCATTTTATTTTTATTTAAATAGGTGACTCATCAGATACCATCACGGTATCTGATGAGTCCAGTGAACATGCTTGGAAAAATACAACTAAATTAAAAATGTAAAGGAATAAATATGAAGTTACCTCCATGTATCGTGGCATCAATGAAAATAAATCCTCGAATGATAAACATGTTGTCGCTACACGGCTAAAAGTCGCCACATACATCATAGAGCGGCGAAAATTCTCGAGACGTTTTCCATAAAACTGTCATGTAAATGATGTTGGTGTCTCTGAGGGCAGAGGAAACTTAGTGACTACATTACTGGCAGTTGATGAGAATCTGGTTTTTATGCTAACCCTGATTTTGTTCTGCTGGTAACTCTACCATAAAAGGAGAAAAGGAAATTCTGTATAAGTAACAGACATAATTTATACAGCAAGAGGCAGTTGATGATCCAAAACACGAAGACCCATAGGAACACCACTATTCTCCAGCAAATTAACTGTATATTTTCTCACTTTACGCATTCTATGTTCTTACTTAACCATCTCTGCATGGATTTCCCTATGTTTAAAGTGTTATAGTAAATCATCAAATACCGCAAGATGGATGTAGAATGTGTGGTTGCATTGTGAAAACTGCACTTAATTCACTTCCGCGATAGAAATGCAACGCATGATTAGTGGTATTAAAAGTAACAAACGTTTATAGTCGGAAAACGAGTTTTTAGCTCAGAAATGGACGATGCACTTTTCTTCCTGTTCTTATCTCTAAAAAAATATAGCCTGCCTAGTTATCGATGATTTAGGCCTACGTTCAGAACATTCTTAACAATCAATATGACGAATATCTTAAAAATAATTGCAAGTGAAGCAAATACTATACCTACATACAAAACATGACGGTTACTGAATAAGTATAATTAATTCCTTTGTTCTCAAAATACTGTAGGCTATTGAAACATATTTGCACAAGTGAAAAATTTGGCTCCAATCGGAAACACAAACAACCAAGTTATACAAAATAAGTAAGTAGGTAAGTACTAAAGATGCTATAGAATTTTTTTAGAGCCCCTAACTCACCTCATTATTAAACCAACTAAAGCAAAAGGTGAACTGCATCTCAATAATGGCAGGACAGCCTATAATTTTAGAGCAGTGTCCATCATACGTAAGATCATGTCTACCAAAGCAGTCTCTAAAGACATACTTAGGATTCAAATTATAGCACGGGAACCTATAATTACTGCAGAGAACAATCTCAATGTCTGTGAACCTTACCCTTCAACCATCGCTCGATTCGGAGCTCTCAAAGTATATACTAATTCACCAACATACTAGAGATCAGGGCCTCAAGACTGCTATTACAATAGTGTCAGAATGGTCTGTTCCGATCCTCATTAATGACGCCATTATATTAGTAGATTACCAAACTTGTCATAATCAACAATTATAAAATCAATGATATACCATTCTGACACTATTGTAATAGCAGACTTGAGGCCCTGGGCACGTTGGACCATTCATTAGGTCCACTTCAAGTTATGGAGGTAGAATTATATAGCAATAGTGTACAAATTTTAATAAGTTTGCCTGTCTTTCGCCTACGTGCGCCACCGTAACCCAATTTTACCATACTTACGACATGGACGAAAATAAGATGATAATTCTGAATTCTGTCGCATTTCCTAAACATTCGATATGTTCTTCACGTACATTTGGCGTTATGGGACCGAGGACATCGGTTATCAATATATTTTATTCGATGGAGAAAAGATGCTTCGAAATTATTTTTGAAGGATAATATTTATACCAACTAACATTTTTTCTAGCTCTCTTAAGTTTATCATTACTAGCCTCGTGTTAATCTTCAAGCACAACAAACTTTCTTTTGATTATTTTCTTATCAATTTTTCTTTCTTTTTTATTACATTTTACCGTTACATCATTCGGCACCACATAAATCTGTATCGCCTAATGTAAACTTGCGGTAATGCACTCAACGATTACATAAGCAAACAATCGCCAAAAATAATCGTGATTGATCGGATCATCCACTTAATCAGATGGCCAGAGCTTTCGACTCAATGCTCCGATGTTATCGATAAAACACGAATTTGTTCTTACGACTGATGAGAAATGCTCCGATTAGGTTAAATGGTGGACTAGAAATGTAATGCTGGGCGAAAAGACCATTATTTGCTTGATGAATTATGTGTCTTTAAAACGCAGCTTTTTCGAATTGCCCACTGCAATGCAAAGAGGTCTAAACATTAGTTTCGTGCTTAAATTGTGCTTTTACTTGCACTCCGCCCTACCCGAAAGCTATGGTCTGTTTGGAGTATGACTTATTATACAATTAATTTTATTTATGTAAGTATCCGTTACTTCGGATTACCTAGATAAATTTAGCATTATCTATTAAATCCTCATTTTTTGTTTAAAGGCATATCTGCTCTAGAATGTATGTATGTGTCTCCTGTTAACCTTTTTTTTTTTTTTGAGGGTGGGAAATCATCAAATAACTTCTCCCGCTCTGGGCAGAGCGGGAGGGTGTGTCAGACTCTTACTGACTAAAACCCACCCGTATTCCTTCCTGTTGCCTGTGTTGCGGGGGCCTCGGTGACCCATAAGTACCTTCCCGCGACCCCGGCAGGCATCGGCCCTAGTGGACCCCTACTTTTGTGCTGACGACATCTCTTTGAGGCGCGCGTGGAATACGACGCGCCGTCGACCCGGGCCTGGTCCTTACCGGACGGTGAGATACCCATTGCTCACCGTCCGCAAGCCCGCGCCTACGGTGGCCGGAAATCCGCCCGGGATTCCCGACGCCCTGGGCGTCTCCTGCGGCGGCTAGGGGCGAGAGGGCGCGAAACTTGCCTTTCCCTCAACCGTCCCGCCTCCTCCTTTGCGAGCATTACTGCTTCGCAGAAGGAGGTGACGGCTGCCCATGCCCTCTCGCTCCGTACCATGGCCTGAACCAGGGCCGGACGCGAGAGGTCTCTGCCGCCGATCGCCTCCACGAGGACACGGCGGTGCTCTGCCCAAGCCGGGCAGACCTCCACCGTATGCTCCACCGTGTCCTCCGGGCGATCCACACAGTGGTGACACCCGGACGTTTCCTCCCGCCTTATCCGACACAGGAACCTCCCGAAGCTGCCGTGTCCGGTGAGGACCTGCGTCACGCGGAAGGTGAGGACGCCGTGGCGCCTCTCCAGCCACTCCTCAAAGAGGGGACTTATCGCCGCAATCGTGGCGTGCCCAGCACTGGGTTGCAACAACCGTACTTTCCATGACGCCATGAGATCCCGCCGGAGCTCCGTCCGCTGTGCCGCGATTTCTCGCGGCAGCGGACTAACGCCCCGGCGTTTCGCCTCCTCGCGCCACTCCCATACGTGCGCGAGGACTTTTGCCATCCCATGGCGGCAATCCGGCAAGGAGGCTCGCTGCCTCACAGGAGACCGTGCGGTATCCTCGGACCATCCGGATGGCCATGACCCTTTGGGCCGCGCTCAACCGGCGGGCTGGCCGCAGCGCCAGAGAGCGCGCCCATACAGGTGCCCCGTAGAGGGCCATGGACCGCACGACCCCCGCGTAGAGCCTCCGGCAGGAGGCGTTTGGACCCCCTAGATTGGGCAGGAGCCACTTCAATGCAGCGCCCGCCCGCTCCAGTTTGGGAGCCAAACGTCGGAAATGCTCCACGAAGTTCCACCGGCTGTCGAGGACGAGTCCCAGGTACTTCATCGTCGACTCGATGCCGATAGAAACCCCTCCTACCGTTATTTGGGACCCCAACGGTAGCGCGTTCCGAGGACCATGAAAACACATGGCCTCGGACTTGTGCAGGGCCACATACATACATAATCAGCCTATAATGTTCCCACTGCTGGGACACAGGCCTCCTCTGTGTGAGAGGGAGGGTGCAGGGCCACCTCGAGTCCCAATTGCCGGATCCTTTCGACGATTGTCGCAACCCCGCGTGCCCTAATTCGGCCGCCGCCTGGTGCGACCTCCCCTGCGCCAGGACCAACGTGTCGTCAGCGTAGCACATTTATATTCTGCAACCCCTGCTATCACTCCTTAAAGGTGTAAATAATACACCGATCCCCTATTCGAACGGTGCAGGGTAATCAGAGAGCATTAAGTCATGTAATATTCAGCGGAGGGAACTGCCTTGCGTCATGTCGCCGCCGCGCCGGGTCGCCTTACCTATTACCACAGCAAGTTGACTGGGAATTTGTTTGTGTGGGAAGTGGGATTTGTTTCTGATTTTGATTGTGAAAAAGAATTGGTGTACCTACTGAGAAATCTGTTATTGGAATCCTTTTATAAAATACTATATAACATCACGCATGTTTTCCCAGTTTCCACATTAAACCAATTATGTTTTGTTTTCTGTTGTTTTTCGTTTTACTTATATACATAGTTCAAAAGAGGAAAACAACGATGACATACATTTTTGGGAATCCAACTGTCTGCCTAAAAGAAATGCTCCTAACTGTCTAGTTTGCAAATGTTATATGAGAGAAAATATTCAAAGCTAATTAGCACTCAGTCTCAAAGTCCGAAATTATAGACAGCGAAACCTTTACAAAATGTGATAATTGCACCCAAATCTGATCATAACCAAAAGAAGAAATATTGTCACTGTAACCCAGTTTTCATCTTTTGAATAAAAGTGTGATAGGTACCATAAATTTAACAAAAAAAGAAATCTCTATGAAAGTCAAGAGGACTTTCATAGAGATTTTCTTTTTATCGAACTATCGACAGACATTGTGGCAAACTGTGTAAACGTCCTTATTGTGAGATTCAACCGTTACTTGACATTGATACATAATGTAATGTCACCCACATTATATCCATAAACATATGTTTGTTTTATAAGATTCACCGTTGATTTTATTTTTAATGTCTTATATATAATAATAATCTTGGGTACTAACTGGAGTTTTTTATTAGAATTTATTGATAAAACAATGACTATTTTAAGATAATAACATTAAAAGACCTTGACTGTGGTGAGAAAAGAAGTCGAGTTTGCGTCGGATTTGATCAAAAATGCTAAACAGAAGTGGTTGTAAAACCAGACATTGTGCGCTTTTATGATTTCTGACGTGACGATATTATCGTGGATGGAAAAAATAGTTTTAAAGCGTCTGCATATTATATTTCTATACATTTTAATTCCCTGTGTTATTGTGATGTCGCAGACGTCCACGATAATATCGTCACGTTAGAAATGATACAAAAGCGCCCATTAGTGCTATCTTTTACTGTCAGACATTCAATTATAAGTTTGGGATTTGTTGATTGAAAAATTGATGAAGGTAGACCAGTTTTAACAAAGAACAGTTATTTTTTGTTCTACTAGTCTTAATTAATGCAGTTATAATTAAGAACAATTAACAACACAAATATGTGAAGAAGGGGTGTTTACTGAAGTTTTTGATTACTATTTAAATTAAAGTTTAAAATTTTTCATGTTTCTCTCGTTCAAGGTTAGTACAGATATAAACTTGTTTGAATGAGTCGGCTAGATACGAATTTGAAATGATAAACGGAAGATTTTTCAAAGTATGCAAAGGGGTTATTCTCATTTGCACACAACAACAGTTTTGCCACTAAAAAAAACGAGCGAGCCTCAGTAGTCGCATATGATGTCTAACATCTGACATCTCACCTTGATAATTAATAGGCAACTGAGCAGCGACAGAAATTAACCTCAGAATTGAAAAATCTAAATTAATACTGAAATATTTATTTGAATAATTAAGGCATCCGCAGAATGGCGCGACGCGACACTAGAGTAGCACAATTTCTTTGAAAACTTGTCGAAAAGTGCCGAGCCCGCGATATCACGCCAGTCTGCACGAACCTTTATTAATTAATAGTGGTTGCCCACTGGTCGAAATTCGACCCCCTCTATTTACAATCTGTAGGTATAAGTAGTACTAAATACTAATACCAGGAGTACACTAATTCCATGCTATTAAAAAGTACTTACTTATTCTATGCTCAAGCTGTCACTTCCTGTCTACACGCTTCCGTCCCTTTTCCCGCTCGCTGCCACAGAAAGCGAGAGGAAAGATGACACAAAACTGCGATGTTTTGATGTGTGTCATCTTTCCTCTCGCTTGTCACTGTGTCAAGAAATAGGATTACTTTTAATATCACCTGCGAATCTGCTGAAATTCTCTCCTCCCTCTCAACGAGCAATTAAAATAAATCATTACAATTCCACATCCGTTTCCGTACATTCACATAAATCACACAAGTAATTACAATTAGTTCTCAAATAACAGTTACAGTGTACATAACAATTACAGCGTGACGAACACGCGATGTTTTATCACGCGACTGTGGTTATGTGCAATTATTGTCTGTAATCTTCTGGAGTGCCAACAGAGCTGTGATAGCAATGTTTGACATTTATTTTTGGATATTGATAACGGAGATTGTTTTGTTGTGGTAATTATTTGCGCGTTCTAAAATGTTTGGTTAGTCATTTTAGAGACCAAGAGTATTATTTCTTTTTTTTTTTCAAGGTTTCTGAGACGAATTTTCTTGGAGATTTGTCTAATACAGTGATGTCTGTTTTGTTACCATGTGGCGGCAACCGCAGATTGTTGAGCTATTCCGATCCCATCACCTAATCTGATACACTGGGCAAAATTCATTAGCAGGGGATCCGATTTGAGGATCAGTCTGCAATAACTCAGATTGTTTGATCTCAAATGGAATACCTGTTATACAAACATGATATAGGTAAAGTTTATAAATACTGTATTTTGTAATGATTTATCTTCTTTGCAGAAAGAATCTCGCACAGACGTGCAGTTCCACCTGGCAGCGCTGCGAGGAGACTGCGACAGACTACGTCAGCTGCTGGACACCGGAAAGGTTCACATAGACTCCAGGGACAGGGTAAGGGACAGGGTAATCCCACTAATATTAGTCATAACGTAGTAGGTATCACGGCTGTTTTTACCCGAAGGGTTGGGCAGAGATGTACCTGTAGTACACGCACATTTCACCAGTTATTGTTTAAGTCCCATGTAATAGGGGCCGAGTCTACTGCCACCAACCGGGCGTAAATCCAGACACCGGGATGCTACTGAGAAATTCTTACTAATAAAATGTGTTTTTTATCGTAAATTGGGGCAAATTGTAACATGCTTAAAGCTATTCCGTTGCCAAAGTGTCAAGTCGCCGTCGCGTCGCCTAGGATTTTCCTACACGGAAAGACATTTTGTAGTTGCATATCCCTGGAGAACTAATTACCTGATAAAGTTGGCGAAAGTGTCTCAGCTCCCCATGTGTTACTTCGTAACGCAAGCGCTTTATTATGGGTACGCGTAGTATAACGGGCTGGTGTCCGCAACTCCACGTCCAAGCGCGTATTTTGCGTACGGTATGGGTAGGCTATAAATGTGGCTGATGTGGCCAAGCTTCTTTGAAGAACAGAGCCATGTCATGTCGCTATGCCAACGACTTCTCAATCATTCAAGCGTTTCGATCAAATAAACAGTCACAACTTCATAGTCATTGTATTATCGTGAAGCGACGAACTCTGTACCCCTTGTTACGAAAATTAAGCGGACGGAGCAGCATGAAATTTGGCACAGTTAAAGTTTATATGGAGGAGGAGTGCAGAAAGCTAATATTTTTATATATTATGCATTCGAAATAAATTAAATGAATAAAAAAAACATTACACACTACCATGCGTTTGACACACACAACATCGCCTATCCCTATTAACATTGTCGGATGCGAAAATCATCAATATTACTTCTATTATATTATATTGATGTCTATGGCTTTCCATAGACATCAATATAATATAATGTAGTGCTTCATTTTTAAAGTCAAAATCACTAAATTATGTATTATTTAGGCTAATCCTTGGAAACTAACGCAGCGCTTAACGGTGTTGTTGGAATTTCAACCTTTAAAAGGGTGAGAAGAGGGAGGTCGTTTGTATGAAAAATCTTATTTCTTGAGTTAATAAACTTGAAACTTGGCACGAATATTTTTCAAAACCCCGCAAAAGGGTTATAAGGGTCATTGAAGTTTGTATGGAAGAGTTTTAACTCGCGGTCCGATTACCTCGAAACTCTGTATTTTATGTATACCAAATACTGACAGAAAATATATAATAAATATAGTATTCTAAATGTAGCCCTTACGGGACCAAAAAAACCTTCCCTAAAAACGGAATTACCCCCTGTAATTCCGTGTTTAGGAAAGGTTTTTACTGCGCGGCTAGATAAACTGTTTATAATCATTAAATGACAAAACACATGCTTGAGATTTTTCAAAATCAACCGGTTTTGGGATGAATGACAGTAATTTATGTGCAAGTTATGTTTCCTTTGATCAATAAACTTGAAAATTGACCCGGGTGGGTCACAAGTAATAATTTTATTTCAGAATAAATTTACATTCTATACATTGTAGGGGTTTCTGAAAATTGGACCTTAAAGGAATGAAAGGGGAGATTTAGATTATATAAAAAAATCCTATTTCTTGAGTAACTCAAGAAATAGGATTTTTTTATATAATATACATGATAAACTGGAAACTTACCGAGAATACGTTCTTAAATAAATAATCAAGTTAGTCATAATTTGTTTTTCAAAACTACCCCTCAAAATATATAAACCCCCTACTAACCCCACGAACCCTCTACTTCGCTGTTCGTCCGTCCATCTCATGAACCGTATTGCAGATTCTGTATTTCTATTGCCGCTTTAACAACAAAATAATAAATATAAAATAAAGGTAAAAATTAAAGGGTCCTCATACAAGAAACGTGTTTTTTTTTAATGATTTCCAGCCATTTTTAAGCCAATCCGGAACATACATCCAGACAAACTCTGGATGTATGTTTCGGATTGACGTAAAAATGGTTGAATGGGTTTGGATGGAATTTGGCACATAGTTTATAACCAGCATGAACACATAGGGTACTTTAAATCTAGTAGGTAGTAAGTTCGCATGGAATATTCTCCGACATGCACGCGGACGAAGCCGCGGGCAAAAGCTGGTATACCGATATAGGACGTATCGATTTCAATATATCAGGTGAATGTCAAATGAGATCAGGATGTTAAAGCCAAACATTTGGTTAGTGTGTATTGTACCAGCAGCTAGTATACCTATACTTAGCTGACCTGCGGGGAAATTGCGTAAAGGCTCGTGCAGACAGGGATATTGCTGCGATATCGAGCTAGCCTGCACGAGCATTTACACTACAATGGCAATGCTATTAATTTTGACAGTTGTACAATATTCATTGCGTTATTTGAATTGTTGAACAGACATATTTTTCAAACATATGAAGCACATGTAGCAGTTTCCTTCAAAATCGTTAACGAAACTTATTAAAAAATTCACAGATCTCATGCACCACATGACCTTCAAATAGCATTTGAAATGAAGGTTGGTAATAAAAAAAAGAAAACAAGTAGGAACATGTATTTTTATTTTTCATCATCATCATGTTTTTTTTTTTGGTTTTTGACATAATAATTATTTACTTTATTAAAAAAAAAAAATCGCAGCTATGTTGGGGTCGACTTCCAGACCGGATGCAGCTGAATGATTTTACATGGAGCGACTGCCCAACAGCCCTCCACAACCCAAGTTAGTGGATAATACAATAAGTAGGTACACCTTGGTAAGACTGGTTGTCAAACTTTCGGGCTTCTGACGACCCGTAACGACTGTCAAAGATCCAAGAATGATAGCCGGGACCAATGGCTTAACGTGCTTTTCGAGGCACATAGAGATGGTCTCGGTATATAGAGATGGTCACTCATCCACGTACCGACCGCAGCAAGCGTAGCTTAACCTGATCGATCGTCCCTTGCAGCTGTTATTACTTAGCCACGGACAACAAACATGTAGGGATATATTTTATTTATATTTTTATCAAAACAATTCATTTTAATTGTTATAGAAAATACAGACTTTTCAATACTGCTAATACTTAGTATAGAGCAGGGGCTTGTGGCTAAGTAATAACAGCCGCAGGGGTCAATAGATCAGGTTAAACTACGCTTGCCGCGGTTGGTCCGTGGATGGGTGACCATCTTTACATACCAATACCCCTCCGTGCCTCGGAAAGCACGTTAAGCCGTTGGTCCCGGCTTTTATTTGTAGATCTTTGCAGTCGTTACGGGTAGTCAGAAGCCCGAAAGTCTGGCAACCAGTCTTACCAAGGGGTATCGTGTTACCCAGTAACTGGGTTGTGAAGGTCAGATAGGCAGTCGCTGCATGTAAAATACTGGTATCCGGTTAGACTGGAAACAAGCTGATGATGACTTGGTATAGAGCAGATTAAATTTAAAACGTTTATTAAAACGTTTATTTTAATTTAATATAGAAAATACAGATGTTTAAATACTGCACACTAACAGCTGTAGTACGAACATTTTTAAACATTTACTTATTTATTTTAGAACAATACAGTGGTTTTAATATTATACTTACTTACATACTTCTACAGCTATGTCGTACGGTAGACCGCACATGTAACGCAGTGGTAACACCTATAAACCTTAAGTCTCGCGCATAGAACTCAAATTAGCACAAAAGTGTTACCAATGGCGCGCGCCCGAGACGCTCAAACATAGATCTTAAAATCGTCATGACTCCAAAAGTTATTATTGTTTTTTTTTAATTTCGAAAAACAGTCGGAGGCTTAACCTTCGTGAATATGTACATGTAGTTTTTTTATATTCATAAATAAGACTAGATGTGGGTACACTATGGACCCCATAAATATGACCATGTTATTTATTTATTTATATATAGGTACTTTATTGTACACCACAAAAATACATAACAAAAAATAAATCAAACACTACAAAATATACAATTGGCGGCCTTATCGCTTTTTGCGATCTCTTCCAGGCAACTATGGGATGGACAGTGATTTGCCTGGACATAAAGTGGGGCTGTCGTTGTCGTTGTTAGAGCCTTTTTCTTTATTTTTTAAAATAAATATTTGACTAATTCAATTTAACTTTTTTGTACATTGTAGCCCTAGTCAATACAAACATTTGGACACCTCAATTAACTATATTGACTTAGAAATAACGGAAATATCGGCATGTCGCACTTTTCTTGAAAACAGGGCCTATACCCGATCGATCGAAAAAACATTTCCAATGTTAAAAAAACCAACCAAGTCCGTGTCGGATCACGAACAAAGCAAGGTTCCAAAGTTGGGATGAATTTATCCCAAGAACAAAATGTTATTTTGAGGCTCATGTTGGTTTTCCTGTAAAATATAAGTATAGAACTATTTCCCCCTTTTTTTTAATTTTAAGCTCAGTAGTTTCGGAGATAAGGGCGGAATGGTCCATTTTCATCCGTTTTCTTAAATAACTTTAAAACTGTTTATTTTAAAATAAGAAATAAAAAAAACTTGAGACTCTCACAGTAAGCCCTTTGATTTGATATGTCACACGTTACAGTGTGAAAAACTTTTTTTTTCTCTCCCGGAAGTGACCCACATTTTCATAATTTATTTACGTAACATCCGTGTCACAGAAATTGATATGTATGTCAAATTTCAACTTAATTGGTCCATTTGATTCGGAGCAAATTGGCTGTGACAGACGGACAGACAACCAGACACATGAGTGATCCTATAAGGGTTCCGTTTTTTTCTTTTGAGGTACGGAGCCTTAAAAAACGCCAAAATATTTTAAATAAGTACTCCATTTTCGCTTTTACGAAACACTAAAAAGATGAAAACGTGACGATAAACCTCATTTTCGAGATCATTCACCAAGATTAGCGGTGTCACTAGCGGAATTGATGACTCGCTGGAGTTCAAAGTGGCACGCTTTGTCTATAAAATGCGTTGATGACGGGCCCCCATCGTCCTACAATCGCCCTCGAGAATCGAAAAAGACGGATGGGGTGTTATGTAACCCCAGGAGCTGAACAAATGTTTATTTAGGCAGCGGAATAAATCAATGGCCTAGATTTAGCGAAGATCTGAATTTGTTAGACCGTGTTTTGTTTTTGAAGATTGATTATTGTTTTTCTAGGGTTTTGTTTAGTGAATGAACCCGAGGGATATTGGTCTATATTCCATAGTGTTATATAATTGACCGCTCGGAATGTTTTATAGTGTTACGAGCCGTGACAGGCTAGGAAATGTAAACTGTTAATGTGAACTTAGTTGAGCCGTGGCACCTTAGGTACAGTCACCCGCGTATCATTGCTCTACGGAAAAAGCCCTTACGGCTACGACATAAAGGTGCTGTCAAGGTCAATTCAATTTATTTATTCAGTAACAATTCACTTCGTGTTCGAATATAATCCAGCATGAGACATAAGTATTAGATGTACAAATATAAAATAATACATTCTATTCAATTTAAATTAGAAAATATTTAGATAAAAAATCGAAATCGTAGCATGCAAACATGAATTATATAACCATATGTCAATAAATTAATAGCAATTTAAACGAACACAATCAAAAAATTAAAGTTACTAATCAATAATCATACAAATCATCTAATGAGTAGAGACATCTTTCCAACCTTGAGCCTTGCCTTGAATGAGAGAAAAACATACCGTATATGGGATACGGTATGTTTTTATCTCGAGTTGTAATTTATTAAATATTTTACTTGCCTGATACAGTGAACTATGTTTAACTATTCCAAAAACCGGGATGATTTTGTTTCCAAAGTCTTTTCTACGCGTTTTTGCCCTTAGCAGCCTATCATCGTTCGATATTTTTTAAAGTTGTTTAACAGTACTTCTACGTTAAGGCTAGGTACTGTGAGAACATCAAGTTCTTAAAAGTAAAAAAAAATGGTCGACAGGTGTCTCGTTGAGAAATACGGACAATGGTTCGTTCGGATCGCTCTTTTTTAGAGAATGAATGTGCCGTTCATTCTCCAAACGGAGGTATAGCATACAGTTTTGAGGAAATCCTCAAAACTGTATGCTATGGATCCGTTTTTGCATACTATTAATGATTTTTGAAATTTAATTCGGAGTAGTAAATGAGATATCCATATCGTTTTCCACTCTTGCCGTGCTTTGTTGAAGAAACATGACAGCGTCTTCGTGATCAAATTGCTTTAGTAGAAATTCAGCTACTTCCGCTTGGTTATTTATTTTAAGTCGAAATTCCGCCCGCATTGCTATAAACCTATTTGAACTCTTATTTATAACTTTCCCCGACATGATTTTTTTTTATTGATTAATTTTTCACTAAGTCTTTTGAATTCGAAATTACTCTTCTAAAAATTCTAACATAGTTAGTTATACGTCATATTGTCAATTATTTGCGCTTGACTGTACCACTTATAATTGTAGGAGACTAGGAGTAGCCTTATCAAATAGCATGAAATTATAATAGCTGGGAAAGTAAAGGGAGCTTGGTGAGATTCCAATCTCTGAGACCTCACTTTAATCTTGGAAGGGATCCGTGAGAATATTTCTTGTATCAATCTATCAAAACTAATTGAACAAGCAGTACAAAAGTGCCTACGTTACTAGTTCGTAATGACTTTGTAATTAATTAATAAACGTTCTAAAGAATTTCATTTCACACCACAAAAGCGCAAACCACTATGGTTCGCTATACAACAGATAGTTATTCTAATGGTTATAAAGTGACGTAAAATTAGCGCCCCACTTTCGACCGATCTCCAATATTTATGAGTGATATGAAATTCACGTAACCTTGTTTTTATGTTATAAGCTGAAGCGATTTCCATATTTTTAGAACATTCCATTTTTCTTTTTTTGTAAAAGCTATTATTCTAAAAATACACAAATCGTCTTTCGAATATAGTTCACCAGTTGGTCGCTACAAAGAATGGGCGTAAACCGTTTACGTCTTTTAAATATTTCTGTGGTGTTAATACGTACCTAAACTCGCGACTTTTGCCCATGGATGAACCCCATGGAAAAAGGTGTGCCGCATAAACTAGAAAACGTCACCTATTGGGATCCTTACAACCTCCTTTTTTATACACTCTGTATACAAATTGCTTATGTTCGTTCATAACTTGGTCCACAGAAAGTTCGTGAATTCATAACTAAGTTGCTACTTGTCATGATTAATTATAAACAGTGCGCTGTTTATAATTAAACATGACAGGAACAGCGGTCCCTTTAAGTCACTCTCACATTCAACCACGTAATAGATGTGAATGGCAGTTGGCAGTTGGAACAACTTATAAACTGTTTCTGTCATTACTATCGACCACGTGCGATGTGACAAACTCGCAAGTTTTGGGGGCCTAAACCACAAAGTCTTCCTATTCAATGAGTTTGCCGAGCACACTGGTTGGGCTTGCCTAGGAATTAAGAGTGGGTTTGCGAGCTTTAGAAAAATTGAGCCAATCTCGAATTATACAACATAATTAGGCAGAGGTGATGTACCCAAGTGGATCTAAATTTAAAACTAGATGCTATTACGGAAACTATCTCTATAAATTACTCTAAATTCAACATTGCAATGGGGCGTCCACGTTAGAGACTTTTCAAAATAAGAAGCAATTTCCGTTATATAAATACACGTGGTAAACTTGAAATTATGATACCCAAATTTAGATTATTTACAAAAACAAGCAAATCATTTATTATCAACAGTATCCGCTTTTATAACAAGTTGCCAGTCGTTTTTTATATTTCTATGGTTACAGAAAATAACGATGGAAAGTTCAAAACCCACATCAAACGTGTCCTCATCATTAAACCGGACACGTGCGAGTTGAACTCGCGTGGTGAGGGTTCCATACAATGAATATTTGTGTTATCCCGCATGTTTTTATATCCCAAGATAATTTATCCCAAGAACAAACTTAACATTGAAGTTGAAAAACATGGTAAAATTGTTGACTTAGTAGTTTTGGAGGTAGGGGGGGGGGGTAAAAAAAAAAAAAGGGGGGGGGGGAATGTTCAATTTTTGTAACTAACTTTAAAACTATACATTTTAAATTAAAAATATATATACAACAAGCCCTTTCATTTATTTACGTTACACGTCCGTGTTTGAGTCGCACAAATTATGTGTACCAAATTTAAACTTAATCGGTCGACTAGATTCGGAGCAAATAGGCTGTGACAGACGAACAGACAGACAGACACACGAGTGATCCTATAAGTATAAGGGTTCCGTTTTTTTTTCTTTTGAAGTACGGGGGAACCCTAAATAGCATAATGTAAGATTAAAGACTACGATTAAACCAAGGAAGTTTGGTTTTTCTGCACATGTGCCTTCCTTGGACCTCATTAATGGCATAACTATGTAAATGTCTATTAACTGCACCCAAATTACGACGTTTTTTTTTAGATACTTTCTTGACGACGTAGTCTTTTCATTATTTCACTTTCTATACTTATAATTTTAATTTCAACAACATATTTATTAATGGCTTTTGTGGACAAGATATTAATTCAGATTAGAGTTGTAATGGCATTCATATTATTTGGTTTAAATCGATTTTTATTATTTTATTAATATTTTACATAGATTATTTTATATAATGTGAATGTGAGAACGTCGTAGGCTCAATAGACTCTACATCCTATGAAGCCCATTTGGAGACCATATTCTAATTTGTTAAGTACCTGGTACTTGTTGACAAGCCTACACGTCCTCCCATACCTATTAACACTAATTTGAAAACATTGTTAAAGCCAATTATTTTTAAAAAGTAACCGTGGAATTTCGTGTCGGCTCTTCTCCATAGGAAACGACCAATTGAAACCGTGCACCTAAATTTTGACGTTTCATAAGTGCCCAAGTAGGTTTGTGTCATAATATATGTATTTAAATTTCATTTGAGAACCAGTACCTACTTGAAACGCCATGGTTTTTTTGAAAAATAGGATCTGATACTGATTATTTGAAGAAAAATCGCAGCAAAATTAAATGTCGACAAGCTATACCGCATGTAGAAAGATCTGAACCATATATAGAATCTTGTCACTAAATAAACCGCGTCGCCTATTACTTGGGCCCGTCCTTACTTCGAGAATCCACAACAAAGCGTTAACTCCACGTTATATTATAAACAGCTCCCCACAGATAAGTAAACGTGAAATATGATGGATGTGAGAACATGCGAATATTCGTAATAACCTGCGAATTGTGACCAAGTAATCCGAGTATTATTATACACAAACAACTTATTAGTTGTTTGTGTACCACCAGTGTGGGAGACTAGGCATTATGTGGTACCACGAGTGTGGGAGACCAGGCATTATGTAGTAGCACGAGTGTAGGAGACTAGGCATGATGTGGTATCACGAGTGTGGGAAACTAGGCCTTATGTGGACGAATACATTAATGTATTCGTCCACAGTGCACACACGTCCCCTACTTAACACCCTTTGTTGGGATGGGATGATTTTTCAAAAATTCTTCCTGAGTGCTCGTTTCGGTATACAGACTCAAACTAGCTGGTGAAACATCCTAAACGTGACGTGCTAATTTAATTTGTGGATTTCTTGTGCAAAATTTCTTGCTTCTAGACCTGGCGTGTTAGAGCTGTTTTCTGTCTGTTGTGTTTTTAAGATATTTAATAAGTAGTGTTGATCCTGTTTCTTGTTATTATCACGTGTGCTTGGGGAATTATTAGATGGTTGTGTGTTGTGGTAAGAGAAAGAAGGATTGGAAATAAAACTACGATTTTAAAGGAAATCTCTGTCTCTTAGAACACAACCCTAATGCAAAAGGGCTGCCCTACCTTTTTGATGTCCTCTGCCCTAGGGCGGATGGAGGGGGTCTGTCAGACTTCTACTGACTAAAAATAGCATAATGTAAAATTAAAGACTGAAGACAAGTTTTAAGACAAGGAAGTTTGGTTTTACGGTCTAAAACCACCCCGTGTTCCCTTGGACACTTGCACCGGGGGCTACGGTGGCACTTAATCACTATGCAACGCCGCAGCCCCCGACTGGTGCTGGCCCGCCTCTGCGGGCTCCGTCTGGTCAATTGGGGGGAGTGAGGTGTTTGACGCCGCGACGTCTAGGAGAGGCTCGCGTGGAACATTACGGGTCTTATATGATAGGGGGCGGCGGACGTCCCCAAGCCCGCCGTCCCTGGACCCGTTTAGGGGAGCCGGAAAAGGGCGTCATCTGCCCTCTGCCGACGCCCAGCAGGCGCTGGGATATCACTCGAAATCTCCCTTTCCGCTGCCTCCTTCTGCGACACGTAATTTTTGACACAAAAGGAGATTACCGCGTCTCACGACACTGCACCGCCGCCCATAGAACCAATCACAGTCGGCAGCGACAGATCACTTCCCACTTCCGAAACGAGGGCACGGCGTGGATCCTCTCAAGCTGCACACTCTGCAAGCGTATGTCACGCCGCGTCCACGCGACAGTTGACGCAGTGATGACACCGAGCGTCTGGCTCCCTGCCTGTGCGATGCAGGAACTTTCCGAAGCAGCCGTGCCCCGAAAGCAACTGCGTTACTCTAAATGACAGGGAGCCGTGCCTCCTCAAGAAACAGTCGTCGAGCTCCGGCCGGACCGCCTCGATAAAGGGCTGTCCTACCTACATTGTCCTTTGCCAGACTCTTCTGCGTTTCTTTTTCTAGGTGATTCTTTACATTTAGATATGATTTTAAAAACGAATCAATTTGTCACTACATTTACTGTTACACTGTGACTGGAATTTAGCTTTTGTCTTTTTACCCGTCTTCAAAAAAGGACAAGTTATCCGCCCGCAATTTTATTATTTAAGAGGGCGACACTGAAAGTTTTTAGAACTGGCCACTTGTAAACGATATAATAAAAAAAAACAGTGCAAATTTTGAAAATGGAACTCTGCCAATATTATTTTGTATGTATTCTAGTCATTTGTCATTTGTTTACGATTTGGCGGCAAATTGAAAATTGTCTGTGCAATCACGTCAGCATGAATTTAACGCGAGAAAATTCGAGGAAAAAGTTTTATGGACGCCGAGGAAGCAGTGACTGCGTTTCAAAATGCCGTCGGAGAGACCCCTAAGGACGAGTGGGTAAAGTGCTTTTCTCAGTGGTTCCATCGGATGCAGCGATGTATTAATGTAAATGGACACTATTTTGAAAAGAATAAAACTAATAACTTGTTCTTCAGTTTTTGATTTTCTAAGAACTTTCAGTGTCACCCTCGTATGTTCATCGATAATTTCGTGAATTTTGGACCGATTCTAAAAATATTTTTTTTAGTTGGTGGAGGAAGCTTGCGTTGTGGTCCTATATACATTTTATTAACTTTGCTTGGGCAGTTTTTGAGTTAGCATCGATAATACGTATTTAATCCACTTTGTGTATCTTGATGACGTTACTCGTATACTTCCTGTCACCGTCAAAACAAATCAAAAGTCACTAATAACAGTAGGATAAAAATCATGGTCAGCAAGACGACCAGTCACCACAAGCAGCACCCGTTCACTGTTGTTTACATAGCGAGTAGTGGTACCTATACGAATTGGTGAGGTAGGTATCATAACTAAAAGGCAAATTGTGAAAAACTTTTTACAAAAAAAAACAACTGACCACCAAAAAAAAACACTACAAAGTGAAAAATAACTTTAATATCGGAAGTCAGTGGCAAAAAACAAAAATACATATACTTACAAAGATGTTTTTTTTTTTAATTTATTTATTTTCTATTTCTCACACTTTTCTACGATGTTTTTACAAATTAAGCGGAACGATTAATTAATCAATTTAAATTCGTGTTTACTTGTTCTCCCGCGGATTAACATAACTAAGCATAAATCTACATTATGTATGTAACATGTTACACTCTGAAATTGTTATGTTAATCGTTCAGTGATTACAAACTGCAATTAGCATGGGCGTATGCTACGGCTTGAAATACACATGCTCTCCTGGAGTTACCATTCCTTAGTTGGTGGGATTGTTGTCGTTGCTCATGCAACTGCCACTGGCGTGCCAGCAATCTCCATAAACTAACCATATGTATCTAGCGAGTTTCTTTATTATCGGCATAATGCACACGGGCTGTAAAGCTCGACGCCCCATAATACGCCCCGATAGATGGCTTGCTAGAAAATAATTTATTACTAAAAAGGCAAGGTTTAAAAAATATTTTCTGATCAAGCGTGACCCGACGTATTCCCGGCATATAGTCGCGTGTACACTGGTTACTGTTAGCTAAATGAAGCTGAACAGAGATGATTTATGAGCGGGAAGCTGTGTGCCCTAAGCCTTTTTTACAGGCAGAAAATGTAGCGTGGTGATAAGGGATAATGTTTTTTTTTTTATAAGTTTTGTAAGGATGTAAGTGGTGTGACGTGATCATGTTTTAATCAGATTATGCAGACACTGCAGTTCAGTATAATTTATATTATTCACACGGATGTATTTCAGATTTTTCGTTTAAAAGTGTGACGGCATCTACCTATAACATTATGTTCCCACTGCTAGGTCACTGGCCTCCTCTTTGTGAGAGGGAGTGGGCCGTAATCCACCACGCGGACCCAGTGCGGGTTGGTAGATGTCACATGTCTTCAAATTTTCATGCCGGTTTCTTCACGATGTTTTCTTTCACCGTGTTCAGAGCAGTGTTGATGAAATAATTTGCACAAAGTAAAGCGCCTGACCGAGTTCGAACCTATGATGTACAACTCGTAAGTCGCGGCCGTTTCCACTGGGCCACCACTGCTCTCCTACGCATTGCACCTGACGTCAGTAAACCTGCATCGCCCAAACATAATTATCCGCGTGATTAACATGTTACACAAACACGACAAAACCGCCTGGTCGGGGAATCCTTCCTTTTCTTTTCAAAGGAGGATGAAGAACTTTCCGCCCAGTTCTTCATACCTCAATAATAATAATAATAATAAACGTTTATTTCGACCAACAAAGGACTAAGGTTCCTTTGTTGGTCGAAATATGATGTACCGATATGATGGGCGTAAAGTAGTCCTATTAAGTATAGGTAACATAGTAGCTTCTAAGTTCTCGTTTCCAGGCACAGTTATTTGTTAAATTCAGGTGCCGATTCCCTTGTTCACAAACTAAACTAAATTTAAGTTCAGCATCTTTTTCTATTTCATTAAGAAAAGGACAGAAGATACATTTTAGTTTAGTCCTGTCAAATTAATCAGCGCTTGCCGTAAATTGACGTAATTTTAGTAGGCAAGTTTTTAATCACTTCTAAACTTGTATGGAGTAGTGACAGGCGCTGATTAATTTGACAGGACTAAACTAAAATGTATCTTCTGTCCTTTTCTTAATGAAATAGAAAAAGATGCTGAATTTAAATTTAGTTTAGTTTGTAAAGAAGGGAATCGGTACAATTATCCACTTTCATTCAGGTCCAATAACATCTTTTAACACTTTTGAATGCGTATTTTTAATGCGTACCTACTTAAGTAAGCATGAAGTGGCACTATCCGTCAAACACAGCAGTTTGTTAGTTAAGTACCGTTACTTTCCGTATAAACTACGTTTAAAGTAAACAACACTTTATAATTACACTCCAACTAGCTAAAGCTCTGCTTTTCGTGATTAACAGTAGGTACATGTTAATCACGAAAAGCAGAGCTTTAGCTGGTCTTTCTTTAAAATCACAGACATCTATTTTGGCGCATATTCGAAAAGACTGACTTTGGGGTATCTGATGAACAGGATTTTTTTAAATCTTTTATACTGTAAAAATACTTTTGGAATATACAGAGTGGAATGTTGAAGCAGGCCCCGTAGGGGATGCTCGAAGTAGATACCTTAAATATTGATGCTATCAATTCATGGAAGGAAATATTAGATTTTTCAAAAGTAAGTCAAAGTTCATTCTAAAATTTTTGAAGTCGGTTGCGTGCGTGAATCGGGAATCGAATCATTTTTATAGCACCAATCGAAAGGGCAATCCGGCCAATCATAAGGATAAAAATTCGGTAAATGTATACACCCTGTATATAAGCAGCAGTTCGCGTCATGTCAATCAGTCAATGCATACGACAAGTTTTTCAGCAGTGAAATAGCTGTGCATTTCACGGACAATTGAATATGTCATTGCATTGTACAGTGATTAAACGTTGACATACAGACTGTTGACAATATAATTAACTAGCTGCAATTACCTACATTGTAATACATTGTGATTTGTGATGCCACAGCACAGCTTGTACCTACCTAACTCGCTAGACATTCCCATACAATACATTTGTCAAGTTTTTCTTGGACGATGTTACTGTTACAGTAAGCGACACGATAACTGTAATTTTATTCGGAGTCTTTACTTTAACTTGGTGTAGGAGATGTTCTTCCCTACTTCATTATATTTCCTGCAATGGAATTTAATTAAACGAGTCCTCAGCTACCAGTTAATTTTCAAACTACAGTAGTATTACCTACCTAGCCGTGTAACCATTCAAGAGTTATTTAAAACCTACCTATTTACAGAAATAAATCATCGTTTAACCAATAGCCAAGTGGTGTGATCGTCGGACTGCCAAGTCATAGGTCTCGAGTTCGAACCCAAGGCACGCGCACCTCTGAGTTTTCGGATCACTTGCTTAAAAAAACGGCGAAGGAAAACATCGTGAGGATGACAGATATTTCTCAACGGCATGTGATGCTGACATTAACCAAACGAAAAAAAAACATAGTTCAAATCGAAAGTAAATCAACATACTAGCCTAATACATTCTTATTACAACCTATATCCGAAGTAATTGATAGTAAGCTGTCATCATAGTCCATATTGTGAATGAATTAGCTCTTATATGGCGGCGGAAGTCTCCATTTTGGTCTAGTGTTGATATTAGTTAGTAGCAAAGAACGTGTGTAGATTATGATAAGCTACTAATGTAGATTGTTATCCTACAACGGTTAGTCCTAGTGGAGAATGTATGCCAAGCTTTTACTACAAATCATCGTCCACGACACGAGGTTGAACGACTTGGGTGTAGCTCTTTCGCTACTAGCTACGATGTCTCCCAGGGTAATACTTACTTCAATTTACTGTTTTTGAGTCAATAAAAATTAATGCTTTTGTAAAATAAAATGAGGAAAAGAGATTATGTGCATTAGCATAGCACTATGCTAAAGTAAATAATATAAAAATGATGTTGATTGTAGTTATCTAGATACGTTTCAAATACGATGGAATGAGTAGACAGAAGCCTATTCATTCCATCGTATTTGAAACGATGGAATGAATAGGCTTCTGTTACCTAATCGACGTTTTGCATTGTTTTTATTCAGAGGGTCAAACTTTGAATAGTTTTTGTCGATCCCAAATTGGCGCCGACCCGTCCGCTCGCTTTTTGCGGCGTTTACCAGATTGATAGCAAAAAGAGGTTAATGATTTTCATGCGTGCACATCTCGGATTCTCTGCATTATGTATTGTGTGTCCGATTCAATCTGATGGGAAAACGGCCACCCACAGATTCATCTTCATTATTTGGCAAATAACGCATTTCATGTTTAGGAAACTTATCATGAGATTCAATCTTCGTATGGTTAGAAAGTAAGCTATGAATTCCATGTTGTTATGATTCGGTAGTTAACATTAACTTATGCTAAATAAGTATTATTTTGACAACAGCTAATGAAATACAGATTTTAACTAACAAACAGACAGACATCATGGAAACTCATTTAACCAAATAACTAGTACATATAACTATACTCAATTGACGTCTTTGCAACACATAATGACTGACTGACAACACAATAGAGTAGGTACCTAGGACATCGTTTGTTAGGTACACAAATAAACTGAACAAGTAATAGAAACGCCATTTAAAGCTTCCACTTTTCAAATTAACTTCACAATTTTACGTTCCTTAAGTAAACTTGTAAAAAGATCACGCTGCACAGTGGAACGAATGTATGGGAGCGGTTGGACGTAGACATGTCCGAAAAAAAAGAGTAAAATTATGCCAAACTAATGATGCCATCTTATTCGATTACTTAATGCCTTCATAACTTGTGGTGATGAATTTCTTCATAACTCCCATATTTCGGGAGTAATTTGAGAAAATGTGAAATTTTACTATGAAAATGAGTGTATCGAGCTCTCTCCCTCCTGATTCCGGGCTTGTTTCAAGTAGCGGTCTCTAATATCATAATGCTAATACTAAGAGCTATATTTAATACTAAGACACATAGTGCGCCAAATGTGCACTTTCTGGGATAAAGAGTGATGTTTATTTTATAACACAATTTTTTTGTTTATTTTGTTGATTAAAACCGTTTTTCTAAAGGTTTACCTTATTACAATAACATTTCTGAGCAGCCAATTAGAGAAGATATAAGCTAATTAGGATATATAATTAGGGACTTAAGGTTTACATATAAAACTGATGCACTAATGATTACTGATAAGAACATTGCTATTATTTAATTACTAAATGGCTCTTAATACACTAATTTAGCATGCATCATTTACTAATTATCACAATAACTAATTACCTTGCAATATTTAACAAAGGATACCTGGGATACCTGGATTTTATATAAATAGGTCACTATTAGTAACTTTAAAATCAGTGTTGATTTACACCTCGTTGTATCCAAGCTAATCTCGCAATGTATTTTCCAAATTTTAATACAAATCTTGATATTCACGTTGCTTTATGCGCACGCGCACATAAAGATTTACGCGACTTTAACTATTTGTTCAGTGTTTTAAAAGATAACAGTTGTGTTCAGTTATGTGAAAGTGCTGAAACAAGTTTAAAAGACTGGTGTCGTCGATTTTGCTACCGCATTTATGCAAAATGGACACAGTCTGGAAGAAGCACAGATAAGTTTCGGAAGAAACATGAGATTTGGCTACAGGCTGCAATTCAATGGCCGGAATTACAGAATGAAAATATGGAACCTTCTACAGAAAATATAAGTGACGTCATCGAGCCCATAATTTCTCCTGCTAAATCTGATGCTTCAACTTGTACACATCCTAGTCCTCGTAAATCTTTTGAGGACCTTAGTAACCGGCAAAAAAGAAGACGCACTGAAGATAGTCTTTCATGCAGCAGTAGCAGCGCTGAAATTATGTTTTCGGCCGAAAGGGCGCTTCAAAAGGCAGGACAAAGCGATACAGCTTATGTTATGAAATACTTGACGGAGAATCCAGAAGAGGCCTCAAAAATCAAAGCCTTCATTGAAGGTAAATCAATTCAGGTACGGGAAATATCCCCTTTGAAGGCATTGGCTCTTTATGTATCGATGAACTTATCGAAATGGCGCTATAACACTCTTCGGGATTTCAACACTCAAGAAGGAGCTCTTCAATACCCGAGTTACTACATGTTGGTTAAAGAAAAAATTAAGTGCTATCCGGCCAAAGAAGATCTCACAGTTACAGAGAGCTCTGCAAAAATCAAATTACAAGCCTTGATGGATTTAACCTCAAGAAGACTTATTAGGTCGTTAGAAACCCCTGTTGATCCCAATCAACAGCTCGTATTGACCAGCAAATGGGGTTTTGACGGATCATCTAGCCAAAGCATTTATCATCAAAGGACGAGTGAAGATGAGCAAATCGATCTTGCTAGTAATTTTATGATTAGTCTTGTACCACTGCGGCTCGTCTCAAAAGGTGTAACAATTTGGGAAAACGAGCGACCATCTTCCACTTCATTTTGCCGGCCAATATTGTTTAAGTTTATAAAGGAAACCAAAGAAAATGTGCAGAGAGAGATGGCTGAAATCGAAGCAGAGATTGAAGCCTTAACTCCATCCACCATCACTGATGGAATTAGTGTCAAACACCAACTGCTGTTGACAATGATTGATGGTAAAATTCATTCCATTATATCCAATACAGCAGCTTCAGTGTGTGACATATGCAAGGCTTGTCCTAAAGAAATGAATAATTTAGAGTTAATCAAAGATAAACACGCAAACGAGGACATGTATAAATATAGCTTAAGCACCCTTCACGCTTGGATTCGCTCAATGGAATGCTTATTACACATTTCCTACAAATTAGACATAAAATCATGGCAAGTAAGGGGTGATATAGCAAAAAGGCAAGTTGATGACAGGAAGAAAAGAGTTCAAGAGGCTGTAAGAAGAGAAACGGGCTTACTTCTCGATGTTGTGAAACAAGGCAGTGGATCCACCAACAATGGCAACTCGGCAAGGAGATTTTTTGAAAACTACACTAAATCTGCTGAACTGACCGGAATAGATGCTATGCTTTTAAGAAAAATCTGTGTGATCTTGCAGTGTATTTCATCAGGAGAGAAGATCAACGTAACTAAATTCCGAGAGTTCTGCTTTGATACTGCTAAGCTTTACGTGGAGTTATACCCATGGTATTATATGCCTTCTTCACTTCATAAAATTTTAATGCATGGGCCAGACATAGTTCAGAACATGTCAATTGTGCCCATTGGTTTTCTATCCGAAGAGGCATCTGAGGCTAGAAATAAAGATTTTAGAAAATATAGAGAGGGGCATTCTCGAAAGCATAGCAGTATCTCATGCAATGACGATATTATGCACAATCTTTTACTGTCTTCTGATCCACTTGTTACAAGTATCCGTCCAAAAGGAAATAAGTTTGTAAAAAAATCTTCTTTTAAGGAATTTTATGAGCTTACGGATTCTGAGAAAAGTGATATCGAATTTGTTAACATAAATGATTTAGCGGACATCGATTCTGAATTTGAATTAATTGATGATGATGATGATGACGAAGATAATTAAATGATGTTATTGTTTTAAAATGTGTAACTTAGTAAATTAGAGCTTACATCTTAATTATTTATTGTACTTTTAATGAAACTAGGTAATTTATTATCAACTTACTTAAAAGTCATACTCTCATCAGTTCTTGTGAATATTTTTGTTAATATATATTTCTGTATATATATAATATATTTATAGACCTCTTAATAAGTCTGTCTGCGGTTTAAAGTAAATACAAATGGGGAAAAAACGTTTTTTTTTTTTTAATTTTCATTTCCTTTTATCCCAGAAAGTGCACATTTGGCGCACTATGTGTCTTAGTATTAAATATAGCTCTTAGTAATAGCATTACGATATTAGAGACCGCTACTTGAAACAAGCCCGGAATCAGGAGGGAGAGAGCTCGATACACTCATTTTCATAGTAAAATTTCACATTTTCTCAAATTACTCCCGAAATATGGGAGTTATGAAGAAATTCATCACCACAATTTATGAAGGCATTAAGTAATCGAATAAGATGGCATCATTAGTTTGGCATAATTTTACTCTTATTTTTCGGACATGTCTACGTCCAACCGCTCCCATACATTCGTTCCACTGTGCGCTGACGTGAACTCTGTTCGTTTCATCAGAGCCGCGTAAAACACAGCCGGCCTACATTCACGAATAGAGGCTTTGTCGGCAAAAAGCGGTAAATGAAGTTCCTGATGAGTTTTCTTTTACGGCGGAAAATGTGAAAAACGTTGGCAAGTCGTTTATTTGCATAGACGGTTAATATTGTGAAAGTGACGGAATAGTAACTATTCAAGGCTCCTGCAGACTGGCGCGACGCGACATCGGTAGAACAATATCTATAAAAACTTCATGGAAATTGTTCTACCGGTGTTGCTTCGCGCCAGTCTGCACAAGACTTCACGGTTTGGCATGAGCGGTCATGTTCAATTGCATGTTTAAAGTATAGGCAAGTTATCTATATCCTATTACAGCATGTACAAGATAAATCAGTTCGAGCCTGTAAAATGAATGATACATTTCTGATTTACAGTAGAACATGTAGACTTACATAGTTTTAGCTAATCTAATCTAAAATATGCAAGTGACATACATTTATCTCAGTGGGAAGCCGCGAGAGATAACGGATAGGACAGATACACACTAAACTACTGTATGACATTCCTCCACTATGGATTTCAGATTTGCGAATATCCTTCGGCTGAGAAAAACACCAACTTCTTAGCAAGCTGATAGTTAAGACGCTGACAACACCTAAACCGCGGTCACTGTCAAATTGCATAGAAAAGAAAGAGAAGCGCGATGACACAACGCTTGCAATTTATTGCAAAATATGAAGCAATTATCTATTTACTCAAAATTGAGTTAAGTAATCGAAAATAAAAAACAACCAAGTTCTGCATTCAATTAAGACGTTCTTGTTATTAATTAAATACGTAACTTAGGTTGATATTTACACAGAATACAGATATTTTGGATTAGAACTCAAGGTAAGAGGTTAGTTTAACGTTAGTTTGTATCCAGATTTTTTTCAAAACGTGTTTTGGTAACAACCAAGTTCTGGGAAATATGTTCAAAATTAAAATATATTTTTTCCACTACCACAAACTATACAGATATGGCAATTTTTTTTCTTACGTGAAGCCTATTTTGGTCAATTGGGTCTTGTCAGCGCCTTAAACGTAATGTCAATCAATCTTCCAGTCTTTTTCCAACTATGTTGGGGTCGGCTTCCAGTTTATTCCGGATGCAGCTGAATACCAATATTTTAGATAGAGCAACTGTCTATCTGACCTCCATAACCGCCAACCTCTACTTGGTAACACGATACCCCTTAACCTGTTAAGCCCCGCGCGACACCGATTCGGAGTCAAACAATAGAAAATCAACTGTCTCATTAGCTGTCCTTGACCAATTAAATTGCTTAACTGGTTGTCTGAGTTTTGGGCTGCGGACTACCCGCCATCATAGTCCAAGATCTACGAACGACAGCCGGGACCAAGCGAGACACGGAGCGGTCTCGATATCTAATGGATGGGTCACTCATCATCCACGAACCGACCGCGGCAAGCGTAGTTAACCTTCGATTGAATAGTGTATGTTATTTTAATAAGCAGTGCAGGAAGACTTTCCTGACCCTTTAGAGCTGTTTACAATACTAACTATATTGAAATCTTGACTATATTCCTTAGCAATAGACAGTATTCAACACTTTCCTTGTTTGTCGTCAGGATGGCACAACGCCGCTCATTCTGTCCGCTGCGATGGGTCACACGGAGTGCGTGCGGGAGCTGCTGGCGCAGGGCGCCGACCCGGCCTGCAGCAGAACGGTAATTATGACCTAAGTTATCGAGGCTATTTCTTGATTGCTTCAGAGACAAGTCTATGAAGCAATCAATAAATAGCCTCGATTACGACTTCGTCTACGTTACATATGCGGCGATGTGGTAGTCTTCAATCATTATAGCCGTAAGTAAAACTGAGCCGCAAGACCATGGCTTTATTTTACACAAGCAATCTGAGGTCTACTAACCACAGCCGTAGTCTTCAATCATTATAGCCGTAAGTAAAACTGAGCCGCAAGTCGATGGCTTTATTTTACACAAGCAATCTAGGGTCTATTAACCACAGCCGTAGTTTATTAATTCACATCAACTTCTTCATTAAAACAGATCACAGGATCAAGTGTTCTGATTCTCAGAACAATTACAAGTTCCTTAATCACTCTGGTCCTTGGCGGACAACATTGTTCATTACATACAACTAGAAAATTATCTGAAAACCTTGAAATCTTTAGCGATCGATGAAGATTATCTACCTAATAGTTTAATAACATCAGTTCTTATAACACCGTCCCTTCCCTTCCGATCTTTAGACAGGAACGAGCGCGCTGTTCTTCGCAGCGCAGGGTGGGTTCCTCGACATCGCGCGACTACTGCTCGACTCGGGAGCTGCCATCGACGCGCCTAGCATGGTAACTAGTCAATAATAATATCTTTTATTACCTTTTAACCCTTTGACCGTCACGTCAAAATGCAAAAACGTGCCCTCGGCGGCGAGCTACGCATTATTCCTTATAAATCTGTCATGTAGTCGTGACCGTGGCGTGCTGGGCACATTTTGGTTTGTCATCTATACATGACTGTGGCGGTCAAAAGGTTAAGCAGTAATGAATGAGTAATTTTTTGCATAAACAGGTATTTCTCTAAGAAGAACTCGCGTTGGGTACCTAATCAAGAGAGTATACATACTCATACACATAAATACATAAACTCACGCCTGCTTCCCATGAGGGTAGGCAGTAACTATAGAACGCTAGCTGCTACAATCCTTACATACTCCTTTTGCTTCGTTTACGTTCATAAATCTGGTCATACACGCACGCCCGTTGCGAGCACTAGGTACGCATCTGACCTTTCTGAAGACCATCACCAATTATATGTCCTTCTAGTCTAGGGCGTCCCCCGGCGCCACTCACATCTGCTTTGTTAATCCTAAGCTTTTGTTAGTTACCTTTCATTCATCCTCTCAATACGACCAAACCATCTAAGCACATCTTATTTTAATTTTTGTCAATACATATTCTCTTAAACCGCAACATTGCCACTTGCCTTATGACATCATTCCTCAGCCTATTCATAGTTACATTTCGCAAGGAACGCATTTCCACAGCATTTATTCTACTCTCATCCCTCTTTTGCCACCCCCAACATTCACTCCCATACATAATTATGTGTAGGCACCAGCACACCATTGTGAACATCCAATTGAGCCATCGGCTGGTTGGACACAATCGCATGTATTTCCCGCATTCACTCTCCTTTCCACGTCTTAATCAATATTTCCATCTCTTGTAAACAGACACCCCAATAGTTCTCCAAACTCATTCACTTATCAAAAGAGACTACGAGGGCTGCACTAAACGTATCGGGAATGGAATATTTCCACTGTTCCTGTCATATTAAAATCTTTTTAATTGAAAACTCCTTGGTTTTGAAAATCGAATACCACATATTTAGTTAAAAAAAGATTCTCGGTCTTGTCACAAGGTTTTGTCAAACTTGTTTAGTCGTTGAGAAAATGGAATTGACTCGAGAAAATTCAAGAGCGATGATTTATTATGACTTTCGAAGTGGTTTAACACAAAAACAGTGTGTTGACCGGATGATTTCTGCATTTGGTGATGAAGCCCCATCCAAAACCACAATTTATCGCTGGTTTGCTGAATTTCAACGTGGACGTGTCAAGCTCAGTGATGATCCCCGTCAAGGTCGTCCAAAAACTGCAGTCACCCAAGAAAACGTTGATGCTGTGCGTAAGCTGATTGAGGAAGATCGACATGTGACATACCGCGAAATTCAGGCAACTTTAGACATTGGCATGAGTCAAATACAAATAATCTTGCATGAACAATTAGGTGTAAAAAAGTTGTTTTCCCGATGGATACCGCATTCGCTCTGTGAAGAGCAAAAAGCGGCTCGCGTTACTTGGTGCGTCAGAACTCTCGAAAGATTCCACGCAGGATCCTCAAATGCTGTATACAACATCGTATCAGGTGACAAATCCTGGATATACGCGTACGAACCCGAAACAAAAAACCAGTCACGAGTTTGGGTGTTCGAAAATGAGTTAAAGCCAACAAAAATTGTTCGTTCACGTTGCAAAAAAAATGGTGGCCACGTTTGTCTCCAAAACCGGCCATGTTACGACTATTCCTCTTGAGGGACAAAGAACGGTTAATGCAGAATGGTATGCTAGCATTTGTTTGCCACAGGCCGTTTCTGAACTCCGTAAAGAGAACTGCAACCGCCGCATCATCCTCCATCACGACAATGCGAGTTCTCACACCGCGCACAAAACAAAAGAGTTTTTAGAGCAAGAAAACATTGAATTATTAGACCATCCGCCGTACAGCCCCGACCTAAGCCCTAATGATTTCTATACTTTCCCTAAAATAAAGAATAAATTGCGTGGACAGAGATTTTCATCACTTGAAGAAGCTGTGGACGCCTACAAAACGGCCATTTTGGAGACCCCAACTTCCGAATGGAATGGTTGCTTCAATGATTGGTTCCATCGTATGGAAAAATGTGTCAAATTTCGCGGAGAATACTTCGAAAAGCAATAAATACATTTTTAAATAGTAATGTTGTGTCACTTCCTTGATTCCCGAAATTTTCAGTGCCGCCCTCGTATAGGTACCTACCTAAAATGTTATTATTTCTTTACGTTAAACCCGAAAAGGGGTTATTGTCCTCATCATTAACAACAACTTTTAGTTGATCCACCCTAAAATCACGAATAAAACAGTGTTCCATACGATTTGTCTATTTATGTGAACACAATGTGTGGAAGAGCTGACTTTTCTAATGTTGTACATATTCTGAAGAAAACCTGCTAATGCTGAAGATGCTGTTAATTATTTCAATGTTTTTGCCATAATAAGTAGCCCTTACATCAGTTATGTTGTTGGCATCAGGACGGTGGCACACCTTTGTTCGTGGCGTGCCAGTGCGGTCACTTGCCGGTCGTCGACGAGCTCATCCGTAGGGGAGCCGACGTCAACTCTTCTATGAAGGTAAGCTGTCATGTCCGACTTCTATATCCAGGTAATATTCTGCTTTCATTCTTAGCTTAGAGGAGTCACCTTCGTATTAATACCTAAAATAATGTTGCCTTACAATTCCAGGACAAAGCGACCCCTCTCTTCATAGCCGCACAGAACGGTCATGAAGAAGTGTGCCGCGCGCTCCTCACTGCGGGCGCCCAGCCGGACGTCGCGCGCGCCGACCGCGCCACGCCGCTGTGGATAGCGGCGCAGTGCGGCCACCAGCACGTGGCGCGCCTGCTGCTGGCGGCCGGCGCCAGCGTGGACCATGTCAGGCAGGTATGGACTACGTCACACCGCGCCACGCCGCTGTGGATAGCGGCGCAGTGCGGCCACCAGCACGTGGCGCGCCTGCTGCTGGCGGCCGGCGCCAGCGTGGACCATGTCAGGCAGGTATGGACTACGTCACACCGCGCCACGCCGCTGTGGATAGCGGCGCAGTGCGGCCACCAGCACGTGGCGCGCCTGCTGCTGGCGGCCGGCGCCAGCGTGGACCATGTCAGGCAGGTATGGACTACGTCACACCGCGCCACGCCGCTGTGGATAGCGGCGCAGTGCGGCCACCAGCACGTGGCGCGCCTGCTGCTGGCGGCCGGCGCCAGCGTGGACCATGTCAGGCAGGTATGGACTACGTCACACCGCGCCACGCCGCTGTGGATAGCGGCGCAGTGCGGCCACCAGCACGTGGCGCGCCTGCTGCTGGCGGCCGGCGCCAGCGTGGACCATGTCAGGCAGGTATGGACTACGTCACACCGCGCCACGCCGCTGTGGATAGCGGCGCAGTGCGGCCACCAGCACGTGGCGCGCCTGCTGCTGGCGGCCGGCGCCAGCGTGGACCATGTCAGGCAGGTATGGACTACGTCACACCGCGCCACGCCGCTGTGGATAGCGGCGCAGTGCGGCCACCAGCACGTGGCGCGCCTGCTGCTGGCGGCCGGCGCCAGCGTGGACCATGTCAGGCAGGTATGGACTACGTCACACCGCGCCACGCCGCTGTGGATAGCGGCGCAGTGCGGCCACCAGCACGTGGCGCGCCTGCTGCTGGCGGCCGGCGCCAGCGTGGACCATGTCAGGCAGGTATGGACTACGTCACACCGCGCCACGCCGCTGTGGATAGCGGCGCAGTGCGGCCACCAGCACGTGGCGCGCCTGCTGCTGGCGGCCGGCGCCAGCGTGGACCATGTCAGGCAGGTATGGACTACGTCACACCGCGCCACGCCGCTGTGGATAGCGGCGCAGTGCGGCCACCAGCACGTGGCGCGCCTGCTGCTGGCGGCCGGCGCCAGCGTGGACCATGTCAGGCAGGTATGGACTACGTCACACCGCGCCACGCCGCTGTGGATAGCGGCGCAGTGCGGCCACCAGCACGTGGCGCGCCTGCTGCTGGCGGCCGGCGCCAGCGTGGACCATGTCAGGCAGGTATGGACTACGTCACACCGCGCCACGCCGCTGTGGATAGCGGCGCAGTGCGGCCACCAGCACGTGGCGCGCCTGCTGCTGGCGGCCGGCGCCAGCGTGGACCATGTCAGGCAGGTATGGACTACGTCACACCGCGCCACGCCGCTGTGGATAGCGGCGCAGTGCGGCCACCAGCACGTGGCGCGCCTGCTGCTGGCGGCCGGCGCCAGCGTGGACCATGTCAGGCAGGTATGGACTACGTCACACCGCGCCACGCCGCTGTGGATAGCGGCGCAGTGCGGCCACCAGCACGTGGCGCGCCTGCTGCTGGCGGCCGGCGCCAGCGTGGACCATGTCAGGCAGGTATGGACTACGTCACACCGCGCCACGCCGCTGTGGATAGCGGCGCAGTGCGGCCACCAGCACGTGGCGCGCCTGCTGCTGGCGGCCGGCGCCAGCGTGGACCATGTCAGGCAGGTATGGACTACGTCACACCGCGCCACGCCGCTGTGGATAGCGGCGCAGTGCGGCCACCAGCACGTGGCGCGCCTGCTGCTGGCGGCCGGCGCCAGCGTGGACCATGTCAGGCAGGTATGGACTACGTCACACCGCGCCACGCCGCTGTGGATAGCGGCGCAGTGCGGCCACCAGCACGTGGCGCGCCTGCTGCTGGCGGCCGGCGCCAGCGTGGACCATGTCAGGCAGGTATGGACTACGTCACACCGCGCCACGCCGCTGTGGATAGCGGCGCAGTGCGGCCACCAGCACGTGGCGCGCCTGCTGCTGGCGGCCGGCGCCAGCGTGGACCATGTCAGGCAGGTATGGACTACGTCACACCGCGCCACGCCGCTGTGGATAGCGGCGCAGTGCGGCCACCAGCACGTGGCGCGCCTGCTGCTGGCGGCCGGCGCCAGCGTGGACCATGTCAGGCAGGTATGGACTACGTCACACCGCGCCACGCCGCTGTGGATAGCGGCGCAGTGCGGCCACCAGCACGTGGCGCGCCTGCTGCTGGCGGCCGGCGCCAGCGTGGACCATGTCAGGCAGGTATGGACTACGTCACACCGCGCCACGCCGCTGTGGATAGCGGCGCAGTGCGGCCACCAGCACGTGGCGCGCCTGCTGCTGGCGGCCGGCGCCAGCGTGGACCATGTCAGGCAGGTATGGACTACGTCACACCGCGCCACGCCGCTGTGGATAGCGGCGCAGTGCGGCCACCAGCACGTGGCGCGCCTGCTGCTGGCGGCCGGCGCCAGCGTGGACCATGTCAGGCAGGTATGGACTACGTCACACCGCGCCACGCCGCTGTGGATAGCGGCGCAGTGCGGCCACCAGCACGTGGCGCGCCTGCTGCTGGCGGCCGGCGCCAGCGTGGACCATGTCAGGCAGGTATGGACTACGTCACACCGCGCCACGCCGCTGTGGATAGCGGCGCAGTGCGGCCACCAGCACGTGGCGCGCCTGCTGCTGGCGGCCGGCGCCAGCGTGGACCATGTCAGGCAGGTATGGACTACGTCACACCGCGCCACGCCGCTGTGGATAGCGGCGCAGTGCGGCCACCAGCACGTGGCGCGCCTGCTGCTGGCGGCCGGCGCCAGCGTGGACCATGTCAGGCAGGTATGGACTACGTCACACCGCGCCACGCCGCTGTGGATAGCGGCGCAGTGCGGCCACCAGCACGTGGCGCGCCTGCTGCTGGCGGCCGGCGCCAGCGTGGACCATGTCAGGCAGGTATGGACTACGTCACACCGCGCCACGCCGCTGTGGATAGCGGCGCAGTGCGGCCACCAGCACGTGGCGCGCCTGCTGCTGGCGGCCGGCGCCAGCGTGGACCATGTCAGGCAGGTATGGACTACGTCACACCGCGCCACGCCGCTGTGGATAGCGGCGCAGTGCGGCCACCAGCACGTGGATCATGTCAGGCAGCTATGGACTACGCTGGATACACATTCACTTTTCTCATGGGATTCGTGGGAGTTTACGCCTCAAATAAATTAAATGGGGAAATATGTCTCAAGTACACGAAACGAGCGAAAAAATATAACGTAAAAAAATCGTATTATAGTGCAAAATAAATATAATATTCTGATTGGGTCCATTCCAGAGTAAAAACTTATATAATACTTATATTTTTCAGGATGGCGCTACACCGCTGTTCAAAGCTGCACACAAAGGTCACGCTGCTGTGGTCGTAGAATTGCTCAAATATAATCCAAACCTAGGATTGCTTCCCGTAAGGACATAATTTTTACTCGTTTCACCTAGTGAACCAGTAGCGACATCTAGTTTGTAATTTGGTAAAACTTGACACTTCTAATGTTGTGTATTCTATTTACCGCTAGATGGCGTTGTAACAAGTCTTTTCATAACATACTATTAAATAGTGCTATTGCACATTTTGAATTAAGTTAGTTGCTCTTGTACTTTTCATTGACATTTTTACTGAAAAGTATCCTATTTTTCCGGGATCACTACTTAAATAGAATTGGAGCAGCGCGATTGGTTTCACACATGTAGTAATACCGCGCCGCCTGTTGCAGAACGGGCAGTCGGCGCTGCACGGCGCGGCCATGTTCGGGCAGCTGGCGTGCGTGCGCCTGCTGGCGCGCCGCGCGGGCGCCGTGCGCAGCGCCGCGGGGCTCAGTGCGCGCCAGGCCGCCGCGCGCGCCGGCCGCGCCGACGTGGCGGCCTACCTGGCGCGCCTGGAGCACGAGCAGGCGGCCCACCTGGCGCGTGTGGAGCTCGAGCAGGCGCGCGGCGGGGACGCTGGCCGGTGATCACTAAATATTTATAACTATAGCTCCGTTTTTCTTGCCTGTGACGTACGATAACATTAAAGCAACACTTAGCTTTTATTGTGTGCAACTTTAATTGTTACTTATTAAAACTTATGCATATGCCACAGGCAATTAAATCGCACCGTGTCATAAGGCTTTAAGGATTATGCAGTGTTTGCACTTATTCGACTTGTAACTAATATATTTACAATAGGTATCCTTAACCATTTTGTCACGTAGCCAACACCACATTATTCATTCAACACACTGAATGAAAAATTGAAGCAGGTCTATCAATTAGAGCAATTTTATTTGTCAATTAACATAAAAATAAAATTATTACATATTATTTATAATAATTTATAACATTTACGACTTAGTAAAGTTGTAAATTGCGACACGATGCATTTGTTATAAATCTCATGTGGTAATCGATCTGCATACAATCTCGTATTCCTAACTATAGTTACTAACAGACTGTTTTATATGATGTAGTCGCAGCCATACTTGTATAGCTTTACCCACTCGCCTTACGCAATACCTCACTCAATACTGAATATATATTGACACTATGTAAATGGTAGCAATAGTGTTTCAAAACACTTAAAATTGTAATGATATAAAAAAAAAACCCGATTATTAGTAAATATAATTTATATCAACTACAAATATAGGGGCAATCAATTTAACATAGTTTACTTGCCATATTTGTTAGAGTCACATTTAAACCCCATATTTTGACCCATAAACACATTTTACGTGTCCAAATACTACATTACCTGAGAACAGGGTATTCGACTAAACATCAGTCGAGATCGTCTTATTGCTACCATTTACAATAAAATGATGAATTTTTAACAAAAAATTGGGTTCATCGTTGGTGCTGATTTAGTCAATAAGCGTTATGTAAACATGTTTTAATTTTACACTAGTCAACTTTGTCACGGTCATGGCAGTGAGAATCGAAATACTAATTTTAGATAACTCCATTACTAGAAATACATGAGGATTTTAAATATAAGTCCAAGAATTATAAATTAATCTAAAGCAAAACTGTTAATGACCGTGATTCATCTTAAGGCGCTGACAAGACCCAATTGACCAAAATAGGCTTTGCTTAAGAAAAAATATTGCCAAATCTGTATAGTTTGTGGTAGCGGCAAAAATATATGTCAATTTTAAACATATTTCCCAGAACTTGGTTGTTACCAAAACACGTTTTGAAAACAAAATCTTGATACAAACTAACGTTAAACTAACCTCTTACTTTGAGTTCTAATCCAAAAT
The DNA here is from genome assembly GCA_905333075.3 of Atethmia centrago. Taxonomy (NCBI): domain Eukaryota; kingdom Metazoa; phylum Arthropoda; class Insecta; order Lepidoptera; family Noctuidae; genus Atethmia; species Atethmia centrago. The sequence goes on along the minus strand of HG995378.1, from coordinate 2,187,512 downwards.
ATCTGTATCAAATATCAACATACGTTACGTATTTAATTAATAACAAGAACGACTTATTTGAATGCAGAACTTGGTTGTTTTTTATTTTCGATTACTCAACTCAATTTTGAGTAAATAGATAATTACTTCATTTTTTGCAATAAATTACAAGCGTTGTGTCATCGCGCTTCTCTTTCTTTTCTATGGAATTTGACAGTGACCGCGGTTTAGGTGTTGTCAGCGTCTTAATCACTATAACTTAAGAGTCGAAAAAAAAATATTTTTCATACAATCACATACACAAATAGTTGATAAAATAACTGTTGTATTGTTATAGCGTAGGTTAAGCGAAGTATTTATTTAATTATTTGTATCATAAGACACAACTTGTACTGTAGTCATCGCTCAATTTGTATTTTAAATTGTATCGGACTTTTGGGCGATATCTCAGTATGGAATCTCATTATGTGTTTTGATTCCCAGTTACACATAGCAATCCAATTGCTTGTTAATTGCAATTATGCAATTTGAACAATACTTCAAATGTCACTACCAAAGTTAGATGGCGAATCGAAAGATATTGCTTCCAGATATTACGTTCAACAGGGGATTAGCTCTGTCCTATTGAACCTTTACAGTATTTCATAATAAATAATAAAGATTATTTAACCGTATCAGGACAGGACTTTTTGGGAGGTGAATTCTGTGTAAAATTGGAAAGTATTCCAGATTATTACTTACAATCTTATTTTTGCCAATAGTAGCTCCTGTAGGAACACAACATAGTTCCATATAATGGTCAATTATTTAAATTAAAAGGTTTTAGGATTATTTCACCAAATAAACAATTATTTAGTTAAGTTACTCAATAACCATTGTATTAATACATAGCATAATATGTGTCGGTTTAGATATAAGTTTAACATTGTTGTTATGTTATATGAACAGTACAGTTGTTTTGTTTTTTAATATAATGTTTTACATATAAAATGGTGTTTTAATAAGTATGGTATGGGCACTTTTATCATTGTTTGTAAAAATAATTACATTATTAATTAATTCTGCTACCTGCAGGGTGGTCAAATACTTTTCAAGTGTCCATGTCATTGAACCGTATTTCCCTTGCCATGTTCAATTTGAGACAACCGGTGTTTCAAATCACAGAAAGGGGGATACAGGTCATAGAAATCATTATTATTATTCAGGCCATTAATTCTACACATAATAATAAATTTATAATCCTAATCAAACAAACCAAGTAAAATACATATTAGTAATTTTACCTTCCCAATGGTATATATTCTAGCCATCCCAACCTTATCAACTAAGCCTTCCACAAACAGCTTATCCGGCGGTCTTCTCGCACGACTGCAACATGTCTTGCGCGGCCACACACAGATGCTGCGCGGTCGGGCGCATGGCTGGCATGCTCTCTGTACAGCAGTAGAACAGGGCCAGTGGGTGCGAGTACTGCTTCTCTGAGATGTTCTCTGGTACTGAGGGTCTGGTGCCTAGGAAAAGAAGTTAAAATTAATTTATATTGTGAACATAGGTATCCTCATTGTAGAGGCACCAAAAGAAGAACCTATTCTTAAAGCAGAGTGTATACTTACAGGCTGGGTGGTAACACTAGAAAATGCAGCTTAAGACACTGACAACACCAAAACCGCGGTCACTCTCAGATTGCATAGAAAAGAAAGAGACCCGCGATGACACAACGCTTGTAATTTATTGCAAAATATGAAGCAATTCTCTATTTACTCAAAATTGAGCTGAGTAATCGAAAATAAAAAACAACCAAGTTCTGCATTCAAATAAGACGTTCTTGTTATTAATTAAATACGTAACGTATGTTGATATTTAATGCAGATATTTTGGATTAGAACTCAAGGTAAGAGGTTAGTTTAACGTTAGTTTGTATCGAGTTTTTTTTTCAAAACCTGTTTTGGTAACAACCAAGTTCTGGGAAATATGTTCAAAATTAACATATATTTTTTCCGCTACCACAAACTATACAGATTTGGCAATTTGTTTTCTTAAGAGAAGCCTATTTTGGTCAATTGGGTCTTGTCAGCGCCTTAACTATTTAGTTCAAACAAATTTTTTAAAGAACAGGAATACACAAAAATTATTATGATCAATGTGCATTGCTAGTTTGCATTTTACACTCTGAGCTTTTTGCTTTTAAGTGTACTATTAGGTACACTACTGCCCAACCCTACGGGGGAAAAAAGTTTTGATGTTATGTTAATGTTATGGTACCCTGAGCTTGTAAAAGTTTGATCAGTAAATCTGCTATCAAATTATCTGATGTGGTTGATTGTTTAAAAATAACCATAGAATCAACTAGACTTGAAGCTACTGTTTTTAAACTCACCATATCTATCATTGAAGTAATCCCCAATACTGTCGACACTATCATCAAGACATTGCACGCTGTCCTCCATGGAGTCATCATCAGTCTGTATGTGGGGAGGGATGAGGGCCATCATCTCCCACAGTGTGAGGCCCAGCGGCCATATGTCTGTCTTGCAAGATATCTCTCCACCGTGGATCACTTCTGGGGCACTCCATGCTTCTGTCCCTGGAATTTAACTTAGTGATTTAAATTATGATTACAGAAATTAAAACAATTCAAGTTTGACTTCATAATTAACTATAAGCAGAGAGATAGACTAAACAAAAACTATTTTGTCTTATGAAAGTTATGTTATTTCTTACTGAACAATGAGAATCATTTGAAAAATAAAGATTATTGACTATCAGGTGTTTTTATTACTACCTACTTTAACCCTCTGTATGTCTGGTAGGGTCTGTCAGACCCACATCGGCACATAAACTGTTGTTTTATAATTTCGCGCCTAACTGCAGTCAGTAGCTGGCCGTTATGAATCGCTAGATCCTCTCCGACACAATATATCTCTCTTATGTCTGGATCATGCAACTTTCCAATGTGCAATGTGCTTCCGAACCAGAGCCCTAGAAAATATTGATAGAAGATATTCTATATAGTCAGATTCAGATCTCTTTAGTTTTAATAAGTAATATAATTATATAGAAATAACCAGTAAAAAATCCGGGTCTGACAGACCCACCAGGCATAAATTTGGCCATGTAACTTTTTGCAACCAGGCAAAAAATGTTGGGTATGTTGGTGGAAATATACACGCACAGCACCCACATAACCAACATAGCTCTTCTGCTGACCCTAACAATACTGTACCGTTAAACTGCTAGGCAAAACTCTCTTTCTATTCCTTTCATCTATTGTCATCTTTTCCAATTTAAAGAAAAGATCAAATCTTAACACTTTGACAGCCGGCTGGTTTTTAGCACGCATTCTCTTGTATCCCGGGTATTTGTTAAGATATAGAAAGATTAAAAAAAAAAAAATCACTGTAAGGGCTTTAAGCATATTTTTTGTTTATTTCTCTTATGTATTATCTAAACTACATGAAATTTGATCACGTATTCCGTACGTAATCGGCGTCCTGTGGAATGAGCGGCATCACGTATTGACTACGTGATTGGCTGTCAGTGTTAAAAAAATACAGGTTACTTAATACAGACTTTTGCCCAGCAGTGGGATGAAAAGTCTTTCCCAAGACTTCCAGTTATTTCAATGTAGGTTAAATAATTATATTAATGCTTACCAAAATACACAGCTTTCCCTGCCTTCCTCTTATCAAACACACCATTCTCGTCGAGTGGCAGAGTGACTCCAAAGTCACACAACTTGCAGATCACAAAGTCTCCATTCACAAGGATGTTGTAGGATTTCATATCACCATGTAAGATCTGTATCTTTGTGTGAAGGTAGTCCAAGGCACTGGCTATGTCTGATGCTACCTGTAAAGTGGATAAAGTGGTATTTACTGGCTTCAAGTTATAGTTTGTTATTGCATGCAAAAAGGTATTTCTTGTTACATCAGGCCTAAGTGGGTTCAGCTAGTATGTTTTAAAGATAGTTATTATAACATAAGTCAAGGTACAGCTATAAATAATAATAAAATAATGTTATGCCACACTGAAACACATGAAACTGGATAAACATGAATATCATGTTATGGCTAGTTTTAGTTAACACATTTGTGCAAATAGGTACAATTTGTCTGCGAAATTCTTCAGTTTGCAGGTGCAATTAAAATGAAGGGTCAACAATATTATGGACAAAATGAGTAACTACAAAAACTTTTAACTTTGACTTACTTTCAATATTTGCTTTGGCAAGAATGGTACGCCGTAATCTTCAATTTTTTTCTCAATCATATCACCAAGTGACAGGTCACAGGCCTCCATACCTAAGTACAGGATCTTCGCCTTGCTGAACGCGCGAAAACCAACGATGTTAGGGTGTGACATGCGCTGCAGAAGATCCGCTTCGACTTTTATACGGTCGGTGTATACTTTGTTCGGTTTCACACGATTGTTTAGCATTTTGAGAGCCCATGGCGAACGAATTTGTCCCGCACGAGGGGATCTTACTAGCTGCATCACACTTACACCTACAATTGACAGATAACAAGGTTTTAGCATAGGTTTTAACCACGCGGAGAAGCAACGTATAAAACATATTTTTTTACCTGTCCCATAGCCAAGTCGGTTTAAAAACGGTGAAGGAGGTATAGTGATTTTGTCATTTATATCCAGGGCTTTGTTTTTGATAGGCGTCTTGAACTCAGTCATGTTTAATCTTTTTAATTTGTAGAATCCTCACTGCGTTACGAACGATGTTGTTACGTTATCTTTTCAAACGCTTGTTTTGAAATTTGAATTTGCTTGAGTGACTTAAGAGCAGTGCTACCAACTTAGCAAAATACAAAATTTATTGCAATAAGTAGTCTGTGATTATTGCTATCTCATGTAAAATGTATGATGAAGGAGATATGGTGAATCCGCATCTGTAGCCCACGAAATTCAACTTTTGTTACGGTTTTGCAATTTGTAGTGTCAGTATCAGGTTGCATCTTGATCCAAATATTATTCGCGACTATAAAGAATTATAATCATTAGGATCATTAATACATATCTCTAAGTTTGATTTGTTCCCCAATGTCATGATTTCAAGAAAAAGATATTCAATCTCATCACAGTCATCACTGGGCTAACATGACACACGCGACAATCACTCACTCTGGCGTGAGTAATTCTTTTCTATTTCTGTCAATTTTCTCGTTTTCTGGCAGCGCTGCCATACAAAATACTGAATTCGTTCTGTCAAACTCGATGTTTTCTCGACAAACCCTAACATGTCACCTAAGTTATCTCGAATTTTGATAATTCAACACGAGATAATCTTCGATTCTTCTGTCATTTAGTCGACCTCGATTTTGACGACGAGAAGAGTAGACAAAATTATAATACAAAAAAAATTGGCATTCATATGGACTGGTGACAGAAATGAAAACTTAAAACTTTGGAATAACATGTATAAGTATATATATGCGTTTACATGTACGTACACAGACCGCTGCGCGACGCCAGTCTGATGCACATGTTACATTAGCATCTCGGTGACTTGGGTAGCATGTTGGTGACGCAGTCTGCATGTCGGTGACGTGATCAGGATGTCGGTGACGTGGTGTGCATGTTGGTGACGCAGATTGCATGTCGACAAGTGCTTTAAGACTGTCGGTGACGCGGTTATCACGGCGTAAGTCGATTGGCATTTCGTAAATCTGCTAGCATTTTGGTGACGCTGCTAGCAGGTCGGGCTCGCTGTTAGCATGTCGGTGACGCTGTTAGCATGTCGGTAACGCTGCCAGAAGGTCGGGCACGCTGCTAGCAGGTCGGGCACGCTGTTAGCATGTCGGTGACTCGGTTAGCGTGTTGGTGACGCATTGAGCAAGTTGATGACGCATTGAGCATGTCGGTGACTCGGTTGTGAATGTGAGAACGTTGTAGTCTTAATAGACTAGATCTTTTTTTCTTTAGACCGTTTCCATTTCTCTTTTTTTTTTTTTTTTTTGTTAAGTACTTTTCGACAGGCCTACACTGTTCTCCCATACCTAATTTGTGTAATTTGAAAACATTGTAAAAGCCAATTATTTTTAAAAGAGTAACCGTGGAGTTTCTTGCCGGCTCTTCTCCATAGGAAACGACCAATTGGAACCGTGCACCTAGCTTCTGACGTTTCATAAGTGCCCATGTAGGTTTATGTGAAATAAAAATATTTTGATTTGATTTTTGATTTTGGTTAGCATGTTGGTGACGCAGATTGCATATTCAAGGGATGCCGTTCGTATGTCGGTGACGCGGCTAGTATGTCGGTGACGTGGTTAGTATGTCGGTGACGCGGTTAACATATATGTGACGCGAACCCACAGGTTTTTCCCCTAACAAAAATGGCTCGCTCATTTTCATTTCCGTCATTTTGTAATTTAATTTCGGCATGCCATAGAAAAAGATTAAATTTTAATCAAAAAAGTCGGTAACACAAAAAATTACAACTTAAATTAATAGAGGTGGATGTAAAATCATTATAGTACATACTAATTCCATGCGAAAAATTTAATGAATGAGCCGATGTTGCCAAAAAAAAAAAAATTGTTTTTAATAATTTGCTACATCGGTCTCTCGTCGCGAGATAAAGAACTGTCAAAGTGCCTTTCTCGAGTTTACTCGAGCTTAGCGGTCATGTTAGGCATACGGATGTTGTCAGAATCGTAGACAAATTTCGACAAATCGAGAAAGAGAGCGTTCTCGCGCTTGTCACCTCGCTCGCTACTAACCGGGCCGTACTGGGCGTTTTATTTGGAAACGCTTTAAAAACAGTTTGTCAATGAAAACCGAACGAACAGTTTCTTGACGATCCAACGTTTAAAAAAGAACGGAAATAATACAGCTCTTAGTTTTATTCTCTGATCGGTCGCAATCGTAAAACGAACGTCAAGTTGGTATTATGTGTTCCGTTTGACGTCCGAACGTTACAAATGTTTTTAGATGCAGATTTGACACAAGTATAATACAAAATTATAAGAAAGACCAATAAGGCATTATTACCAATCGGGCAGCTTTCAGAGGAAGCAGCTGAGGCTCGTAACAAACATTTTAGATGTTACGGCCAAGATTTTGCTAGGAAATTTTCCAGAGAAAGTTGCAACCAAGATATTTTTAACCACCTTTTTCTTAGTTCAGATCCTTTGCTAAGTAGTAAGTGAGCTGTAAAAAAAAAGGAAAGCAAACACATTTTTGCCTGAAACCTTGGCCATGTTCGTATCTGTGGAACCAAGTATAATTGAAAATTCATCAGAGAGCGATGAAGAAAGTATTACAAAAACTTAGCATTTTTTTCCTATAATCTATGTAACCTACCTAAAGTTTTGTGAATATAATATTTTTTCGTAAAAATATCATTTTTTTTTTCTTATTTGCGTTGTTTAGATAACAAATAAGCATTAAAATAATTTTGGCCCCGTACATCGTGCAAATACCAGTATGTGCGCCGCGTTATTCTATAGATACATTTCCTTATACAAATATGAGTGAAATACGATACAGAATGCGAAATATCGTTTTGTCTCATTCTTTCTAATAAAATAATCGTATTTGATAAAAGAAACAACAATATTTAAGATGTTGCTCATGGTAACATATTGTCATGACGTAGTGACAGATGTAGGTAGGTGGCATATCAGCCATTTTATGCGACAAGTTTCGTGGTAGCTTTGCTGTCAAATAGTTGTTTAGTTTTTGTATTATTGACATTTGCGAGAAAATTACGAGAAGATTACCTTTAAAACTGCATGTAAATGTTGGAAAACAGCAATTCAACATGCCTGTGTGTTGTATTGTGAAGTGTAGTGCAAGAAAGAATGAGAATTAACCTCTATTATCTTTACACAGGTTAGTAGCCGGTTTTCATGCAATAGTACAATACAATAATACACATTCCATGAAAAAAATGTTACGGGATCATGAATTTTTGATAAAGTATTGATATTTGGGTTCAATTCCCTGTACCAGACCTTTTTGTGTCATTGCTTTATTTTTCATTCTTTTTTTACCTATTTTGGTATAGTAATTTTATTCTAGGTGTATCGTCTTCACATATAATTTTATAATGTACATAATACAACATTTTGTAAAACATTAAGAGTAACGGTGGAGTTTCTTGCCCATTCTTCTCCATACGAAACTACCTTTTGGAAGGGGCAACTAGAATCAATTCAATTTTTTTTTGTAAATTTTGACGTTCAAAAGTGCCTTTTAAGTGCCTATTTGAAATAAATAATTTGACTTTGACTTTTAATATTTATTATTTCATTCGTTTGTTTACAATAACATGTCATAGTGGAATAGTGTTGTACCGATGCGAGGCGACGCCGTACCGTAATAGTTTCCGAAACTAGTTCCTCCGCTGAAACGGTATTGGTTATAATCTCCGATGTTAACAGAAATTATTCTCCCTTTCTTAATCGGTCCGAGGGAACTTGTAAGGTCCGGCCCGTGGTTTACAGCACTCTGTGGGACGGTCTCTCAGGCCGTCCCACAGAGTTATAAGTGATCCTAAAACAAGACGTCAGCATTTTGTTATTTGTTTAGTTCCGTAAGCAGAACTAACCAAAATGAATTATTGATAAAATACTTGCCTTGTTTATAGGTTTCCTAAAAATAAATGATTAAAGAAAAAGTGGCTAGAGGCTATTGGTGAAGAAAATATTAATCTCCGAAATAAAGAATGGTACCTACCTGTCTTCACTTCACTTTGAAGAAAGCTGTTTCAGTAGAACACTTGGTGTAATGAGATTACCTAATAACTCTGTTCCCACAGTATTTTCGGTGTGTCTTAAAATAATTGATTAATTAATAGCCTGGCCCTTTGGCCTGAAATAAATAAATAGATAAATATATTAAATTAAAAAAAATCATGTGTGATTATCATAATATTAGTAGGTACCAAATTTTTTCAGGTGCCCGCCAAAATACAATATCAAGAGTCAATGTTGTGAAACACACAACATTAAAACCTGATGTTTCTGGTTCATTTACTGATGGGCCTCTATTGCAGTTATCCCATCGAAATTTAAACACGGTGCATATTTCACATTTCCTTGCATTTGAAAAACGTCGTATGAAACGCGTGTATATTGATCATTACACGTATTGTATCATAATGTATTAGTGTAAGCCTACTTTTCTAAACAAACGTTATACTGTAATCATTATCACACCAATAAACAAAGGTAAAAATAATTCTTATTTTATTTTGAATCCACTACTAATTAACACATAATATAAACATTATCTTCTCCCGCTAGGGAGAAGATAATGAAAGCCGCGGAGCCTAATGAAAAACAAGATAATCATTAGATTTTCTTGTATTATATTAGGCTCCGCATACCTAACAGAAGCTACTGGGCTATGGCCTTCCCACGGATCTATCTCTTCCTGCTCTGTTCACTTAAATACGTAAACGTGATGCGATGCAAAAGCGTTTTTTATTTCTGTGCAGAAAACAACACGACATATATTTTATTCTCAGATATTAGAACCTAAGTTAACCTACTCATGTTTTTCTGGTACAACGGACTATAAGTATGTAATTATGATCCAAACGTGATATCTAGTAAGACTAGTATTAATACTAGTTATAGTAACACCTATGTTCCTTGATTGACACAACCCTAGCAAGGGCAGCCATTTTATGCGATAATATCGAGTTGTAGGTATGCACCTTTTTTTCTAGGTATTTCCAGTCCATATAAATTATTTATATGTCTATGTCGTAATCGCACCACTAGCGCTCCCAACGTCATATCTGTGAACTACTTTCAAAAACCGCATAAAAGCCGCCATGATGAAGTTAGTTATGTCATTTCTTGCGTCGTTTTCTGAACTGTGCGTTGCTTTGTTAGATTGTCAGTTATATCGTTTAGAGCGATGTTTTTTTTTATTTTTTAGAACTTTTGAGGTTAAAGTAGAAAATTCATTAGATTAGTATTTTAATAACTTAAATATTGCAAATCTAGACGTTACCGTTAAGGAATCTAGTGTACCTAAAGCAAATCCAGAAAGTGTAACGAAAATATCAGAAATGCAGAGGTTCGACTCCTCAGATTGGAATGCTGTACCTACGTTACACAGAAGTACAGAAAATATTTGTAGCTTTTCCTAGTTTTGTCGAATTGAAAGTGAACGAAGAATTACGGCGTTTTGAAGATTCATTGAAAATGTCCCATTTTGGAACGGAGTTTTGCGGCGTTATCTAAGGACCTGTGCACACCACGTTTTTTAAACGCGCCGTTGACACGCGTTTTAGAAACGTGAGTCGACGGCGCGCTTTTATCCTACAGAAGGTCTACAGGCTGCGTCTGACTCGCGTGCGTATCGCTATAAACGCGCGTCAACGGCGCGTTTAAAAAACGTGGTGTACACAGGCCCTAATGCTTTCCTAACTCAAAACGAGCATGGGAATGCGGCATTACAGAAACTAATTGATTGGTCAGCTAATTCGAACGTCCAATTATCTTGAAATAACCTCTATGACAAACTTAAATACTTAGTTGTTTGGTGCTGAGTCATCTTATAAAACGGTATCTCATGATATTCTCCAAATTATTTGCGGTAAACGAGCTGAGGTCATAGAGACGCCGATCGTTATTGCAAAACGTTAAAAGTAATTATACATATGCGACGACATAGAAAACAATCGAATATATATTCAATCCTCTTAATTTATCGCACTACCTACAAAAAATTGGGGGTATAGAAAAATTAAAAAAATTAGAAAAACAGAATAATAGTGCGGGAACTAGTCGTCCGATATCTTTAGAGCCTTCGACGTCTTCAAAAGATAATACTTTTCGTTCGCGACCAAACAAACCGAAGCGAAACGACAAAAAACAAAAGCTCGTATCCCCTTCAATCAGGCACCGTCCTTAATTCTACCTACTTCGGACAACCTGTCAAAATTTCAAACCCCTGTTTCTGAAAAAAGAACACTATAAATTCGCAAGATGGTTCAAGAACGAGTGTTAGAGCCTGCTCCTTCGACCACATCGTTAATTTGCCCCCTTTTTATGATCACAAAGAGCAGTGGCAAAACTCGAGTGATATTCAACTTGAAAGCACTAAATGTATACATGGAGCCAGAGCATTTTCTGCATTTCATCTTCATCTTTTCCACTATCAACGAATACCTTTGTTTCTGCAACAAGGCGACTGGATGGTCAAGTTGGACCTCAGCCAGGCCTATTTTCACCTCTCAGTATGCACAGAACACAGGCGTTTTATGTGCATCCTCTACGGTGATCAACTTCTGCAGATGTCTACCATGTCTACCATTCGGCCTGGCTGCTGCTCCCAGAATGTTTGCTACTATAACATACTGGACTGAACGCATGATGACGTGAACGCAACTTGGAGTCACTAAAAGCATCCCTGATTAAAGCAGTCGCCGATATTGACATGAACGTCGTGCGTGCTTCGATTGATGACTGGCCTTGCAGATTGAAGGCTTGTATCGAAGCAAGAGGAGGACATTTCGAATAATTTTAATGTGGTTTAAATCTGTATTTTATACCCTTTCATTTGATATATAAATGGTTGTAGTGCGTAACTCAATGTGTCATTTATTTAACTTTCCATATGTGACGAAACTTTGACCAGACTACTTGTCTCAGGTAGTTATTCATCAAAATAACTTTGTCCATAATTGCGCAGACAGAACCTTTAGTTTCCCCGAAAATGTCCCCAAAACGTAGCCAGGATACGGACAAATCTACACCGGACTGATGAAGAGCCCGATAGAAGCGCCCGTGTAGCTCCTTGCTTTGGCATATCTCCTTTCGTTCATCGGTAGTAAGTACTACAAGTTTGCGCCAGTTCTCTTTAGCCTTGGAAAGTGGGGTGAGCCCCTTGTCCATTACGACCACATCACGGTGCATACCGTGCACTTCGGTTTCAAAAATATTCCTTGAGACTGCACACCTCGCGTTTTTGGAGGGTCTTCGCATTTAAAAAGCCTCGACCCCCGCCATTCCGCGGGATGTACAGTCTCATCACCGATGATCGTGGGTGAAGCATCCTGTTTGCGGTCAACAGTGTACGGACCATCCTATCCAGGGCATTGAGTTCGGCCTGAGTCCATTTGAGTATGCCGAAAGAGTACATCAAAACCGGCATGACCCAACCGTTGAAATCGCGCTCCTTGTTTCCGTTTAGTGAAGACTAATTAATACCTTCTTCAGGCGACCAAGGAAGCGCTCCTTCAACGATTTCTTCATGTCAGTAACGTTAATGCCCAACGCTTCCGACATACCCAAATACTTATAGCTTTTGGATGACGAGAGGGATCTAAGGTGTATGGAATTCAAAAGTTTAATTCTCTCGGATTCCATAATTACCATTCTGATGGCGCCACTGAAAGTTGTAGTTACCTTCAGTAGCTCCATCAGTCGCAATTTGTTGGGGGCAAAGATTTTCAAGTCATCGATGTAGAGGAGGTAAGATATGACCTGACCACCTCTCCTCAACCGATAGCCTAAACCTGAACCCTCCAGCAGCGTGCTTAGAGGATTCAGGGCTAAGCAGTACCAAAGTGGACACAAACTGTCGCCCTGAAATATACCCCGATTAAACCATACAGGCTTATCATTCTCCTGGATCTGTTGACACCCCGGATAGCGAAGAACCGTCCTGCATTACCCCATACATAAATCAAGGTGCGCATCCTGCATCCAGTCAGCCTCAGCATGACTGACAGGTACCGACCAGATGCTGCGCCAGAACGCAGTCGTGGCGGCACACGTCTGTCACAGTTTGTTCAGGTCGCTCCCAAGCTCTATATACCCACCTCTCATCGCTCTGGAACATGCGATTTTGCTTGTATCGATCCACCCGCCGCTTATAACGCCGAATAGTACTCCCTCATGCACAAACTTTCTGCTTCAGGAAGTCGATGCGCTCTGTGACACGGGACATGTCACGCCTTATAAAGCGTCACTCGTGGTCGTGTATTGCCTACTCCGTGAATGGACCGCAGTGGGATTGCATCAATAATTGGGGCATGTGCCGCGGTTTGTGCCGGATTCGAGACGATATGGTTGCTCAGTACCTCTGAGCGCAGCCTATCAATTGCGGCATCGTCCAACCTATGATTGCGTTGGATGACCCGCACCTGATCCGACAGTCGTTGAGCCGAGACGTTGACGGTTGGTTCTAGTCCTGGAACTGTGACAGCATACTACCACGATACGCAGTGAGGTTAGTTCCCCCTCTGTAGACCAAAATAAATAAATAAAATATTTATGCACGAAATTTGTTTTCCTCCGACCCATTTTAATCTAAGTTCAATTAAACTTAAACTTTACAACAGAAACACAAACTATTTACAACAGACAAGTACCAGCACGAATATATAATAAATCAAACAAATATAGTGGCGCAGGTGTTGGATACGCAACGCATGATGCGAATGATCTACCAAAAAAAAAGCAAAATCTTCCACCTCTTCACCCGCCGGCGGCCGCCCGTACCTCGCAGGCCGCATACTCGTTCGGACTCGCTTTGAAGAAAAACCTGTAAAATAAAGGTTCTTAAAGGTTCCAATTTAGGTTCCTGTTCCGGTTGGGGTTCTAGTATTGAAACCCTAAATACCGGTTTTTTACCGGTATTTTAGGAACCTTTTCAATTCCTGGTCACATGTCTTCGATTTTTTTGGTTCTAAGACGTTTCGTTGTTTTTACTACCTTTCGTTTTCTCACGAATCTTGTTGGAACGTATGAGAGAACATATTTTACAACTACAATAAAATAAAATCTTGAAAAACATTTTTTTGTAAGGTAAAGTTGAGATGATAGTTGCACGTAAAGTTGAGATGATAGTTGCACGTAAAGTTGAGATGATAGTTGCACGTAAAGTTGAGATGATAGTTGCACGTAAAGTTGAGATGATAGTTGCACGTAAAGTTGAGATGATAGTTGCACGTAAAGTTGAGATGATAGTTGCACGTAAAGTTGAGATGATAGTTGGATTCTCGTCTATCCCATGGTTGTGGGGTATCGTTGGATAGGCCGTTATAAATAATACGGGTAAGTGAAAATTTTTCGATTCAGAGATGCGTTTGCGTAATATTAAGATTTAAATTGCTAATTTTTGTTAGAGTCAAGTGTCCCCCCTGCGCGATAAATGGTTTTTTTTGGACATGTGAACAAAAAATCATGGCAGCATCTCGATTTGTTTTGAAAAGGTTGGTGGACAATTTGACAAATTTTCACATTTAGCGGGTTCGATTCCCGGTTCAGACAGGCAATTAATAAAAATTCTTTGAATGCAGTTCGTATTGCTTTTAAAATAAAAATTAAGTTTTCAACCAGTTTTTTTTTCTATCAACAGTGTTGAAGGTACTTTTCCTCCATGTGGCAAAGTCAAGTATATAACGAAATTAAAAGGAAATCTATCACAGCTAAGTAGGCTTTACAAGTTAACGAATAATAGTCGACCATCATACATTTGCAGTTGGAGAATTAACCGTGACGTATAGCTATCTATGTATGGGAGAACATGTTTTTCAACTACAATGTTATGTTTGTTTTGGGGATAAATTCATCCCAACAACCGCCTTCATTGTGCGTGGTCCGACACGCACTTGGCCCGTTTTATTTATCTTTACCTACAGGTACTTGTGATGTTATAATTATGTTATGTTTATTATGTAAATTATAGTAAAGGTGTGTGTGTTTTGTATTATCATAATAGATCGGTGCTAGACTCAACATCACTCATGTTATTCAGTCAGGAAAATCATCTTTTCCAGGTTTTCTGTCGTACGCCTCCAGTCTTCAACAAAAAAAGAACTTTAAAGTCAACAAACACAAAATAACCTATAAAGGTTATTTGTATGGTTATTTGATTGTTATTTTATAATTTATATTATAAAATAACATAACATAACATCACGCCTGTACTCCCCGAATGGTTAGGCAGATCTGTACCTATAGTTCACCCACAAATTATAAAATGTTCATAATAAATTTACTTTTGCACTAAACCATTTTTTACCAGTGGTAGACGCTTCCCCTGTCCTTTGCTCGTCTTTTAACAGTGCTACACTTCAAGTGGTACACATGTTTACCTATCTAGTTTTCGTTTAATTTGTGATTGACACAAAAGTAAAAGTAAACATAAAAAAAACAATGGCGGTTTGTGGACGGACAACTGTGCTGCCACCTATGACGAGCTTCCAGAATTTTATGCGGATATAAATTTTCGTTCAAAACAACACAAAACAAAAAAGACAAACAGGCAAAAGCAACTCTTGAATCTTCAAATCAAACCAGTATTTAGAAAAATTGTAATACATGGGACGGTAACCTAAGTATCAAATAAAAATTGTACAAACTCATTTGAGTTTATACTATTAACTACTAAAGTAAAATATTACGTTTTACTTAGGTATGTAATGATCTTGTCCAGCATAATGTTATATTCAAAGCAGGAAAGAAAAGCATCATAGGTATTGAATACATTTGCAATGGGCGCCGATTACTATAGCGACATAATACCTACATTCTTCGATGAAGAATTAGCCACAATTCCACAAGTAAATCGAGTGCGCTCATGTAATCATTACGTGTATTACACTTGATTACAGCTATGTATGTATCATAATGTTCTTTGGTACTTACGAATGCTCGGTCAACTTGTACTTCTGATGATGCACGATGTAGTAGCATGCACACAAACACGAGCAAAGGCGTCCCCAAGGGGGCAGGGAGGGGCAGCTGCCTCCCCGTAGAGATAATGTATAAATAATGTAGCCAAATGCAAAGCAACCAAAGTCTACTTACTCATTTGACTTTTTTTTTTTCGCTGTGGGCGGAGCGGGACGGTGTGTCAGACTCTTACTAACTGAAACCCACCCGTATTCCTTCCTGTTGCCTGTTTTGCCAGGGGCCTCGGTGACCCATTAGTACCTTCCCGCGACCCCGGTACTCATTTGACTTGCTTGACCAATCATTACCGCACGTCTAAATTCGAATGAATTCATTAATTCCATTCCCGGTAGTCTTTCAGTTCCACGCGACCCCGGCAGGCATCGGTCCTAGCCACCACTACACTTGTGCTGACATCTCTTTGAGGCGCGCGTAGAATACAACGCGCCGTCGACCCGGGTCATTATTGGACGGCGAGCTACCCATTGCTCACCGTCCGCAAGCTCGCGCCTACGGTGGCCGT
Organism: Atethmia centrago; assembly: GCA_905333075.3. NCBI lineage: Eukaryota > Metazoa > Arthropoda > Insecta > Lepidoptera > Noctuidae > Atethmia > Atethmia centrago. Next base: position 2,171,354 of record HG995378.1, on the reverse strand, counting down.
TAATCCGCCCGTGATGCCCGACACCCGGGCGTCTCCTGCGGCGGCTAAGGGCGAGAGGGCGCGGGCGTGGTCTAGGCTATCGGTTGAGGAGAGGTGGTCAGGTTATATCTCACCTCCTCTACATGGATGACTCTTTGCCTCCAATAATTTGCAACTGATGGAGTTACTGAAAATAACTGAAACGTTCAGTAGCGCCATCAGGATGGAATTTGGAGTGGTTAAATGTGCGGTCATGCATGTAAAGCGAGGGGAGATTATGGAATCCGTGGGAACCCGATTCTCGGATTCCATAAACCTTAGAGCCCTCTCCGCATCCGAAACCTATAAGTATTTGGGTATGTCGGAAGCGTTGAGCATCAATGTTACTGACATGAAGCAATCGTTGAAGGAGTGCATTTTTGGCCGCCTGAAGAAAGTATTTAATAGTCTTCTATCAGGCGGACACAAGATGCTCGCCTTCAACGGTTGGGTCTTGTCGGTTTTGATGTACTCTTTCGGCATACTCAAATTGACTCAGACCGAACTCGACGCCATAAAGGGGGGTCCGAACGCTGCTAACTGCATATCGAATGCATCATCCACGGTTACCGGTAATGAGACTGTATATCCCGCGAAAGTGTGGAGGTCGAGGCTTTTTAAACGCTAAGACCCTCCACAATCGCGAGGTATGCAGTCTCAATATTTCCTAGAAGCCGACGTGGGGATGCATCGCGACGCGGTCGCGGTGGACAAGGTCCTCTCCCCACTATCCTTGGCTAAAGAGAACTGGTGCAAGCCTGTAGTGCTTGACACTAGCGATCGCAGGGAGGTATGGCAGAGTAAGGAGCTTCACAGACGCTTTTTCCGGGCCCTACATTGAACCCGATGTAGGTTTTCCGGTTTTTTTTTTTTTTGTCTGTCTCGATGAAGAATTACCGGAGATTTGTTATGAAGGACGGCACGGTTGACGTGTGTCGGGAATGTTGCCACCGTCCGGGAGAATCAATCCGACACATTATCTCCGGGTGTTTTCGTCTAGCTAACGAAGAGTACTTGCATAGACACAACCTTGTAGCCAGGATTATCCATCAGCAACTTGCTCTGAAGTACAGCCTTGTGGAATCGGAAGTGCCGTACTACAAGTATGTGCCCGACCCAGTTCTCGAAAATGGAAATATCACATTGTACTGGTATCGAACCATTATCACTGACAGGACTATTGTTGCCAATAAGCCTGATATAGTGGTGGTGGATAGAACAGAGCGGCGCGCGATGATTATTGACATAACGGTCCCTCATGACGGGAACCTCGTGAAAGCCGAGAAAGATTAACAAATCAAGTATCTTGACTAGGCTCGCGAGGTTGTCGACATGTGGGATGTGGATTCAGCAATCATTGTGCCGATAGTCGTATCAGCCAATGACTTAATTGCCAAGAGCCTCGACCAACACTTAAGGAGGCTCTCGTTGGACGGCTGGATTAAGGGCTTGATTCAGAAAGCGGTACTTCTGGACACGGCTCGCATTGTTAGGAGGTTCCTCTCACTGGAGCCTTGACGGCCGGTAGTTTGGACCCTGTTCCCGATACCGGTGGGCAACCATTTTTTATATTTTTTATATTCTAATATTTAAAAATATAATTGTATGTGTAAATAGTGAAATATAAGTAAATATAATAAAATAATAAAAAACTTTATTGCCATAAAACAGGTTACAGATAAATTGAGACCCTGGCTCCAGAGCTAGGTTAGAAAGTTTTAGGTTTCACTTACGCAAGTATATGCAGCAAAAGGTGATAAAATCATATTACTTAAAATTAAGTCTAATAGTGAACATTTTAAATAAAGCACTAAAAATAGAATAAGCAAAACAAATTTGTATTAGAGAAATAAAATAATCTCATTAAATCAAAAACAAAATTAGAATAAAAATGTGGCTTAAAACAAAATTACATAAAAAAATTGAGAACAATATTAAAATGGAGGAGGGGGAGGGGGACGGTTATGCCTGCGTGCGTGTGTGTATGTATGTATGTGCGTATGTGTGTGTGAATACCAATGATTTTTGTTCTTATAAATTTTGATTGCAGTAAATTTTCAGTTGCGATGTAGTCCTGTGTCAGTCAGATTAAGACAGACTGATCTGATCTGACTGACACAGGACTACATCACAACTGAAAATTTACGTCTCGTGAAACAAAAAAGAAGGTACTTACCTTATTTTTTGTTTCACGAAACGTAAGGGGATTTATGTTCAGGGTTTTGTTCAATTTATGATATAGAAAAGTGGCAAGATATACCCGCTGTCGCCTGGCGGACGCCATGTGACAGCGCAAAGTAGGCAGACATTTGTTTTGGTGCGCTTATTATTTTGTGCATTATAAGATGTAATACTGTGCTGCTTGTTAACAATTTGCAGAATATAATTCTGTCTTACCGTAAGTACTTCACACTTCTCGTATAAGACTCTGGTGGTTAATATAAAGGGTCTGAAAGTCATGAATTTCAGCAGAGAGATCTTTGGGCCTTTTCTAGTTCTACTGAATCATAAAAGAATCATAAAAGTCTTGCATCCACCATCCCATACAGCAACACAATATCCCAAGACTGACTGCACGAGCGCATAGTACACAGTGCGAAGGAGTTCGAAGTCAGCTACGTGTCTAAGTGTTTTAAATGTCCAAATAAGTTTCCTTATATGTGTTGTGGTGAGGTGTATGTGCTGACGCCAGCCAAGCTTTTCATTCACAATCACACCAAGGTATTTCACATGTGTCCACTTAGTGATAGCTGTGCATGAACATGCTATTTTACAACAAGCGAAGTTGCAGACATGTAGTCTAATATCTAAATTTACAAGTTTAATTTTTGAAAAATAGATTTGGAGAGTTTGATCTTAGCCAATTGCTTACTTTACGCAGCCCCAGTTCGGCGCTTCCTTGCACATCGTCCCAAGTCCGCCCCCCCCCCCGGACTGACAGAATATACGCTGACGATACGGCATTAATATTTCATGGGGGTGGGGCCCATGAAATATTAATGCCGTATCGTCAGCGTATATTATGTCATCAAAACAACGACTTTAGCTGCATCGGACACAATACTGATTATATTCAAAGGTATTCGTTTATTCACGCGAAATTCTCATACAATAGCATCATCACAGATACGTAAACTCCGGTTAAGATTTTCTTTTTTTTTGTTTTCTATTTTCTGATGATCAATAAAGTATATAAATAAATGGTCTCAGAAACTTGGAATACTATTATGTTATCTAGCTAATCGCCGACAGAGAACTGTTATCTCTAGGATAGAAAATGATACTAGGACGACATATTGCTCAGAACTAAAAATTAATGCGTCACGCAGGGAAGTGTACTGGGCGCAGCACTATTTATATTATATTATATATTAATGACCTCAAAAAAAAGGTTTAAAATATGAATTTATTCAATTTGCTGACGAAACTACTTTGACGATAAAATGTTCCAACAAAACTGACATAGAAATGGATACTAATAATTAATTAATTAATGTGATAAAATGGCGGGGGGATAATATTCTTCTACTTCATTTTAATATTGAAAAAACTAAAATAGTTCAATTTCAAACCATCAGCTTTATTTTTAGTAATTGACAACAAATTGAACTGGAACGAACATTTAGAAAGAGTATTCAGTAAGCTTGATAAGTTAAGACTAGTGTCCAGTAAAAATAATCCTAAATGCTTATCATGGGTATGTTTCATCAATATTGCGTTACGGCCTAGTTTTATGGGGTAACTCAGTGGATGTGGAAAAGGCATTCATGGTGCAAACAAAATGTATCAGGGCCATGAGTGGAGCACAAAATTTTGACCATTGCAGGCTATATTTAAGGAATTGAAAATTCTCCCACTCCCATTTCTGTATATTTTTTAAGTTTGTCTGTTTGTATAAAACTAGCTTCATTATTTCTATTAAATGAACAAGTCTCCGAAAGATTGAACAAAAAAATGCCGGGAAATTACTATGACCTACTTAGAGATTGCAGTACTGTATAATTATAATTACAGTAGAAATGCCAGTTGTATGACAATTAAAATTTATAATAAATTACCACCCGCCCTGAGAATTTTACCAATTATGATGTTTAAATGTAAAATGTTTGATTGGCTCATAGACATGTGTTTTTATTCCGTCAAATAATTTTTAAATCATACTATAGGTTATGGTAAATATTTTGACATTATAATGAATTCAAGGACATTGTAATTTTTATTTTGACGTTATGATTCATATTTTTTGACATTATGATTTATTCTTTGATATTATGATTTATATTTTCGACAATATGATTTATATTTTTGATTTAACTATTAATATTTTGACATTATAAATACTGCATTTTTTGACGAATCTTAACTATTTTTTTTAAAGATAATGCAAAATTTGATACCTTTATACGAGTATAATATTATCATAATGTACCTCGTTCTGATTTGTAAGTATGTACCTAGCTTATAATTTAATATTTCTACACCCGCAATGGTAGTATGTGTGAAACAATGTTTACTGAGAGATAAATAAATAATTATTATTATAAATGTCTTCTGTCATCTCGGGCCGAAGCCAACTCGCAGAGGCGCCTTAGACAATTTTAAGTGTTAAGGCACCAACCGACGATTATCCCTGTATGCACTATGCAAATCAACCCAAAGACAATCCCCGGTTGGTGCAGGGCTATTGCAGAACAAGGAAACAAAACATAATGGGCTATGGGTTTGGCTGGCTGTAAGGATTGGTAACCTAAAACTATGGAAGGACTATATCCCCTGCCTGATCAGTGTTATGTAATACACGGATAAAATGGCAGAGGGTGACTTGCACACTCAACACTGCTCCCGGAAACTGTCGTAAGCACATAGTGACGTAGGAGCAACACATCCTGAGATGCTTGAGGAGTGGAGAGGTATTCCACGGCTTTCAGAACAATCCCAGAGCCCGGAAGATGGTCAAGATCCCTACGAGCACGTTTGCGCGAATCTTCAATCCAGCCGGCCAATAAAGGCAAGAATGAGGTGAGAGCTCTGTTCCTCGTCAGTGTTCACTCCAGCCGGCCAATAAAGGCAAGCCAGAGATGAGGAACAAGACATCTCCCAAGAGATAGGGTCCGTGGCGTCGCTACTGCCCAACAGCTCGCCACATGCTGCCCTGCGGGTTTCTGTATGTCTCTTGGTTTGGCTTCTTACCTTACCTTACCTTACCTCAGACCTGTTCCGGCAAAGTAAACTCTACCGGCACAGACCTAGAGTTCAGAGAGCGCAAGCCCCACCACGACGTCAACGTAGAGATACGGCGGTTGGTTTATTATTATTATTAGACCAGGGAATTTATTCTTATCGAGGGACGTCTCTGTATCTCCAAATCTTTCAACATTACAGTGTAAAAGTTACAGAACATGGTCACAGTGATACTTAAAGCCTATCATTTACCAAAATTAAATAATTTGTTTCCCTCGTCGGTTACTCGGTTCCTGTAAATAGCGACTAAGGATGATGGATGGATGATGATCCATTCTAGTCGTCCCCAATTTACATAAAAATCGCCAGCTTGCATACTAAACACGGCAAAACTTAATTAATATTACCTATTCAAATTATAACGCGTACCTATAATCATGTGAAACTGATTCGCGAAGGCCGCTTTCCGGAACTTGAGGAAGCATCAAATTACGCGGAACAATCGTCCTTAGCGTTACAACGTTGCTCAATGGAAGGAAGCGTTGTCGTCGATGTTGAGGTGAGGTAATGCTCGTCAGTAATGGAGCGAGCACCGCGAAGCGCGGGCGTGCATCCCCGGACTGGAGCCAGCATGTGCCGGTACCACACACTCAGGTAGGAGCTAGTGGCACGCGCCATTGGTTCGCGTATTGCGTGTGTTGTGTTGCGTTAGCGCGGCGGTCGGTAAGGGAGATAGGTGCCTCCTGGTGCGGTAGGGGTAAGTACAGATGGTGCTGTGTTGTGAAACGAGGACAGGCCTTCTGTTGGTGACATCTTCCAATCAGTTCAATTTTGATAGCGATTTTTACTCTAGTAGATAGCGACACACATCAGGATTTGACTGATCTTTTATTTTGATTTACAATATTAATTTTGAGTTAGTAGTTCATTTGTGGTAATTTCTAAACGTCGTAATAGGGTTGTTTGGTCTGGTATGTTTGAAAAATACGTTATCATACTGCATTTTTGTAGAACGTAACAGTTTCACATTTTATCAAGTTAGTTCGACTGATACAATGTTCTGCAACTTGATAAAACTGCATCATTATTGTTCACAAGAGTTAAATTCCCATGTCATGTCGCGCAGTGTTTTTGGGTACCTAACATAATCAACAGTGAGAACAAAATCTTGTTTCTACCCTTTCAGGGAAATCAGATATATGTGTGCGAAAATTAACAATATATGTAGGTATTTGCATAAGCTTTTTGGGTTCGAATCTAAAAAGCTGATGTGAAAATTTTGTTAATTTTCGGACACGCGCGTAAAACATTGGCGAAAATCTTGTTTTAATATTAGGAAGGTCACGCGTAGCTTCCGTAACTACTTATCTACTTTCTTTTGACTGCCATCCAATCTACCTTCGCACATTCACAATGACCGTCCGTGCCTATATAATACATGGCCACTGTTGGTTTTCTAAAATTCAAGAATTCACGTACAATCTTGTTTCCGACTCAGTCTAGCCTGTAATACCCCACGGCCTATTTCAAGGCAAAGCTTTTCTTTTCCTTCTTCCACTTATCAATACCTATTGCTGTCTATGGCCAATCTATAAGAAAAGAGAGTCGAGTTTGTCCCACCATCGCCTCCAAGGTAGATAATGTTTTGCATACTGTCCGCTTTCATCCACAACTATAACCTATATACACTTGATTACGTTCAATATGTTGCTGTTACAATAGTCGTGCTCGAACTCATCGTATACAAGGTACATCAAGCACTGACCATTGTCTTTTCATTGTCTTGACTTACTTAATAAAAATCTTAAATGCATTGATTGCTCCTGACCGAACCATTTCTCATATGTTGGAGTGTCCAAAGTGTTCACGCACCTGCACTTCTGAGGACCTAAACACGCTACTGATGCCGCGATTGGCATGGCCACTTACTGGGCCCAACTCATCTAACATAAATATTTTTACTTTGGCCATCGACTAGAAAAGAAGATGTGGCTATACAATTATACCTACAATACCCCTACAACCCGTTTGGGATAATAAAGTTAGTCCTGCCGATGAGAAACCCCATCGGGCAGAACTAACTTTTTCTCGTTGATAAAACATTTTTCACAGCTTCTCGTTGATAAAATCGTCCGATGCAATGCCTTCTTGTGATTAAAAATACTCCAGAAATCCAGACAGACGATAGTAAAGAGATAGATGGTACAGCTTTGTAAGTACCGTTTTGTATAATAATCTTTGCCCAATTCAGTCTGCGATAAACTTCGCGATGACTGTCACATCGAGTACTGTCACATCGATGCTGTCATCGATGTAAAACAATAGCTGCCAAACCTGCGATAGTATTCGATGTGACTGTCATCGATGTGACTGTTTACATCGATGACAGTAACATCGAGTACTATCGCAGGTTTGGCAGCTATTGTTCTTCTTACCAAGTTATCATTCTGATACGTTATTGTTTTATTTTCCGTGTTATGTTGTAGTTAATTGATTGATATTTTAAAAGGCGATTCCATTGTATAGATTCTTTTCACACACTTCTGTGTACATCGATGATGTTTTCCCATTGTCATTGATGTTAATTCGTAAGTGAATACAAGTAAAATAATTATGAACACATTATAGTGACGCTCTTTATCTCACGCGACGTTTTTATTTTTGAAATGACCAAAATATCACTCATTTGCACTAGAAGCATCAACACTGTTGTAATGCAACACATATTGCCGTGCTTAGTTAATTACCTACGTGTTGTCACTTGCCAGGCTATTGCTCACAGACACCATAGCAAACAGCTAATTGGTAGGTTGGACCTTGTGCGTATTCCGTAGAACCCACTGCAACTACTGATACCGTCTCCGGATAAGGCGCACTTATCTACCTATTTTGCTTTTTGTGCTCAATTACACTAATCGTCCCGGTCCTGCGAGGTGTTACAATAAACTTATCAGGAAGACACTAATTTGTAAAACATTAGTTTTTAATTCACGGAACTTCTCGTTATCGCATTCAGCTCATGACCGCAGTCATTTTATGACTGACTGCATCCAGAATAATTTATTAGGGGTGAAGTAGGAATGTTTCCAATTATGTAAAATGATCGGAAATGTTTCACAATGACTTGTAACTGTTAGGTCATGTAGCCCTGCACGCGATTACAAGGAATCCACTGGTACCTCTACCTACCATGTGATATATTCATTGACCCACTTTGAGGGATATCACTGATGTCCGGAATTGTCGAAAGTGCTGTTGGATGCACGCGAGTTGAGTTTTTGTTGCATCTTGTCTATAAGGAGTCTCGTAAATAAAGTCTTCTTTTAGAAATTCGTTTATATAGTAGGTAATCAAACAAAATTAGTTCCGCGGCCTTGAATACATGCATCTTCTTTGTTTTTTTTTTTTTTAATTTCGCCGCATTCATTGAGTAGAGACTTGATATGAGTATCATTGAATACTTACCTATAGTGCAGGATGTATTATTTTACAATGTCAGGTTACTATCTATTCATTTATTCATAGCTTCCAAATATTTATTCATAATTATGCACATTGTGCATTGATTTTTTCCTTACATGGAAGCAATTAAGACGCTGACAACACCTAAACCGCGGTCACTGTCAGATTGCTTAGAAAAGAAAGAGAAGCGCGACGACAAAACGCTTGTAATTTATTGCAAAATATGAAGTAATTATCTATTTACTCAAAATTGAGTTGAGTAATAGAAAATAAAAAACAACCAAGTTCTGCATTAGAATAAGACGTACTTGTTATTAATTAAATACGTAATTTATGTTGATATTTAATACAGATATTTTGGATTAGAACTCAAGGTAAGAGGTTAGTTTAACGTTAGTTTGTATCGAGATTTTTTTTTCAAAACGTGTTTTGGTGACAACCAAGTTCTGGGAAATATGTTCAAAATTAACATATATTTTTTCCTCTACCACAAACCATACAGATTTGGCAATTTTCTTTCTTAAGAGAAGCCTATTTTGGTCAATTGGGTAGTTTTGTGACTTGAGACTGGTCAAGATATAAATCGATTCCTATCAAACTCTTCTTTCGTCGTCGTAACATAACAGGTAATTTCTTTATCTTTGAGGTCTGTAGGTGTCTATTTTCACAGATGAAGTTCTATATCTCAGTGAAATCATCCTGAAGTTGTCCCGCAAGGCATCATTCTGTGTCCTTTTCTCATGTTACTGTTCTGCCATCAAAAAGTACACCTAAAGTAAAGATTAACATTCATCTTACCTTTAAATTGGATCTTGACTATCATTAGCCTCTTGTAGCACTGTACCATCTCATATTTTGAAAGAATTAATGAAAGATTGGTGAGTCAAAAAATCTCTTGTTCTCTAATCTTGTCGTTCTAATATCTAAACGTGTGCAGACGTATCAATCATTTTAGCCAACGACTTCTCTTGTCGAATATGTTCCACTACATCTAGTGTAGATAATTCTAGAGATTTCATCATCATCTCTAAGAAATTCGTAAACAAGCTTAATCGTAAGCGTATCCACGTCTTTCTGAAGCTAAGTCTTACATCGTTCTTCGTCATAAACAAATGAAGTTTTTATTTGTGCTTCTCTTTAAATAATCACATCATTCTGTCTTCTTCTTCTATACTTAAGTCAACTGAGGACAGAAAATTATTTGTAGCATTTATAACCTTAATTTCCTGGAAATGGTAAAACCTGGTCTCCATTATTCAAACATAAAGTTTGTACGATTGTTGAACAGTTTTTAGGTCTATCCTAAAAACTGTTCAACAATCGTACAAACAAAAATTTCATGAAGCAGCTAACGAAAAAAATAACAATGCATTAATAGTAGTTTGCAAAATGCTAAGAAATTAGAGCAATATGGTAATCCGAAGAAATTTACGCATGACTGATGTTTAGGGACGTAATAACAATATTTACATAGACTATAAGTGCTAGTGGGTTCTCGATGCAAGCACGACATTCGTGCCTGTCAATTCTCAAATTGCGATTTCAGGGCAACGCTGCATGACAGGAAAAGGATGTAATAAAAAAACTACATACAAATTACATGCTCGTACATCATTCGGTCACTACGATTGATTGAAATTACGAAAAGTGTGTTTTTGTTACTGTTTGTTTAAATTGAAAATTTCATACTTTTGAGTTTCCTGCCGAGTACGTAGCTGTATATCTGCTATCTTCAGTCTAATTTTAGAGTATTTAGTCATATTTTTTTGCTTATTTACGGCACTTTCAACTTGTATGCAATCAATAACATCAAGGATGCCTGGCCAGATTTCAGTAATTTAGTTAAAAGCTACCTTTAACAGTTTTGCTATTGGTGCAATGTGTGGCTACCGCAAGTGCGGATATCTCTAAATGCATTAGAATAGCTATATGTTTTATCAAACAGAAACTTCTGGCGGTAAATTGCAATTCGAATAATTAATTATCATCATAATTTTTCTAGTTTTTAAACTAATTGAGTGATTGCGCGCGAGAACGTTACTAACTTTAACATTATAGCATCCTCTACTTGGCTTGATTTCAAACTCGTTAATTAATGAAAGTAAATCAAAGTAAACACATAATAACGACAGCCCCATCAATTATTTAGTTTTTATCCATATTGTTAGTTGATAAAACGATTTCGTTAGTGACGTATGAGAATTGCGCAAGCGTTCAGCTACAGGCGCTTACAGTTTGAGTATTCTAGTTATTGCATCACCTGTTATTTAATTGGCAACCTGTTCGATACTGTAGCTTGCATCAGTACGTGCACTATTGTCTGCCCCTCGAAAGACCTAGATGTAGGTCTGACAAAAGAAATAGTCATTATTTCCGATGCAACGTTTTATTAAATTTCTGATGCGTAAAATCGTAAGAACGATTTTCCAATCAGAAGTTTGTTAAACATTACAGAATAAATTATGTGTCACCTGTAACGCTATCATAACATGTCCGAAATACAATTGATTCATCAGTGGTATTATCTAAACATAAATCATGATTCAATTTATATAATAACACTCGTAGCGCTTGTACGCAGGCGCTATGTTTGATAACATACCCATTATCCTGCACCGCGGCACTACCGCAACGTCGCGCATCGCTTCAGATACGATCACACGCATCAGCCGCAACAGTAACGTCGCGAAATGTTGTCTGGGTAAGCAGTTGCGAGCGCAGCACATAGCTACACTACATATCAATTCGGATTATTAATTAGATAAAAGCGATCTAATACTTGAATTCTCCTAATATCAGGGCCCGACGCAGTCACAGCAAGAGTATTTCAAAATAGTTTTTTATGTTTACCTACTATCGAAAACGGTTAGGAACACCAAATTTTTTTAAACGCTCACTTACCACTTATTTTCTCCTTTTCAGGTCATTCGTGATTTCCTTGGCAATCGCGATAGCAATAACCAAATCACCAGCCAGTGGTTTCACTATAGCTCGGGATCATTTGAATACACCAGATCTGGAAACTGGAGAGAGCAAGCAGCTGGAAGTGAGGAAGACCTTAAATGATAATGAGACAATCTATAACAACAAGACGAAAGAAGATTCAGAATCTACTGTAATAGCAATCAACAACACCAACAATAATAATAACCAAAATTACAGCAACGAAAAGTTTAATGAGAAACCGCTGATTGTCGACGAGACTGCTGATACATTAACAAACATATCAGAAACTAACAACACCGAAATTCCATCCGAAACAACGATAATAATTTCGACCGAAACAGCTAGTTATGCCACTACAGCACCAAGCGCAAGTCAAACTGATAGCCTAGAAACGGAAAGAAGTCAAGATCTTTCAACTATATCTTCACCGCAGACTTCATTAATCACTGAATTGGAAATTGAATATTCAACTGCCACAAATAAAATTGGGGAGAAAGAAATCCTTGAAAATGAAACAAGATCACCAGAAGATCAGTATTATACGGAAGATATTACTTCTACTGCAACACCATCTACAAATAACGTGAATAATAATGACACAGATAAAAGTGGAAAAATGACGAATGATTTTATCAACGATATTAACAATTTGAACACTGTAATAACAACTACTGCAGATTTTGAAAGTAAAGTTACAACCGAAACCCATTTTTCTGATCAGAAAGCTGATCAAACCAATACTAAAGAAGAAAGTAAGAAAGTAATGACTGACCAATCCCTTGGTGCATCTACGACTGCTTCATTTGAGTCAAAGACAGACATAATATTAGAAAAGGCTTCGACAGAAATGACGCCAGAAAACTCTACTGCTGAAGTTTTTACCACCGACTTATATCCAGCTACGTTACCGTCTTGGAAAAAATATACAACGGTTGACAGAATACACACAACCACTGAAGACACCACAACAACAGAAAAAGATATGGCACGAGCAGAAACTGCGCAAACTCGTATAAATCTAGAAAACGTGTTTACTAACATACCCATAACTTCATTAGAAAAATTGAGAAATGATCTTCGTGATGCTCAAGAGCCAACGACAAGACAACTTGAAACAACAACTGGGACTGGTACTATCGTAAGTGATGCTTTAGATTCTGTAACAAACACATCCACGACAGTGATGGGTACTGAAATTGAGACCGAACCAATAAAACTGGAGATTGTGTCCAAAAGAGCAGGGTACAAAGATAACCGAGAGACAACAACTCCTAAGCCCGAAGAAGCCACCACCACGGAGTTTTCGCTTAAAGTGAGCACGAATAATACGGAGATGTATAGTACTATGTACGAGACTGAAGTTGAGGTAGCAAAATACAAGAACGCTAGTGTCTATGAGTCGCAAAGTCAATTGGTAAGTGGGTTTATGTTTTGTACTATTGTTAACTTAGTGACTTACATAAAGATCACCGCGGTCGAATGACGTCGACCGTCGCCATGAGACTCAAAATGTGTAACAATATCGTCGATCGACCGCGGTCTGGTTACATTCATCTTCTCATAACGTGTAATTTTCTCAACTTTTACTTCTCCTTTGTCGCTCGTACGGGTACCGATAACCCAGTTTGCAAGATGGTAGCAAGATTAACTGCCCGGGGTGCACCGAGCGTACATTTAAGTAACGTCACTCGGGATGATTTTAAGCAACTGATTAAGGGGCATTCCAAAACATATTTGCTATGTTTAAACACTTTTTCCATAAAAATATCTCTTCTCCATATAATTGCCTATATCCATTTTTACATCGGGCTTCTTTGTGTAAGGAAAAGTACTTTCAAAATTGCCTATTTAATTTTGCAAACATTTGCAGGCTGAAGATGCGATTAAAGAAGAGTTATTAAGAGAGGAAACGCTCAACGACAACGAAGAGAATGCGAAGTTTTTCACACATTCAAAACAAGGGAGGATCATTGATGGTGTGCCTGAAATTGTTACCGACGACTCGCTTAGCGTCAAACCCATAGGTCAGGAAAAAAAGAAAAATACCATTTTATATGCCGTCAGCCCAAACTATAAGCCCCTTAAGAAAATTGACGTTCAACCACCAAAACAGTTCGTTCGCGACCCAGATGACAACAGCTGGAGAAACGAAAGCATCAGCTCTTTAGGAATCGTTTTCAAACCGAAGAATGCTTCAAAATCTTTCACGCAAGTCCTAAAAAACAAAACTGAGACAGAGTTAGGAAGTATGACCGATAAAGACAACAAAGGTGATCTCCCGGACTTAAGAGTTAGGTTAGAAAAGATAGCTGAAGTAAGGAAATCTAAGAAAAAGATTAACAAGTTTGGAGATACTGTGTATAGTGACTATGAAGAATCAAGTGAGAACATGAGCCCTTCTACAGAATACCCGACCACACCGATGAGCCCCTCTACGGAAACAATATTCAACTTCACCCCACCTCCACCATCTCAATCATCTACGACTGAGTTTGATCTCACGGTAAACTCAATTTCAAGAGAACATTTTGACATTTTCAAGACCGAAAAGACTTCTCCTATAACAACAAATAAACCAAGGAAATTCTACAACTTGGCAGAATACTACGACGCTACCGACGAGTATGATGCTGATTACGTAAATCAGCACAAAATTGATTTAAAGAAATTCACTAAAGCAATGAAAACAAAGGAGACCTTCGCTACGCAACCACCCGAGCTATTACGAACACAACCGATGCGAGAATATCAGCCGGAAAGGAAGGCCACTCTTCAATATTTCCCACCTACACAGAAAGTTGTCCAACAAGTGAATATGAACGATTACGATACTAATTTTAATAGAAAAGTGAACATGTATACCATTAATAAAGAGTCTCCTAAAAACGTGCTAACCACTTCTTTTGGCACAGTTGCTCCAATACCAACAGAAACGTATGAACCATTAAATAAAGTAACAATGAAGGCTGCTCACACTCCAATGTACCAAAATGTCAACTTGAACAAGAACCTGTACTTAACGAACCAGCCGCGCCTGTCCGAGCCCCCTCACAGCGAACTTGTAACAAACGACGGAACATTCAACAGAGCCTCGTATGTAATCAAACATTACCGGGACTTTATTAACGAGGCGGCGAAAGGCGGTGAGGACGAAAGGAGCGAGGAGTATACGTATACTGAGGCACCCGTTCGCGGCGTCACCATCAATGAGTTAGCTAAGATGGTCCCCCGGGATAGTAATCAAGGTGAGGAGGAGTACGAGTACGACGTGAAGGTCCACAAAGATATTATGAACCGATTCGTTGATAACTTCAATCAGAACAGTGAGAGATTCAAGGTGGACTTCCCGATCTTGTACAACAGTAGTATTGTGCACAGAGAGACGCCGGAGCACGGCAGAGTGGCGTCGTCGTCTGCGTTCATGAAGAGGTTGTACGAAGTGGGGAACTCGCGGCCGGCCAGCTTACTGAGGAGGCCGTGCGACCCTCACTGCGAGAAGACAGTGGAACTGTCTCCCGCGTACGAGCTGCACTACTACGTGCCAGACGAGGAAGAAAAGGAAGAAATGGAGCCGCGCGCCATCACCGCGCCCTATCGCTACAGGTTATGAGATACGCGTCGCGTGCATGTTAGCTAATGCAATAGTTAGTCGGGTCGTGAGCTGGGCGGGCTGTACTTCATGACAATAAATTACAATTTATTGGTGCTTATCGTAGTTAACGGTTGTCGAATGATCGGCAGAGCGAATAGTAATTATATAAACAATAATGATATCGCGAATCAAGTAGTTGTTGTAAAAACACAATTGTTCTGTGAAACTGAGTCAGAATTAGGACTTGAATTGTTCACAAAAATGTAATAGTATCTGCTAATTACACAATAGTAATCTAGCTAGTACTCAGGTATACCCTGAATTAAATTTTTTAAACCTAGCGATAAGATCCTTTTATGAAAAATTTAGCGTTGGATAATTACTTATTTGGATATTTACTTCGAAATGAGAATGTAAACAAGTTGTGTTCTTCCTTTATTAAGTGTATTCTGCCGAATTGCCAAAGATGTAATTTTTTAGGGCTATAGTATTTGTAAAGTAAAGATCACATAGGAAATTAAGTTATTGGTCTTTCAACAACCCACAATTGGTGTACAAATTATTTCATGTATTTGTACTGTATTTAGACAATGCGATACATAATTGCCTAGCCTACGAAGCCTATAAATTGCATGGAATAAAGTAAAGCGAAATTGTTTAACAATGAAGGCCTGTACTACATAGCACTGTTGTGTAAATATTTACATTCGTAGAAGGTAGCTGTAGGTGTCCGTGGTGGTGTCCATGTTACAGCTTGTAAGGTATTAACTTGTCTATTGTAAAAATAATGATTGATCGCGCTCATTTCATACCAGCACCTAATTACCTATCCTGAAAGTTTTTGTCATATTTTCGCTCTCCGTAAACTCGATGTTTCGCGTATCTTGTAAAAACATAGACGCAAGCGTTGTGAGTTTGTGATAATAAAATACAATTTTATGTACCTAGAATCTATGTTTTTTATTGTTTGTGCACATATCCTTGCAAAGGTAAAGTCAGGGAAATTAATTATTCAGAAAATTGACTACCAACTAATAATATAATCCAAACTGTCATTCTTTGAAATTTTTGTGTGAAATGGCTGTAACACGGCAAAATGACGTAGGGTGTCAATTTGCTTAACAATTAATTTCCCTGATAGTACTACCGTACATACACCATCACATAGCCAAAAATGACAACAAGCAATTATTTACCTACCGATACTTCATAGTAGGTACTCGATGACGTGATGATGATGAGGCACTACAGTAGGTATGGTCTTGGTCAGCACAATTAAACCCGACCACGCCCGTGCAACTTAAAATCATCTTTAACTTTCTGAATTCACCTCTAACGATACAAACATTTCAATAGATACAGACCTATTCCGTATTTGTGTGCGAGAAGGCCAAGAGAGGTTCCGACTAAACAGTGGTCCCCAACCTTTACCCATACGCGCCCCCCACTTTCAAAAAACAACACGCACCCCTTGCCTGTTCGGGAAAAACTCGAAGATCAAATGTGCAAAATGAGAAATGCAAGTAACTTAATTCATTGGTTACATTAGGTCACTGTTAACCTCAGGGGTTGGCATTTTTTTGTAACACCAAGAACATATTGTTATAAGTAGGTATTAAGGTTTTTTGGACTACCTCTTACCGAGTGGAGGCCTGTGTCTCAGCATTGGGAACATTATAGGCTGATTATGCTAAGCTTTATTGGGTACGCACCCACCCTGGTGCAACGCACTAGGGTGGGTGCGTGGTTCATTCTTTGCCCCTTTAGGGGCGCCTCACTTTAGTGAGGCGCGCCCCACAGGTTGGGAACCCATGGAATAGTTACATTGGTGCGTCCCTAGTTCTCAGTTCAAATCCACTCAACAAGAAATCTTTTAACCTTCGGACTATCATCACCAGAGATCGGATATTCGGATGCATATTTACCTAAAGTTAATTTTTAGCTGTGAAAGTATGGAAGCGGCTTCTTAAAAAATATTTTTTTTAAAGAGCGCGGGATGGCAGGAACAACGGGAATGCATAACTAGTCCGGTGTATAATATGGAAGCGACTTCTAAAAAATATATATTAAAAAAAAACCTGGTATTAGTGGATTGCATATTTATTTAAGATTATTGCTTCAACCTACTTTACATCATAATATTGGGTAGGTACGTATGAGTCCAATTACATATGTAGTCAGAAAAAAACATTAAAATTTGTCGATTCCGGAATGGCGGGCGGGATTTTTACGATCGATACAAAGTGCATTCCATATAAGCTAACATTTGAAAGTAAGTTAATATAGATTCGATTCTATAACCAGAAGCCTAAATTTGTATTCCTAGAGCCGCGGGATTTTGCGATACAAAGGCGCATTCCATATTAGCCAACATCTCAACTTTAGGTGAATATGCATCGGAATATCCGATCTCTAATCATCACGATAGATAAAAAGCGGCCAAGTGCGAGTCGGACTCGCATACGAAAGGTTCCGTACCACCCTACAAGTATTTTATTAAAATTATTGGTTGTTATAGCCATAGTAGGTAGTAGGTACACACTGTGGTATTTTGCTACTCAAAGCCACTTTATGTTATAATAATTATAAATTTACCTTTGTTTTGATTCCTATACTGTTTTACTTTCTTCAAACATATGAAATCATATTATTGCTCTAACTTTCTTACATATGTTTGAACACCACAGCTGAAAAGCAACACCACAATGAACTGTTTCTAACACTGAAGACTATTATATTATTAATTTTCTCTTGTTGTAAAATAGCATATTTTTATCCATTGACATCTTCAATCATAAATTGTCATCTGTCTAATATTTTCTTTCTCTATGAATCGTACCGGCCTTGATAAAGCTAGTTTCAGACTTACTTCGCTATGTAAACCGTTTTTATTGATCCTGGCAGGCATTCAAATTAATCATTTGAATTATGCTTCACAGAAACTTCTAGAACCTTTGCCAGGATCTATAAAAGCGGTGATCGGACCTGACAAGGGTTCACTCGGTTGACTCACTCAGTCAGACAGTTCAGTTCAGTTCTATAGCTTACTTTATTTCTTGTACTAATAATTGTAACGTGTAAAAAATATAATAATATCTAAAGAATCTCATAGTGTGTGTGATTTGTGATCCACCTTACATAGCCGCCGGCCCTCTCACTTCCGCCTTTGGGAGATTTCTAAGGCCGAAGGCGTTTTAGTCGCGTGGCTTAGGACGCCATAGCCGACCACTCCCGTGGGTCTTAGGAGGTCTAGACACTCGTCTCGTGGAGCGTGAGGTGCTGTAGAGTGCCTCTGCAGTCAGCCGCATCGGCGAGATTCGGACTACGCCACCGTCTTACTAGCCCGCTCCGGGACTGAGAGCTCTATCATTATTGGGGCATTCTATCAACGTGGCGTTGGACTCTAACTCCGACTACACATCATACCACCTACCTCACCAACAATACCACTAATTTAAGTATTATAGAACAGAACCTCTTGTCTTACGAAAGACATTTTACTCCTTGGGACAGAGTTGCCGACTGACTGTGAAGGCGAGATCCTCGTCTTCGTGCTCCGCCTCGTCTATCAGCCCTGTCCCACTGCTGCCTGCCGATCCAGACCAACTACCTGCCGACCCTGTCCAGCTGCTGCTAGCCGATGCTTCGATCTTGCCGTCCAAGCGTCCCGGACCTCGGACCGGAACCATAGAATAATTTTAATATTTAATCTTATCTTTTAAATATTTATTAGTAAGTACTCTTACTTTAGTTTTCTTTTTCTAACGTGACTTACGACTGGCCCTCCGGCCAATCGTAACGTTACAACACTCTGTGAAAATTTCCAGTCTACCTATTACGGTTCAAAAGATACAGACCTGTGACATACAGACGGACGGAGGGACGGACAGCGGAGCCTTAGTAACAGGGTCCCGTTGGTACCCTTTGGGTACGGAACTCTAAAAACGACTTGAAACAGACTTGATATGTACCTACCTAGGTCCCTAGGCAATGCATGCCCGTTGTACGGGCAGCAGCTCCGCACACTGAGATGTAGGATGTAGGTGGATGAATCACTCGGGATGTGTACAGGAAATAAAATCACTGTTTTGTGTCCGATAATGATTGACCATTTATTTAATAAAACAACGAATTATATAATGCCAAAAGTAGGTGGCTTGTGGCGGGCGTAATAGCTTAGTCAGCGAATGTACATAAATCGGTGACTTAGCAACTGCTTGATCAGGTAAAAACTAAAACAATAAATATCATGTGGCGATGCTCGTACATCCTGCCGACTATAAAAGTACAAATGTCCAGTAAAATGCATTATCCAAGGGTAAGTAAAGTATGTAAAGAAAGTTATTGGAAGGTTCTATGTCCGTCGCTAACTGTCATTGGCGACGTTTCGCGATCCACCTTGCTGCTGTTAGGAAGATGTCTGGGGACCTCTTCTAGATCCGGGGTGTCTGCCTTTGCTTGTCCTTCCGTAGGGAGATGCCGTTCAGTAGGACTTGGGGCCATCTCAATCTCTTCCTTGTGCGCCTGCTTTCCTGTTCTGTTTCCTTGAGGTGTACGGAGACAGCGTGCTTTAATTTGGACGCATACCCATATGCTGAATATTGTTGCACAGGTTATCATACAGCCGTACAGGACGTAGTGATGTTGCTCCGCCTCCACGGAATTAACCATTTGTATGTCCTGTTGTTCTTTAACCAGCTCAATTTTTCTCTTAATACTCTTTAGTTGTTCTTCATGTGTTTCAAGTTCCATATTTGTTATATTTGTAATTTGACTATTGCTTGTTAATAGTTCGTTTAGATTTATCTCTGGTACGTAGATCTCTTGCTCATTTCCTAATTCCATGGTGCTTTGCATTTTGTAATGTGCATGAATCAGATGTTTATCGCCGCGCATCATGCAACCTGTAGCTAAGGTGATGATGCCTGTATTTTGTAGTGTCTGTGACGTAATTCCCGCAGGACAGAAAATGCGCATAGTGCATTCCTCGCAACACGTAAACAACCAAGCTCCCTTACTGTGCAGTTTTTTCCAGTCATTGCTGCAATTCGATACCTTAGTGCGGCAGGTTGTTACTCCTCGATTGTTTATTATGCCTGCTTCGCACATTGTTGTGGCTGTTTTTATACTGTATATAGGTAGGTCAAGGTTGCATAGCAACAGCTGATTTGTGTTTACTTGTTCGCACGATGAAAGATGTTGTTGATCCAGTGGTATCATCATGTCTAGCTTCAAGTTAACGGCTATGTATTTGGTTGTTGGTATTATGTGAATCATGGAGGTTCCCTTTATGTTGCGGATTGGGATGACTTCGGTTAGTTCGTACTGTTCGTCTGCTACTAACGGGATTTTTACTTCGAATATGATGAAGTCTTCGGTTAGTTTTCCTTGCACACTTGCT
Organism: Atethmia centrago; assembly: GCA_905333075.3. Lineage (NCBI taxonomy): Eukaryota > Metazoa > Arthropoda > Insecta > Lepidoptera > Noctuidae > Atethmia > Atethmia centrago. The sequence goes on along the minus strand of HG995378.1, from coordinate 2,150,754 downwards.
AGTTTATACATTTCCCGGATACACTTGAACTTGTTTGAGCAAGGGAGAGATAATCCTTTTGGGACTTGTCCTGCTATGATGTTCAACTGTTTTTCGAACGCATCGGGTTTCAACAGGTGAGTGTCGACCTTGCCGTGACGAAGATCTGTAACTAGGCTGATCAACATGTCTTGTATTCTCCGCAAGTTTGTTATCATCATGTTTGCGGCAAGTGCAGTAGCAGTAAGGAACGTTGCTTGGTCTTGTTCGGTTTTCAGTTGTTGGAGCGAGTCTCTGAGACTTTTGTTGATGACAATGAACTGCCGGTTCATTACTTGCTCGTTCCTCTTCAGAAGGTTATATTCCCCTTCGATTATTGAAGTCTGTTGTTTGTACAGATTGTACAAGTGGTCTTCATTGCTGTGCAGTAGTTTGATGTCGTTGTTGTATTTTTCGGCGAATTTGTCATCAAGTACTCCAAATAGAGAGTTGGCAATGTTCCCAATTCCGTTTATGAGACCTCGCTTGCTACGTATTCCGTGGTCGGATTGTAGTACTTCGTTGTAGTGTTTGAGCTCGTTTAGTTCGTGCTCGAGTTGTGTGGATATAGTCAAGTACGCTATATTTCGTTGACAAAGTCCGTGTAATTGCTGGACGTATTGTTCAACGGCAGAAGTACTTTTCCAGTAAGTTGACATGTTGTAGTATACTACCAGTCTCCATTCGTCTTGTATTATCTGTAAGTCTGCGGCTTTGTCAAAGTATACAAGGCGGGTCGGGTCTAGAGTTGTTACATTGACGAGTTGTTGCATGGACGGTGTCACACACGTAACCATCAGTACTAGTAACGTGCTTAGGTACTTGAGGACGTTACAGCTGGAAACACCCTTCTGTGCCCGTCTAGGGCTCACCCGACGTTGAGATGTTGATGACGTCGCCTCTGGTTGTGTTGGTTTGTTTTCTTTGTTGTTCCCGGTTTCAATTGGTAATCGGGACAATTTCGTTACGGGTCTCTTCATTATGTTGGATTTAGTTTTGAGCGTGACGACTCGTACCAAGTTATCCGGTCCAGGATGCGTCTCTATAACTCGCCCTAATAACCATTGGGCTGGGGCTATTTGTTCTTCCTTTACAAGGACGACGTCATTCACGGCAATGTTGCGTGTTGGAGTTTGCCATTTCCCTCGTAATTGTAATGTTTGTAGGTAATCTTTGGACCATTTCTTCCAAAATTCCTTGTACATGTTTTCTGTCAGGCGCCATCGTAAAGTTAACTGGCTGTTGTCACTCTCTGACGTCATCGGAGGTGCCAGAACCGGTCCACCGACTAAAAAGTGGCCTGGTGTCAAGTAATCGATGTCGTCGAGGTCGTTTGTTAGGGCGACAAGTGGCCTTGAGTTGAGGCAGGCTTCAATTTGTACTAGCAAAGTAGTAAACTCTTCGTACGTAAGCCTTTGTTCCCCAAGGACGCGTTTTAGGTGGTGTTTCATACTCTTGACTGCAGCTTCCCATAGTCCTCCCGCTGTGGGCCAAGATGGTGCGTTAAAGTGCCATTCCATACCTTTTTCGGAAGTGTTGTTGATGAGGTCGTCGTTAACTAGAAGCTGCAGTGCCTCCTGGCGTTCTTTGGCTAGAGCTCTTGCTGCTCCGACAAAGTTCGTTCCGTTGTCACTGTAGATATGTTTTGGTGTTCCTCGTCGTGCGCATAGCCGCTTCAATGCTGCGAGGAATGTTATCGTGCTGAGATCTGACACCAGCTCCAGGTGGATGGCTTTTGTGCATAACCAAATGAAAATCGCGATGTAGGCTTTAACTGTTTTAATGCCGCGACCTTTGTTAGCCTTTATTTCAACGTGTCCCGTGAAATCCACGCCCGTGTGTGTGAATGGCCTTGAAGGTGTAACTCGAGGCGTTGGTAAGTGTGCCATTTGTTGATTGCTGCGTTGCGTTTTGTAGCGGTGGCAGGTGACACATTTGTTGAGTTGCTTCTTGATTGGTTTCATGCCGCCAAGTATCCAATATTTGTTACGAAGGTTTCCCAAAGTAAGCCTGGCACCGCCGTGGAGAGTATTCTTGTGGGCTTGGTCAATCAGGAGGTCTGATAACTTGTGTTTGTTTGGTAAAATTATTGGATGTTTTTGGGAGTCGTTTAACTTAGCATGTTCAAGTCTTCCTCCCACTCGAAGAATACCTTGTGCGTCTAGCATTGGGCTTAAACTCAACAGTTTGCTTGTAGCCCGTACCTTGTTATGTTTGTGTAGGTATGCTATTTCATCGCCAAATGTATTGTTCTGTGTAGTTTTCACAAGCAGGTGCTGAGTCTGCACAATGTCTTCCGTAGTTAAGTGTGACCTGTGTATGGCTCTTGTTGCGTCACGCGAGTTGTTTATGAATCGTCTGATCCAGCTGATGACTCGGGTTGCATAAGTCATCGTGCTGTATTTTTGCAGTAGTTGCTCGATGAGGGGCGCGTCTATTGTTTGTATTGCGCAGGTTTGACCTCGTTTATTTTTCTCTTCGTTCGTTGTAAAAATACCTTGTTGGGGTATGTTGTTGTTTTGAAGCCAGGTTGGGCCTTTCCACCACAGTTCGTGAGCTATCAAGGCTGATGGTGAGATTCCTCTGCTTGCGCAGTCCGCAGGATTGTCTTCGGACTTGACATGGGCCCAGGAGTTGGGTGGTGTTATCTGGATAATTTTTGTGACTCTGTTGGCTACGAAACTCTTCCAACGGCTCACATCACCATGTAGCCAGCCAAGCACCACCATGGAGTCCGTCCAGCAATGTATGGTGTGGATCTGCGAGTTGATGGAGTTTTTTACTTTTTCGATCAGTCGGGCTAGTAGTACTGCACCACATAACTCCAGTCGTGGCAGAGAAATAGGCTTTTTCTGTGGGGCTAATTTTGTTTTAGCTGCTACTAGCCTTATCATCTGTTTACCTTCTTTATCAGTGGTCTTGCAATATATGACACATGCATAGGCTCGTTCTGATGAATCACAGTAGCCATGAAGTTCGAAGGGTTGTTGGGTGTCGCCGATCCAGCGTGGTATGGTTATGTCGTGTATGTGTGCGAGCTGATTGCGGAATTGCTCCCATTCTTGCTGTATCTTTAGTGGGAGTTTATCATCCCAGCTCGTTGTAGTTGACCAAGCATGTTGAAAAATTAGCTTGGCTTTCACTGTTACCGGTGATAGCCAACCAAGTGGGTCATACAGTTTTGATATATCCGACAGTAGTGTGCGTTTTGTGTCGACATCACGTTTGTTGCAGAGTGGTATTTGTTTGTAGGTAAACTGATCCGTGCGCGGGTTCCAAGTGATGCCTAGCGTTTTGTTGGTGTCTGCATCCTTGAAGTCGAACATTTTTTGGCTTATCAATTCATCGGATAAGCCTTCAAGTAGGCGCGTTTCGTTGCTAGCCCACTTTCGTAAGTTGAATCCACCGCCCTTCAGCATTGTTATAAGTTGACTTCGAGCTTTCTGTGCTGTTATGAAGTCGTGACTCCCGCCTATTAAGTCGTCCATGTATAGCTGATTGGACAGAATAGCCGCCGCCAAGGGGTACTGTGCGCCGTCATCCTTTACCAGTTGCCTTATGGTGCGCATTGCCAGGAAGGGAGCGGACTTGGTACCATATGTTACTGTAGTCAGTTGTAACTCTTGTAACGGCTCTGTGACTGAATCCCTCCACACTATTTTTTGTAAGTGTTGGTCTTTTTCCTGAATACGTATTTGTCGGTAGAATTTCTCAATATCCGCTGTGTACACGTATTCAAATGCCCTCCATCGTAGAATAATAGCTTGTAAGTCTTGTTGTAAGTTAGGCCCGCATTCCATCAGTTGGTTTAAACTGTGTCCCGAGCTAGTGGTTGCTGATGCATTGAAAACCACTCGGAGTTTGGTTGTCGTTGAATCGGGTCTCATTACTCCATGATGGGGTAGGAAACAGCTTGGCGTGTCCGGCTCTGTGCACCTTTTCATATGTCCTAGAGCTTTGTATTCGCCGATGAAAGGCTTGTAGCTTGAAGCGAGGGTTTCGTCTCTTGTCAAACGTTTTTCCAATTGCTTGAATTGCGCGACTGCTTGTGGCTTTGATCGTCCTAAATATTGCTCGAAATTGGTCTTCATGGGGATTCTCACTGCATACCGCCCATCTTCTTGTCTTTTTGTTGTATCAGCGTACAGCCTCTCGCAGTACTCCTCATCGACAGTCGTAGACTGGTCGTCTGATATTATCTCTTCAATTTCCCAGAAACGAGAGATATCGCTAGTGTCCACCACGACATGACAGTTGAAAGTATTCGTATTTCCAACTAATACCCAGCCGAGCTTTGTTTGTTGTGCTATTGGTGCGTATATGTTTCCTCGAGTAGGGTAGACTGGGTACGGTTGAAACATTTTAGCATTTATCATGCTTAGCATCGAGATTTGTTAAGCGAGCGATGCCGGAAATATACTAAATAAAAGACCTTATATCTGTCTACTATAGGGCAATGTTATTTAAGAGCACTGTATAGTATTTTCTGTGTAAAATCAAATTTAAAAAAATCAGTCATTTGTTTTAACCGTCCCCATGCCAGGGTCGGTTGAAACAGTGTCTGGGGTCAATTGAAACACATGCAAATAATACAAATTATAATCAATTATCATGTTTTATTAATCTTCTAATAACATTTTTCGAATAGTAATGGCACATTTGACTATCACAAATATTTTTATTAAGTAATATTTAAGTCTTTGACTATATTTATAATCTAACATTATTTTTAATCAGCCTTCAAAGTTTTATATTAAGTACAACTTAAACTAAATAATAATCAGATGTTGGTAGCGATAATATTTTTAAAATAAAGTTACCAAGCAAACATGCTATTATAATTTTTAACTATCAACACTTTTAATTATAAACTATAAAAATAAAGACATCTTTATCAATGAAAATTAAAATTTTAAACAAAAACACTTCAATGGTTAGGAGATCATTCGGAGTCACAATTGTGGCAAATATAAGTAAAGCTACCTTTCGTGCACTCTTCATGCGCCCACATTTTACATACTGTACATTGTATCCATTTTTCCCTCGGTTTGCTTTCTGAATATGCTGACATACAAACAACACAGTAGCACTCTTCTTCTTCTGATGATGATTCTTGTCGCGTGTTAGTTTTTTTCTTGTTTGTAGTCTTTCTTCCATCTAATCTTCTCTGAACTTGCTTAGCTTTGGTTCGTTCGATTCTGGTCTCATATTCTCTTCTTATCTCTTCCTTTTCAGGTGTGTCTGTATATATTGTAGATTTCCTTGTTTTTCGGCCCCTATTTGTTGATTTCCTTGGAGGCGCTTTTGGTAGTGGTCGTATTGCTTCCGGAGAAAATACTAATGATGGTGTATTCGAAGTTGTGACATTTTCCGTTTGATTTGTTGACACAAGAATGGATTGAAAACTTGTAGAAGGTGTTGGTGAAAGCCAAACATTACTAGTACTACTTTGATGTTCGGGTAGTGTAATCAAAGGTGTTGGATCCGCAATAATGTTTTCTTGTTCTTTTCTAGTGCTTGTGAACATTGTGGCATATTTTCCATCGGTTGTTGTACAAAAAGAGCTGCGTTAGTAGGCTCCTCCAACTCTTCGGGTGGTTCGAGGATTAAAATGGAAGACGACGGTGGTGGCGTTTTATATCCAGGTATACTGGTATTCGGACTAAGACCATCAGCTGTTTCGATTGGATTTGGCCTATCTGTCACAAATGCAGGTGCAAAATCGAGTTCAGTGAACAAATGCCGATTGAAAGGAAATATCCCAGTAGTGCGAAAGCCAGCTTGAATATTGGATTGTGTGAGAGCAAGCGGTATAGCAGTAGTTAAAATCCCTGGGATGTCATATATTGTCATTGTTTTTCCGGGGTGGCTTCGCATCCATCCATCGCAGGTCGAATTTACAGCTTTTTTCAGTGGACCGAATACAGATCGATCAAGTGGTTGGAGTTTGTGGGAGCAGTGGGGAGGGAAAGATAGCATTACAATACCATTCGTCTTGCAAAAGTCTAGTGCGTTAATGTGTATATGTGAGGCGTGGTTATCAAGGACAAGTAAAATTTTATGCGAAGGCGAAGCATTTGTATGTTTTTTGAAGTGATCTAGGAAAAGTATAAATGATTCGTCCTGCATCCAGCCTGAAGGATTTGCACTTCCAGCAGATCCTATTGGTCCATCCCTGATAAAGTGATCTTGGTATCGCACACGTGGAAAGACGAAGAACGGAGGAATAGCATTACCAATGGCATTGACTGCAATGGCTACTGTAACTAAAGTACCCCTCTCCGCCGAAGTTACTGAACCCACTTGACGAGCACCACGTCTAGCTATTATTCTGTCGGGTTTTTGCACAGTAGTTATGCCGGTCTCATCGACATTATATATATGTTGTGGTTCAAATTTATAACGGTCCATAACATTAGCCAAATTGTCGTAGAAAGCATCTACGTTGTTCCTATTAAAACTTGTCGCCCTAGAAAGACTTGTAGCCTGTGCTGCACGTACTGACAGCTCAGGATTTCTTTTCATAAACATGCGAAACCATTCTTCGCCAGCCATTTCTTTGTCATCCCAAGTCCGAGGTCGTGATAAGTCATACTTGATGGTTAGTTCGTATGCCAATTTCAAAACATCCTTTTTAGTTAGGCCAAAATATATATCTGCACATCTTATTAAATATTTAGATAACTCACGCTCTTGTTCCTGGGTAAACACACGATTGTGGGCCTTATATCCCATTTCTTGATTTTCATCGTTACCAGCCGCATCTCGTTTACGTATATATCTGAACAGGGAACAGTGGTTCAGTCCATTTTTTTCTGCTGCTGTTCTTAACGAAGATCCCGCTTTCACATCTTCATAGGCTTGTTTGTACGTTGATAAGTCGGCTCGACCTTTCGTAGTTTTTCTTTGGCGTACTCTTGGCATCTGAGAAACAATAAAGTTTAATTAATAAACTGTTTCAACCGTACCCACAAATAATGTTTCAACTGTCCCCACCCCCCCATCTTAATATAAAATGGTTCACAGTAAGAATGATAGTAAATTAAATTAAAAACTTATCATACTATTATATTGTACAAACTTCAATTCAACTGTAACAAAACTCTCAATCATCCAACTATAAACAAAATCTTAATAATTGCAAAAATGTAGGTACAAAAATACTTACTTTTACGTCAAAAAACACAATGGGACCCCCTACAGACAAACACAGCGCCCGAAGAGCGACGCAATACTAAAATTCAAGTTTCGACTTGTCGCCCGCTTCGTACTCCCCTTGCACCCCTCACCTCATCACGCACTATCCACGAGATATTCACTTTGTTTCAACCGTCCACCGTTTCAACCGTACCCAGTCTACCCTAATGTTGCTCATGACTATGTCGCCATATACCCCAGCATCAAGTAGAATGTCAATCGGCCTTGATAAGTTGAATTGTGGGTCGGCCAGGTTAATGTTTTCTATGTGAGGCCAATCTTGTTTTTCGAAGGAGTAGTTAGGCAGGTTGTTGAGTAGTTTAGCCATTACTAATGCCGGGGTTGAAAACTCGTAATCTCCGTAAAGGGACTTACAGTCCAACTGAACGGTCCCGTTGCTCTGGCTGGCAAATGCTCCGATCCCTGACACAGTTGAGTTGTGGTTGCGTCGCGGAAGCCCAAGTCGTTGCACAGCCGATTCTGTTATAAGGTTCAGTTGGGAGCCTTGGTCTAGAAGGCATCTAAGTACGGTGTAAGTTCCATCTGCAGCCTTTACTTTAAGTTGTACTGTAGCCAGTAAAACTTCGTTAAAATTTCCTGACACGTGATTGGTTTTTCGCTGCATGTTGTTGTTTGTCACGCCTTCGGCCATTTGGCTTGACGACAGTGTCGCTGACGTAGTATCGCGGACTAGGTCATGTAGCGTGGTGTGATGTGCGCCGTTACACACTTTGCATCTTTTCTGCGAGTTGCATTTCTTTCCGTTGTGCGGATACATGCAGTTTTTGCAAATGTTCAATTGCTCAATTGTCCTAATTTTTATGGCTGGCGTCATTTCTTGAAACTCTTTACAGTAGAGCAAGATGTGGCTTGTTTTGCAAACTGGACAATTTCTGTCGGAGCTTGTATGGTTTGCTTTGGGGTAGCGTCTGTATCTGTTGTACGCATCCCTTGGTACTGTTGTCATCGAGGCCCCTTTCTTTGGGGTGACGTCGGCATCCGTTTGTTTGTTGGGTTTACTTGTTTTCTTCACTACTGACTCCAGCGCCGTGAACTTCCCTTCGATGAACTGGATGAATTCCTTGAAGTCGGGAAGCCCTCTTGGATTTTTCCTCGCCTCCATGTAGTCAGCGTAGGTCTGAGTGTCTAGTTTTGCTGCCAGAATGTGCACCAAAATCGGGTCCCATGTTGCCGTGTCGATGCTCAAGTTACGCAACGCGTGCACGGTTTCGAGACTGGTGTCGTGTAGGCGCTTCAGCTCGTACGCGTTTTGATTTTGAATCGTAGGTTGACTCATCAAAACTTGCATTTGCTTGGTGAAGAGCATCTGCAAGTTATTGTACCTATGGTGGAGGATTTCCCAACAGGAGTCGTAGTTGCTCTCGGAAACAGACAGATGTTGCACAAGGCGCTCAGCTTCTCCTTTTAGCTTCCCCTTCAGGTGTTGCATCTTCTGCCCCTTCGAGAGGGAAGGGTTATTATGGATAGCCGCGATGTATAGATCGAGGAATGTCGGCCATTGTGTGTAGTTTCCAGAGAATATCGGTATTTCGATCCTTGGCGCACTATCCCGTTGTTGGACAGCGTGGTTGAGTTTGCGGTTGAGACCTCGCTTTGTGCACTCGTATGTTTCTCCAGTGGACTCCAGTGTTCTTGTTCTCTTCTTCTGGGCGATTCGCGAGTTCCGCAGTGCTTGTTGACCATGTTTGCAGCTTATGTTGTATGTTTGAGTGGTTCGACTTGACCCTGTCGTATACTTTTGTTGTGTAGTATATGTCGGTCTGGTCTATGGCGCCCTGTAGCACGCCATGATTCATTTCGAATTCGTTCCAGTGCGCCTGGAGGGTATCCAGTCTGCCCCGGACGTATGTGGCGGTTTTGCGGTCAGGGCCATCTTTTCCGAAGTTGACACCAATTTTTCGGATGCCCTCTGCGATGATTTCCTGCCGCTTGAGAAGTTCTTGTTGCCTGGCGTCCATAATTGTTGCACGAGTATGTATGCGTGTAGTGGATGGACGTTAGCTCTGTTGACTTCACTGTTGTATTGTTGTATGTAGTTCCCGAACCACCAAATGTTGATGTTTCCCACGGCGATCGCAGGGTCCGAAGGAATCTCTCCGTACGATATTGTGCGCCTTCTCAATCTGACTGGGGCGATCCGCTTGTGGAAGACCAGTCAAACCGATTCGCTATCGTAAGTAGAAACACTTCGTACCTGTGCGACTTGCAGGACTGTTTGCTCCAGTAGTGGCGATCCGGCTCGAAGGACCATAAATGTACGGGCAGCAGCTCCGCACACTGAGATGTAGGATGTAGGTGGATGAATCACTCGGGATGTGTACAGGAAATAAAATCACTGTTTTGTGTCCGATAATGATTGACCATTTATTTAATAAAACAACGAATTATATAATGCCAAAAGTAGGTGGCTTGTGGCGGGCGTAATAGCTTAGTCAGCGAATGTACATAAATCGGTGACTTAGCAACTGCTTGATCAGGTAAAAACTAAAACAATAAATATCATGTGGCGATGCTCGTACACCCGTACTTCGTAACTTTTAAGTAAGGACAGTCCAACGGGTTGAAAATGTTCAATAAGTCCTTGCAGCGGTTTTTATTAGAAAAAACCGGCCAAGTGCGTGTGATGAATTTATCCCAAGAACAAACTTAACAACGTTGTTAAACATGTTCCCCCATATATTCCAACTGCAAATATAAGTTTGTACGCGTAATACTGAGTGATTTACCATGTTAGTTATTTTAAGACCGTAGACTTCTTATAGGTTTTCCTGTAATCTATAAGTATAGAACAATTCTCTGTATTGGTTTTTTTAAATTTTAGGCTCAGCAGTTAAGGCAGGGGGGGGTGTCAGTTTTCATACAAGCCCTTTCATTTCATTCCCCCAATATCATCATTCTCCTGCACTTATCCCAATTTATTCGGGCTCAGCACAACATTTCTTTTTCTTCCATACTTCTTTACTTCTTTATTAGCTGTCATCTCCATCTCGGTAGGCACTCTTTCTAGCCATATCATCTTTTACTCAGACCATCCATCGTTTCTTTGGTCTTCCCCTACTCGTATAGCCATCCACATGCATATTCAAAACTTTCCTGGCGACATTTCCCTCATTCCTCCGCACCACATGCCCAATGCCCATACCTTTTTCCACACAACTTTTCAGTCACAGTCACTTTCAGACTTTTTTTATATACTCATTTCTTTTACTATCCATAAGGGTAACACCACACATCTCTCTTAGCATTTTCATCTCAGCTCCATTCAGCTCATCTCAGCATCCATACAAGACAGTTTGCTTCCCAATAGAGACCCACATATTCAAAATTCATTTATTTACGTTACACGTTCGTGTTTGGGTCACAGAAATTCATATGTGTACCAAATTTTAATTTACTCGGTCCAGTAGATTCTGAGCAAATCGGCTGTGACAGACAGACACACACGAGTGGTCCTATGAACCGTGCACCTAGCTTGATAAATGATTTTATTTCTGTAAGTAGATTTTTACAAACACTTTTACACGTCAAACATATTTTTTTTAAACTAGATGAGGTCGGCGTTCCCTATCTGACTGAGAATAAAAGGCCGAAACAAATTCAGAGGTCACAGTCTCTTTTAAAGTCCAGACATAATCTTGGTCAGATCATGTGAAGACCATGTAGATTGGTGTCTGAAATGGTCTTTTGATGAAAGAACCACACAGAGTGAGTGGACCTGCCCAGTCAGTGCATGTATTTGTCAGCAGTTGTGCAGCTCAACTCATATCTAAAGGAGCTCAACGATTCAACGAACAATACCAAAGGACATTTGGCTAGGCCGCAAAAAATTCTCAAAACTGCTAGACCATGTTAAAAACTAACTGAGAATAAAACAAAATTATATAATGACCCACATAGTCTTCACATTTACAATAATTAAAACAATAAGCTTTAAGTCCCCATGTAGGTTTATGTGAAATAAAATAGTTTGAATTTGATTTATAAGGGTTCCGTTTTTTTCCTTTTGACCTCAAACGGAACCCTAATAAAAACAAAATACTTAATTAATCAAAATAATACAGTACAGGACTTTGCAGCATCAGGTTAATCTTGTCCAGAGTGACCATTTAGCTTATGAAAAGCATAGCCCTACGACCCACCGTGTCCGAATCATGGCTTTCGAAGAATATTTACAAAAAACCCATTTATTATTCATAAACTCACGCCCTTTTCCCATACATCTGCCTACCCCAGGCAGGAGTCACAGAAAGCCTCCTGCTACATGCTTACATACTCCTTTTACTTTTGTTTAATTTATTAACAGTATCGTATTTTGTTGATAATAGCGTATCGAATGTTTTTTTTTAATAATGTTGAATATTATCATTTCATAACAGGAGTGTGCCTATTGTTAAATATTTATAGTTTTATGTTCTACACAGTTTATAATACACTCAGATATCTCATAATATTTGATCTAGCAAGGAAAACACATTGAAACACCAAGTACTTTTTTAAAATACACTTTATTGACGTTCTTTATTGTAGAATAGTATGCAAACATCACTCGATCGTTCGATCATATTTTGTTATGGATTCTTTACAAGTCACTTTGAGCATAATCATAATAGGTATCATTACAATAATCATATGTACTATAGCTAAATCATACTTGCACATGTTTACTGTAGACGAAATCATATAATCGAGTGGGAAATGCAATTCTGGATCCAATAAATAATTATGTTACAATCTCATAAAAACGCAAATTAAAATATTTTTCATAATGAACACATTTTTCTCTTTGGATAAACAAAAGAAAAACCAGAACACTGATTGGGTAATTATATACAACAGTAAGTTGTTAATGAAACTAAAACATTATCTATCAATGTGTCCACTTTTTGTAAATAAAAATTAAAACAAAAGAAAAAATAATCTGCGTGAAACTAAAATATAAACAACGTTTAATAAAATAAAATAATATAAAAGTAATAGGTACCATTTAGCTCCTTGGCGCCAACTGTCGGTTTCAATAAACACCAATGCAGACAACTTGTAAAATCTATAACTTTCGTTACATCACTAGGCGTTTTAAGATACAAGTGAAAGTGGGCCTTATCTTCTACGTAAAGTGATCGAACCTCTGTTAATTTTCTGAGTAAATCCAAGAGCCTAAGTTTAATATGGAATTAGCACCAGTTTTAAGTTTTTAACTTTTTCAGAAAACCTTGCATTGTCGTGCGTTGCAGCGCTTTCGAAGTAAAATGGTACTTTTAGGAACAAAGATATGGTGAGAGTTCTCTAAGATTATTGCAAAAGCATGTAGGTAACGTTGTGATAGGCTTCTGTGACACAAGCCTTCTGCTGGTGAATGTTTTAGTATCACTGATTGGCCATGTACCTTGTAATGCTTGATACTGAAACTATGCAATGTATACTACATATTGTAATGTTAAGTATGATGTAAGTAAATTCAACTTTAAAATTCAGTACACAAAATATTTGAGTTTTGCAGACGAGTTTGACAAGTTTGAGTTTGACTTGTCTGCAAATCTCAAATCTCTTGTCGATCTCTTTTTAGCTGACATTTAGGTAAACAAGTACATACACAAAACTACACAGTCAAACAGTTCTGTTGTATTTTAAAACGAAAAAATATATAAAAAAAATGCGAGATACATAAATAGAAGCAATTCAGTAATGTAGCGGCGTTTGTATGCTATAGGTAGATAAGTAGGTACGTAAATCAGTTACAATTACAACAATAATCATTTATAAGTATAGTTTTTATACTAAAAGCGAATATTTACAAAAAACACGCCACTTTCCTAGCTATATACCTGCCTCCCATGGCGAGCGCGCGGTGTCCGGCTATCGAGTTGTTCCAAAATTTAATATTTTCCTAATATTTTATAATTTAATTATTTCCCTAATATATATAAGTAAGCGTACATATTTTTTGGTAACGAATACGCAAATTCCCGTATTCTTAATAAATTAGAATCTTAGGACAAAAATACGCCTGTTTTAAAAAAATACAAGGGTGTAATAGTACCACAATATAGATACGCAGTCCTGCCCACGCGCCGCCCCCCGCCACACGAGCCTGTCGTCCCCACTACGTATACGCACGGCTCGTGCGCCGCATGCTTCTTGGTGCCAATTTTTCAGACATACGAAGCAATGCAATTGTCATTCCGAGTGACTGCATTTTGGGTGCCGGATTTCTATAACCCATAAATACCTACAAAAAGCATGCGGCACTCTCGCCCTACACAACCACACGACGAGAACGCACCATAACCGAACATCTGACGATGTGTCACTGAGAGGAAACAGAGGGTACGTGCGGGGTGAAGGGGGCCGGGTTCGCATCGCACCTTCATCCAATATGGTGACCGAATGAAAAAGGAATACCGGTGTAATCTCGGGGAAAGGTTGACACAATGATATCATAGCCCTGTATTCAAGGTGACCAAAGTTACGCTACTTTGTGCAACAATATCATGCACTTTTGTTCATCATAAATAAGTGGGCTATAGATAAAAATACAAATGTCTCAAAAACCGTTACATACATCGTTTTAGAGTTGGCATTTACTGAAGCAATACTGAAAACCGACTACAAAAGTCGAACACCTAAAATCTAGCGAAGCCAACATTTGTATCTACCACATCCCCGCTAACTTTATGTTCCAAGGATCTTTTGGCGCCTGAATGACATTGACAGCGGGGCATTGTTGGTGAACATTTGTGAAATTGTCACAGAAATTTTATGGAAAAACGAGATGGTAGCGTTAGTTCCAATTTTGGCCGCGCACCAAAAAAATCCTTGTACTGTTCTAAATGAATGTTTTGCCGTTACTTGTGAAATACTTCTGAAGGTTTAGTGACTAAGGTTAAGAGTAAACTGTCGTTCGAAACTAAAATAGTTGGCACCTCGTATTTTTGGCACCACTAGCGTCAACCAAATGTGAAGCTCGCTGTCCGTACAGGTGTAGCTAACAAGTGGAGTGTTGAACTTGGCTTGGCACTGCCGTGCACTTAGACATTGCGGTCTAGTTGTAGGTTATGAAAACAAGTGAAATTCATAATTTACGAGAAATTTTTGACTCAAATCTAATTACACAATAATTTGGATTATTACTTAGCAAAAACTTATTCAGTTATTATGCCCAGTTACACTATTCTCATTCATAAGTTATACCTACACGGACAAAAGCGCAATTCTAGCTCAATAAAACGTGTTTCAGCACCAAAACATTTTAACTAACAAACTAGGAACCGGTGCCGATGCGACATTCTATGTACGACAATACATATACACAACAATACAACATACAGTACAAAAGGAATAATTTATAAAACACACTGTAAAGAACTCACGTACAACTGACCAAAACTACCGCTATCTCATTCTCGCAGTCGAAACAAGAAAGAGACGGAAGACTATTTAAATCTGTCAAATTATGTTGAAATCAAGACTTCTACGCAAGTTAACATGTCGGCACACCAGCTAAAAAAACGCCTGGAGTTTGTTTTTTACCTATTTGACGCTGTCAACCAACTTTCTTGCTCGGTCTGTTAGAGAAGGACAGCAATACTCTTATCCTTGTTTAGTTGTTACAATTTTATAATTTTTGATTAATTGTGAGTTTTTTATCGCCCATTGTCAAAATGCCTTCCATACTTATGTACATTGCAGAAATACAATATTATAGCGAATTTTATACAATGCTGTACGTACATACAAGCACCACTATAGCTTTACGTATAATAACTGAAACTTCACCGTTTGTGTACAACCAAAACGTATGTGTGTAAATGCAAAACATAATATTTTCATAAAGGGTCTTGTACTGTTGTAAGTATTTAAAAACTGTAATTTTAGAGTACACCTTTCCTATTAGTCTTTTTTTATGTTGGTAGCTGAAATTGGAGAGACATGACGTGTTGATCTGATTTTTTTTGGAGGTGTGTTTCTTTGTAGACATCAATACAAAGCCCAGTATAAAGTTATTAATTTACATTAAAACGTCACAAGTTCGGACAATTGACTTTAAACATGCATACAACAACAATGTGCCAGGACGCCTGTCGCTCTTCCACTGAAGATGTATTTTCAGAATTTCTTAAAGGAATTCTATAGAAGCCTGGGTAATGTATAATCGCTGGAGAACTCATAAACATGTCAGGCACAGACGTCCTTACGAAACAGATCCCTAACATAAGCGTCTCATATAAACTCTTAACAAATTACGTGACTGCGGTCAACAAACGAAGCCCAGTTTCACCTGTCGGTAGTAAAAAGTAATAATCGACGCGAGTACAGTACAAATTTCAACCTTATCTTCATAGTGAGTATGTTCAATTTTCCGTATACTTATTATTTATAACCACATCCATAAAGCTCTAAGAGGAAGCCTCACTATACATATAATTAAAAGTAAACGTTTAATTTAAATATTTTTTTCTTTTAAATATCATTTATAACATATACACATTCATACAAAATTCTACATCACTAAAGCGTACTCGATGTTCGAACTAAATAATTATGAACCGTTCCGAATCTTCAACAACTTTACAATTTTTACACGTCGTCGTCTTAAAGTGAAGTTATTTTTTTACATTTTCGTCTAAGAAAGCGTATCGATTAATTTAAAGCGAACGGTTCGGCTGATCCGATTTAGATTCACACTCGACTAGTAAGATTTTTTGGGAGGTGACATGCAATATTAGAAGGTACCTTAATTCGACCTTCATCCACGTAGTACTTTGATGAAGAGTTTATTTTTCATCATCAACCAAATTGTGTCAGTGGCCAGCTTGTCGTTATGTAAGTCGCAATAAAGATTTGGAGATGTGTGTTCCACGCTCTGGATGTTTGAACATGATGGCCGTACTACGCAGATGGTGTATCGTACATACGCGCCACATTAAGACTACACACGACCTCCACTTAACAAATTCGATTGTCTAAACTGAGATTTTATAAGTAGAAGTAGTGCCCAATACGGAAGATTTTACGACGGACACTTGTTTATGCGAGGATTTAGAGTTATCATAGATAGCTATCATATTGGTTTAATTTTATATAAAAAACTAAATAGTGACGATTCGCTCACTCACCTTAAGTTCTAACATTAAAGTAAAAATAAATAACATTCGGAACTGCTTGCGATCCCCGCTTAAACAAGCCTCAAGTGTGAGAAGAAAACTCGCGGAATACATTCAACCGGTACCATACTTATGCAAAAATACAAGATACGGCAATACACAATCTCATCATAAGACCCATCATTTCTACGTATAAATATGCGTTTAAATCTAATCTATAGACTACTGCGGGCCGGCATCGTTCGTGACGTGTCGTGTCGGACGTGACGTCAGTTCGGAGCCCGATTCCGCAACTAGTTGACTAAAAACCTTGTTTAAATATCAATAAAAGCTATGTGCTCCGGAAGTATATCATATACGTACGATATTGGATAGTGCTGGGCCGCTGCGTGGCCAGCACGCGGTAAGCGGGAGGGTCGCGAGCGGCGGGCGGCGCATGCGGGCGGCGCATGCGGGCGGCGCACGCGGGCGGCGCATGCGGGCGGCGGGCGGCACTAGCTGGGCACGTGCGCGGGCGCGCGCGGCGCGGGCGGCGCTGCGCCGAAGCTGCTGCGCAACGACTCCTCCATCAGACGGCAGATCTTATCGCGATCCCCCTGGAACATACATTACATTATCAGACAAACAAACAAGAACAGCTGAAAAATAAAACTATTAATATCGAGAGACTTCTAGCACAACAGGCGGCTTCATACGAGCGAAAACAAGTGCACGCACACATATCTATGTGCGTGTGAGTACCGCCGCCACGCCGGGCGGCGCGACGGTCTTAAACTATGGAAAACAAATGCCAATCGCCAGTGCGCTCGGTCCGACCCAGCCCCACGAGCTGCCCGCGCCGCAGCGGAGCACGAGCTTTAAATTCCTCTGATAATAATAATTATCCAATTATGATCCAGCCTGTCCCACCTTGCTGTCCTCCTCCCAGCGACGCCCTAAGCCGAGGCTCGTACCACGCATGGGGTGCCCTTAGCGTGAAGTCGCTTAGTAATTTAAGAAATTCGCCCCTGGCTGGAGGCTTTGAGTCCGCTTAAGGCAGCCACAAGATAGTCCGCTTAAGTAGTTACGACCTCTCAAGGTCAACTAAGACATGCCTACATAAAAAAAAACATTGCGCTTGGACTGGCTGTACTGTAGGTAAAGGTGTATCTATGAGAAGTGCCACTTAAAGATCAACTCGTTCCTTGCGTAATAACTACTATCAATGACAGTGCAAATTCAACCTTATAAAGCAGTTTACCTCGTGTATGAAGCCGAGCTGCACCAGCTCGTGCGCCAGCGCGCCCGCGGTGTCCCTGTGCGACACGGCGCACGTGAGCTGGCGGTTCATCTTGTCGTCCATGCGCAGGAGAATCGTCATCTGGAGGGACGGTAAGCAAACAAATTACTGCCTCGGGGTGGGGTTCGTCCCTAGCTAACTTGAAACTATGTACACGCAGTGAACGACTTTTGAACGAACGGGAGCGGGAACGTAGGGCGCTGGCGAATGTAATATGTTGGCTCGTAGGTTTGCGCGCTGTACTGAACAAGTTAAGGTGACCTTATTTAAAGCCTATTGTCAGTCTTTCGACACGTGCAGCCTCTGGACCAACTATACGCAGCGAGCATACAGCGCCATGCGTGTCCAGTACAACAAAGCTTTTAGGGTACTGCTGGGGCTGCCGCGGTTTTGCAGCGCTTCTACAATGTTCGCGCAGGCGCAAACCGATGACTTTTACGCTATTATTAGGAAGCGGAGCGCCTCGCTATTAAGTCGCTTCCGACGCAGCACTAACAGTATCCTGAGCGTATTGTCTGAGCGGTGGGACTCGGCGCCTGCATGCCAGTTCGTCACCATTTATTAAGTGATCCATTTTAATTTTAATTGATTATTATCGATGCAATGATTTTATGATTTTATGTATGTATATTCTAATTTGTAATTTGTAATTGATTTAATTATTTTAATTTCTAATTGACTCATTTATGTATTTTCTAATTTATAAATTTTTAAATATTAGTTGAATTTTATTTTATTTTAATTTTAATTGATTTCGGTGCAATGATGTTATGTACATATATTGTAATTTGTAATGCTTATCTGTCATCTTTTGTATTCATTATGTGTTTTGTGTTTAGTTTCTATGGGTGTAATTTACCTGAAATAAATGGATTTATTATTATTATTATTATTATTTGGTTCATTGTGATGATATTCTAACTAATATTATATAAATGCGAAAGTAAGTTTGTTTGTTTCTCTGTTACCTTTTCACGCCTGAACCACTGAACCGGTCATCATGAAATTTTGCATATACGTTGTCAGGGGTACAGACACGGACATAGGGTACCTTTCATGCCGAAAAAAAGCACTGTTCCCGAGGAAAACAACAATAACGTTCTTATGATAATAGATGGCGCCACGTGTCTGTCGAATCATGATTGAATTATATTATTACTAGCTCTATTGAAAATATATTATTATAATTACAGTTCCTAAAATAGTTATTATAATAATATACCACAAAAAGTATTAGGCTTGCATGAATATTATTTGTATTTTGTATAGTATATAAAATTAACTGAAATTTGGCAGTAG
This sequence comes from Atethmia centrago, assembly GCA_905333075.3. Classification (NCBI taxonomy): domain Eukaryota; kingdom Metazoa; phylum Arthropoda; class Insecta; order Lepidoptera; family Noctuidae; genus Atethmia; species Atethmia centrago. The sequence goes on along the minus strand of HG995378.1, from coordinate 2,131,839 downwards.
GTAGGGTAGGTAAGGTAGATACTTAGTGCGAAGCCGGGCCTTGTAAAACTAGTATTTAATAAAAACAGAAATCAACTATGGTCTGTTCTAAAAATATCAGATATTTTCAGTTCAGTATTTAGTTCAGTTACACATTTATAAGGTTTCAATTTTATATCATTAACCATTTTTCCAACAATTAATGATGTTTGAATATCATTATTAAAATTGTTATTGAAAAATCGTCAACAAAAAATGAGGTTATAAAATTAAACTCAATTTAAAATTAGTTTCGGGTTTAAATAATAATTGAAATATACTATCAAAGCTCTCAATTTGTAAGTTGAACAAATTAATATCCACAGGTACTTTTTCTGATTAATTTGTTTACATTTTCATCACATACTTTTGGTACAGACTATATCACGGTTAATGTCGAATCTATAATAAGCACTTACACGTAGTAAAATGAGGTACAAAAAAAAAATCGGTTTCGTAAGAAACGCTTGAGCACATTCGCTTATAAGAATATGAACATTATTTTCATAAGAATAATGTTCTTATTCGAATGAAACGTTTACTTGGCAAAGTAAAATCTAAGTACACTATATATCTCTGCCTTAATCTTTTATAAGAATTTAAAAACCACGGTCCCGATTTACGTTTAACAAGCTTTTGTCTTAATACATTTTTGTCTTAAAAAACTTCCATGTTTTCTATACAGTAGAGTGTTCTGTGTGTCGGTGATCGGTCACTAGATCGCTATGATGGGCTAGAATAGTCATAAATACACTCCCGGACTCCTCAATCGAGCGACCGTGCATTCTATTGTTTTAATTTTGAATTCACGAATTTAAAAAGGAAAGAAAATCTAAGTTTGGTCGCTCCTAAAGGAACTACAAGCTTTGATTAGAGCGTCTGCAAGTCAATAGTTATTTCGTAATTTGATTTTTTTACATAGAAAGAATACCGACATTTTTTTACTATTTTATTAAACCATTCTGACGTTCAAATGATGGATACTGCACCTCATGTAGCCGCGCAAGCTGTGGTACTTCTCTTCGGTCTGGGCTTATGTTAGTCAACGAAATGTAAGTGCACAACTTCATGCAAGCAATGGCGCACGGTGGGCTGAAAATCGACTTTCATAGACTTTGGGATTTCAATTTGCAAGTGCCGGATTTTTTGCCGGACATAGCTTCTCTTAGTTATTACTACATTCAAAAAAGACACCAGAGTTAATTCTGCACAAAAACGAAGGAAAATTAATTTTATTACGAAAAAATTGTATGAAGTTAGTATGAAAAAGTTAATTATCTCATAAACAGCAAGGAAAACCGTAATATCCTTACAGGTGGTTATAGTACTAATTATTTATGATTTTTTGACATATATGCCATATAACGGTTATCGCTGCTGATTTTGTTTTTTAAATCGTCAAAATATTTTTATTTATTTTTAGTTATGTAAAAATAAATAAAAATTCGGTTCCTTTTAGTGACTAAATTAAGAACATTGTTAATTATGAAGAATGTTATTGACCCAAATATTAAGATTATATAAAACAACAAAATATTTAAAAAAATAGCAAAAATAGAAAAAATTAAATCATATATTAAAAAATTTCCTTATCTCTGTCGCTGTCGGACTCCAATTCTGAGTAAGAATCCAGATTGGATATATCTAAAAACTAGAACTCACTTTCCTGAAACTGAATCAAGTCGAGAGTTTCAGCAAAAAAGCTCTGCTTTCTCTTAGCATCTAACTTAGGCCTTTGTGCTCTTAGGAAAGACCCGAAAAAACAACAAGCATATTTAAGATATCTTGATTAGAATCTTGCCTGCTTCTTTTCCGCGAATGATGTTCCTGGAACCTCCTAAAATATTTGTTTCGAGACTCTAAGGCTTCTTCCGAGAGAGTCCCAAACGGCGCGTCTTCTGAAGTGATCAAGGAACCGGTTGGATTTCTGCTACCTCTGTAAAGCAGCTCGCGTGAATTTCCGACAAAATTCTTTGAGTTACTCAATTTTCGGCAGAAAGGCAATCGCCTATGCGGGATACAACTGCACCAAACAATACTTCATGATTAAATGAAGTACTCTCACTTTTTAGAAGAACAAACAATTCTAAATTGGTGATTAAACTTTCCATTTTAAGATTTTATAGTGGCAGAGCAAAAAATTTGTGTTAGCAGTTAGTTACACAGTTGTGAACAATCTAAATTATAAAGCAAAATTATTTAGCCCTTTTATTGCAATACGTCGATAATTAGTTAACTACCTTCATTAATGTTTTAAAAGATGTGCTAATGGAAATTTATAATCGTCAAAAACATTTCTTAGAACTCATAACACAACTAATCAACAAATTAGCTTACTTATCAGAAATCATTAACAATCATTTGATCACCTATTCAGACTTATTAGAAGACTAAATCATTGTAATTACTTAATCACTTATTTTCAGACTCACTAGTTGACTTTGTTATTTAGTATTTTGGCTGTATGTAAAGTTTTAAAACTCATTTTGAATTGATAAATATCTAGCTCATACATAGTTGTCTAAGTATGGATGTACTATAAACCTCTGAATACTCCTTCGGGAATATAGGGGTGCTATTTTATGTTACATGTTGTTTAAGTCTGTGTTCCTCAACTTAAACACTAAAAGGAACCGTTTCATATGTAAAATAAATAAAAATATTTTGACGATTTAAAAAACAAAATCAGCAGCGATAACCGTTATATGGCATATATGTCAAAAAATCATAAATAATTAGTACTATAGCCACCTGTAAGGATATTACGGTTTTCCTTGCTGTTTACGAGATAATTAACTTTTTCATACTAACTTCATACAATTTTTTCGTAATAAAATTAATTTTCCTTCGTTTTTGTGCAGAATTAACTCTGGTGTCTTTTTTGAATGTAGTAATAACTAAGAGAAACTATGTCCGGCAAAAAATCCGGCACTTGCAAATTGAAATCCCAAAGTCTATGAAAGCCGATTTTCAGCCCACCGTGCGCCATTGCTTGCATGAAGTTGTGCACTTACATTTCGTTGACTAACATAAGCCCAGACCGAAGAGAAGTACCACAGCTTGCGCGGCTACATGAGCTGCAGTATCCATCATTTGAACGTCAGAATGGTTTACACTTGACACACCCTCCCGCTCCGTCCAGAGCGGGAGAAGTTATATGATGATTTCTCATCCAAAAAAAAAAGTGTATCCACGCAGACAAACACTGAGCTTACCTAATTTGTTACTGCGTGATATAAAGGACGAACCAAAAACGACTATTGACTTGACTATCTGTGGTAAGTCCAGTCATTTGGTAGTTTAACCTGGAAAGTTTTTAAACTGGTGATTTTATTGAGGTCGACGTGCTCTCTTCGAATTTTCACATTGTCCCCAGAGTTCTACCGCAAAGGCATACATGACCATCCCATGAGATGGCAGAAATGAATATACAACGAGGATGAATACTTTGATAAAATAAATATATTTTACCCTAAAAAAATATTGTATTTATAGTAAAGTTGGAAACACTTCCTACTGCAATTTTTCCTCAATTGCTTAGATATCTAAGACTACCCCATCTGCGTAGATACACTTAACGTTGTAAGTGTTTCGATATTTTTGGTTAGTTGTGTGTATAGAAATTATTGACAAGCATCTGCTCAGATATTAATGAACTAATTAATGTTCAAATATTAATGGTAACTTGTAGTGTTTGGAATTTATTGACATTTTAAATTGTTCAGGGGGGTAACCATCACCTCTTAAAGCAGTATTATTATAATATTACTTCACAGCGGGAAAGTGATGGAGCTATACAGGACTTATAGTTCCATCTCTATCTTACACTGAAGTAATATTGTAGTAATACTGCTATAAGAGGTGATGGTTACCCCCCAGAAGTATTTGGTCACCTTGTCTGCTACAATATATCTGACGGCGACTGTACGTTGACAGTTTGGCATCGAAAAGTATGTTGACATGTCCCTAATTAAAGACGGGGAAATTTTAATTTTAATGTTAAAATTAAAATTAATGGCAATGGAATTCTTGAACCCCATTATACGAACCCTATTATATTATGGAAAACAAAAGTTGCATAACAATGTTTCAGCAATGTTTGTGTTGTAATGCAGTTTGTATTTGAAACATGCTTCAATAACAAAAAACATGTTAGGTAACTTTCGTTTATTATGAAAGACGCTGTCGTTGATATGGTGCATAGAATTCTGGAAATAGGCAGGTAAGTGTGGCAGTCTCTTTCCATAATTCTATGAGTGACAAAGACGACGCTCTATAAAAGTTGAGGTATTTGGTTTACCTTCTTTCAAATTTCTTGCCGTACCTCCTAAGGTACGGCAAGAAATGTGAAAGAAGGTGATTGGCCTTGCGGAGGCGCCTTTTTTTACTGTTTACTATTTATTTATTCATTTACTGACAGACAATGCACAGCCTGAACGGCATAAACCGGTCTAGAAGCATGAAATTTTGCACAAGAGTTGCTTAAATAGAGAAGGAAGATTTTTGGAAATTAATTCCCTAAAGAGGTTAAAAAGGGGATGAAAGATTATATAAAAGTTCCTTTTAGCCGATGGGAAATCCCATCAGGCACACGGCTTTTGTTATTATAAATCGAGTTCGCATTTTGGCGTTAAAATGTTCCAAAAAGTCGTGTGTGACTCACCAGCAGGTCGGCGGGCGGCGCGTCGTGCGGCTGCGGCTGCGGCTTGAGCGAGCACATCATGTTGACGACGCGGCGCGGCTCCAGGTCGCGCGGCTCGGGCTCGGCCGGCTGCGGCTCGGCGGCGCGCTCGGCCGGCGACGCGGCGCGGCCCGGCGCGCGCGCGCCGTACGCCGTCAGCGGGTAGATGCCGTACCTGCCACGCGGAACACTGCTTATCACACTTTCGGGCTTCTTCTGACTACCAATAACGACTGTCACCGATCTACAAATAACAGCCGGGACCGACGGCTTAACGTGCTTTCCGAGGCACGGAGGTGTCTTGGTATGTAAAGATGGTCACCCGTCCACGAACCGACCGCGACAAGCGTAGCTTAACCTGAGCGATCGACCCGTGTGGCTATATGCAAAGATTTGACTTTGGCTTTCAATTCAACAGAGAAGAGTCGAATCAAGTCTAAAGGAAACACGTATCATATTCAAAAACCAAAAAATATATTAGAAAACTGTAAAAAACATGAGAATTATAAATCGGATATAAATTAATGTCGATTGACAATCACTAAAGCTTATTCGTTAGCCTTATTTGACTAAACAAATGTTAAATTCAGTAATACGTGATCAAATACCATCTTGAACAAAACCACAAACATCCTCAGACCACTAAATGAAATCAGTCAGTGAGTATAGACAATGCGGTCCAAAAGTCGATATTGACCACCTCATTAATAGACCACAATCTAGTTGCACCGTCAAACCTGTAACTTTGTTATGCCCGACAGGGTGAATGATCATGTCTTTTTAAACATACCATCTAAGTTCACATTGTGGAATGCGATAAATATATTGAGTAGTGAAACTCACTTGACATCCTCGACAAACTTCTCCAGTTTCTCTGCGTGTGGCTGCAGATCCTTTGCCGCGAGCTCCGTACGTTCTTCCCCCCGCAAGCACCACGCGAGTGCCTCGCCACTGCTACCGCCCGCAACCTCGTCCGTTATCGTCTCCGATATGTTCGCTGGAAACACACACAAGAAACACTTAGTAATCTGCAAGAAGTTGGTTACAAAGACCAAAAAAACAACGCAGTCGTCGAGATTTGCAAACATGTGCCCTTTTTGACAATTGTTGACATTTGAATTTCGATAAAATTGCATCAACTACAGAAACATAATTATCACAATTCATTTTTACAAAAGTTCAAGAGCATCCTCCGATCGATTTACAAGTTTCAGAATGGACATATTTGACGGCTTGATCTTTCAGACTTACCGGTGGTATTGACAAGCGTGTGCGCAGCCAACAGTTTGAGGGAGTGTACTTCGAAGAGTAGCGGGTGGAAGAGAAGTTCCCGCGCCGTCGGCCTCTTCGCGGGGTCCTTGTTTATACACCTGTCGACACACGGCACGGTTACCGACTGGGCAGGGGAGAGACGACACATAGGCAGTGACCCTTACACGGGGTTACTGAGAAATTGAGTGCTCAATGTGTATGGCGAGAGGCTTTATAAGGAATAGTGCTTGCTGCGATGCATTGTTTTGAAATCAATGAGTACTCACACCTCGCTCAAACCAAAGCTCCGCTGCAAGCGACCGATGCAGGACGTTCCTCATATCACAAGTCTCTACAGTGACACCCATGAGCAGTCCATCCCTCACTTCGTGCACCCATACAACAAAAGCGACTTACCGCTACGCCCACCTGTAAGACAAGTACCTGTATATAAAGTCCTTCTGTCGCGTCTCCTCCAACGATTCGACCGTTCGTACGATGTGTTCCTCCGTGACGTGGCTGCCCGAGTCGCCATTGCCCTGAATTTCAAGTGCCGCAGTCTCCAATGCGCACATTCCGAATGAGTAGATATCCATCGCTGGCGTCACCATTTGTGATGCTGATACGGGGGGAAATAAAGATGTAATGAATGCAAAAAAATGGACAACATAGTTTCGGTTGCCGTGATTCTTGGACATGAGCACAGTACATACTATACAGAAACTTGACATTTGGATGCAACGCACGCAGTTATAAGCACGGCTTATTTACACGGTATTCATTGGGAAGCAATGAGTTCACTCAAAACAGTCACGATTTTCACATATAATTCCGTGAACGACGTGAGCGTAGGTATGCATATGTGTTTGAGAGCTGGCCAACGATAAGACTAGTTTCTGCATAGTATGTAATCTGTGGCACGAGGCTTGCCTGTTCCAAAACACTTAACAAACTTCCTAAACAAGGAAAAGGCAAGAGTTTGTCAAATCAAGGCAGTCGAAGCTGTGTGGTCCTTTCTTGAGAGTCATCTTTTAGTCCAAGATACTTACATCCGTATTCGGGGGCAATAAAGTGCATATTTCTCATGTTCTCGCGGCAGGTCTTGATGTGGTGGTGGATGGCGTCGGGGGCTACGGAGCCGATCTTCACGAGGCCGTTGTGTTGGATAAAGATGGTGTCGCACGTGAGGTTCCCGTGGACTATCGGCGGCACGCAGCCGTGTAAATAGCTGAATGGGGAATGATAGGAGTTGTATTAGGGACAATCGGGGTGAACAAACAGTCGCGGCCGACTAGATTGATATACAATTTTGAATTTATGAAGTCTTAACTGTGTACCTAGTTAGAAAGTGGCAGTATCGAGGAGGTAGAATATTAGTATCTTACCTGAGCGCCGACAATATCTGTGTGCACCATCTCTTCCAGGCCTGCAGTGGCAGACGCTTAACGTTCCGCTTGGTTCGCTTGAGGAACTGCTTCAGAGAGCCGCAAGACATGTACTCCGTTATGAATATTACCTGAAACGACCAGGTATTGAAACTTAGTAGTCATGTATTTCGGTAGTGAAGCAATTCCTATAAAAGACTTTATGTGACTGGAATACGGATCTATATAAAATGGAGCATGCCGTCGACGGATTTCAAAATACCTCAAATAAAACTTTGAAATAAAGTCCCACAATTGAAGTCCCACTAGAAGCACAAATAAGTAGCGACTAAAGATCGTTTCTAAACTATCTTAAAAATACCAAAATTATGTTATTTGATTATTACATAATCTTGATTAGATTACACAGAATTAGAAACTGAAGTTATATTAATTTATATGAGGTCCTATAATTTTTTGAGTAAACATTTAACAAAAATAAAATGTTTGCCAAACTCAACATAGTTGAGACCAAGAATTCGTCTGCCAAGAGATGATGTTCTATCGTGTCGTCTTTCATGTTCTGAAGATTCAGAGCATTTTTCAAAAAAGTTACCATTTTTGAAAAATGCTCTAAATGCATCTGCATCTTGAACGTTGACTTCTTAGTCAACATTCAAAGGAGGCATATTTTAGACAACGGATATTAAGTAAATAGTTGGGGTCCTTGCCTCTGTCCAACAGTGAGTCTTTCATTTGAGTGAAGATGACGACGAAAATCCTTAAAAAACAGGAGAAGTTTCCAATGAGAGATAGAATAAATGAAAGTCCCTCTTACCCGAGGCTTATCGTTGTGTGTATCCGTCCAGTAGCGGTGGAATTTGACGATGTTGGGATGTTCTAGCCTGGTGAGGTTGTCGAACACCATCTGTATCTTGTCCTCCTGTGCCTTGAAGTTCTTGCGCTCAGAGAACTGCACCTCGTTCCAGACCACCTCGACGCCTTCCTCGGTGTCCATGGCCAGGTTTGCGCAGTCGATGCCCGGGACATCTCGTTGTTCCACCTGGAAATAATGAGATAGAGGAATTAGACATGTCGGTATTGTGGTTAATACATATTTTATTGACTGCTCATGGATGTTTTCTTACGGGGTGACGTTTTTAATTATTCGCTGTGGTAGTATCACGGATGTATTATTGTGTTTGATGGTACGTCATCGTGTCTCTTGTTATGTGCTTGCGCTGTTCTACATTGTAACTGATTCTTATAGCTTATGTCACCTTTCTGTAGCTGTCTATAAATAACTTGTCAGTTTATAAATAAACGATCTACAGTACAAGTCAAAACTATTACTGAAAGCAATAGAGGTAAGACGTCGAGCAAACATTTCCTCTCGCCACAGATAGAGGCCAATCATTCAATTGAGCCCCCTTGACAGCAAGTTGGGGCCATGATAACGTGGATGATAACTATCAGATGTAACAGAAGACTGGAAACCTTTCATAATTAGATATGGAAAGAATCTTGATATTGATCAGTAAGAGTATAGCAGACGTCACCTCCTGCAAAGCAGAAATGTTCGCGAAGGAGGAGGCGGGACGGTTGAGGGAAAGGCATGTTTCGCGCCCTCTCGCCCCTAGCCGCCGCAGGAGACGCCCTGGGCGTCGGGAATCCCGGGCGGATTTTCGGCCACCGTAGGCGCGGGCTTGCGGACGGTGAGCAATGGGTAGCTCACCGTCCGGTAAGGACCAGGCCCGGGTCGACGGCGCGTCGTATTCCACGCGCGCCTCAAAGAGATGTAGGGGTCCACTAGGTGGTAGTGGGTTTTAGTCAGTAAGAGTCTGACACACCCTCCCGCTCCGCCCAGAGCGGGAGAAGTTACTTGAAGATTTCCCACCCTCAAAAAAAAAAAAGAGTGTAGCAGAATAGTTATGGAGACTGCTTTGGAGGAAAAGATAAAAAACCTCGGATCCATGTCAGACGGAAACACTGCAGACATACCTCAAATAAATTAACTAATTAATCGCATCAGATTAATTAAAATCTACACTATTAAACGCCGCCATGCACGTTATAAATGATTGCGATTAATCGCACAGGCGCTGTCGCGTCGTCGTCGCTACAATCGACAAATGTGCAATTACCTTGATATCGGTCAGTTACCCTCGTTGCAATTGTTTATAACTGTTATCTCGACGTAATGACTAGCCGATGTTTATTAATTATGACCACTGTGCTATTTGAGTGCGCCGTAACTTTGTGTTGTTTATTGAATTTAGTTGCTGAGGCTATTATTAACTTAGGCCTGCTTATTAGTTTGTAAATTGTGACAATATTTTTGGAAAGAAAATAATGACGGTAACAGTGCGATATATTTCCATCATGACATGAATGAAACAGTTCAATAAGTGGGTCAAAGTTAAGCTGTCGAACATACAATTAATTACCATCAGTACCTAAGTAAATGTGGTGTCCAAACATTTGATTAATGTTATTGGGTCATGGCTATCGAAGATAGTGGTGGCGTAGAGGTTCTGTGTTCCAAAAACATAGATAGGAAATTCGCATGTTCCGCCCGCATATGAGTCTAGATTCTTAAAACGAGTTATGTAAAAGAGATATTAATTAAAATAACGGCAAATCAAATTGTTGACCAGTCTATTAACATATCTAAACAAACACACTTGGGATGCCATTGCAGGTACTGTGGACTAGAAGGCTTCAAAATTCGCACAACCACAGAATAACGCAATACAGAAGCTCCAGCCATATGGACACGGTTAATCTTAATATGTAAATTAGTGGCTGCAATCAGTAAGATCTTAGAAAGATTAGGACTTTCACTACAAGTCTGTTTTTCTAGTTTAACATCTATATAAGACACAAATAAATAAAATTCAAGATGTTGTATTTATGTTGCTGCTATAATAACAAATACTAAAAAACAGAATAAAATAAATATTTAAAGGGGCTCCTATACAACAGACATGATTTTTTTTTTGCCGTTTTTATAGATAATGGTACGGAACCCTTCGTGCGCGAGTCTGACTCGCACTTGTCCGGTGTTTTTGCCTTTCTTTCTTTCTGTCTGTCTGTTTGTTCCGGCTAATCTCCGAAATAGTTGACCCGATTTTGACGGGACTTTCATTGGCAGATAGCTGATAAGCTGATGTTATAAGGAGTAACTCGGGCTACTTTTATTTTACAAAATGCGACGGGGGCGAAGTAGCAGTAGCTAGTAGTAAATATGGACACTTGTGCAAAGGAGGTGGAACTGTGTCTATAGTCCCGTGTAATAGTATGCCGATCTAAAATTAGATCCCCTCGATCCGCCCTAAATAGGGCGAAGTTCACCAATGAAACTGAATGGGATCTGCACATCTAAGTCGCGTTCAACAGCTGTCAGTGTCACCATTGCAATTGTGTCGAATATTAATACTGACACGCGTTGAAAGCGGTTGAGATGTGCTGATCGCGTCCTTAGAGTATGTCACGATTGTGTGATATTTATAGCACATTGTACTGAGTAGATTTTCTGTACTATTCAATGATAGTGTAGTCAAATATTGCCTTTAGGACACGCCCACTGTACTAGTGGGACTGCGCAGTTTGATGACGTCGACCACTGCGCAATGACAGGACATAACACATCTCTTGAATAATAACAAATGGACATTTAGATGGAAATCAAAAGTTATAGTTTTTTTTTTGTTGTACATCACAATTGGTATTCTTTTTCTGATTTGTGCGTGGTGTCATTATGGATATTTTTATGCATTTACGTGTCAAGTCATACGAATTATTTTAATATATCTTGTGCATTATCTTATAGTTTTGTGATGGTCGACATCTTGTCCAAATGTGGTTATTAAAAGGATCATCTGTTTTGTAACCCCTATATTCCGCGGTAGATATGTTAGAAAATGAGATTCAAGAATAATAAACAAAAAACAAGCAGATCAACACTTTTAATGTAACCCACCTGTTGCCACATAAAAAATGCATTCAAAAAGCTTCAGTAGAACTACTCGTAAATCTCTAATGTCACGTAGAAACATACAAAACATACTCGTAACATGAGCCATGGAAACAGGTGCCGGCAACATTTTATGAATTTAACACTAAATTGCTTAGTTTTATTTTCGATTGTTTTACGCATTTTTGCAAATTTTACTGTTGCTATCGGCTCAAGCGTGAATGCTTTTAATAATAACCCCATTATTCAAGAGCGTTGTATGCTGAAAATTATGATTTCCCTTTCAATTCATTGATAGGAACACGACAAGGGTTAGGTAACTAGTACCTATAACACTTTTAAGAATGTCAGTTTTAATTATGGTTAAAACGTATTTGGCGCCCATAAAATTGCCACAGAATAGTGAAGGATAGAACACATCATAGCTAAATAGTTGCTAGTGGCCAATGTGTACTGTTCCAACACAACGTGCACAGTATTGGATCTCGCCTGGCTACACTACGCTTGTAGCGTATTTTGTAAAATGGTAAGTATTTGGTGTTTATTCGTAATACGATCTGTTTTCATGTAATGAGTAAAGTAACCAGGAACTCAAGGCAACAAGTTTTAGCGTTTTTTTATTTTCTTTGAATAATAGTTATGGCATCCCCTTTGTCTTCTGGCTTTTGGACATACCGCAAATATTATAGCTGTTCTGTAATCCCAGGATTATGAAAGTGATTTTGATTGCATCGATTTCATTAATCTGTTTGCATTGGCATCGATAAAGTAATCACTAATCAGAATCTAGTAAAGATTTCCTTGTTATCGCAGACACAGATAGTGGAGTTCATTGGAGATTAATGACTAATTTGCTATCGCTGATTAGGTTTCTGGAATCCCTGATTAAACTGTCCCCGATTAAAATTGTTTGGGGTCAAGTCTAGTAGAGTTATCCTCATTTTTTCCAGTAGGATCTGGTAACACTTTCATGGTAATTGTCATAAAATGGACTATCTAAATCACTGTGGTCTTTTTATAACTAACAAGGATTAAATACTATAATTTTCTTCATGCATTAAAGCTACAAAATAACAATCAAGTCAGCTCAATTTCACAATTTCACTCTCCATACAAACCATGCCATATGACATGCACTGAATCTTGGCAAAACATAAACTTTCGCATTTATTAACGAAGATAATCTAGTACTCGTTAGTTAGGCGGGCAATACACCGGCCGACAATTTAGTCGTACAGACAGCGCCATAAATCGTGCGAAGAAAGCCGCTCGAAACCGCTCGTTACTGGCGAAGCAGCGAGTGGGCGAGCGAGTCCGCTGCAATGATTTAAGTTGCAGATTTTATACGGATACGTACATTTTACTGTCGGTCGGTAATCGCGAGGTGTGGCCGCAGCCTTCCAACTTTATTGTTACGACGATATTTTAAATTGATATTATTGTATCTGGCGCAGTGAAAAGGGTTCGTGGTATTGCTCTTGCCATCATGTCGGACTGGTGGTGAGGTGGACGATTTAGGTGTACATAGTAGTTGGAAAATGTAATGGTTATTGCTGGTGGAGGGCAGTGTGTGGCGCATGGTAGTCCGATCAACGAGGCTTATGTAACCCGAAAAATTCTCCCGCCTATGAAATTTGGCATGTGATGAAGTTAGGTAATACAGATTACAGATGTACAATAAGCCAACAATTTTTTTTACGAGAAGTTAGGTATTTTTACCTAAACATGAAAATCGCTTCTAACTCCCTGAGAATATTTCCTCAGACTGAAATACTTTCTGTATACGTACGTATGTACTAGTTAGAATATGTATGTAAAGGCATCCAACATTTTTTCGAATTCAAAGATACCCCAAATCTAACTTTTAACATTTTGCGCTATAACTTCTACTGAAAAATTGGTCTGCTAATTGTTATTTTTTAATATGTTTTTATATCCTTAAATACATAGCCTTGTTTAGTTATCCAAAAGATTTTCCTTTTTAATCAATTTTTTTTAGATTTTTGCTTAACTACGTAATGTGAAAAATAACTCCGTCAATTTTTATACCTTTATTAGTCATATGATTTAATATTAAAACAGATTTACCAATTATCCAACAATTTTTCGAACGTTTTTGTATTTTTTAAGATATGTTCGCTGATTTATGCTAGAGCGTAAGGGTTGACCTTCACCTGACCGCTCGGTACTGCTTTGCCACGCACTTCTGCAATAGTGTAGGCGAAGGCGAGTTTGGTGGCCACAGCTTTATATGCACAACGTACAACAGGCGTTTAGAAATTGGAAATTTTAAAAGGAATATTATTTTATTAAATGCATTTAAAATAAACGTTACATACTCGTACTTCCTGAAGGACTTTTTACAATATGCGAAAAAAAAGGCAATAAGTCTAATAATGTTTAGAAAGGGACCTACTGAGGAGATATCGAGTTAAGAAAAAAAAAAAGTTTCGTTCAAAGGTGTCCGAACAATATACAGGGTGTACCTGAAAGATGAGGTCAAATTTAAGGATGTGGTACAGACCATCAAACTGAACAACTTTCTCCATGGGACCAACATCGTAATCGCGAAAAAAATATCAGCCGTCCCATAAGCGGGATAAAGCTGGTCCCGTCCATAAGTTTTACCACCTTCTCCAAGGCCCACCCTATACGTGTCCCTCGGGTGGTGCTAAATGAGCAGCAACGCCGAGCAACAGGTGGCGGTAAATAACCTGCCCACAGGCATCCGCAGGACTGGGTAGGATTAAATCCCTTCCAAAAGTGCGACCTACCTACTTGTACCTTGGGCAAGTGCTGTATGTATGTCCTAACTCGTAAAATGAAAGTCTGAATGATAACGACGTCGATTTGACATGCGTTCCGAACGCCCGGCGCTCGCAGGTACCCGGGCGAGTGGGAAATTGGTTACCGAAGTCTGCGCAGGGGTAGATAGCCAGGCCCCTGTGACAGAAAATGCTACTGGCAGCACAACAAGGAATCTTATACAGCAGGCGTTTCATCCGAGCCTCTTTATCTCAAGACCTAGATCTTCCTCGCTTGGAAATGAACCAAGCACAATTAGCACTACAAAAGGGAAAGACTTACCTCCCACATCACCAGTGAGGATCACCTAAGAGAATGATGACAACATGTGTCCTCTCACATGGCAAGAATACCCACCCAACGCAACCCAAAGAGAAAAAGAGGCTATCTAATAGCCCACCTTCTACGGAAGGACATAAGAACCTATCACAGAAGTGTCAGAGCTCTATTAATACTTCCAACAGATACAGTGGACTTCTAGTAGATACACCTGATGACTCCGCTTAACCAATGGAAAGTCAAGGTGGTGGTTTGTTAAAAAACTTAGCAAACCACCACCGATAATCCTATATGGTATTACGAACATATCAAAACTGAATAGTTCCGTACCAAGCGACACTCACACCTATAAAATAGTTAATAGATCAGTTGAGAGTAATGGCGCAGACAAGTGAAGCGTACAAAAATATCATAGAGCTAATTCGAAAGAATGGGCTATACGTTCACACAGATAGACACGAGGAGCTGCAGAATCGTGATTAAGAATCTGCACGACACGACACCAAAAGAAGTCATTGTTGAGGAACAAACTGGTAATAAAGTCAGAGGTGAAATTATATGTGCACTCTCAAGAAGAAACAAGAAGCCACTGAACATGTTTTTCGTGAATGTAGAAGATGGCCCAAACAACCCCGAACTTAAACATATATATTACATATACCATACGAAAGTTAAGATAGAATATCCACGAAAAAACAAATGAAATTCCTCAATGCGCTAGATGTCAACAACATAGGTACACTAAAAATATATGCATGCGACTTTACCGTTGCGTTAAATGCGCAGAAGGACATAGAACTATAGACTGCCTAAAAAAGACAGGAACAAACCAACCAGCAACATGTACATTGTGTCTTGGAGACCACCCCGCCAACTACAAGGGGTGCCAAGTATACAAGAAGATTCGCGCAAGGAAAATTTCACAGCAACCCCACAAAAAAGCTGCATTACCAAAAATTAATCCAAGAAATAACTCTTTTCTCCTTTCAAATTGATGACTTTCCACAATTACAGCCAAGAAGCCACGTTAGACAACAACCACCTAATCCACGCACTCAAGACACAGGAAACACTGCACAATGGAACAAAAAACAAGAGAATATACAATCTCAGCCAACAAATCACTAAACAATCAGAGAAAATAGATATTCTCATACAACAAATAGGCACCCTAATGGGTCTCCTTGCGACTCTAGTTACCCAATATATGAAATGAAATTCTTACGCATCGCAGCATGGAACGTAAATGGTCTGTCTCCTAATAAATAGGAAGTAGGACTTTTCATGAAACACAAAATAGATTCTCCTAATCTCAGAGTCACACATGACTGACAAAAAAGCCATCCTTATCAAAGGATATAACATATATCACCCTAATCATCCCGATGGAACATCACATGCTAGGACTGCAATTATAATAAAAGAAAGTATAAAACAACACTCTCTCCCAAACTTTAAGCAAGCATACCTACAAGTTACTATTGTATCGATAGACGATTGGCAGGGCCCACCTAACATCGCTGCTCCCCGCGTCGGCATCAAGTTGATGAACAAATGTTTAGCGATTTTCTTAACACGCTCGGTGGCAGATATGTCGCTGGAGGAGATGGGAACGCCAAAAATATCTTTTGGGGCTCCAGACTAACCACAACCAGAGGCAGAGAATTGAAGGAGGCAATAGATTTAAATTCACTCAATATACTGACTACAGGAGAGCCAACTCACTGGCCATCTGATCCCAACAAAACACCTAACCTCATCGATTTCTTTGTTACCAAAGGAATGTCAGAACTATACACAAAAGTCGAATCATGCCTGGACGGTAACACCAATCATTCACCAGTAACATGCACACTAAGCACCACAATTATTTGTAAAGAGATTGTATTCTAAAACGCGTCGCGCTCGTACTCGTGCGTTGTAACTCGAAGAAACAAGAAAGATTCGTGAAATTGCATACGTATCGTCGCTTCAGGCCTCCAACGCATCCAGTAAGGTATTGTGCACCCTTTCCTTTGTAAAAACTGTCGTTTTTCGCCCAATTTCTCTCCAAACAGTATTGTACGCCATACATTGTTTTTTATTGTAACACCAACGCAAAATCTATCAAGTTCGCTTATTCGCGCATCCACCATGTATAAAATACAATCCTCAAAAACAGGATTATACACTTAAAATAAGGGAGAAGGTAGCTGTAAAATGGAGACTGAGACGACAATGGTAAATAAGCAGGAACGTACATGATAAAAGAACCCTCAATAAAGCACAAAAGGAATGAAAGGAAACGCTTAAAGAATACGATAACGCCACTCTGCAAGATAAACTAAAGATTTTATGCACTTCACCCCACAAAGCAGATGACTATTCCCTATAGAAAATAACTAAGTCACTAAAACGGCCGTAAAAACTCACGCCTCCTTTAGGACAGCCAAATGGTGAATGGGTGAGAAAACCTGCTGATAAAGCCGCGCTATTTGCTAAATTCTTAAAAGATGTATTCAAACTAAATGAACCCGTCATCAAGAAATTGACAAAATTCTTGAGTGATCAGCAAATGTCTCTACCGTTGCGACTGTGTACCCCAATAGAAGTTTGGCAAGCTATTAATAACTTGAAGAAGAAAAAGGCTCCAGGTTTTGATCTGATTACATCAGAAGTCCTTAATCAACTACCGAGAAAAAGAATTGTCTTGCTAACCATTCTGTTCAGTGCAGCGTTGAGACTACACTATTTTCCTCTAATCTGGAAAGTCTCAATGATAAATATGGTAGGTAAACCTGGAAAGCCTCTTACTGAAGTTTCCACGTACAGACCAATAAGTCTTCTTCCCCTATTGTCTAAACTGTTAGAGAACTTATTGCTACAACGACTGCTACCTCTACTTGAGGAACAAGGGACAATCCCAGAGCATCAATTTGGTTTCCAAGTACACCATGGAACGACAGAACAAATACATAGGGTGGTTCACAGAATCCGGCAATCCTTTGAAAGAAAGGAGTACTGCTCAGCAGCTTTTCTTAACATACAACAAGCATTCGACTGAGTATGACATAAGGGCCACCTGTGGAAACTAAAAATTTGCCTACTACACACCGCTTACATGCTGTTCAAGTCATACTTGGAAGACTGAATGTTCTAAGTTAAATCTGGGAACCTATCTTCATTCTATCCCATAGAAGCTGGCGTTCCCCAGGGTTCTATGCTGGGCCCTGTTCTGTACACAGTCTACCCTGCTGACCTACCCACCTCAAAGCAAACAAGATTGGATCATGGCTGAAAAAGTAGAGAATCAAAGCTAGTGCTGCCAAGTCTGTCCATATTACCTTCGCCCTACGAATACTTAGGTATGCACATCGACAGAAGACTTACCTGGCGTGAACATATAAATGCCAAAAAGAAAAATTCACTGGCTCACAGGCAGATAATCATCACTAAGCTTCGAAAACAAACTTCTAATCTACAAATGCATCCTTAAACCTGTATGGACATATAAAATAAAATATTGAGATAAAATAGCGCTTCCAAATTAAAGCACTAAAAACCTTAAGTGGTGCACCCTGGTTCACAAAAAACATTGAAGTTCATGAATGCCTACAAATCCCAACTATCAAGGAGGTTGTAGAAAGGTCCTGCAAGAGTTATAAGGAAATACTTCAACGGCATAAAACTGAACTCGCTGTACAGACTGTACCAACAGACTTAAAAGAGAACGAATAGCGCCAATCTAACCAACACTAATAAATCAAATAAAGAGATGACGCATCCCAGGATGTGAACAACCTCGAACTGCTTAAAGCTTGAATTAAAGCTCAAGGGCTGATTGTCCCGGAGGACACGGTGGAGCATACGGTGGAGGTCTGCCCAGCTTGGGCAGAGCACCGCCGGAGCGAGAGGGCATGGGCAGCCGTCACCTCCTTCTGCGAAGCAGTAATGCTCGCGAAGGAAGAGGCGGGACGGTTGAAGGAAAGGCAAATTTCACACCCTCTCGCCCCTAGCCGCCGCAGGAGACGCCCTGGGCGTCGGGAATCCCGGCCACTGTAGGCGCGGGCTTGCGGACGGTGAGCAATGGGTAGCTCACCGTCCGGTAAGGACCAGGCCCGGGTCGACGGCGCGTTGTATTCCACGGCGCGCCTCAAAGAGATGTCGTCAGCACAAATATAGGGGTCCACTAGGGCCGATGCCTGCCGGGGTCGCGGGAAGGTACTAAAGAGTCACCGAGGCTCCTGGCAACACAGGGAACGGAATGAATACGGTTGGGTTTTAGTCAGTAAGAGTCTGATACACCCTCCCGCTCCGCCCAGAGCGGGAGAAGTTATTTGATGATTTCCCACTCAAAAAAAAGGGCTGATTGTAGATCGAAATAATATAAGAAAAAAAAGCCGTCGCGCGTCCAGTAGGTATTGAAGTTGACAATTTTGTGATCTATGGGTCAGCTGATAATTTTTCGCAATTACGGAGAAAGTTGTTCGGTTTGATGATCCTTTTGAACACATTTTTCTGGTACATTCTGTATAAAAAATGTATTGTACATTTTTTCAGCATCTGCGTTCACCGATAAAATTTAATTATATTGTAGAAAACACTATAATATAAACATAAAATACCTCTTGGTAAAATCACGAAGAAAATGTGCCGCCCGCGCGAACGCACCTCTGCGCGAGCGTCCCGCACCCCTCTTCCTCTTCCTCACCCGCAACCGATCGTTGCTAAGCGACGGCAATACTATACTACTACTTGTACTTAGCAAAAATGAGATTGTAAAAACTTTGGTATTAGGTCACATTTCCATTGGCTTCTATTAAAGTACACCGACTCATAAGTAATAAACGTATTGAATTAACCTGAGCAATTATTCACATAAGTATATTGTTCGAATACTTTTGAACAAAACTTTTTTTTTTCTGTCCTCAGTAGGTGCCTTTCTAAACATTATAAGACTTATTGCCCTTTTTTCGCATACTGTACAAAGTCTTTCAGGAAGTATCTAACGTTTATTTTAAATGCATTTAATAAAATAATATTACTTTTCAAATTTCCAATTTCTAAACGCCCGTTGTAAGTTGTGCATAATTAAGCTGTGGCCACCAAACTCGCCTACACTATTATTGCAGAAGTGCGTGGTAAATGTAGGTAGTATTCCCGACTTCCTGTGGGTGCGACGGAGAACGCACGCTACCGCTGCGTGCGTCGGCGCTCTGACGTATGATAGTATAAAAAAGTAAGAAGCGATAAATTCACTTCGCACTTCACAGAATTTCGCAACTACATTTCATTTGCTACATGCTACATGAGCATTAGCATGCTAACATTGAATGTGAATGCTAATTAATCCATCACTAGTGCGTGGCAAAGCAGTACCGAGCGGTCAAGTGAAGGTCAATCCTTACGCTTTAGCATAAATCAGCGAACATATCCAAAAAAATATATAAACGTTCGAAAAATTGTTGGATAATTGGTAAACCTGTTTTAATATTAAATCATATGACTAATAAAGGTATAAAAATTGACGGAGTTATTTTTCACATTACGTAGTTAAGCAAAAATCCAAAAAATATGATTAAAAAGGAAAATCTTTTGGATAACTAAACAAAGCTATGTATTTAAGGATATAAAAACATATTAAAAAATAACAATTAGCAGACCAATTTTTCAGTAGAAGTTATAACGCAAAATGTTAAAAGTTACATTTGGGGTATCTCTGAAATCGAAAAAATGTTGGATGCCTTTACATACTTATTCTTACTAGTACATACGTACGTATAAAGAAAGTATTTCAGTCTGAGGAAATATTCTCAGAGAGTTATAAGCGATTTTCATGTTTAGGTAAAAATACCTAACTTCTCGTAATAAAAGTTGTTGGCTTATTGTACATCTGTAATCTGTATTACCTAACTTCATCATATGCCAAATTTCATAGGCGGGAGAATTTTTCGGAGTCTCCATACAATAAATATCCTCGTTGATTGGACTATGGACATAAATGTAATGGTTATTGCTGGTGGAGGGCAGTGTGTGGCGCATGGACATAAATGTAATGGTTATTGCTGGTGGAGGGCAGTGTGTGGCGCATGGACATAAATGTAATGGTTATTGCTGGTGGAGGGCAGTGTGTGGCGCATGGACATAAATGTAATGGTTATTGCTGGTGGAGGGCAGTGTGTGGCGCATGGACATAAATGTAATGGTTATTGCTGGTGGAGGGCAGTGTGTGGCGCATGGACATAAATGTAATGGTTATTGCTGGTGGAGGGCAGTGTGTGGCGCATGGACATAAATGTAATGGTTATTGCTGGTGGAGGGCAGTGTGTGGCGCATGGACATAAATGTAATGGTTATTGCTGGTGGAGGGCAGTGTGTGGCGCATGGACATAAATGTAATGGTTATTGCTGGTGGAGGGCAGTGTGTGGCGCATGGACATAAATGTAATGGTTATTGCTGGTGGAGGGCAGTGTGTGGCGCATGGACATAAATGTAATGGTTATTGCTGGTGGAGGGCAGTGTGTGGCGCATGGACATAAATGTAATGGTTATTGCTGGTGGAGGGCAGTGTGTGGCGCATGGACATAAATGTAATGGTTATTGCTGGTGGAGGGCAGTGTGTGGCGCATGGACATAAATGTAATGGTTATTGCTGGTGGAGGGCAGTGTGTGGCGCATGGACATAAATGTAATGGTTATTGCTGGTGGAGGGCAGTGTGTGGCGCATGGACATAAATGTAATGGTTATTGCTGGTGGAGGGCAGTGTGTGGCGCATGGACATAAATGTAATGGTTATTGCTGGTGGAGGGCAGTGTGTGGCGCATGGACATAAGCGGCTTGAATGAAACATGTAAAGGTTTGAACGTTGGGAACCTTTACAGATGTCTGCCTGTAGGCGTCCGATGTCTATAGTGATAGGTGCAAAAAATCCGGTTAAGATGCTGACAACACCTAAACCGTGGTCATTGTCAGATTGCATAGAAAAGAAAGAGAAGCGTGATGACACAACGCTTGTAATTTATTGCAAAATATGAAGGAATTCTCTATTTACTCAAAATTGAGTTCAGTAATCGAAAATAAAAAACAACCAAGTTCTGCATTCAAATAAGACGTTCTTGTTATTAATTAAATACGTAACGTATGTTGATATTTAATGCAGATATTTTGGATTAGAACTCAAGGTAAGAGGTTAGTTTAACGTTAGTTTGCATCGAGATTTTTTTTTTCAAAACGTGTTTCGGTAACAACCAAGTTCTGGGAAATATGTTCAAAATTAACATATATTTTTTCCGCTACCACAAGCTATACAGATTTGGCAATTTTTTTTCTTAACTAAAACCTATTTTGGGCAATTGAGTCTTGTCAGCGCCTTAAATTAGATGTTTACTAAAGAAAGTAACACTGCACAAAACGTGAAGGCTCCTGCATACTGAGGCGATATCGCGGGCGCGACAGGCAGCAATATGCCTGTCGCGCCCGCGATATCGCCCCAGTCCTTTACAAGCGGTGGCCACCGGCACTATGTCACGTATTTATATTTGAAAAATAAGTATGGTGGTGGTTTAGTTAATATTTGGGGAGGGTGCACAGTAACACGATACAAATCCTCCGTTTACGAGTAAATAATAAGCGAACCCTTAGTTAACTGATACAACTTCCGCATGAACCGGGGATATAGTGTAAATGACACAAAGGTATTTTTGGAGTCATGTTCATATTTTTCCTGAATAAAGGGATTCTTTTGTCGACCCCGAAAACGGAAAACTTATTTTCTAGGGTATTTTTTTTATAAACAGGAGCAAGAAAGCAGTAGAAAAGACGCCCTGGAAAAGCTGACGATAACGATGTTATGCTGAAACGTCGAAATGTTGATGACAGACCGCTAAGACATACATCACCAATAAAGCCATGAATAAAGTTAAACTCGAAACAAAAGATTTTGCCAGCATGAGAAACAAGAAGAACCATAACAATACACAACCAATATCTATACTAATATTACAAAGAGGTAAAATGTGTTTGTTTTTAATTTTGTATATTCGGAACTACTGATCCGATTTTGAAAATTATTTTACAAATGTAAGCTACAGTATTGGCGAGTATAATAGGTTAGATTTTATGTAAAAACGAGAAGTTACACACCGTCGAAGTCGCAGGCAGTAGCTCCTATTAAATGATGCACAACAAGATAACAACCAGGGTTCACACACGCTCGAACAATAGATAAACATAATTGAATTATAATAGCTTCTTCAATTTATTCAAGAAAATAAACACTACAAAGTGAAAATAACTTCATTTCGGAAGTCGGTCGGTATCTTTGGTTTTGTATTTTCGTTTTTTGCCACCAACTTCCGAAATTAAAGTTTTTTTTTGTTTTTAGTTGTGGTACCTACCCAACACTATCGAATACCGCTATGTAAATAACAGTGACAGTAAGTTATTTATAACATACGTATTATTGAAAAATACGAAAACAGACGTATTATTGAAACTAAATCAAAAACGACCTAAACAAAGTTACCTACATAGGAAGTAAACCCTTTCAAACCAAAAAAATATTAAATTCCGAATCGGTGCAGCCGGCTTTGAGTTATCGGGAAATATAAAATAATACAAAAAAAAGGATCCGAGAAACTTACAACCTCCTCCTTTTTTGAAGTCGGTTAAAATAGAAAATAAACAGAGGTGTTTCTTAATAAAGCTGTTTTAGGTAAAACAGCTTTATTAAGAAGCATCCTCTGTTTATATTCACATTTCAACTGGCACACAGATAAGACCGCACCGTTACAATTATCAGTGGAAGCTAGAATAAACAAATAATTGAATACTTATCAATGAATTATGTAGATTAACCCCGGGGTCAGCTGGTGTGAGCCTGTGGGCTATAAATATGACGACTGCGAGATGTACAGTCTTTTAATAATCGCGTTGAGTAATGACAATGAGACTTACACGAACATATTTAAGAATGATATTTGTTAAATGGAGGCGCGCTGTATCGAGAGCTACTTTCAAATGTCATCTTTAGGTTTAGAGAATTACGCCTTTGTTACAATCCTACAGGTTTTAAAACTGACAGCTAAGCATATTCAAACTCAAAGCATTTATTTCAATTAAACCATTTACAGGCACTTTTGAATTGTCAAGGTGTCGGTCAGTTAGAAATATGAAGCTAGTTGCCCATTCCAAAGCGTAGTAGGTACCTATGGAGAAAAACGGGCAAGAAACTCCATGGACACTCTTTTAAATTATATTGATACATAAAGATTAGTACAAAAATAATGTTAAATTTATAACTAAATGTGAGGACGATGTAAAAGAAAAAACGCGTCCACAGTAGCAAAATAAGCAAAAACAATTTAAAAATAAAATAATTACAAATAATCCGAGGAAGCTAAGAGGTGACCAGTCCCAACTGACGGCGCCCGTTCACGAGCATGACCCATGGATCAGCACCATTCAGCTCAACCATTTTGAAGGGAGCTAAATGATCCAACACACGCGCCACCATCAGCGAGACATCTGAGTGAGCATGACATACTCTCAGCCGACCAGGGCCCATTCAAGTCAATTACATATTAACCGGTAAATGGTAGCTCTATTATACATGGTACTCACACCTGTGCAGTGCAAATATACAATACAAAGTAGATTGAATTTATACAATGCAAAGATAGTCTTACAATGTTCAGCTGCTCCAACAGTATTTTCAAATGTTAATTATTCAATTGGTTGTGGTTGTGGAGCAGGACCAGCATTGAGTTAAGCAATTTTATCAGCAATGTAATCACCCAAGTTACTCTTGAAACTTGAGCATTACGGACTTGAAAAACATGCGCTCAGGGCCTCAAGTCTGCTATTACCAGTGATAGGAATAGGTAGTGCCTATTTGCCTAAACTTCGAAGAACAGAGACAAGAAACGGAGACTTCCTTAGGACTAACTTTTTTTCCGAGACATCTGTCCCGAAATTTCGAGACAACACATAAATACATTTAAAAGAAATGTTATTTGGAATAAGTAATTCGTCTATATTTACCTAAAGTTTGCGACTAGATATCATAATAAATAACATACACAGTCGTTACAACCATAAAATTTTCTGAATTTTTTTTTGGAGAACATTTTGTAAATGACTTGTTGATCGTAATACACAATGAATCACAATGTTTGAATAAGAAGCCGTACACGTTTCGAAGTAAATATCTTCTTTCTAGCTCACTCTCGGCTACGTTTAATGAGATTTCTAAAGTTCAAGTGTAAAAAAGGCATTATATGTAACACATAATATGATTTAAAAGAGTGTCCATGGAGTTTCTTGCACGTTCTTCTCCATAGAGACCTACTCTTTGGAACGTGCAATTTAGCTTCACTTTTCTTGGACTGACCGACATTTGACTATTCAAAAGTGCCCGTAAATGGTCTATTTGAAATAAATGCTTTGATTTTGATTTTATAGGTATTTAAAATAAATAAATAATTCATTTATTTCTCCCTTTATCTATAAAGGTTCGTTATTCCTTTTGAGGCATGGAAAACTTAAAATTTAATTTTATTTTAGGTACTTGCCATCGTACATCTTTTTGGAGACCAGTAAGATTGGAGATGGCGAACAAGCCTAAGAAAGCAACAGTATAAAGTTGGATTGGACTTCATCCTGAATTATATTACGACCCGGCCAGTAATTTGATTTACTGTTCTAAGTGCGAGAGCAGTATAACAGCTAAACTTAGTAGTGTCAAGAGGCACGTTAAAGGTCCAAAACACAAAGGGACAAGTAAAAAACCAAATGAAGAATTTTATTTGGACCTAGTACAATTTCTCATATTATGTAATATACCTTGGATTCAAGTAAACAACCCCGCTTTCAAAAAATTCTTCCATAAATATATTTGCTGCAATTGTACAAATCGACAAAAGCTTCCTGAGCAATCATTGCTGAGAAAAGTTTATTTAGATAAGATTTTTAAAACTAAAATTGACTCGATTTATGAACAAATTGCAAATCAAAAGCTGTGGGTATCTTTAGACGAGACAACTGATTTTTTAGGCAGATACATGGTACATTTACTTGTAAAACCTTTAAATGCGATCACACAAAAACCATTTTTAGTTGCTTGCAAAGTACTAGAAATTGTTAATGGGAGCACAATTGCCCAATTTGTAATAGACTGCTTTGAAAATATGTGGTGCGATTTGTATGAATCCAAAGTAGGAGACGTTGCTGTATTATGCACTGATAGTGTAGCATATATGCTAAAAGCGGGACGTGTGCTGAAAAATTATTTGCCCTACATGATACACGTCACTTGCTTAGCACATGCACTGAATCTCGTGGCAGAAAAAATACGATACGAATACTCAGATGTAGATGAATTAATTTCAAACGTAAAAAAAATATTTTTAAAATCACCTAATAGAGTGCGCTTGTTAAAAAACACCTTTCCCCACATGCCGCTTCCTCCAGAACCCGTTATTACAAGATGGGGTACTTGGTTGGAGGCAGTGTCATATTATGCAAAATATTATGATCAAATTAAAACAACTGTAAATCTTTTAAGAAGTTCCGACGCGCTATCTATTAGGTGTGCCAAAAATGTTCTTCAAAAGGAAAACTTGAAATCGGACTTGGACTACATTGAGGAATATTTTAAAGATATACAAATTGGATTAAAGAAATTACAAAAATCGAATTTAACTCTAACGGAATCCTTTGAAATATTAGATCACGTGAGAACTGTGCTTAGCTGGTGTTCATCTGAGCTTATAAAAAATAAACTCGTAAATGTCATGGACAGAAATCCCGCTTTAGATAAAATTAGAGACATATGTGAAGCGATAACAGCAGGAAAGGATGAGCGATCATACTATATGTACGCGCCTTTAACCTCAGTTGATGTTGAAAGGTCAATTCAACTTATAAATGGATTCTTAACATAAAAAGAAATCGCCTGACAGTTGAAAATATAGAAAAAAATATGATTGTGTATTTTAACTTAGATGACTCATCTGACAAAGAAAATTTCGGTTCTGATACTGAACTTGACGAATCGAATCACGATGATTAAATTAAAATCGTTCTTTATTTTTTATGGTATTTGTAACACAAATAAAGATTTTCAAATTCTTAGCAATTTTTGATGCATCAAGTTCTTTATCAAAACCGAACAGTTAGTAGTTCAGTATTAAAACTGATTGTCCTAAATGCTTCAAATATTAATTTGTAAACTTCAAAGGTTAATTTGTACTTTGATTTGAGTAAAAATTGCATCCCTCAACGTCAGTAAAATAAATATGACATAGATATTTAAAGATAGATAAACATAAATTTGTTTCTTAAATCTTTCCTTCTGTACATTTTGTTTCATGGTTTCCAATTACGTCATATTTTAAAATAATATAAATATACATATATTTCTTACAACAATATTCTATGTGTTTTATTTTTCCTTTAGAGCCCATTAATTATTTAATGAACCTAGAGCGATATCGACCGGCGATTTTTGAGCATTTTTTTCTTTCGTTTTTTTTTTGCATAGAAATCTCCAAAAATCGCCAGACAATATCGGTGGTGTGAAAGGACCCTTACGTTTTTTTTTTTACTAGTTAATGCCCGCGGCTTTTCCCGCGTGTACTATTGTTTTTGTATCCCATGGGAACTATACTTTTTTTTTAATAGGAAGTAGCATATGTGCTATTCCACACCTTAATCTATATCACTACCAAAATCAGCATTTTCAGTGGCATTGAGTAATGGACATCCATACAAACTATCACATTTATAGACAAAATTTAGATAAATATAGACGAATTACTTATTCCAAATAACACATTTTTTTAAATGTATTTAAGTGTTGTCTCGAAATTTCGAGACAGATGTGCCGGAAATAATTTAGTCCTAAGGAAGTCTCCGTTTCTTGTCTCTGTTCTTCGAAGTTTAGGCTAATAGGCACTAAATATTCCTATCACTGGCTATTACAATAGTGTCAGAATGGTCTATTATTGATTTCATAATTGTTGATTTTGACAAGTTTGGTAATCTACTAATTAATATAATGGCGTCATTAATGAGGATCGGAACAGACCATTATGACACTATTGTAATAGCAGACTTGAGGCCCTGCTTAGTAAAGTCTCTAAATGATAGACAACAGCAAGCACAAATTAATGGTATCAATTCACTCGGTTTAAAAGTAAAAATGGGTGTTCCACAAGGCTCGATATTGGGTCCTTTCCTCTTTTTAGTGTATATTAACGATCTACTCCATTTATTAAATAATCAACCACAAATGGTGTTATTTGCTGACGATTCTTTTTTTAATTTTGAAGGTAGATAGACGTGCTACTAATGTTGACGACGTAAATAACGCCCTGATAGCTCTTTTCTGCAGAATAAAAACTGACTCGATGTCTGCAGCCCGTCCCCAAAGTAAGACATGATACTATGAAAGTAACTAAAATAGACTAGGCTCGCGGTATCTACATCAGTAAATTGACGGATTTTTCTGACAGCATAAGCCGCTGAACTTAGCAGTCCTGCAAGAGATGTTAAATGACGACCCCATTGTAGCCTTGAGTCGAGCGTGATCCCCAGGAAAACAGTTTTATCGACGAATTCTAGTTTCTCTTGATTCAATAATATATACATAATCACTACTTTAGACATTTGGTAAAAAAAATCGAATGTACTTAGTTTTTTTTCCCATTTAATACTAAATTATTGGCAGTGAAGCAATTCTGAACCTGCAATAGGACGTGCAAAAAGATTCCTATGGAGTCTTGCGCTTCTTCCCACGCGTTAAAAATGAGTCTTAATAAAGTTACATTAAGGTTATTTTAAGAGACACGATTGCTAAGATGTTAAGATTCTGGTTATAAAAGTATTGGATTGATCATATTCCATGCTTCCAAACTGTTAAATATTGGTGACATTGAAAATGCACTGATGCAGTTATGGAGAAACGCGGCAAACGATCTATGTTTGAATTCCACTCCGCAAAGAGCAATCAGAACTTCAAGTTAAATGTGTGTGTGTGCACCCTAAAGTTAATAGAAGCTGTTATTGTAGGTTACCTTGTGTTAGTATTGAACTGAACGCTCGCATAGGCTTTAGCGGGACCTACTTAGCTCTTATAAATAGTTGAGGAAACAGGCTTTCAATAATTTTATAGTACCCATTTATTTCTGTAATGCTTTCTGATATTCAAGCACGCCCCATTGGCGAAGTTTATGATACGAGTAATAACTGCAAAACTTGGGTTTATCTGTGACCTCCGAGTAAGTGTATGCAAAACCGGCCAAGTGCATGTCGGATCACGCCCAATAAGAGGTTCCGTAGTTGGGATGAAATTATCCCAAAAACAATCTTAACATTGTAGTTTAAAAACATGTTCACCCATAAATCTATAAACGTCACGATCAATTCTCTAAGTGCAAATTTAAGTTGGTCGACTACTACTCGTTAACTTGTAAAGCCTACTTAGCGGTGATAGATTTCCTTTTAATTTCATTATTATATATAATACGTACTACTGCCATGATTTTTTTAACATATGCAAAAACAACCATTTAGCTGGCTGCCCCCCCCCCCCCCCCTCCCCCCGTGTAAACTAGCAAAAACACGTCTACAAGCTAAGTACCTACTTCTAGCAGAGAACACATGCTTGATGCAAGTAATTTTGAAACAAGTACAGCAATTGGGTTGAAAAAATAATATGTTGGTAATTGATGGTTATTGTATTTTTGAATGCACAACTTTTGAGGCACTAACCCTGAATCTAGTGTATTCTTGATCGAAGCTTGATCGATAATTCGGTTAATTGTTACAAAGCCTTGGTCGTATTTCTTTCAATTCTGATAAACACAATACAGTTGGTATATAGTCTAAATTAAAATTACACGCTCCTCCAAATTGTGTATATATTTGTACGTAACAAGCGAGGCGCGCAATTTTAAATAAGATTAGTAATAAATCTGTCAAAAACTCAAATATATGATATTTTATAGATATAATATAGGATACGAGTAGACGAGAAAAAAATATATCATCTCCACTTTCGTGCAAGGGCTCTACAATTTTTTTTTCAAGATTTATTTTACCACTTTGTCGGCGTGATTAATATGTAGGTAGCCATGCCAAATTATAGTTTTTTAGTACTAAGATTATCTGAGCTAAGCCGGGGACAGACAGACGGACATGGCGAAACTCTAAGGGTTCCTTGTTTACTTCCTAAAAACGATGTGCCAATACAATAGGTTTTTTTGGGACATTGACAGTTATTGAATCGTCAGTGCCACATGCGATGGGTTTAAAAAACATCATATTTGTTCTAGTACGAGGGCGGCACTGAAAATTTCGGGAATCAAGGAAGTGACACAACATTACTATTTAAAATGTATTTATTGCTTTTCGAAGTATTCTCCGCGAAATTTGACACATTTTTCCCATACGATGGAACCAATCATTGAAGCAACCATTCTATTCGGAAGTTGGGGTCTCCAAAATGGCCGTTTTGTAGGCGTCCACAGCTTCTTCAGGTGATGAAAATCTCTGCCAACGCAATTTATTCTTTATTTTAGGGAAAGTAAAGAAATCATTAGGGCTTAGGTCGGGGCTGTACGGCGGATGGTCTAATAATTCTATGTTTTCTTGCTCTAAAAACTCTTTTGTTCTGTGCGCGGTGTGAGAACTCGCATTGTCGTGATGGAGGATGATGCGGCGGTTGCAGTTCTCTTTACGGAGTTCAGAAACGACCTGTGGCAAACAAATGCTAGCATACCATTCTGCATTAACCGTTCTTTGTCTCTCAAGAGGAATAGTCGTAACATGGCCAGTTTTGGAGACAAACGTGGCCACCATTTTTTTTGCAACAATCCGTGAACGAACAATTTTTGTTGGCTTTAACTCATTTTCGAACACCCAAACTCGTGACTGGTTTTTTGTTTCGGGTTCGTAAGCGTATATCCAGGATTCGTCACCTGATACGATGTTGTATACAGCATTTGAGGATCCTGCGTGGAATCTTTCGAGAGTTCTGACGCACCAAGTAACGCCAGCCGCTTTTTGCTCTTCACAGAGCGAATGCGGTATCCATCGGGAAAACAACTTTTTTACACCTAATTGTTCATGCAAGATTATTTGTATTTGACTCATGCCAATGTCTAAAGTTGCCTGAATTTCGCGGTATGTCACATGTCGATCTTCCTCAATCAGCTTACGCACAGCATCAACGTTTTCTTGGGTGACTGCAGTTTTTGGACGACCTTGACGGGGATCATCACTGAGCTTGACACGTCCACGTTGAAATTCAGCAAACCAGCGATAAATTGTGGTTTTGGATGGAGCTTCATCACCAAATGCAGAAATCATCCGGTCAACACACTGTTTTTGTGTTAAACCACTTCGAAAGTCATAATAAATCATCGCTCTTGAATTTTCTCGAGTCAATTCCATTTTCTCAACGACTAAACAAGTTTGACAAAACCTTGTGACAAGACCGAGAATCTTTTTTTAAATAAATAAATGGTATTCGATTTTTAAAACCAAGGAGTTTTCAATTAAAAAGATTTTAATATGACAGGAACAGTGGAAATATTCCATTCCCGATAATTTTAGTGCAGTCCTCGTATGAAGAAAAAAAAAACGATGTTATGTCCGGAGTTAGCAGTACAAATTGTAAACATCCGGAAAAGTAAATGCGTTGAAATCGACGAGGACGTCAGTTCACATAAATCAGTGATAATACTCATATTTCGGAAATTTTCTCTAGAAGTCCGGTCCGAAATATCTACGCTGAAAACAATTACTTAAAAGAGTTTTTACTAGTGTCGAAAATAAGAATAACGACATTATTTTCTAGGCTGCAGAAGGCATAGTTTAATTATTTAAGGCTTTAGGATTCTCAAACCATGCTCGTTATTAGCAGGGGAAGAGGCGGCGTTCGTACTGTTACGTGTACGTACAAATACTTTACATACATTATGTATGTTAATTTTTGTGCAAACTGAACAGACGCAGAAGTTCGAATCCATACGAAGCTAATAGAAACTGAAGAAAGGCTGAATTAATAAAAATATCGATACATTTAAAAAAATGCGAGCAATCTAAGATGTTGTTGTGGTGGATCACAAAGGTAGCCCGCGAAATTCAAATTATCTGATAGAATTTAATAGGGTATCAATAGGAGTTTATTTAATGAAATACAATACAAAATAATCTATAACTACAGTACTGTCGTATTGTTAATTAATTAACTAATGGAACAACCTCATTTATCCATAGCGATTTTTTGCAATCGCCGTCTTGCCAGTTCGTCGGCCGCATCCACATCAGTCTTGTATGGGTGCAGGGCTGCTCCATCTTCGAAGCCGAACTTGGCTATTGGTTTGCTATGCCTTGTGCCGCGAATGCACATGCTAGGGGCACGGATTATTGAGATAATCAGTCTTGATCTTAGCCAACCTATCACTACGCGCCATTTAGGCCCTTTATTATGGGCCTATTCCAGCGGTCAGCGATTGCAGTTCCAAGCTGTTTTACGACCGTCATCTACCCCGGTCACCAGGGAGTGTGGAACCGGCAAGAGATGTCATGCGGTGTCCCACAGGGATCGGTCCTGGGGCCGCATCTGTGGGACATCGGATACGACTGGGTGCTGCGCGCCGACCTCCCTAGCGGCGTCAGCGTAGTGTGCTACGCTGACGACACGTTGGTCCTGGCGCAGGGGAGGTCGCACCAGGCGGCGGCCGAATTAGCGGCAAGCGGGGTTGCGACAATCGTCGAAAGGATCCGGCAATTGGGACTCGAGGTGGCCCTGCACAAGTCCGAGGCCATATGTTTTCATGGTCCTCGGAACGCGCCACCGTTGGGGTCCCAAATAACGGTAGGAGGGGTTTCTATCGGCGTCGAGTCGACGATGAAGTACCTGGGACTCGTCCTCGACAGCCGGTGGAACTTCGTGGAGCATTTCCGACGTTTAGCTCCCAAACTGGAGCGGGCGGGCGCTGCATTGAAGCGGCTCCTGCCCAATCTAGGGGGTCCAAACGCCTCCTGCCGGAGGCTCTACGCGGGGGTCGTGCGGTCCATAGCCCTCTACGGGGCTCTTGTATGGGCGCGCTCTCTGGCGCTGCGGCCAGCCCGCCGGTTGAGCGCGGCCCAAAGGGTCATGGCCGTCCGGATGGTCCGAGGATACCGCACGGTCTCCTGTGAGGCAGCGAGCCTCCTTGCCGGATTGCCGCCATGGGATCTGGAGGCAAAAGTCCTCGCGCACGTATGGGAGTGGCGCGAGGAGGCGAAACGCCGGGGCGTAAGTCCGCTGCCGCGAGAAATCGCGGCACAGCGGACGGAGCTCCGGCGGGATCTCATGGCGTCATGGAAAGTACGGTTGTCGCAACCCAGTGCTGGGCACGCCACGATTTCGGCGATAAGTCCCCTCTTTGAGGAGTGGCTGGAGAGGCGCCACGGCGTCCTCACCTTCCGCTTGACGCAGGTCCTCACCGGACACGGCAGCTTCGGGAGGTTCCTGTGTCGGATAAGGCGGGAGGAAACGTCCGGGTGTCACCACTGTGTGGATCGCCCGGAGGACACGGTGGAGCATACGGTGGAGGTCTGCCCGGCTTGGGCAGAGCACCGCCGTGTCCTCGTGGAGGCGATCGGCGGCAGAGACCTCTCGCGTCCGGCCCTGGTTCAGGCCATGGTACGGAGCGAGAGGGCATGGGCAGCCGTCACCTCCTTCTGCGAAGCAGTAATGCTCGCGAAGGAGGAGGCGGGACGGTTGAGGGAAAGGCAAGTTTCGCGCCCTCTCGCCCCTAGCCGCCGCAGGAGACGCCCAGGGCATCGGGAATCCCGGGCGGATTTCCGGCCACCGTAGGCGCGGGCTTGCGGACGGTGAGCAATGGGTAGCTCACCGTCCGGTAAGGACCAGGCCCGGGTCGAAGGCGCGTCGTATTCCACGCGCGCCTCAAAGAGATGTCGTCAGCACAAAGTAGGGGTCCACTAGGGCCGATGCCTGCCGGGGTCGCGGGAAGGTACTTATGGGTCACCGAGGCCCCCGCAACACAGGCAACAGGAAGGAATACGGGTGGGTTTTAGTCAGTAAGAGTCTGACACACCCTCCCGCTCCGCCCAGAGCGGGAGAAG
Source organism: Atethmia centrago (assembly GCA_905333075.3). Taxonomy (NCBI): domain Eukaryota; kingdom Metazoa; phylum Arthropoda; class Insecta; order Lepidoptera; family Noctuidae; genus Atethmia; species Atethmia centrago. The sequence continues at coordinate 2,098,344 of HG995378.1, read as the reverse complement.
TTATTTGATGATTTCCCACCCTCAAAAAAAAAAAGCTGTTTTACGAAGGTAGAGATTTGTGGAGCGAAGACTCTGTCAACGGATGCAACAAGGGGCGACAGGGCGTGAAATATAAGAAGGAGCGTCAGTGTCTACGACACGGATATCAAATAACGCCTCCCTGTGAGCATCCCAGGATCTCACGGCGACATGGAGAGTACGGTTGTCGCAACCCAGTGCTGGGCACGCCACGATTGCGGCGTTAAGTCCCCTCTTTGAGGATTGACTAGAGAGGCGCCACGGCGTGCTCACCTTCCGCCTGACGCAGGTCCTCACCGGACACGGCAGCTTCGGGAGGTTCCTGTGTCGGATAACGCGTGTCACCACTGTGTAGATCACCCGGAGGGCACGGTGGAGGTCTGCCCCCGGCTTGGGCAGAGCACCACCGTGTGCTCCTGGAGGCGATCGGCGGCGGAGGTCTCTTTCGTCCGGCCCTTGTCCAAACCATGGTACGGAGCGAGAGGGCATGGGAAGCCGTCACCTCCTTTTGCGAAGCAGTAATGCTCGCGAAGGAGGCGGCGGAACGGGTGAGGAAGAGGCAAAGTTCGCGCCCTCACGCGCCTAGCTGCCGCAGGAGACGCCCAGGGCGTCGGGAATCCTAAGCGGATTCCCGTCACCGTAGGCGCGGGCTTGTGGACGGTGAGCAATGGGTAGTTCACCGTCCGATAAAGACCAGTGGTCGACGGCGCGTTGACTTCCACGCGCGCCTTAATGAGATGATAGCACAAGTATAGGGGTCCGCTAGGGCCGATGCCTGCCGGGGTCGCAGGAAAGTCCAAAAGGGATACCGTGGCCCCTGGCAACACACGACGATCGACGTTGAATTCATCGCAGCCACAGCCATCATTCACATGCCATGATTTTGGCATAGAGACTGGTAATCTGTGGTGTGGTAACATAATGCAAGTGCGTCTCTAAACTCTAATGGGGATAGATCGATATGGTCTTTCTTAGTCGGTATGATGGATAGCCAGTTTGAACAAGACGGTGTCCAAGACTTCGTCATCGAGAGTAGCTTTTTCTTTGCGGCTTTCCTTCTGAGCATTTTTTAGGGATTTATGATATTGAGAGAGGTCCATATGTGTATTTTCTATCAATGCATTTGAGAGGACTGCACAACCTTTTTTTGAACATACATTGTTTATATTTGTCAGACACAAGAGTTCCACCCACCATATTCACCGGACCTTGCCCGAACAGATTTCTACTTTTTTCAAAATTTAGACAATTTTTTAAGTGGGAAAAAGTTCAACACCCGTGAGGCAGTCCAAAACGCTTTCGCTGACTTCATCGCCTCCCGTCCGGCAGTAATTCTACAGTAAAAGGATAAACAAACTGTCATCAAAATGGAAAAATTGTATACATAGATCATTTGGGTCAGTACTTTTATTAGCTAAATAAAAAAATGACTTACCAAAATTTTTATATTTTAAAATTTTCATACAAATCTCCAATTTCGTAGGTAAAGACCGAATATTGAGAAAATTGACAGGTTTTTTTTTGTTGACGTCTTGTAGCTGGGCAACTAACAAGATTTGTTGTCGAATGTCATTTCATGAAAAAGTCTTTCATTAGAACAACTCTTAACCAAGAGGGATGTATTAATGATTATAATTATAATAATTCTGGACGGATGACCTTACAGGACCGCGGGGAAGAAAGCTGTGTGGTACTCGCACAGACCAAGGATTTCTTGATCTGTGCGAGTCCCATCCGGCTTTCTTAGTTTCATCAGCCTCTTCCTTGGCAAAGAAGACGCACAAAAAAGAAGGTGGCTTATAGTTATAACAACGAAAGGAAAAAACTGACAATTATGTTGATGATGAATTTAAGATGGCATGAGCCGATTCTGCTCCACACACTAAACTGAAACAGTTAAGGCGTTGCAATAGCAACATGGCCAAGTGGAAGCAAGTGCAAGTCCTTCGATACTTTATAGCAACTAAGTTGAACAGTACGTGCTTACTTCTAAATGCGCCTTCTGCAACTCCTCAAGTAATGACAAGTGAACGAACTCTGCGCCTGCACTGATAACGTTTATTACACACGTATTACGCGAACCGATAACGAAATATGTCTTTGTGTAGCCATTGTGTGAAGGAACGTACTTCGACTGAATGTAACTAATGATTTATTTGTGTTTGGACACCGCACAGGATGTTGTGGAAGCTGATACGAGGGCTAACAACCTTCCTGTACAGGGTCCTACTGTTCAATGAGCAAATGGACGGAAAACTGCAATCGTTACTAGATTGCAAAAACAAGTCAAACTCATACTTACTCGAAAGCATTTATTTTAAATAAACCAATTAAAGGCACTTTTGAATTTTCAAGGGGTCGGTTAGTTAGAAAGATGAAGCTGGTTGCCTATTCCACAGCCGTGTAGGTTCCTATGGAGAAGACTCCACGGACACTCTTTTAAATCAAAATATTATTTCACAATTTCGGTTACATCATTCATGTTGAAATGATACATGTGAGAACGATGTATAAAGACGTGCACGTTAAAAGCGTCCGTAATAAAAAGATAAGGACAAAAAACAATTAAAAAAATTAAATAAGCCGTGGCAGCTAAGAGATGACCAGTTCCTACCGACGGCGCCCGTTCACGAACATGACGTATGGATCAGCACCATTCAGTTCAACCACTTTGAAGGGAGCTTAATGATCCAACACAGACGTCACCATTAGCGATATATTTGAATGAGCATGACATTCTCTCAGCCGCCAGGACACATTCAATGAAAGACGTACCCAGTAAATGGTAGCTTTATAGCAGGTACATAGTGCTCACACATGTGCTATACAAGCTGTACACTTGTACAGCTTGTATAGCACAACAAGTATCTAAAACAGTTTCTTTCCCATCGTTTACATCAAAACGGTATACTTTAAACTACATACTACTAAGAACGCACTAATAAATTACTTAGGTCCAGCTTAGTTTTCATGTTGTTTCAGATAGATTTCAATTGAAATCTGTTAATTTATTATGGCAAACACCATAAATCTATACAAAGTTAGCTCAGAAACGACGCACGCGCACGCTGCGATCAATATTTGCTCGGAGCAAGCGAGCGTCGCAAATTTTACGAGTTGTGAAACGCGCACAAACCATGTCATGGTTTACTGCAAGATAATTTATTTGTACCTTCAAGTAAAAAAATATAGTTTACAATCAAAATAGGCCATAAAATAAGTAAAAGATGAGAAAAACATCAAGATGTATGTAATGTTAATATTTTAAATGCATCAGAGGACTTCAGATATTATTATAATTTATCATCTTTGAGAGTTTGCGATGAAAACATGAAGCCTTCCAAGGATATCCTTGAAATATATGCTCCTTAGACGGGGAGAGTCGTATCATGCAAAAATCTAAATGAAAATCCTAAAACAGTAATTCACATAAAGTAGTCATGAAAACATAAATTAGATATTCTAATCAAAACAAAGTCCACTAAACAACTACTTCACTGAATGCCACCAAAAAAGAAGCACCTAAGATAAATAGCCACTTGCACTATCAGACAGGCGTGTCTTAAAAGCCAAAAGCCATAAAGCATAAACTAGACTCAATAGCCTAGAGCTTTTGACTAATGAAATTCTTTAGCGTACATGTTCGCACACGGAGCGAGAAGCTCGAAAATATTGTAATAGGATTGCCCAACGGCACAAAATGATTGCTCGTATAGTCTGTGTAGGCGACCGCATACAATATAATGAACAGCTTAATGCGAAAGGGTTTCGCAGTCCATAATTTCGGTATTATCGTATCAAATCAGGATTATTCTGGATGGAGACATAAAAGTGGGCCGGTTTAAAATAAGAGATTATTGGTATTATTCGAGGGTTTGGACGTCTAAAAAGTATGAGAAGAAAATAACGGCGGAGATTTGCCTTTATTTTCATGGTCATGCTAGGTGGTCTGGCTGCATACCAATAACTGGGTTTTGTTATGGTAAAGCCGAGTTTAATCAAATTTCAGATGAATATTTAGAAGCGAAGAATATTTCTGAGTGATAATGAAGTTCAAAATATAATTATCCTGGATTGACAAGTTTACAATTTTGTATGGTCCAAATTAGATGAACTCGACTAAAATTAAAGCAAGTTTACTATCCCTCAGGCTCTTTCAACTGACATTTAAAACTTGAAAGATTAACTCATCCACTGAAGTTTCGAGGGTCAGATTTAAGAAATTCAATCAAAATGAACTACCGATATAATTAAAAGAACATTCGCTATTTCTTATAGGGCCTCTTTTAGTTGGCCACATGATAACGAGCTGTAGGTACTGCGTGACAAAGCGGTTTGACATGTTAATTAGGCGCCATAATGAGTGGAAATTATGTTTTTATTACATCTGCGGAATTCACATAAACAATGATGAATCATTTTCTAATCGTTTTATCAAAACCTAGATTCTATGTCAGATAAATTAACGAAAATGTTGCAAAACAGTATTTATTAGTTACGTATTTATTCCAATTACTGAAAACAAAGAATGTAATCACTCAATCGACATTGAGTCACTAGTTCTAAAAAATTCTGATGCCACTTTTTCGAGTTTCTAGATAAATTGCTAAACTGCGGCGCGCATAAAGATAAATGCAACAAATAAAGACTGCGAATAGAAGTTTATAGCTCGACTTATGTAGCACAGGCAAACAGAATAGCTAACAAACTGTATAGTGCTAGCACACGACCTAAAATATATAATTTGCAGGAACGATTTGGCAAGGTCTGCAAATTGGAGCATCCGCGTCCGTAGATGTTAGATCGACAATTCATTTTTGGTTTTCGATCCTCCAAATTATATTTATCTTGCAAATGTAATTTCCCTCTCAACACGCTAATCCTCACCATACATCTTCCAAGATTAAGTTAAATTCGTCCCCATCTATTTCCGAATCTTCCCGTAAAGTGCCTTAGGATCGTTGGCAAAACGAACGATCGAGGGGAAATCTAATCAGACTGTTTCCTTCCCCGTTCATTTGACGAATTACTTGCGCGCGGAGGGAAATTGGACCCGATCTTACAATTTGTAAAAAATACAGAGATATGTCTGTCCCCTACATCTTGACCGCTTTCTTCCGAAGTGCGTCATAGAAGATGGTAATTAATAGTTGTGACGTAAGTTGCGGAGGAAATACGTCATGTCCTGTCTACCTTTGGCCTTTTCGTACTCCTTATAGTATATATGTTAAAGCGCTTTTGTCTGGCTATAATTGGCATAATGTTTTCCTCAAAAATAAGACACGGCGGGTGCTCTCAGTTTTCCTATCGCGTTAGGTGGTCCACAATTTACGTTACACAGATTAAAAAGAGGTGGTTTGTTTACGAATGGACCATTTATTATTTATATAATTTGAACATTTCTCTCAAGGGTCTCTACCAGTCGTGATAGCGAACGCCAGAACATAAACATTGAAAGCGACACTGATTGAGTCTCGTGCAGTGTTTGCGTTCGCGTGGAGACAGTAATTAACTTGCCGCGACGTCGCGTTGCTGTGCACCGAATTAGATTACACCGTGCTATGCCGCTGCATTTTCATTTAGATTCTAGCTGCAATGTTTTGAGAAAAATGCTTTTAGCGCAAACAGGACCAATTAGAACAAACATAGAGCTTTTGCATAGGATTTTATCTTGAATCTATAACATGTTCAGAATTTCTGGTTAATAATGCTGGAACAATCAGAAAGACTACCAGAGCACAAAATACTCGTAAATGATGACAACAACATTTTTTTTTTCACGTTATTGTCTTTAAGATAAGATTGCGACCTGAATTTGAATGTTTTTCAGGTATGAATATTGACTCAGTTCGACGTTTACGATTGCTTTGTAGAGCTGGTGGCAGAATAATACTTCTTTCGGTTGAGTAATTACTTGACGACGTGACGGTACATTGAGCATTATTAATTACTATTTTGCATTATAGAATAGAATAGAATAGTGTAAACATACCATGTTTCTGGCAAATAACCAGAAACATGGTATGTTTACACAGGTGTTCTTAAAATTACAATAGCCCTACATGTCACACCGTTTTAACGGTATGCAAAATCAATTTAAACTTACATAAAATCATAGAAATACGTTAATTTTCAATTTAAATTATTTGCATTTTATTAATTTAAATTTTTAAATATTATTTCAATTATTATATTATACATACTTTCATACAACACACTTTTGTGCACTAATTTTACCATGCCATTAAATAAAACAATAAGTTTAACATAGTATCACTTAACTTAAATAATTACTTATGCCTGTATTTTGATACCAGCTCAAGAGAAATAAAATTACAGAGACATTTTACAAAAAACTAGTGAATTGAGTAAAAAAACTTCCGTAGTGCCAAACAAAATTTTGGGAAGGGTAGTTGGGTAATTGACTTCGGAAAAGCATTATAAATAAGGGGAGCCATGTAGATAGAACTCTTTTGGAAGAGTTGCAACTTAGGAACAGGTCAATCCCTCAACAGCTGGCCTCAGCATTAGAAAATCAAACATCAATGACTTCATACGACATTATGTACCAACTCCATAGGTACACAAGCCAGTGTATTTTTGATTTCATCCATCTATTTATTCGTCGCAATCTTTGTTATTGTCTGTTGAAATTATACGTGTAAATGTCACCTCTAATATCACCTGTCTGTGTCAAAACTATGTCAACCTACCTATGTCAAAACTGCCAATATTTCTAAAGTACTTGTTAAGCGAATTAAATAAACTATTTTTTGCAAGTATTTCGCGCTCTAGCAGGAACTCTATTGTCAGAATTGAATTAAAATATTGACATAAATGACAACACGTTTTCACACTTATCTCAATATACACAAACATGGATATTTAATTAGTGGGAGACAATAAAGACTCACTAATGTGTTAACATCTCACAAATCGTGTCACAACTAGACACTGCAAACATTCAGTTGAATATAGAATTGCAGATGATTTGGCAAGCATAAAGAAGATTGCGCTATAAATCGCGTCCGCAATCATGCGTATCCAAACGGCATCATTAACGTCCGCACAATAACATCTAATTATACACACATCTTATAAACGGTCCAAATATTTGAAAGAGAACACAACAGCCTTATCGAGCGTGGATAGAGAATTATTCAACACGCGACATACCGAGCGAAATTCCTTACGCGTTCAAAATAAAACTGCCGCAGGTCACGACATTGACCTCTAAATGACGCCGGCGATTGATCAACCCCAGAAAGAGGCATGATTCAATGTCAAGTGCGGATCTATTCCTATCGGTGCGTGTAAACGCGGCCTGCGTCACGGCGCCGTCACTCGTCACGGGCAACCCTATAGCCCGCTGCATGATACGCCCACCGTTAGATACGATGATTACAATTAACCAATTTATTAATACACGATAACGCGTACTGTGACGTCGCAGTCACACACGCGTCTTAAGCGATGATTAACGGTGTCCGAGGTGGGAGCGAATCTTATTATAAGCTCGTGTCGTATGGGTGCTAAATCGTATCTCAAATCGCAATTTTCTTTTACAACTTTTCCGTTACGCACTGAGGAGTGCGTAACTGAAAAGTTGTGCGCTTATCGAGAGAGTACGAGAGAACGTCATTCAATATTCTTTTATGCTGAAAAAGTTCACTCGGGAACCTTGTTACATATTTTATCGACACTCTTACACGAGTTCCAAGTTAGACCTTAAAGTTATTTCCACTTTCGTTTACTATCAGAGGTAACTTTAGCGTTTCTATTTTAATCACAAGTTGGGGCGGACTCAAACTGACCGTTCTCATTTACATTTGCTATTGGTTCCATTTTGTCACGTCAGGGGGTGACATGTGGTTTGTTTCCCGCGATTTGTGATGTGGAAGTAGTGAGGTGGATCTGTCGCGGGGATGTGTCCGGTGTCGTCGACCCGCCGGCCCTGGCGCACTATTCGCGACAATACGCTGCACGCTGGCAGCGCTCCAAGCGCCGGATGGCGTCGATACATCGGCTGCACATGCAACACCAACACACGTTTTCACCTCCAAAACTGCGCAATCGACATCTTCCGCCCAATCTTCAACTTAAGCGTCAAGTATGAAGAAGTTTAGATATTTCAGAACAGCAATATAAAGTTTGTACATCGGTAAATTAGCGAAAACGCCTGTAGCATTTTGTCCTTTGATGTTACAAACGTCGAGGAAGTCATTTGGGCTTGTGGTGTAATATTACGGTGCTGCAATTTCATATTTAAACGTGAGAATGGAAATAGTTTTAGAGGCGCATATATCACGTCGCCTGCGGTTATATTAACACCACTTGTGAATGAAGTAGGAAGCAGATAAAAGCCGAGAGTGACTTTATGACGATATCACGTGTTATGACGATATCAATAGTTATGTGATTAAAGTTAGCGTGGTATACGAAACTGGCGAGTCATGTGTGTGTCTTCATAATAATTTTAACGTCCTGGAGATGATGTGTGCTAACAATAACTAATAACTCATAGATAAATATTGACATTGATGAATATTATAAACAAAATTACGTGAATATTTATGTAGGTACATTGAAAGTATCTATATTACTTTAATTATTGTGAATGTGAGCACTATGTGGGTCATTTTTATTTATTTCTTTTTGTTTTTTCAATCAGTTTTAATAATAGTCTGGCATTTTGAGTAGTTTATGCGGCCTAGCCAAATGTCCTTTCCTTGGTATTGTTCGTCGAGTCGTTGAGCTCCTTAAGTTCTGAGTTGAGCTACACGATTACTTACAAATGCTTGCACTGACTGGACAGGTCCACTCAAATTTGTGTGGTTCTTTCCTCAAAAGACCATTTCAGACATGGATCTACATGGTCCTCACATGATCTGATCAAGATTATGTCTGGACTTTAAAAGAGACTTTGACCCTTGAGTTTGTTTCCCCATTTCTTCTCAGGGGTAGTCAGATAGAAAATGTCGACTCCATCTAGCTTATTTTTTTTAATATGACGTGTAAAAGTGATTCTTATATCCTATTTACAGAATAAACAATTTCATTTCATTTCATTTAACGATGACCACGCAATGACGTATCTACTGTCACAACAATTCCTTATGAAAACAAATAATCATCAAAACAAAAATCGTTTTTGGGGATTTTACACGTAAAGTATTATGATATTTTTTTTTCTCGTCTATCTCATGATTTGGGGTATCGTTGGATAGGCCGTTCAATATTGAGGGTCTGTGAAGACAATTTTTGTTAGAGTCAAGTGTCCCTCCCCTGCCAGATAAATAGTTATTTTTGGATATGTTAAATAATTCATGGCAGTAGTACATAAGACGAAACTAAAAGGAAAACTATCACAGCTAAGTAAGCTTTACAAGTTAACGAGTAATAGTCGACCAACTTACATTTTTGCAGTTGGAGAATTGACCGTGACGTAATAATTATGTGATAGATGATAGAAATAGATGTGTGGGCACGTGTTTTTCAAGTACAATTTTAGGTTTGTTTTTGGGATAAATTCATCCCAACTACATCTAGTAACTAAATCAATCTATAGAATGTTGGTATCGCAGGCACAAATAAAAGTTACACCATATTTCAGGTTATTTGTTTCTCCCCGCCTGCGATACCAAAATTCTATATATTATAATGCTTGTTTTTCTCTTTTCAGTTACGTGTTTTTGCAGTCGGGTTTTTTGTTTTTTAAATAATTTGTTTTATTTCAAGCTTTTTAGTTTTATTAATATATATATGGAATTGACTCATTACTAGCTTCAGCTTCAGCGTCAGTTATGTGTTTTTACAGTCGGGTTTTTTGTTTTTTTATATAATTTGTTTTATTTAATAAGAGGCCGACAACACCTAGAGCGCGGTCACTTCCGGACTGCATAGAAAAGAAAGAGAAGCGCGATGACACAATGCTGGTAATTTATTGCAAAATATGAAGCAATTATCGATTTCCAAAAAAGCTATAGATTGTATAAAAAAAATAAAACACTATTATGCTAATATGTTGCTTGTAGAATAATCTGACAAAAATCAGAATGATTGCATGTATATTAGTATGGTTTTTAATCGTCAAAAGAAATTTTTAGAGGTAACTTCGTGATTTTTTTCTATCGTATCAAATTAGTTATATTATGTTTTCAACACACTATCTACCTAGCATATATCCGTAAGAATATCATATATTTTTCTGATTTTGTTTACTGCAGTGGATCATATACTTTAAGGCATTATAAAACTTATAAAAGTTGCGTTTAGGTCCTGTTGTCCCCTTAACGAAGTAGCATGGGATGAAAATAATACCTGGTGATCGGCCGTGATTTTTTCTAACAGAAATAACTTTTTGAAGGTTAAAACATGCTTGAAAACTTGTTGGAAAAGTTCAAAAACCGATATTAACGAGGTGGAGAAAATCTCTTAATAACCGCTTGAAGATGAAGCTTTGTTTATTTACAGATGACAACAATAATAGGAAAATTGAAAATTGTGCGCAGTTCGCCGCCGCCATTGGCATGACATAGGTGCAAATGACAACAAATATTATTATGTGCATTATACAACTTTGTACGTGCTAAACTATATTTTCCACACGTGAGATTAAGTCCTTATCAGGAGTATTAGTTTCACAGCGGTGATTTTCCATGAATTGGATGATGGGAAAAGTATAACGCCACGCTATTGGATTTTTCAATTAATGAATCGGCGCTGACGCCTGACGGATACAACGGCGGAGTGGTCCATCAAATCTCATTGTTGTCAAAGGATCTACTAATGGGATTGTATTAAAATGGACAGCAGACTTTACCTGTATAGTATACTAACATAATTAGGTATTAATTTGATACGAGTAGCTCGTAACATTAACGCGCTGAGAAGACCCAATTGGCCAAAATAGGCTTCTCTTAAGAAAAAAATGTCAAATCTGTATAGTTTGTGGTAGTGGAAAAAATATATGTTAATTTTGAACATATATCACAGAACTTGGTTGTTACCAAAACACGTATTGAAAAAAAATCTCGATACAAACTAACGTTAAACTAAACTCTTACCTTGAATTCTAATACAAAATATCTGTATTAAATATCAACATACGTTACGTATTTAATTAATACAAGAACGTCTTATTTGAATGTAGAACTTGGTTGTTTTTTATTTTCGATTACTCAACTCAATTTTGAGTAAATAGATAATTGCTTCATATTTTGCAATAAATTACAAGCGTTGTGTCATCGCGCTTCTCTTTCTTTTCTATGCAATCTGACAGTGACCACAGCTTAGGTGTTGTCAGCGTCTTAAGTGATTAATAATAGCAACATTTTGAAAGCAGTTGGAAAGCCGTTTTTAACATTATGATAGCTAGTCTCAGTTGCATACTTGTGAATCCTAATCCGTTAATCGTGGTAGACTGTAGAAATAACTTTTCCATCAGACGTCCTTCCCTTTTCTAATAAAACGTGAAGTCGACAGCTCTATAATCCAGCACATTCCGTGCCCGACTAGGGTAGAAAACTCCACAGCTATGGTCTCTATACATAATTTTCAGGTCGTTTAATTTCGCTCGGGTCAAGGTGTCTCGCCTCGCCAGATGGTCTGTGATGTCTGTATTATTATGATTGACAACTAATCAGAAAGCCATTTCTGGAAGTAGTAGGTAACGTTTACTTCCAGAAATGGAATTTCCGTAGCCATAATTGCTTGATCATACTCACACAGGAATTAGAATTTAGAACAGAAAAAGAAAAATATATTTTCTAAATTATCGTAATTCAAAACTGACAGACTGGACCAATCAGGAACAGTAATTATATTTTTATCACTTCTTAAATTTCTGGAATTTACTAAATTGAGATATCTGGCAACATAAAGACTCGATTTCCCTTCTAAATAAACGTCTGTGCCCAAACGATTAGCAAAATTGTTTTGATGTTTCGTCGAATATTATTTGTAGGAAAACACAAGTTTTTCAAGTTTATTCTAATAGGTCGTGCCCAAATTAATCAGAAGGCCTTCCAAAATCTCGCAGAATTCAAAACGAAGTCGTCAAACAACCACTTCTCAATCCTCAACCAGATTCTAAATTTCTAAGCTGTTGAATCTTGTTTGAGCCCTTCTCAACAACGGCAATAAGTCGAACAAACAAGTAGCCCTATGTAGCTAAATTCTCCTGTTTGATGATAAATTCTATCGTGTACAAAGGCATCTGTTAGCAATGTCGATAGCTGTATGCGCGGCATGCAAGGCAGCTCAGTGTCTACGGTCGATCGCTCCGGGAGACGCACAACGTTTGTCAATACCTCGCCTTTTTGCTCCGATTGCAACTTAACTGCTCTATTCAAGGATAGGAATTGCATTAATAAGAGCAGATGGAGAAAGCTATTGTGTTGGTTCTGTGCTTTGTTTAAGGATACCGTAGATGCAGCTAGAAGTGTTGACGCAGTCACATCTACAAATAGGATTGAAATACAAGTCTTAATTGTCCAATACAGTATGCTACCAAGTCCTACTCTAAACTGGCAATATTTTTCCATAGATCCACCCCAACGACGAAGATCGCATCCAATCGATGGTATAAACAAACTATACCATAGAGTAACAAGATATCAACAGCATTGAGTCACTTATGATTCAATTCGGGGTGTCCACAATCATCCCCGTCCCGGTGATGTATCTCCCAGAATAGAACACCTCTAGTCATCCCGGAAAAGAAAGTAAAACGAGTTAACTATGAGTATGAGTCGTGATTCATACCGAGATGTGAGTAACATCGTTCTGGGTGTAAACCGCTGGAATTTTAGATAATATTTCGGAATGACATGTGCGAGCTCAATTAGAACAGTCATTAAATGAATGTATGTTTAGTGCATAGCTTTCTTCTTTGCTCATCATGGTTGCCACTGGTTATTGAAAGTGGGTAGTTTTGTTTTCCTTGGATGCAAAATTAGGGTTCTTGTGAGGTTATAAGTTTTATTTTCAATAATTAAGGTCAACGCAGTGTAACTTATTAGAATGAAGGCACGATGGCCTGTAAATCACTGTAGCGCCATCTCCACGGACGAGAACCACGACGATAGTCACGTTGTACCTTCGCACGCTGTGCCACGCCTGTCAGTGACTATTTGTAAGGGCGAAAAACAAGAAATATCAGGGGTATTGACAAGAACTCAAACTCAAAGCATTTATTTAAAATAAACCAATTGCAGGCACTTTCGGATTATCAAGGGTCGGTCAGTCAGAAGATAAAGCTAGTTGCCAATTCCAAAGCTTAGTAAGTTCCTATAGAGAAGAACGGTTGGTTGAGTGAGTATGACATACTCTCAGCCGCCAGGGCACATTCAAATCAATGAAAGACCCAGTAAATGGTAGATAACTTTATAGTACGTAAGTACACAGATAGTTTTTAGGGTTCCATAGTCAACAAGGAACCCTTATAGTTTCGCGAATTCCGTCTGTCTGTCTGACTGTCCGCGGCTTAGCTCAGAGACTCCTAGTACTAGAAAGCTGTATTTTGGCATGGGTATACATATTAATAACGCCAACTAAGTGCTAAAAATAAAATCTAAAAAAATAAAGTTGTAGGGTACCTCCCTTGCACGTAATGTGGGGATGATATTTTTTCTCGTCTATTCCATTCGAACGATAACCCACGTCAGTTATCGTAGGATAGGCCGTTCAAAAATATTGTGGGACTTTCAACACTATTATTCGACTTTTTTTTCTTAAGAGCCTATTTTGGCCATTTGCCTCTTGTCAGCGCCTTAATTGGTCAAGGACAGATGATAAGACACAATTGATTTTCTATTGTTTGTCTCCGAATCGGTGTCGTGCGGGGCTTGACAGGGTCTGTCTGTCTGTCCCCACTGTAGCTCAAGAGACGCTTAGTACTAGAAAGCTGTAATTTGGCATAGGTATGTACATATTAATCACGCCGACAAATATATAACAAAATCTTTAAAAAGAAAAATTTTAGCGTACCCTTGCTCGTAATGTGGGGATGATATTTTTTTTTCTTCTACCCCATGGTGTGGGGATATCGTTGAATAGGCCGTTCAAAAATATTGCAGGTCTGTGAACACCTCTTTTCGGTTCAAGGATCCACTTGCGTAATACTAAGCATTAAAGTGCTAATGCCAGCTAAAGGGTTGTTTATAGAGATGTGAAAAAATTCATGGCAGTAGTACATATAATGAAATTAAAAGGAAAACTAATCACGGCTAAGTAGGCTTTACAAGTTAACGAGTTATAGTCGACAAACTTAAATTTGCAGTTGGAGAATTGACCGTGGCATATATCGGAACAGGTTTTTCAACTACAATGTTAAGTTTGTTTTTGGAATAAATTCGTCCCAAGCAATCCCAACTACGGAACCCTTCATTGTGCGTGGTCCGACACGCACTTGGCCGTTTTTTTATAAATGGGTAGATAGATCAGTAATATACTAAAAAGAGGAAAGGACCCAATATCGAACCTTGTGGAACACCTATTTTTACTTTTAAACCGAGTTAATTGAAACCATTTATTTGAACTTGCTGTTGTTCTAAGAAATTCTGAAAACAAATGGCGTCATTTATTTCCGTCAGTCTGGTCACTCTAGTGGAACTGCTTTTGTTGAACCAGTCGAACCAGACAGTTATTGAGCCAGAGCGGTAGCAATAAGGCTGAAAGATTACAATAGTTCACCATAGTGAACTATTGTGTATTATAATACTAACCCATTTTACGAATGACAATAATGATTTATGTGTGAACCGAGTACTTTCATTTTTTTTCGTTCATTCTCAGTCTAACATAAAAACCGTCTAATGTTTGCCAAAAGTTTAAATACAATGGATAAAAGTAAATTAGCCGCGACAGCTTCGAATATAAAAACTAAATGACACACTTTGTTAAAATGACTAATGGCTAGAGTATTGTGTAAGAAATATATAATGCTTCTTTCGTATCATAATTTTGCGTCAAACTGTCGTGTGTTGTGTATTTTTAATAATAAAGTTTGAGTCTGATATAACACGTATCTTCGAAATTTTTGTGTTTTTCTCACAATTTGCCAGTCAGATGCGTATCTTGTTTTGCAAAGAGGTGAGCTTCTTGTTGCTCTTTAACTTCTTCTTCTTTATCATCGTACAAAGGGTTTATTAAGGGATCTTTCACCGATATATTTTCAAGTGTGATGTCAGCAACCTGTGCTTTGTATGATGTTATGTGTTGTGCAGGATACAGCCACTTGATGTAATCCTTGGCAGCTCATACGCCCACAGAGAGAGATGAGCAAGTCCTCATTCTATTCTTGTCGTCTAAATTGTATAATTTCGCAACAAATTGCACATCGGCGCCGCGTCACCTACGTTGTTTGTTTTCCTGACTTGCATATGAGTAGTATTTATAGCACGATTGTTTTTGTTATGATTCTCACGTAAATAAGTTACGAGGTGCGTGTGCCTTGTTTCTATTTTAATTTACTATGTTTATTTTAGATCTATTCATATTACATGTGTAATCTTTATTATTTGTAAATGGTGAGGCACAGAGGTCCTTGACTTTCGGTCTAGGATTATCTACCTACTCGTCATTTGATTTATGCTCTGCAATTAAATGTCCTGCACCGCAATTTGGATAAATATTCCCGCGTGATCGAACAATTCGTGAAAATATGTGCCGACATTCCCGAAATCCTAACTCATGAGTTAATCTTGCGTAAGTACACTACAGTCGCGAATAAAACCGACGACGCGCACGTCCGAATCATTTCGCTTTGTCCGAGATGTCGTGCATTTTAAGTAATTTTAACGTAGATATGTAGGAATGCAAAAAAGTGAAAACTAGGCCTCAGGGACTGTGCCTATGTGCTCGCAATGTGAGCTGAATAGATTCTGTGAAAACGAATGATTTCGTATCCAAACCGTACTCGGCCTAAAAGCATTTTTTTTTCTGGTTTAATACCTCGGAATATCGTTTTTGGTCATAATAATATGCTGTTACTTCGCTTCGGGGATTACCTGAGCTTTACTTATCCCTTGCTTTTGCGATGTAATCTTTGTTTCCAACCAAAGACGTGTTCGCTGTATTCCTCGACAGAACGTAGAGATAGATGCCACTGCCTATTTTACTAGTAAATTACTTTAGTATTAGACCAAAAGAAAAACAAAGACTTGTTTGCGCTATCAAAGCTGCAGGGAATAGCTTTTCCCCAAAGGATAGTATAATATATTCATGTGTCAA
Source organism: Atethmia centrago (assembly GCA_905333075.3). Taxonomy (NCBI): domain Eukaryota; kingdom Metazoa; phylum Arthropoda; class Insecta; order Lepidoptera; family Noctuidae; genus Atethmia; species Atethmia centrago. Next base: position 2,082,093 of record HG995378.1, on the reverse strand, counting down.
ATAAAACGGATTCCTCTCACATGTTACGTCTTTAGTTTAATGCCTCATAAACATAAATTTTCTTCGTTCTATGCATGTTTTGATAATAGTGGGAGTTTCAAGGAAAGACGCAGTAACTAAAATCACGTGCTGGACCGAATTTAACTAACTTTGTAAATATACATGTTTTAGATGGTGTACGTCACGGTGTAATGTTATGCTACATGTTCGTGACAGTTGGTAGAAAAGTGAACAAGGGAAATCCCTTGCAAGAAACATTAAAGCTTTTAAACGCAACTAGATTTTGAAAGCGCTCGTGGAAAATTTTGTGGCATGATAGCCAACTGAACGGTTTAGAAAACATTGGCGATACCTTGTGAGGATAATGGAATGAGATTCAGCATATGCGCCGTTCGTAATGTATTTTAATTATTGTGTGTATCATTCTCCATTTTTCCATGGCATGCCTTGGAGGATAATAGAATGAGATTCAGCATATGCGCCGTTCGTAGTGTATTTTAATTATTGCATTTTTATCCTGCATTTTTCCATGCCCGTGCTTCTAATAATTTCTCAAATGCAGGCAATACAAAGTGGACCTTCTTCGATTTTTGTCTTTTATGTTGGCTTTTACTATGTAGTTCATAGTTATTTAGCAGATTGCGGGACGGACGTACATTGAACTTGGAAAGTCAAGGGCGGTCATGGACGCTGAAATCTATAAGAAAATCTAGATTGTATGAAGGTACTGTTATTATTTCAGAATAGTAGTTTCAATACCTAATTACACTTTTGTGGCAGTGTACAAAATACCTTCGTATACTTACAGAACGGAACCAAAAATCGGAAAATAGCTACTGCGACACTGTAATAAAATGTAAACGTGCAACCCATCCTTATGAAAATGTGTTTCATACATAAACGGCAGTGTTTTACGAGGCGCCTCCAAATTGATACGTATCCTACACGGATACGTATGCCGTGATGTCACTGCGAATTTGGTGAACTACGGAAAAGGTATTCACAGAGGCCTCCGTAAATACGGGTGGTGTTTACGGAGGCCTCTGTGAATACCTTTTTAAACCTATACGACAAAGCAGGAGGGTGCTACAACAGAAGACAATCGTCATCGAATAGATACAACGGAACAATTTCGTGCTACATTCGCAAATATTTGCTTGACTTTGTTATGTTTTCTGGGCTTCAAACATCGTGTGGAGTAGCCCTTCAGTATCTACATTAGTAAACGTCAATCCCTGAACGCTATCTGAATATGCATGAACACGCTGTTGAATAAAATTCAGTTCGCAATCAACGCTGAAGTGCGGGTCGTCTGCTATCGGTTACACAACACTAATTAAAATTCGCATCAAATGAATTAATTTGATATCACAGTGTTTGGGTAAACATGTTTAGAGCGTAACTTGAGATGTTTCAAGTAAGAGATTAATTCTTTAATGGACTTGCAAATATATCAATGTCACTTAGTACTTTCTTCAAAGTAATAGAAAGCATACCTACATGTACGAAATAATGCTAACGCTTTTTTTTCTCAACAAACTAGTTATCAATGGAGTTTGATGCGGCTATCATCATCATTTAGACAATTGATTCCGTAACGTTTATGAGTACATTATACATTAAATTACTATTTAGATATTGGACAGAAATCTCGGTTTTATGACAACATGTCCTGCATATGAGGAGATAGCACGTACTCGTGCGAAGCAAGGGCGGGAAACTAGTGAAAGATAAATCAATCTACAAGACGATGAAAAGGACTTTCAATCCCAAGAACTTCCCATAATACAATACAGAGAAACGTCAGATACAAGCCGGTATCGTTCTCAGTACAATTATATCAGACAGACAGACGGATCAGATGACACTATCAACGGAACAAAGAGAACATCTGTATTCCGATTATTAGATAACTATTATCGATTCAACGCCATCGGTATCGATAAACGGATGCTTTTATTTTGAGTTGGTTGTAATAAAACCGAGAGTTGATATTGAGATGCGTCTACAGTTTTTTTTGATGACATAACATTCGATAATGAAGTCAATGAAGTAGAATTTATAGCAAGTAACGTCACGGAAATCATCAAAACTTAAAGCATTTATTTCAAATAAACCAAACTTCAAGCACTTTTGAATTATCATTTTTTTTCCTTTTATAAAGTGTCACGGTTGGTGATACTTTTATCACATTACAATCTAGCCTATTCGCTACTAAGTAATTTAAATATAACTTAAACTGCTAACTAAATATAGTAATAGTCAGAAAGATTAAACTCCACGGACACTCTTTCAAATCAAAATATTGTTACAAAATAGTGGTTACATCATTAATGTTGAAATTATACACGTGAGAACGATGTAGATAGACGTACACGTTAAAAGCAAAAACGATTTCTAAATCAAAATAAAACAAGTCGTGACAGCTAAGAGATGACCAGTCCCTACTGACGGCGCCCGTTCACGAACATGACGTAGGTATGCACCATTCAGCCACATGACTACTCATGTGATTCAGCTCAGCCATTGTGAAGGGAACTTAATGATACAACACGCACGCCACCTCCAGACATCGTGTTCTAAATTTCGAAAATGGTTTATGTTGACGTAGCTTTGTTGGCTATTACATTAGAAGAAGAAGGAAATAATCATAAAACACAGAAGAGGAAAAGAAACATTTTAAGACAACTGAAAGGATTCGATCGAATACGACGACAGGCGACTGGGCCGATCGCGCGTCGCAGCATACTTTCGGCTACGCTCGCGTGTAGCGGAAGACGCCCGCGGTTAATCAGCTGTGGGGCTTGGTAATATAGACTTTAAATACTGTGCGCACGATTTAATATCGTTTAAAGATTGTAAAATCCGTTCCGATCCGATGCGATACGCGCTGTTTGGATGAAATCATCCTTATACAAGATTTCAATTTCGTTTCATTCAGTTGCGAGGTATTTTATTATATGCTTTTCTAAATTCTAAACTTCTATCCATAGAAGTCCCATAGAATATATAGAAGTTCTGCCTATAATAACTCAACAATTAAGAGGGGACGGGGCCGGCAAGAAATTGGAAAAATAGGTATTTGAAGAAACTATTGCCGTCGCGCTGCGCCTCAGCTATGAATGTGTGAATGGATAGTCTGTGTTTGTGTGCGTAATACGAGCGCACCGCCCGCCCGCACCCGCACCACCGACACTACCGGCCGGCGCTGCCGCGCGGCCTCCCAGTTGGATTGGAAATATCGGTGTTATTATCAGTGTTTGGTGTCATCCTGCTATTTACTTACCTACCCGCTGTTATTATGAAAAGATACAAATTTTGAAAAAGGATATAAGAAATGCAGCAAGTCATGTATTTGGAGACCACAGTAATTGCGATGCTTACTTTTGTAACCCCGAAAAATACAAAAATGACTCAAATTTGGTTACTCTTTTTCAAAATTGCGGATTATGGTATGACATCCAGCAATACACGATGAATATCGCTATATTCATTGTGTATTGCTGGTCACGTCAGTCCATAATCCGCAATTTTGACGCTTCAAATGCAGAAAGCCATACTCTCATACTCATACTCGATGTAACAAACAACGCAGTGGAACAATTAAATAATGTTATTGCAAAATTCATTGGTGGCATACGAGTTAATTACACGGCCAGAGGGTCCTACCAAGCACGATGCTTTGGTGCGGTCACATTGTGGAACAGCAATACGGCTATAAATACGCGCCTTTCAAAAAAAATTTAAGGCTGTAGTCCTGGATTATACACAAAGAAATTCATTGAAAGAAAAAGACGATCGAGAGATATCAAAGAAAAATGCCGAAAGAGAAAACTTTCGTTTGACGAAAATAGGTCTAGCAAAAAACGAAAAGTTACTGGACCTGATGAAAGTTACGGTCGGCTAGAATTAGAGCCTGATATGCCTTCAGAAATATTTGAAGAAAAGAAAAAAATGTTTCTTTCGGAATTAGAACTATCAAAGACGCGAGCTAAAGAGCTTGAACGTAGTACAATTGGCCAGAGTGAAATTGACTTTTGGGCAGTACAAAGACGCAAGCGCATAACGGCGTCAAATTTTGGCGAAGCTTGCAAGCTGCGGAAAAATACTTCAGTTGCAGGAATATTAAAATCATTGTTGTACTCGCAATTCAAAGGTACTCCAGCGAATAATTATGGCAAAGAGAAAGAAGATGAAGCAATAAAACAATTTTCAGAAGAAACTGGGCTGACCGTTTTCAAGTGCGGGTTATTCGTCGACAATAGTAAAAGTTTTTTAGCTGCAAGTCCTGATGGACTTATAAATGATGACTCAATTATATAAATAAAATACCCGTATAAAATTGCTGAGATGACTCCAAAAGAAGGAATAGAAAATAAAAAAATTGACTGCTGCATATTCCAGAACAACATGTTAAAATTGATAAGAATTCACAATTACTTCTATCAAGTCCAAGGACAGTTGCATATAACACGCAGAAAATTCTGCTATTTTATTTTGTGGAGCCCTAAGGGTATAGTAGATATATGAAAAAATTGAAAGAGACGATGGATTTTGGAAAAATATCGAACCTAAACTAGATATTTTTGCCACGAATGCCTTCTACTTAAAATAATTGACGGGCGCATCCCACGCAATTTGCCCATCAGAGAAAGGACGGAAATGATGACAGAATAAATGTATATACCTATTAATTGCTATAATTTATTTGTTTTAATAAAATACCCACAATCCTCACCTCTCTCACATCCATAAATACTCGTATTTATAAAGATACTTGATAAGACAAAGCATTACTTTTAGAGCAGCCAAATGAAGTAAATAGGACTATCAGACCAAGTAGCAACTACAATTACAAATACCTACAACAAAAGTTAGAAATGCACTTTACAATCACACGATTCAATAAATAAAAACAGTATAATAAAGCATAAACATCGACATCGATGGACATCACTAGAGTATCGATAAAAAAATGATCAACAATTGCCACTTCCCTAGTTATATAGGTGTATGCCTGACCCCCCTTACCTCAAGTCTGCCCCCGTAGAGTGCGACAGGGACAGCTGCAGCACAGACCGATTAATATCACAAAAATTTTGACGAGATCGACGTTTCGTATTCCCCTTTTTTCTCCTCGAAACATCAGCCGATTCAATTATTTTTTACATACAATTTTTAAGAAAGAGTATTTCTAGGTTCCTATCATTTTCTTATATGTTAAAAACTTTTCGAATATGTCTGGTAGTCTTCTAATCAAGGCGGTAAAAATGGATCATTTTTGTAATTTTTGAAGGGTCATATTGTCTTTACTAATTAGTTGCTGAAAAAAAGGAATTGACAGGGACGTGTGTACAGCAGACCTTGATTTTATGAAAAAAAAAATATTGCTCTAGAGGCATTATTCAGGAAGAAAAAAGGGGAATACATTTGTATGGAGAATCGCAGGCCCTGTTCCCTCTTAATTACTTAAACAGAACGAAACCGTTAATCTACTACCTACGTACGTTAATCTACGCCAGTCTACTTAAACGATAGCTTTGTTGTTACGAATCCATTCAATTAAGTAATTGAAGTAATTATAATTTTATTGGAGGTATTCACTTATTTGTTTATAAGTATACCGTTTATACAATCGCCGGCGACGGAACTTTGCGGTGTGGCTGTTTTAACAGCGCGGAAGAAATAATGGCGTTTATTCAAGAGAGGAGAAAATCTACGTGTGGAAATATCGAAAGCCGAATAGTAATCTGGTTGATCCTTACATATTATAGACAAAGCCCCCCGCCGCGTCTGTCTGTCTGTCTTAACGCGATAAACTGCGGAACAGATTGTTAAACGGTTTTTCACCAATGGACGGAGTGATTCATGAGAAAAGTTTAGGTGTATAATTCATTATGGTTTTGTGTAGATTGGCTGAAATATGACGATTATTGTTGAAGATGTCGGACAAAATATGCCAACTGGGAGTTTAACTGGCGTGCGCTGCGTAATCCGTAAGAGATATATAAAATTGATGTTCTACAGGATTGTACATTTTTTTTTTTTTTATTTGTGATGGGTTTGCTCTTGACCTTAGTCTATGTCATCATAAAAAGTTCAACAAATTCGCAATAGTTGCTGTGGGTCATCCTTAGAAGATAGATAATCTTCTAAGGATAACCCACAGCAACCATTTTTATCTTTCTAAATTAGATTAAAAAACTATTGTTATCCAATAAAATATGTAATTTAAATTGGGCATTTAATTTAGATTAAATTATGCCTTGACATCATAAATCATTTAAATGAGTACTTTAAAAGATATCACAGATTCAAAATGACTCGTAACACAATAATTATGGTTGACGGCGGCGGCGGCACGGCGCGGGAATCAATGACCTTTTCCTCTGCTATTACTACGATAGAGGAAACGACTGAACGGATATTGATGAAATTTGTCCCACAGATAGTGAATAACATGGATTAACACAGGATAAATTAATCCTGGTAGAAAGTTTCCGTGGGATAATTTCCGACTTCCACGCGGGCGAAGCCGCGGGCAAAAAGCTCGTGTAACATAATTGGCAATTAGCACTAAGCCTATTGGAAATTTGTGTGTTCGCTTTGGGAACGGGACACGTGAAACACCTACTCATTTTATTGATCAACGACTTTTGTTACCTTCTTAACATTACTATCATACTGATTCAACTGGGAAAGAATAAACGAAGACGACCACGCGTCCACCCATACCTCTACGTACTCACTCTGTGACAACTGAATTTTTAGCGAAATGATATAATATATTTTTCATTTGTCGTATCCAACCAGTTCGGACCGAACCGAACGGGAAGATGAAGCATTAAGCAGATGGGCAAAAGACCTGTCAAAGATCACGGGTCTTGGATGTAAGAGGTCCTTAACCGATCTTCATGGGGAACGGCTATTTTCAAGGTTTCCAACTAATATGTTAATGATTATTTACTCTAGAAAACCACAAAAAGCCAGCCAGTGTAACTTCACATTATATCCTTTGTTTTCGTTTCGCGTAAGAGTGAGCGACGTAACATTCATATTTAAGATCTCCGTGACTTCCACATCATACGGCGAAGGTCACGGGAAATCCTGGAAAAGTTGCCGAAAGTTATAAACTGACACATTGTTTGAGGCTTCGACCTAAGTAAAGAAAAGAAATGCTTGGATGGAAGCAAAATGTAAACAACTATTGGTCTAGCAAGCTGAAGTTGGCTTTTTGCAAGGTAATAATGGCAGACAAAACTGTCATTTTAAATTCCTATTACACCGAGCAGGTCTGTAAAGCTATTTTGAGGGTTCTATTTTGAATTGCCGGGTTGGACTTAGATAACCTATTCTTCTGATAAGTCTATGAAACTTTTAAAAATCTTTCGCTTTATGGAGCATTCCAGTGAAAAACTGCTACCTCTTCTCGATCTTTAGGATAGTTAAATAACTATTCTCAACAAAAAGGCAATCAGTCTGTATGACAAACTTAGTCAAGGACTTCATAACTTTGCTCACCGCATTAGCGATCAAAAGAGTAATGTACGCAGAATAAAAGTACAATAGAACCTGCGCCACTCCTGTGCAAACAAACAGGCAGTGGCATTGTGTCGTGAGAACCTTTCAGTCTTCTATACAACGCTTTATTGCGAATAATATCGTACAATAGGTCGGAATCAGCAGCACAATAAGCGTATGGTCTGATTCTATGTCTTTGGTTCTCACGATTATTTACAGCTTATTGGAAAATGAGAGGAAATGTTGTTGTCATTATCAAAATCAAAAGTCATTTATTCAAACTAGGCTGAGGATCAGCACTCAAAATTACATAAGACAGTCCCCCAAAACGCCCACCCTTCGCCACTTCCTAGTGCTGTAGCTGGGAAGAAGTGGCCAACAAACTCCCCAGCGTTGAAAACACGACCCTGAAAGAAAGAAGGGAAACTCAAAACATCCGTAATACAATCAAATCGTTTCCACATGGTTGTTTTATCATCCGTTTTGGAGATCTTATCGACAACCGATTGGACATGCAATATTAACTCGACTACTTTTACAACAGTCTACTTTTTGTCCATTCCCAAACACAAGGCCAAATTAAAAAGCTTCCAAAGTGTCTCCAGAAAGAAGTGATAGAACCAACAAACATTATCCTCAAAATCTAGGACACAACCAAGCAAGACGCACCGCATGCAATTTCCCTCTATATCGGATAACTCGACAGGATCTCAAAAGGCCGATACATGCTGGCCGTGCCGTATCGCCAGAGTATCGGCCATGCGATCCGCCGACCGCGGTCCCGCAACAATGGACGCACTTGCGCGCAGGACTCGGGTTACCGACGCTGCTGCACAATGCACACCACGTGACCGCCGCCGAGTTATTGCCCGACATTCTGATACGTGTTTGTATGCCTTTTTAATATATGAATACCTTTCAGAAAAGCAGATTCACATGGATGTGTGCCATTGCTTCTATAAATGAGGACTCGCCAAAACTTTTAAAGACAATTATCATCTAGATTTTGCATATTTCCTCCAATTGCTAGCGATTCTTAAATACTACGTGTTGTGTAGAGATATAAACAACGCATTAATATTTCATTTTTAGGAAATTTTAGACATATTGACATATTAATATTCCTTTTACCTTAGTTGTAAGTCAATAACGAATATCAATCTTCAAGAACCTATAAGGCAAGACAAAAAAAGCCAGAACTAAATAAGATACTGTATAGTCCTTCAGAATTTATCTGAAACTTACTGGTAAGTATAAGTCCTTAGTATAAGACCAGCAGCAAAGTTTATGAGATTAATCTCAATCCAGTTTCAAGTCTGGGGGCTATGTAACTAAGGAAAACAACTGAAGATGGTGGAAAAGTTACGAAACCATCCATCATTTTTACTTTCTGGTGCTGGTATTTATTTATAATCATTATTTTGAAGACAATCTTAAAATAGAATAAAACCTGCGCAGTTAGTTCACGGAAACAGTTAGTCCTGAGAATCAGCAAATTCTTTTCAGAGAATTCAATATAAAATATTACAAGTTATGAATTTCCTTAAAATATGATAAGCGATTAAGTTGCATGTTCTGAAATGGTTCCTTACTGGTTAAAAATCTTGTTATGGTTTCCTGGGCGTAATTGTTCCCGTTGGCATGTTGCCGGCTGCTGCACAGTCAAATGAACGTTTTTAATGCACTTTGCATCTTCCGATTCTCGTGATTTCGGCGGAATAATAGAGGATTCGCTATCTCTTTTGGCTCTCCAATTATTTGTTAACGAATTTTAGCCACCTTCGTTAGCCGCCCTAACACAAGTTCTTCGGGGGGATAATACTAAAGTAGCAACACACACATTCACCATATTGCATCGTGACGACATCAAAGGCACATCGCGTGGCGAATAAAGGCTCGTGCAGACTAGCGCGATATCGCGGGCGCGACAGGTACCTATATTGCTGCCTGTCGCGCCGATATCGCCCCAGTCTGCGGGGGCCTTTAGCATTTATACAAGTTCTAGATATGAACCATCGGGTATTATGGTTTTTTACACACGCTATGAAGCTGGATGATCATATTACAGGAAGATCGAGACAAGTTACTTCGTTTTTCCACAATAGAATATTAATTCCACAAGTTCATTGCTGAATTTAACTAGCTCTCCACCAAATTCTTTTATCTGCATTTCTTACGTAATTTATTACAGTTATTGCTTCAATCATTAGGATGTCCACCCGGTTTGTGAATTTCTTATGCGTTCTTCGTCTTTAACCCATTTGCATCCAACTACTTCGTCATCTTCAATCATTTTGTATTCATTAAGAACAATCGAGTTCACACATTTTCCTGTATGGTTTCAAGCGCACACACAGCTATGACATTCCAGTGAGTAGGCATAACACCCAGACAACATGGCGGCCACAGCGATTGTCGCATTCAATACCTTATACAGGGCGATTTATGTCCGAACGTGTTTTTTGGCTTGTTAAATGTAAATGCGCTGTAGCCGAGGATTTCTATCGTAAATCAAAACGACTGTTAGTGCTTGCTGCGATACGTTTCAGATTGCGAACCACTTCGCAAATTGGAGCTAAGTGGAGTAAGGATTGGGTGAAATTGGAAACAGCCAGGTGAGTTTGTCAAGCATTTCTTGGAATCATCTGTTATCAATGTATTGTAAAAACCTTGATTCAATGCGAATTTACAACTGTCTACACACTATGCTAGATTATAAAGTTACGTTCTTCTCTGACGTATCTGCTACGTGGTGTTGACATCGAATAAACTGATGACAATATCAGAAAACCAATAAAATTAATTGAATATAAAGCGCATAACAAATTGCTTCTCCAAACTTCATAAAAGCAATATCTGTAACAAAAAATTAATATAGTCCGACCAGCAGACTATTCAAAGTCCATTTTCCAAGAACAGATCAAACAAACGTGCAAACCGTTATTGTAATACACGTTCAATGAAATAATCACAAGGATGACGTTATAGAACAATCATGTGCGAAATGTAAACACACAAATTGTTCATTAAAAATAGTATGCATTATAATTTATTATAAATTAATTATTAGGTAGGTATGGTAAACTAGAGCCTCCTTGTTTTTGATGGTACGCTGATCCGTGATCGTATTTCGTAATACAAATTCTGAGTATGATTCAGTCCAATTAGTGGTTTTATTTGCAGCGTTTCGTCGAATTGTGGTGGTACGTTTATTGGATGCAAAGTTTTGCGCTAATATTACTAAGAATTCTATGCGGTATGCGCTTCTGACATCTATTGGTGAATGGTTTAGTTTAAAAACTAATTGCTGCCGCGATTTGCATTCCAGAAATGAAAACTAATACCGTGAGCGTATGATGAGCGTACCCAATTAGGAATCATTTTCGCGTTTATTTTCACACTTTTCACGAAGATGTGTCAACAGGCGAAGTACTATGAAGAATCACACCTACGTGTGAACTCAGAGATTTAGTCGAACGCTTCGAATATCTGTTTCTTTTTCGTTTCCATTTCTCAGAAAGTGCAGAAACCAATACACTGTGTGTATCGCTAACTGCACTGCAAATTGAGTGACATCGTACAATTGGATGGCGTTTCAGAGTACCCACGGAAGTGGTGCATTTGAGAGGTTTTAACAAAGAACTCTGTAAGGAGCTCCCGAGGAAAATCGTCCAGGGAAATAATACGACGGGAAATGTTGCTGGAGTTTGCACTGACTTATTAAAAGATATAGTTCAATGATTAAGTTCTACTATAGGTATAATTTCCCAAGGCGCTATGGCTATATACTGGATACAGTTCTACATTTGAGCTAGTATTTCTCAACATGAAAATGGAAGCCGAACTCCTCTTGATCAGCTTTTACGTCTGAACCGTATTTGATATCATAAACCAATACAGCAAAATAAAAAAAAAACTGTGTAATCGACACTCCACGCATGTACAAGAAACATGTTTTTAATGACGTACCGAACAAAATGAAAAGGGTTTCGAATGCACATATCGTGTATCGCGACACCCGGAGCAAAACGAATGTAGCTGCACTTTATGATAACATTATATAAAGTGTATAATCAGCTATAAAGTTATCGACGAACATGCTTGCGAAAGCATATGACGTAACGCCACAAAGGTGAACGACTTGAAACGATAGATTAAATGATAATAGGAGATTGATATTTGTTGCAGTTACGAAGATATGCAGACATGAACGAAAGTTGTAACACCTGGGCCTCAACTCTGCTATTACAATAGTGTCAGAATGGTCTATAATTGATTTTATAATTGTTGATTTTGACAAGTTACTCTACTAATATAATGGCGTCATTAATGAGGATCGGAACAGACCATTCTGACACTATTGTAATAGCAGACTTGAGGTCCAGGTCCCCTTTATTTAGACATTATAAATCATCAGTGAAATTCGTCCCAGGTGATGTTGGCTCATCGAACAAATATGGAATGACTTCAATCTACTTCGAAGTTTTACTTCTTACACTAGATCAATAAATACGTGATAAAGCTACGGAACAGCTGTTACAAACGACACGGCACGATGAAATCTATAAAATGAAATGAAGACATAACCTATGCCTATGGCTTTTAGCCAAATAAGGTCTTAGTTGCCTGAAAATAAAGCAATTAGTAATATATGATAACCAAATGGACAGAAACTGTATCCCCACGGATTTGCCACGCTGAAGGTTAAATCCTGCTTCATCTATATTGATAGCTATATGCCAGACGTTTATCGATGCATTTCGCATGGTATATACTTTACCTACATACGCAGCACATATTATTTCGCAGTGACGGAAAGTGCTACAGATGTGTGTCATTTCGTACAAACTTCCAGTGAAATAGGTGACGTGGGTTGCTGGCGATAAAGTTACAAGTATTATAATAGTGGTGAACTATTGTGAATTTGACACGCTCTTTACTTAACGTTTGGATACGCCTATACCAATGGAAAAGTGTGGGTAACGCATGGAACAGCCTCATAGACCATCTCAAGACTCCGAAACTGGGAGTGGCAGATAATCTTTCGTATGCGAATATACTTCAAAAGGATTTGTTTTCAATAGTGATTGATAATTGGTATACACTTTTATATTTATAAAACAAAAATAAGCTAAATTGAGGACAGAATTAGTGGACGAAGAGATAGCAGATAATAGACTACTCTTTATTATGAACACCATATAAAGTACAGATGACAGATACATGTAGAAATTTTACATAGGGTGACACCATGGGCGGTCTATAATAAATATAAAAAGAAACGCGAATATAACCTATTGGTTAGATAACTGCTGTTCATAGGCGTAATAGGCACAGCGTTGGACTAAAACGGACTATATTTGAGCAGATTTATTAGCGCCTTCAGCGAAATTCGCCTATAATAAATCACCTGCAAACAAGGTTAAAGTCCAATAATTTTAAGAATCAGTAGCATTATCACATTCGTGTGAATACTGACGCAGCTGACGTATGTATGTACGTAGGTTCGCGATTCACCACACATGTTACAATTCTCGTGCGTTGTCAGCACCATGCGCCAGCGGGTGCGCAAGTGTTCGGTGACGTCATCATCTGCACCAGCAACAAGCCGCGAAATGCAGTTATAAATAAACAAACGATTTGCGGATTCATGCATCGATCTGTGGTTTAGTTTTCTTGGTAAGTTTTATGATATGGGTTTTTATTTGTCAGCCAATTTAATATGACGTGTGATCATCACTTACTGTAATTTGTCTGACTTGTCGATAACTCTTGGTGCCTTCTTCATAATCTTTTGTTGTTTGGTTTTCTCGCAAATGGCTCCTTCGGAATTAGCATTTACAGAAAACTAGGGTGAGCGACCGACATTTGATTATTTTACCCAGTAACATACGTTCAAGACTTCAAGAGCTTGTTTTGACTTCAAGATAGGTAGTCATCGAAGTTTCTAGTAGCGTAAAAACCTAACTTACATAATCGTGGGACTTTTAACTCTAATCAGTAAATATAACTGTTATCGTTTCACCCGTCGCAATGGCTGCAAAAACCACAATAGCCTATTAAGTGAGTGTATTGTCTTTGAACATGGTATTTAACCATGTTCTCAATCCTTGTTGATTGCTACAACGTGCTACTGATAAGAATCTAGTGCGTTTCATTTTATGTGCGGTTATCGAATCTTAAGTTAAGACGCTGACAACACGTAAACCGCGGTCACTGTCAGATTGCATAGAAAAGAAAGAGAAGCGCGATGACACAAAGCTTGTAATTTATTGCAAAATATGAAGCAATTATCTATTTACTCAAAATTGAGTTGAGTAATCGAAAATAAAAAACAACCAAGTTCTGCATTCAAATAAGACGTTCTTGTTATTAATTAAATATGTAACGAATGTTGATATTGAATACAGATATTTTGGATTAAAACTCAAGGTAAGAGGTTAGTTTAACGTTAGTTTGTATCGAGATCTTTTTTCAAAACATGTTTTGGTAACAGCCAAGTTCTGGGAAATATATTCAAAATTAACATATATTTTTTCCGCTACCATAAATTATACATATTTGGCATTTTTTTTTCTTAACCAAAGCCAATTTTGGTCAATTGAGTCTTGTCAGCGCCTTAATGAAGAATTCTTGCAGGAGAACGGTGAACGATGCATTTCATAATTATGATCAATTGCCTTTTGACAGTTTCGTAGACAAGGCTCATTATGTATAACTAGTAATAATCCTGCTATAAAAACTTGGCATAACACAAGTTTACGGCAATAAAGATAAACGTGAACATTTCAATAAAGTAAAGGCATCGATGATCCTGTGTCCGAAATAAGGGTACCTACTTAGATTTTAGAATATACATTCTCTGAATGCACTTTAAAAGATGATGTAATAGTGAACAGAAATAATGGAAAAGAAAACAATGTATGTAGTGTTCTTTTTCATGCAGCAAAAGTTAAGTAATCAAAGCATTTGTAGATTATGCATTATCAAATATTTATGGTATTTTATTCGGTTGAGCTAAACCACCCAAAAGGAAAGCCTTAAAAACTTACAACGCTACAGGTATGGTAGATGTAGATTGGACTAATGCTAAAAAAATCATGACATTTCAATCACTGAATCATTTTAATCACTGAATCATTTTATGTTTTACATAAAATGATTCAGTTATTCCTGAAACCATAAAAAAAGGGAACAGCAAACAGATCTCTCAACAATAGACTTCAATTTTTCTATTGTATTTTCATTCAAAGCTTCTGACAACAAAAGCATGTTCCAAGTACATGCATACCTTCATTTCTATATTCGAATACATATACCAACCTACTTGATACCACATCGGAGTCCAGTCGAGCGGTAATACGATTGCTCTTCATTATACAATACCGCCACAATCGGCTTAAGGCTTGCAACCTACTAAATCCGGAGCCGAGGGACTTGTTTTTGGGGAATAATTTTTGAGGTTGAGGATGAAGAATGTACTTATAATGAGGTTTGGCTTATTAACATAAATAGAACTTGAGACAGATAGACAGAGATTTAAGTACAAAAGATACAAGTTTCCTGGTGGATTGTATTGGCAATCTAGAAACGATTACAGAACACATTAACAGCACCTATGCTTTGGTGATGGATTAAGTAGACTGATTTAACTTCTACTTGAAGTCACTACTAGGGCTAGGCTAACGGATAGTGACCGCAAGGACTTCAATACTTCGCTAGTATTATATTAGTCAAAGTATCAGCTTTATGTTTGTCTGTATCAAGCCATATTTACTCAGCATCTTCATCCATTACTAACTCTTCAAGTAATCTGTCTTCACTTTCGAACAACTATGTATTTACACAACATAGTGCATAAGAAATGACAAGTTGCGAGCTAAGTAATAAGCAGTTGCGCTCCCTTAGTTGGTTATTACTGCTTGTGTGGGATGAGCACATATGCAGATATATTTTTTTTCTCGAAACTCTATCAGTGTGGAAGTAATTAATATAATTACAGAATGTAGCCGCGCGGTCTCGGATAGGCAAGATAATTATATTATTCATTTACATAAGATAAATCGATTTAGCTTTGTTTATGGATAGCGAAATTCAATTGATCAAAAAGAACAATAAAAACAGTCACTAAAGTAAATCCTCGCAATAACATTGAAGGAACTGATATTGAAGTAATGAATGCGGATCCAGGAAATGAGCAATATCATTAAACAGTTCATTGCAAGCAAAACAAAACTTAATCTCTATGCTATTAAAACTTAATATAGCTTGTGAAACTATCTAATAATTCCAATGGGACGTAAGCTTTATGGACTAGCTTCACAGACGGCGAGTTGTACTGATTCGCTTAATATTGGCTCCTCTCAGGGAGATTCATCATACCTTTCTACACATAGTATGTATTACAGCTTTGCTCGTTGCGTTATTAAGTACTTTTTACCGGAAAATGTCTTCTCGTTATTTATCATTAAAACTTCATGAGGAATATCTTCTGCAGTTTTCCCAGAACACTTAACTCCTAAAGTTTTCAAGGTAAATGCTTCGAATTTCTAAAGTCTATTAAACAGCCTTTGGGCTTGTTTGTAAGTTAAATTTCCTTGTTACCTCTGACGATCGTCAGGTACGTCTAAGGAGCTTAGCACTGCGCATAGTTATTTAAACGTATGCGTGAAGTCATGCTTTGCTTGAGTCTTATGCATGTGTGGGCACATATTGAAATATTTTGTAATATTTTAATATTAGCAGGGGTGCTAAGTGTATTTGGAAGCTCGAAAATTGTTCAAAGAATTCGGTCTATTTCAACTTTTTCACAATATAGAATTTGGAACGCGACATTTACTTTGAAGATTAACAAATGTTTAACACAATAAATTACTTATTCATAGAGAGCTATGAAACTTATCGTATATACGAGATCTTCATAATCATTAAAAATACCTTAGAAGTGTGTGCCACATTGCCACCGTGTGTAGAGTCATATACCGTCGCTGTGTTGGTTGCCAGCCATCAATTGTCACTGTCACCTGACATTAGATGCAAGGGAATCATGCATTACTCTTACTTTTGATTGCAGGGGAATGCAAATAGATAAAAACTTGTCTGTATGCATAACTGTAAAGGCTCCTACATACTGGTGCGACTTGTCGCGCGACGCGACGCGACACAATGACACCGCGTGTAGCGCTACAAGCGGTGCCTTTGTGTCGCGACGCGTCGCGCGACAAGTAGCGCCAGTATGTAGGAGCCTTTACGATGTAGGGAAGATGGGGCTTGCAATATTTGAGACATAAAATATTTTATATTTACTCAAGTAAAGAATAAGGTAACGTTTACTGCGTCGGCATTACCTGTCGTAATAAAGAAACTTCCACAAGAAAAGGCCCCGATCCACAACTTCCACACGAGCGCAATAACAGGAAAAAGTATGTAACCATATAAAACAACCGTTAACACAATGCGTTTCACGCGAGTTTTGATTAGTGTCAACATAAAACCCTGGACTTCCGCCTAATAATATGTAGCTATGTAGACGGTAACAGTAGGCGAAATGTAAACGGGCTTACAAGCTACTAAACTGCCGAATCATCTTCCGAACGAGATCCATTGAATTTGAAAGCAGAGGGACAAAAAAGTGCGTGGCAACGTGTCCTATGTCACGTAGACCATGACAATGCGTCTCGACCGACATCATTTGTCACTATCAACTGACGGGTTGCAGGGCCCGGGCATATCGACGCTGCCGAGCCCTTGATCCTATGCATTGTTTACGGTCGATCATCAATTTTGGAAGGGAAATAAAGAGAACAGAAGACAAAGCATTGGATGAAGGATTACCTTCATCCAATGCTTTGTCTTCTGTTAGATTTCGTTCATCGTACCTCGTCAAGGCAGGTTTCGTTGGTGAAGTTAATAAAGTTAAGCGGAACGCACTTGCAGTCTTATTTGAACAAAACTTTAAATGGCAGCTGGTCTCAGTACTGTGTGAACTTTTTGCAATAAAGTTGTAAGAACGACACGCCTGTCGCGCCTTCGTCAAAGTTTTAAGACGCTGACAACACCTAAAGCGCGGTCACTGTCAGATTGCATAGAAAAGAAAGAGGAAGCGCGATGACGCAACGCTTGTAATTTATTGCAAACTTGAAACAATTATCTATTTACTCAAAATTGAGTTGAGTAATCGAAAATAAGAATCAACCAAGTTCTGCATTCAAATAAGACGTTCTTGTTATTACCAAGTTCTGGGAAATATGTTCAAAATGAACATATATTTTTTCCGCTACCACAAACTATACAGATTTGGCATTTTTTTTTCTTAAGATTAGAAAATTGCCATCGAGGACGTCAGCAAAAACATGTTTGTACGACGAGAATTAATTTGCAACAAAAAAAAACCAATTGGAATGATTTATAACAATCATAATTCATAACTTATGAAGTAAATATTTGGACAATTTGAAAATGACTTTACTTAAATCACAGTAGAAACTTAAAGTAGACGCCCAAATGCTTATATTCAAATAGATTTATATTCACCGTTTAATAACGGGATCTCCCAAATATCAATTAATCTGCCTGCCTTTTCCCAACTATCTTGGGGTCGGCTTCTAGTCTAACCGGATGCAGCTGAATACCAGTATTTTACATGGAGCGAAGGCCCACTTCCACAACCCAGTTACTGGATAACACACTACCCCTTGGTAAGCCCGATTGTCAGTCTTTTTGGGCTTCTGCCTACCCTTAACGACTATTAAATATCTACGAATGACAGCCGGGACCAACGGCTTAACGAGCTTTCCGAGGCACGGAGGGGTCACATAAGTAATGGATGGTCACCCATCCACGAAACGACCGCAGCAAGCGTAGCTTAACCTTCGATCGACTGCGGCTGTTATTATTCAGCCACAAGCGCCTCTACGCTCCCTCTAATTACAGAATTTCCCATCTCCTGTAAAAACCAATAAAAAAGGTTCTGCACCCCAATTTTTCAAAGAACAGAGTTGCGAACGTACCGGCGATCGTTAACACTGCGAGGTGCGAAGCCGGAGGTGCCATGATCAATAATTCAACAGACAGCATGCAATATAAATAAATGGAAAATTTATTGATGGATGTTAGATGTCTACTCCGGTAATGATTAAAAGGATGCATGGAGGAAGTTAGATCCTGTTTGAGATACTGATATAAATGTAGTCTTTAATATTGATGATACATTAAATAAAGAAAATTCAAATGAAATGGAAACACGATGAATGTGAATTTAACGTAGAAAGATAGCATGTCAAAATCGAACCGTATCAGGATTAGAGTAAGATATTTACCAGGAGTGTTGTTACTAAATCAAATCCCAATGGGCCTATTTTATTCAGAACACATTCGTGGCAGTTGGCGTTTCACGCCTCCTTCCCATGGGGGTAGGCCAGAGCCTATGGGAAGAAGGCGTCAGTTTATATTTATGTATGTATATTCAGTAATTCGTTCAAACGATTGATTTGTACAAACTTGATTGAGGGAGTAAATCACTGTTGTGCTCGTAAATCAATAACGTTTTAAAATGAAACGCCAATGCGAGAGTAGCAGCCAGTAAAACATGAAATATTGGTGAATGAGTTTGTAAAAGTTAAACTTGACTACTACACTTGGCCAGCTCGTATTTTATTACCCGACTGCCTCAGGAGGGTAATGTTTTTCGAGAGTATGTGTGTATGTATGTACAAAAAAAGGAGGGGAAGTTTTTTTTAAATTAATTGCAACAATATTGGTATCAAATAAAAGCTAGTAATGAGTCATTTTCAAATATATAATATTAATAAAACTAAAAAGCTTGAAATAAAATAAATTATTTAAAAAACAAAAAACCCGACTGCAAAAACACATAACTGAAAAGGGAAAAACAAGCATTATAATCTATATAATTTTGGTCTTGCAGGCGGGAACAGTCGAATAACCTGAAATATGGTGTGACTTTTGATTGTCCCTGCCTGCGATACCAAAATTCTATAGATTACAATGCTTGTTTTTCCCTTTTCAGTTGTGTGTTTTTGCAGTCGGGTTTTTGTTTTTTTTTTTAAGTTAATTCAGTTCCTTCGGGCCTTTAGATCGTCTAACTCATTGAAGCTATAGTCTTAAAAGCCTGCATACCGATCGGATTTGTCATTTCCGTGACAGTGAGCTGCATATTTACTTAACTGGTAAGTTAACATTGGACTTGCGTTGTTATAACTAATATTGTAATAGCAAAAGTTTGCTCGTTTACTTCACCCAATGTCGACAGAACTACTGTGTGAAATTGTAAAACTTGGCAGATCAGATTTATATCACTTGAAAACGTATACAAACACATTTTGCGGACTCCAAGAGGCAGCCCAAAAACTAAATATTAATATCCTTAGGGAAATATCCCTTTTTTGTTCAATTACTTTAGGGCTTAATAAAGTTACCAAACTTGGATCCTGTGGGATTAGAAACCGCAGGTAAAGTGTTTCAGGCTCCTAAACGTTATTACTTTAGCAGGTTACATAATGACCACACAATTTTGTAGCGTGCGTGACATTGGAGCCCTCAGCTACTACATAATTATATCAGGCGTTCATAATAGCAGCATGGTTACATGAATAAGGACCTTAATTCTTTATGTCGTGGTTTTTCCGCTTCTGTTTTCCGTTGCTTACACCTCCCTTTTCTGTTTTTCAAACTGCAGTTCTATCCTATTGCCTTCTATCGATTTCAGACCGAATCATTTGGCTATGAATATAATCAAAATTAGATTTACAAGTAGGTTGATGCTCTAGTGCGATGACTCACTGTCCTGATTACCGTAATGAGTGTATGAAATCATTGTAGCAATGAATGGCCTTGCTGCTTGAAGATTATCGACCTGTGTACGGTTTCTATTTTGTTCTCAGTATTTGAAAGTGTTACAAACTTATGTTCGGCGGCATTTGGTTGACTGGAATCTGGAATCGATATGCTTACCTGGAAAAGAAAAGGGATGGTGGTTATTAACAGGTACTTCAGCTTTAATGATAAATAAATTCTAAGTTTAAAGGCTCATTCAAACAGGCGCGACACGCGACGCGACATAAAGGCACCGCGTGTAGCAATACAAGCGATGCCTTTCAGATTTAACAAAACACTTCCTGCTCCACTTCTAGGTATAGTGACAAATATACTGTACTGTACTAGCTTTTGCCCGCGGCTTCGTTCGCGTGGGATAATTTCCGACCTCCACGTGGGTAATTTAGTCGTGTAAGCATAAGTTGTGTCTAATGTAGGTGCCTGTAATTGTAATGTTTAAATAAGAAAACCTATAAATAAACACAACCTGTAAACAAGGGCGCGGACCACCATGTCCGCGGAAGTAATACTCATAAAAAAAACCCAAGTCATAGTCTACCCATGTGCCAAATTTCATCTTAATCCGTTCAGCCGTTTTAGCGTGAAAGTTTAACAAACAAACACTCTTTCGCATTTATAATATTAGTTAGAATGTCTCGAGAGTTCTAAAGAAGAGACTTAACAATTAGATGGCGCCAATCTGCACAAAACCATATCTAAGTTGATCAAGTGCGCAGTACTTTAAAGACTTGTACTTATAAAGCATCTAACTACTACGGATATATCGATTATTTTAACAAGACATCGTAAACATTTTCTCCAATGATGAATGTTTTGATCTCAAAATAATTTACATTATCCACACAGTTATATTCACAAGACAGCTACTTACGACAGATAATCAACAGAGTTGGCCGATCAATGATCGTGATTAATGAGTCATGTCAATGACTGGGAACAGCAATATAAGAAAGCACAGAAGTCTTAAGGCTCCTACATACTGGCGCGACTTGTTGCGCGACGCGACGCGACACAAAGACACCGCGTGTAGCGCTACAAGCGGCGCCTTTGTGTCGCGACGCGTCGCACGACAAGTCGCGCCAGTATGTAGGAGCCTTTAATGTCAACAACTTGAAATACTTATACTATATGAATAGTAGATGAAGTGATGGTGAAATGGGTCATTGGGGAACCATCGGAGATTATGATAATTCTCGGTCGAATGGCATTAGGAATGTGCTTGGGTTTGATATAGCAGTCTGTGTGATGGACAAGTGAACCTTCTGTCACAGTCTAATTGGGATTTATACACTTTTCATGCGCCGGCGCCGACTTTTTACTCATGCCCAAAAAGTGATATTGTTATTCAATATGATATGAGAAAAAACTAGTGGGTACTTGGCTTAAAGTTTTTTAAACATAATATGATATGCGTGTATTGTAACCACACACAAAATAACTACTACTAAAATAGTATTGTACTTCGTTCAAAGAACTTGCTTCGATTGAGCACTTGATTGAAACTTTAAATTCAATGTTACTTTTGAAATAACTTATTATTTTAAAATTAGTATTTCTGTAGATGAAACCTTAGGTTCCTCAATCAAGAATATACAGACGTCATGATATATTGTCACATTGTTTGTATGGGAAAAATACCACAGACCCATACATATCCCATTAAATTTCATCGGCTCCTACGTATATCCTTGGATTAGTATTCTTTGTATGGAACTGAATTATATTTCAATTTGGGGTTTAATCCGATTCTGTTTGGTTAGGATGTTTCCGTTCACGCCATGTGCTGTTTGTATTGCAAATATAACAAAAACATGGGGGATGAATGTGATCATGTGCATTGTATCAATGGTTGTTCTGTTCCGGGCGGGTATGGGTTCTATGATATCAGGAAGCTCGAAACATAAGAAAGGATATATTGGTGTAAGGATACGTAGTAGCGTCAGCTAGAACACGGTCTTACATTAGGCAGAAAGATTGGCCCCATTGAAACTCGCAAAGATTGTAAGAACCAACCCAGTAATTCCCAACAGGATCCCTAAACAAATCAATCTCGTACGATTTGGTGCGTCAGTCGACATCCTGGGTATTTTCCTAAGACTTTTGCATTTGACCTTGGCAATGACTTCTGCTTTGGGATCCCTACAAAGGATAAAGATATATAAGTACGTTTCCCCACGTCCATTCGATTTATGGGATGCTCAAAATTACGCGCCTCATACGTAGCCCGTAGCCGTGAACTTTAATACCGAGTGCGTTGGTACCGTCGAGGTCACGAGCGCAATAAACCGACGGGTTTCCAGATCGCCAGTGAATGTAACACTGCTTTATCTTGTAATTACTTTAGGTAATTTTCTAATGTCTGGTTCCTGTATTTTACTAGTAGTTACACTAAGTTAAACGTAAGACTTGTGAATGTCAATAGATTCGAGGTCCGTGCATGGACTAGTGAACTAGAGACCCTGGTAGGTTCTGACCCGTTGGTAAGTTTTCAAGTTAAATTCGATTCGTTGGGAGATTGTTAAATCATCAGTTACCTTAGTAATCATTCTTTATTCTAATCTTCAAGAATGTTTGTAAATCTTCGACGTCGGTATCTTTAATGATTCTATCCACTTCGTCAAGGAAAACGAGTGT
The DNA here is from genome assembly GCA_905333075.3 of Atethmia centrago. Lineage (NCBI taxonomy): Eukaryota > Metazoa > Arthropoda > Insecta > Lepidoptera > Noctuidae > Atethmia > Atethmia centrago. The sequence continues at coordinate 2,059,083 of HG995378.1, read as the reverse complement.
GAAAATTAATATTCTCCACACAAACATGGTTGATTTTATGAAATCTCCATTTACACGTGTCGTCAGGTCGTAAACAATACAGTTAATGGTGTGAATCATGGACACGCCAGGGACGGTGCCGATGAATCAGACCTACACAGTACACAGCACACCTTGCTGGTATAAACTGTAGGTAGCATTTAGTTGTAAAGTTCCTCCACCCGACTGATTGTCGAACAATCAGTACTAAGGACCGTACAAAATTATTCAAATTTTGTAGCGATTGTTCTAGTTGTTTCTGGTCTGGATTGCATGTGATATTTGGGGCATTGTAAATGCACCCACTTCAATAACGTTCGGGAGAATTTTTCTTTCCGATCTTTTTGTTTGTTGTCTGCAAGATTTTATTTTTCTTGACATGACTGGCTACTAGTTTTAATTAACCTGGATCGAATTTAATTTTCTTTGTTTCTTCTTTTGACATCTGTGGTAACCATATACAAGGTGTCGTTTTGCATCCTCGTCAAATTCAAGGAGATAACTATGCTAATGATTCTCGACACGGATCAATAATAAAATAAGTAGGACTTTTTTTTTCTTCAAATTCGGAAATCGGCATGTGTGGGACACGCATGTTAAAACGCGGCCCGTGTGATACCGCACTGTAACTGCCCTTTTACACACACACTACCGCATACGCAACGGGGTGATTCTGTTCTGTGAAAGTGGTGTTTTCTAAAATACTGTCAAACTTAAAAAAACTAAAAAAGCAAGTATGTATTAATTATTGAGCAGGTATCGTAACTTTATTTGATTACACATGTCTTTCATAGCAGCCTCCTGTAGTTTGACGAGGATGCAAAACGACACCTTGTATGATACGTCAAAATTTTAACTTTCTAAGGCAAACAAAGTACGTGGAAATTGTTTTGCTGTGGTGCTTCTGTACCAGTTTAGTGTTTAGTTTGATGGTTACAGGTAGTTGATTCAATGGTTTAATTGCATAGGTATTATTGTACGCGGAACTAGCCTTTAGATGCAGTAAGCTATCGGATTACCTAATAAGGTGAATAGGTTATATGCACCTTAGTTTATACGACCTTAGAACTAGCATTACCAGGGCAGGCTCACAGTTTCTATGATACTTATGTTGGCTGGAAATAACTTGTGTTTGATTCAAATCTCTATTATCTCGTAACCGTCTCACTGCTGATCATTAACTGATGTGTCTATTCATCCAGCCAGGCATTCTTCATAGTGTAAATATATGACATTTGCTCAGATATTTAAAATGTTAGCATAATAATTATAAATACTTTGCGAAATGCAAAATATGTATGTATATAATAAATAATTCAATTTTATCCTGGTCAAGGATAAAATTGAATTATTTCTTGCATAGCTTGGTAGTAGGTAGGTCCCTAATCTATTGGTTTGCATGCATTACAATGAAGAACAAATCATATCGAATGCATTTCTTGTAAAGGCAATTACCATAAATATCATGCTTAGCAAGTAGATGGTTGATGCTACAATTTCAATTCAATATCCTAACATAATGTAGCTGCCGTAGCTAGCCTATCTTCCGACCCTTGATATTTCTCATCGCTTCGATATTGAATATTCTTGGAAAACCGATAAAGTATATTGACAATTTGGTTTCTATTAAGCAAATAAGATAAGTTGTACGCCTGACCTGCCACGTCAAAGGCAGACCAAATAAGTAGACCGAAAAATCCATATCAGTTGTCCAATTGTTATTCATAAGAAGACTCAGAGCTAATATCTAGGTGCTGACGATGATTCACGAGGTGACGACACCTAACGTTAACACCGACAAGAAGGAAGTGAAGAAGGCTAACATATAAAGGTGTTTTTATCGAGTTTGCAGCTTTAGTACACCCCTATAACCGTTTTCGTGGAAGTTCATCTTAAAGAGTTGATAACGTATTTGCCCTGAGCTTTGGATTTTTTTAGGATATTCTGCACACATCTCTGCAGTGTCTCGTGAAATGATTCTTCAATTATCCAGGTCTACCGCCGTTCCATAGCTTTTACACTGCAACAATCGTCTGAATCAATAGCAAAATCGGTATTCTAAAAATTGTACAGTCTCGCGCCGCAGCAATCACATCTGTGTCAGATATAGATGATTGTTGCATTCCTTCAGCACCTAAGTGCGAAAGTATAGACACAAGTAGTGAACCTTCTGCAGTTATGTATTCTTGTTTCTAAACGACTTAGCATTCCCAACACGCTGAAGGCGATGACTGCTTAATGGCGTCTATACTTAGACAACAATTAATAGGTACAATGAGAAAATTCCGTAACATTACCATGTAAACGCTACATTGAGAGCTAATGGCGCACAACCCATGGATATGGCTTCGTTTATGGGTGGTGTGGGACCAGCAATGGTGGGTTTTTCAATCGTAAAGATTCTTGTAGACAGATTCTTTACTAAGAAAACTGACTATATCGTTGTAGATGTCTGGGTTTGATGCGCAGCATCTTCTAGTAACATGTCGCAAACAGTATTCGTCTCTGTCATGAACCCAAATACCTTTTTTTATTTAGAGACAGTTTTCGGTGTAGAGTCTAACAAGATGACTTCAGTAATTCTGGGTTATCTACAATTTCCGTACCTATAGTCATTATACAGCTCTAATGTTTCCTTAATAAAACCTCTTAACCGCTAAAGGAAATACCACGAGCTGGTAAAGATAGGTATCACAGACAGTGGTCACGCTATACAAATAGTTCAGCGCCCTAAAGACAAAGGTCAACACAGAACGGTTAGTAAACGCTTAGACCACACACAGACACTGATGGCAATTAAGGAAATAGCTGTCTTTAGTGCATCATGTCAACATGACTTCTTAATCGACTGCTTCAAAGTACGTTCTTAAGTTAATGGCATGATTGCCTAGCAATTAGAGATCGCTTAGGATGTTGCTACGCAACTGGCCACTGCTACCCATTACTTAGAATCATAGTTTGTTTATAATATGACAAGACAAGACCGTGTCACTTTAAGGACAGGTTTAATAGGTAACAATTTAATAACTAATTCTGTGGCCTTCCATGATGTGAAAGATCTTGAAAGGGCAGACTTTTATGTAGTTAGAAGGAAAACAATGGAATCTATCATGCTAGGCATGAGTCATTATAGAAAGAGAGACGAAGACTCGCCCATTATTTCACCATTGATTAACGTGCACTTTTTCTAAGTCGCGAGTCCAATTAGAGCCACGGACAGAACATCATTAATTGTAAGCGACGAGGTCAAACTGTCTGATGAGCAGGCATTTAGAACGTTTCTAAATCAGTTCATATTACCTTTGAACTGATGCAAATTATATAATAGCGCATTGTCACGAACCCGCCACACGCCAGGATATTGTTAATCAATAGACAATATTCGGTAGGTAGCGTTTTAATAGTATTTTTACTGTTGGTTTACTTTTCGACTAAAGGCAGACGAGGGACTTTTGCCCGCGACTATAAAACGTATGGAAATCTATGCAATAACGCACACGTAGGACAATAAAATTAGACTCTCAGGATTTCCATACGTTTTATCGTCTCGGACAAATTGTCCGCGGACAAAAGTTCCTCGTCTGTGCAGGCCTTAATTGTGTCTTGTATGAAGGGACTTGGCTTTGATTTGATGGTCGGAAAAGCTTTTTGTGTTTGTATATTCTTTGCGTCATGTTTTATACCACAAAAGAACGTATTTTCTTTCTTTCTAAAACTTCTGGTCGAAATTGTGACAGCGGGTTCGCTTTCTGAAACTATTTATTTGTAATAACATACCACCACGCCATGTTTCCCAGAAGGGTTGGGCAGAGGTGTTCCTGTAGTACATCCACATTTTGTTTGTTTGTTTCTATGCATAATTCTAAATACAGCATCAAGAAAATTAAAGATCCTTTTATGGGATAATACTGACATTGCTAGTCAGGTCTGGCACAAGCTTTATTATCCGTTTAGAAAAAAATACTGGAAGACGCGACGCCAATTAGTTTTGCAAGAACTCCGCCTCGTCTGGAATCCCCATCATTCACGTTATTTGATGTTTGTTCAGATATTAACGTAATTACAATTTTCATGACCTTGACATTCTGAACTTACTTGTCGGAACCGCAAGAAGTTTGCAGACGTTTGTTTGAATTAGATAACAAACAGAGCTCGTATTTTCGGAATCACGAACGACAGCTGTTGCTGAATATGGTGGATATTAACGTCTTTTAAAGTTTCAACCCTGAAGTTACTGTTAGATTCTTTTGGTCCTGTATTATAACTGCTGAGGCCTAAGGTTTGGTAATGGCAATTTATATCTTGACACAGAGATGACTGCCAATTTCAACACATCAACATATCCAAGTCTTATAAACATGTCTGATCCACAAGTGTGCGTCTCATGATTCTTAAAAAGGTTGTACTGTGTCGCGTGGAAGGGAGAGGCGAGGACGCTAAGGCGTGCTATAAATAACTCGGTTTAAATAAACGGTGACTACAAATCACACCCGCGTATACTTAATTAGGATACACTGCATATTTCGCTTGTTAAAACGCTCTGAGGGAAGCCTGACGTGAAATTGTGATTAGTGAGTCAGGGTGGTGATTCCAGGGAAGTTGTGGAGGTGCAAATATAGGAGTAGCGACTTTATTTAACGAAGTTTAGACAGGCTTTATTAAAGATGTACCTACGTGATTTTTCGGAAATGTCTGGTAAATGAGACGAGCTCAAATACAAATTTGAGGCACGAATTGACTGGGAATATCAATTTAATAACAGTAACCAAGCTGCTTCAAGACCGAGAGTTGTGAAATTCCAAACTGATTAATCTCCTGACAGCACTTCGAGAAAATAATTTTTACGGAGCATTAAAACGTCGGGAGTTATTTCAGACTTGATTGTGTTGAATAAGAGATTAGCTTAGAGGGAATAGTCTGGGATTTGAGATAGATGATAAAACGTATTTTAGCAAGTCACCCCTTTCCATTAGCGTCGAGTTATTTATGAAAGAGGACAACATTATTTTGGAAATATAAGCAACTTTACGGATAGAGCTACAGAAGAAACTAGTCAAGTTTATGTATGATGTATTACTTCAAGAATTTCTAATACAATAAAGGCAAACTTATCCCTGATCAACATAGAAATAGCGAAGCATTCATAAATCTATATATCGAGGAGGAACATCGATAAATTACAATAAAGAAAATGTACCGGATTCCACAACAAGATAGCGTGCACAATGCACGGACGAGTCGTTGGCGCGTCCGCTCCCAATCGCTCCCGATAATACGAATGGGAACTTTGACCAACTATATCTTGTAACTATTCTTGTACTACCTATCTATTCAATAAATATGTCCAAGAATAGAATTGGTAAATAAAAGATATACAATGTAATTAGTCAAAAGAGAAAAGGCAAAGATTGTGCTACAAATCATTGCGAGATTACTCTTTCACCAGTAGATAATATCCTAACTACAATTTAAAGATCGACGTATGTTATTGAAAGTAATTACATACACCAGCTATAAAATTAAGCTTTAATGCTGATTAGGAAATAGCAAACAAGTAGAAAGTGCACTAGTCATACTTGTCTTTACGAAGCTGTTAAACGCGAGGCGACAGAAGAAAGGTAGACTGTTACACAGCGACCCAGTGGAAAATGTTTACTGCATAGTGCCAATCAACTAAATCGCTTTGAAATACTTTAAGGTAGTAACTAATTATATCTCAGCCTACCCCGTTACGGTTCGCAACCTGTGTATGTTGAGAACAGACTTATTAAAGTTCTAAATGTCGCTGGTGCGTTCCAAGCGTGACTTTTTAATTGAGATATAAATTAGTTGTGTTAAATATAAATTACTTGTAGGTACATTTTGTAAGCGGTGTATGTTCAAGCAAGCGATACCAGATGTCCAGAACAAGCATTTCTCTTGAGGGGCAAGGTATTGACGCAAAGCGTTATAAGTTATAACGCTTTGCGTCAATACCTTGCCCCTCAATAACTAATGAAGTAGATTCTTTATGGGAGTAATTTTCATGAAAGCATAGGTACTCCGACTAACAAGTTTGTAAATTATATTAACTATATAGAACCTATAAAAAATTGCGATACTGATTAAAGAAACGACGTGATTATTGTTTGTGTTTAAAAAAAGTCGTGCGAAAAGCGATCGACTGCCTAATTTGATCGCGCTTTAAACATATCCATACTATCATGCCAAAATCTATCTAACAAATGTGCCTGTGCCCTTCTATTACATGCACCACAGGACATGCAAGGCGATGCATCGCCTACGCTGCAATTTGCGCGGTCAGCTGCCTCGTCGCACGGCGATTTATCCGGCCTTCAACTTGATCTGTAACGCAACCCCTCGCGGTACTGTTAGTTTTGGAATATACAACAAAACATGCATAAAATACAAAGAAATTGGCTTTAGGAATATCAACCCAATTATAGATGGCAGACCTGTGGTCTTTAAGCAAAGGTTCATGATACAGTAGAAATAATTTAAGACCAGCTATTATTTGCTGGCCTTGAGTAGTTACAGAGCAAAAAAGCAGCCAAGAAAATCTCTAATGACAGCGCTCGCCAGGCTTTCAAATATTTGTGTGGTACGTGTCTTGGAATTGCATTGAGACAGGAAAATGCTCATCTCTCAAAGTAGGAAACTTTTGATCTCAATTCCGATATGAGCAAAGATAGAGATCCGGAAGTACTCACACTTGTCGAAAACAGGTTTTAGAAAGTTAAATAAGTCACCCTCCCGAAAATTGAATTTCTCAAATGTGTGAAGTAATTGAGTTAAGGCTCCCGCAGACAGGCGCGACGCGACACTAGTAGCGCAATTTCTATGAAAAATTCATGGAAAGTGTCGCACCAGTCTTTTTTTTTTTTTTTTTTTGGGTGGGAATTCATCAAATAACTTCTCCCGCTCTGGGCGGAGCGGGAGGGTGTGTCAGACTCGTACTGACTAAAACCCACCCGTATTCCCTTCTTGTTGCCTGTGTTGCGGGGGGTGTTGTCGCACCAGTCTGCGCTAGCCTTTAACCTTTGGCATTACATCGACATGGGTTGTTTGGGTTGTGTGGTAATTCAATTCCTTATTCAATCCTGTATGGATTGAATAAGGAATTGAATTACCACGACGATACCGACAAGCTAAAACATCAGAAACGCTTTTGATCTCTTTCCTTAGGTACGTTAATGCACTTCCTTCATCAAAAACACTGAGACGAACAGCTTAAAGGCATTTAATAAGTGTCAAACATTTCCATTTCGTCCCCATTGAAAACCAAGGGTCGTCGCTGTTTCAACGGATGACATATTAGTTAATTTGAGTTGAAGGAGCTCGACAGAAGGTAAATAGAATCATTTTAAAATAGGCACCAGGATCGTGAATGGAGGGAAGGTAGCAAGAAGTTATGAAACATTCATGGTGCACTTTTAAGGATGGGTAGGTAGGTTTTAAGTATACGATAGGAGTAAACAAAATGGCACGAGAATTCTCTGCGCAGTAGTTAAATAAACAGAAACACACTAAAGGCTCCTACATACTGGCGCGACTTGTCGCGACACAAAGGCACCGCTTGTAGCGCTACACGCGGTGTCATTGTGTCGCGTCGCGTCGCGCGACAAGTCGCGCCAGTATGTAGGAGCCTTAAAGCGAAAATTACCCGTTCTAAAGCGTTATTTCATGTTATTTTTCTCTTAATGTTTCCTTTTACGATGCAATTCTATACAAAGCAACCGCATGCAGCAGAACTACGAGCAATATGCATTGAATTTAAATTATATTACGACGCATTGTAAACTAATCTCTTTCCATCGTTTCCCTTGGTTAATTCCTATAATTATCTATTGCAAATTCTCGATCAACATAGAATAGAAGCTGAATAGACAATTATTCGTGTTATTTATTCCAGTTAGCTAGTCTGGAATGCTAAGGCACTTGCAACACTGTTAGCGAGACAGCATTAGCCAAGTCAACGTAGGTTATGAAATATACAATGGCTATGTTCCCGTGCAAAGGTTGACGGTTTACCTTTAAAGGCTCTTGTTACATGGGCTGTAGCTATGAAAGCGAGCAAAAAATACTATGTAACTTGTTGCGAGGTGTGACAGCGCATTAATTCTCCAGTACAGACTGCAGGTTGCTCGTTCATCTCTCGCTCAGACATGTTGTTCTGTACTTTATAGCTATCATCGCAAAACAGTCGCTTTTCAGTGTTTCCGTTATTTATTGTCGCCGTCGCTCCTCGGTGGGACAAGTACCCGAGATCCGGCAAACGGCGATATCGTCACGGCCCATTGGTCACATTCAATGCCGCAACTTACATAAAAGTCATTATAGACCACAGTATACAGTATTACAAGCAAAAACTTGCTATCTTGTTATTTTAATAGCGTATCTATATAGGGGCTATTTTGAGCTCTTATTTGGACTTAGATATTGGACTTTTCTAAAAGGAAGTTTAGCACTAAGTCAACAGTTTTTATGAATAGAGGGGAAAATGGAGGCTAGATATTATTCTGAAAACAGTCAAAATGTAAATAACATGACTTTAATGTTTCTAACGCTAAACCAGTACTGGTCTACTAAATGAACAAGCTTGAAAATTGCCGTGGAGTAAATAAAGGTTGTGCTATTTTAGTTTCTGAAAGCTTAACCTAAAATTAGGGGCGGGGATCAATTTCCAAGGTCCCACCTCACTAGCATAACCATAGCGCGGATGGCAGCACAATTTCCCATTCCATTTATTTTAATAAGCCTACTTAATCTCGTGAACTTACTTTCTAGACCTTTAACACTGAACTGGGTATTGAGGCTTTCCCACACGCTAACAATGTGAGCACAGAGGTGGGTGTTGATAAATCAATAAGCTGTGCCAGAGATGATTCATAGCAGCTCACCTATAGTTTGTGATCTCTGCCATTCCATTCGCGATACCACTTCGGTATTCCAGCAAGTGGGTTCTGAGCTACTTGCATCAATCAGTCAGTTATCAATGGTTGATTTGAACAAATGAAAGTTAGTTTAAAGACTGAGCGTACGTCTACGGTCCAGCAGTCTTAGTTAACCATAGTGACATACATTCTGGGATTTATTGGCAAATGTGCTGATGAGTTTTTCTTCTTTCAACGTCATTTAGGGTGATGTCACTGTTTAAAATAGTATTGTCATCTTGGAATTTGTCACCTTTTGTTAGGCGCCATTGACGGCTGGATTGGTTTTCTTGTCCAAGTTTTCTTTATGGTAAGATAGCAAGATATCGAACAGCACAACGGTAACAATTTACATAGGTATACGGGCAATTCTGGCAAAATTAGGACGAGACTTTCCTGTAACGAACAACTGATGCATAACCAAACAATCATCTAAAGAATTTCCTATAACGTAACGTGCAAAGTATGTTTGCGGTTAAAGACATCACCGCAACAGTTAGGCAGGTAAGATTCAAAGTACTCCCGATTATTAAATTACCAGACACATAGCTTGACTCATCGATGCTTCTAAAAATAACTTTTCAATCGATGTTACATTTCCTTTCAGTTGTGGTGTACAATAGTCTGCACTTTTTTTGGAGCATTCCTCAGGCTGTAACCAGACGTTCCTAAGTTCCTACATCGATCACGTAACGAGTCAATGCACCGTACCTTTGAGTCACGCCTTTCTCTCGTCTGCCGCGCGTCTGGCCCGCAGATGACGAACTGGACGCAGCCGTGGAAATTGTTGAGTTTGGCACGATTTGGTATTGCAGTTTTCTGCATCTGGCATTTTTTGCATTTACCGCAAGTAATTGTTGAATTACATCAGCGTTTTCCTTCAATCAAGGATTTCTTTATTTTGTTCTCATAGTAAAGTTTTTGTCTTAGAGGTGAAGCAAATCCTTCAATAGGTTTCAGTCCTCACAATGGATAAACGTGTGCCTATTACAGAGATGACTAATTATAACAGACCGGCTCTAAAAAGTTTTTAAATGAAAGTATGTGTGATAAAAGGAATTTTAGTATAGCAAAAAACCAGCATTAAGGATGATAAAAAGTTACAAGCCAATTAAGATTACAGATTAGAGATCACCAGCGAAGTTTCAGTAAAAGTATATAATTTTATATTCAACATTTTGCGCGCATTTTAGCAGCATTAGATAAGTATATGAGAGACTGAAAGCCATTAGCGAGTAAATGGGTATTGCATAATACGAAGTGATGGATAGCAAAGCGAAGAGTAGACTACAAGTGTCATAATTGCCACATGCGACTATTCTGTATGTTTTAACGAAAGTTGAGAGGCTTCTACAGGATGGATAGCCGTACAGAATTAACGAATTACTGCTTCGGCTATTAAGAGGCTATCTATTAAAAGAGCCTATTTAATAAAAACCGACAGGCGTCAGGTGACAATCCAACAATCTGACAATTTTGTAAGTTTGTTAACAGCACCTGTCGTGAAAATGTGACTTATATGTTAATTTTAGGGTTCCGTAGCTCAAAAGGAAAAAAACAGAACCCTATAAGATCACTTCGTTGTCCGTCTATCTGTCAAGACCCTTTTTTCTCAAGAACGCACGGAGGTATCAAGAGAGAGAGAAATTAATATCAAATACGTCGATCTACGGTCCCCTGGAGCTCTAAAAAAATCAAGCTAACGCAATTAAAAAGTACATATACATATAAAAAGCCATTATAACGACATATTTTGATATTTGACTTGACTTTGACTTCCCGTTGACCTAGAATCGTTAAATTTGGCAAGAAGCAAAGTCTCACGGCACAAGTAAAGGAACAAGCCCGAAATCGTTAATTTTTAGTTTTATCACATAAAAAATGCGATTACAAAAAATAATTACTTACATATCTTTTGGTAGGTACTACTAACATTCATTCATCCCAACTACGTAACCCTCAATTTGCGTGGTCCGACACGCTCTTGCAAGGGTTTTTGATTAATAAGTCGCCGTCAGTCAGTTATATTAAATAGGGCCGCGTAATCCGAAAGCATCTGATTAGCTAGGAAAGCCGGAGTAATACTTTATTTCTGTACGGGCTGTCCAGGCTGTAGGAGCTTCTAAACTTATTTAACCGTATGAAAAGACAGTTTGTAGAAATGAGGAAAGCCAAACTGGATGTGCCCAAGCCTCGTCATCAGTTATGCGAATCATGAAACAAAAAAAAGCATCCGAGGGTTCTTTTGTAAGTTTTGCGTCCGCGCATGTATTCATCAAGATAACATGTGCAATATAACGGCGTTCGGAGTTGTCGCAATATTTCGGAAACAATACAACTATTGTATGACTTGTGTCGACATGCTAGTGTAAATGTCAACAACTTCTGTCTGTCTAATGCCAGTATAGGGAACTGTTACGAGTGGATTTTGCGAAGTTCTGAGTGGTTTAAAGTTACTTTTACCTACCTATTAGTTTATTATTTTTATTAAAGTTGAAATGAAAAACCGGTGCCACAATAAAAACATACAATTCCTTGGCTCAATCGAAAATGAATTATGTGTTCATCTTGCTGTAATGGTATTTTTTGGTATTCAGCTTCGAATTTGACCAATGTAAAAAGAAAATGATGGTGTAGTAATGAACGTCCATACGTTGTGTCGACGTAATGAAATATTCATTTCTCCCTTTATCTTGGACAAGAATAACATTATAATGCACAATCAATGATGGATTAGTTAGGGCAGATAAGATATCGGCTGCTATGCACGCTACTGTAAAATATGCCTAAAAATCAATGGCAGAATCTACATATCTGCGTATCCCGTAACAAACAAAGAGTTTTGGTCATTCAATTTTATCGGTAACTAGACTTATATTAGAGGCCTTCTAATATTTGCGAATCGAGTGAGTGACGTCAGAAGAGCGAAATCGGTCATCAATTTAATTGACGTGTAAGTATATATATCAAGATTTGTTGTTTTGAACGCTTACAATACAACTGATAAGATAAACGGGAATCGGGTCTCCCTATTCTTATCGATTACATAAACATATATTAATCTACTATTTACATGTATGCTGAAGTATTTTGCCCATAAAATAATCAAGACGTTCGATTAGTGAATACAAACGAGACATCATTCACTAACGACAGTGACGCAGCGTTTACTTCTTCCTTCTGACGCCGACTCAAAACGCGAACTATCTACAATGGATACAATCGACTACTTACTACTTCTTACCACGAACAGATCACAAAAAGGCGTTCCAAGAGTAAGAACCACTTTCAAAACGGGCTCGTGGTCCCGTTTCATTATCATTTAACTTAGCAATTAGATCTGGTCGGATTACATCTCATATTAAATATACATACCACACAAACGACCGGTTTGCAGCCGCCGTTGTTAATGAGCAACTGCTAATAGTTGTCGGCAACTGGGTATATAATGATGCTGGATCCAGCTAGATTAAGCTGGTGGTTCATTAAAGGTGATTAATATGGAAGTGCAGATTAAAATTTGTATATAACGGCTGCATTAGAATAAAAACTGGCCAGAGAACATTTTAACGTAAACTTCAGTTTAACAGGCATTCGAGGAATTTTATGAAAAAAGTTGAATTCATATGTCTGTGGGCAACATTGTAAGGGGCGATAAATTGGCCACTGTTCACTGGAATCGCACAGTAGCTTGAGTACAGGAAGAAAAACAAATGTAATCCTTGAAATCCGCCTGTAGCTTCTATTGACACTAACAATGACTCAAAGTTACGAAATCGCAATGACCAGACCGAATAGCAGTTCACAGAAAAGTGGCGACTGGCTAAGTAGTTATTTTATAACAATAAAACCACTGATGATAGAGTGGCGTGTCATGACAGAACCAATGTTATAAAAGTGGGTCAATTTGAAGTTTAAATAGTAAAACATTCTATATTATTCAATATGTTGACTTGGACCAGGTAATAGAAATTGTACAGGTACCTGAGTACAGACCTCTCACACATTCGAGACTTTTTATTACTTCGGTTAGAAATGTTGGAATGACAAATTTTATAAGGATATAATATGGATATTTATGTATAATTATTAATAAGGTATATTATAAATTAAAGTGTATAATAGGTATAAGTATATCCCATGTATACAGGGTGAAATTGAAAACATGCGACAAATCTAAATGGGCGATTGTACTCATCATTATGAACAACTTTTACTAAGGGACCACAACTGAAATCGCGGAAAAAAAAATCAGCTGTTCCCTACATTTATGTCCGCATAATTCGACAAAATGTAGGAAACAGCTGATTTTATTTTCGCGAATGCAGCTGTGGTCCCTTAGTAAAAGTTGTTCATAATGATGAGTACAATCTCCCATTTCAGTTTGTCTCATGTTTTCAATTTCAATCTGTATGTAGTGTGGTGTAGTATATCCTTATATTTAAATAAATATTTATTCCACAATTTTCGTTATTGCACCTACCACTGTTTGTCTCTGCATCACCCAAAGGTTGACTGGTAGAAAATGCTTATGGCATTAAGTCCACCTCTGTACATGTGTGTGCTTAAAGTATAAAATAAATATATGGGATGGCAAATTTAAAATCGGTCAAGAAAACAGTACTTAATGATTCGGTTAGAAGTGGATCACACGACTCCGGTGAAGAATCCTGTAAGTATGACACATCGTGAATTTATGACCATGCATTTAAAAGTTCGAAAACAACTACCAATACTAATAACACCTGAGATAAACAAGCATGTTTCAGCATAATTCCCCGAACCGTTAGGCAAGCTCACTTAAACACAGACAGACAGACGTTTTCTAAAACATTCAGAAATTTTCAACAATAGCCGTTATGATGTCCGGGACACTTTCGGCCACAAATCCCATAAGGCTGTCGGGGCATCGGGTCATTGTTTGCCCGGCTAATGGCGGCGTCAGAGTCTCCAATTACATACTTAGGGAACACCGGGTTACCGCACTTGCGAACATCGATGATACAATTTTCCGTGGCTTGATACCGTGTAAAATGGCTTCATTACCACGTACGTTGTTAGGTGTTTCGTGTCAGTCATTTGTGATGAGAGCCATTATTTATATTGAAAACAGTCTAAGTACTTTAATTTTATGGCAAAATTAATTTCATATTTTTTTATAAAATAAATTTTGTCCTGAAAGTTTTCTTTGCTCAACATATTTTTTTTTTTTTTGAGAATTACAGATAATGTAATCTCAAAGACAAAAGATGGATATACTTGATGAAAAAAAGTCAATTTAAATCCGGATTGCAACATAAACCGTCGAAACATTCGAACTTCGGGGTTTTGTGACTAATGTTCATGTTGAAAGATGCTGGCCCACGCCCGGGAATACAATCCCGGCCCATTCATAACAACGACGCCAAAAAAACCGGCGTAGGAAGGCGTGAAAGAATAAACCATTTGAAAAAAATGTAGTGAGTGACACATTCGAAACGAAAGTGATATTTTAACAGTATCTTTTACACTTACTGGAATGTAAATTTAAATAAATAAACGATATTGGGGCAGTTAGTTAGTTAGATAGAGGGTTTGGTTTCCGCACTTAGTCCTTCAGGTGGACCATTGTGCGCGGGCCATGGCGGCCGTTTTTTGGTGGTAATTCCAACCAGCCCACCTCCCTCCAGAAGTTGATAATATCTCCTGGTCTGTTTAGAATTTCTGTGTAGGATCTGGGTGCCCCGAGGGTTTCTGTTCTAATGTGGGTGACGCCTGTGCATTCGAAGAGCACATGCGCAACGGTTTCCTCTGCCTCCATGCAAGCCCTGCAGAGGGCTGTCCGTTATGCCTATTGTGTGGAAGTGTCTGTTTAGCGAGCAGTGGCCCGTGATGGTCCCCGTCAACAGGCGCAGGCCGGTCCTGTCCAGGCGTAACAAGCGCCTGGTTAACTTACTATCCAAGGATGGCATAGCCTCCTTGGACTGTCTACACCCCTGTGCCGAGGACCACCAGCTCTCCGCTTGTGTGTGGGTGAGCTCCTATAGCCACCTGCGTAGTTGGTTGAAGGGGATGGGTACGATCGGCTCCGGTCCGCAGACTGACGTGCCGAATGCTCTCCTGGCTAGTTCGTCAGCTGCGTCGTTGCCCAGCGATCCACTGTGTCCTTTTATCCATTGCAGTGTCACTGTGTTGCGGTTGAATACCGTTATACGTTCTAGCGTATTGTGACATTCTTGTGTTAATCTCGAAGTACTGTGTTTCTTCCCTAAGGATTGGAGAACTGAGGCGCTGTCGGAGAATATACGTACATGAGTGTCCGTGACTCTCCTGGCTTCTATGGCATACGTCGCTTGTATAATGCCCACACACTCCGCCTGGTAGACGGTGCTGAACATTCCCAGCGGGCAGGATATGTTTATGTTAAGGTCGTGTGAGAAAACGCCAGCTCCGGTTTCGGAGTTGGTCTTTGATCCGTCGGTGTATACTCTTACCTCATACGGGCCTGAATAGTCGCACCGTTTCTCTGTGAGTATTATGTTGTAGTGCTTTTGGAAACAGTGTAGTTTTGGGGCTCTGTCGCAGGGTGATGCCATCATCGGTCTTCGTTTGATCGCATCATCCCTTATGCGTATGTGCTTGACTCTAGAGTCTTTGCTTAGGGTTCCTGTTATGTTAAGCCTAAAGACGGCCAGGGCCGCCTCCTCTCGCACGATAAGGTGCAGAGGCGGCAATCCAAGCATCGCCTGTAGGGCGGCGGTGGGCGTAGTTCTCATACAGCCTGTGATTGCTACACAAGCAAACCGTTGCAGTTTTTCGAGATCTTTTTGGTCTGTGCTCAGGTCTGTCCTGGGCCACCAGACTAGTGAGCCGTATGTGATAATTGGCCGGATGACCGTGGTGAACAGCCAGTAGGTAATCTTGGGGTTAATTCCCCAGTTCCTGCCGAGCAGTCTTTTACACTGCCACAGAGATATGCTGGCTTTTGTGATGATGTAGTTGGTATGTTTTGCCCAGTTCAACTGTTTATCCAAGAAGATGCCCAGGTACTTGGTTTCAGTTGACAGACTTAGGGTGGTCCCAAAGAATCGTGGTAGCTGTAAAATTGGCAGTTTCCTCTTCTTTGTGATTAGAACTAATTCAGTTTTTGTTGGGTTTACTGATAGTTGATGCTTATTGCACCAATCCTCTACTATTTTTAAGGCTTGGCGCATACGGTTGCATCGGGTGTTTTCGTGGGTGCCATTTATTATTATGGTTATGTCATCCGCGTAGCCTACGGTGAAGTAACATTTATCGTTGAGTGTTTTGATGAGGTTGTCGACGACCAGGTTCCATAAAAGCGGCGAGAGGACGCCTCCTTTTGGGCAGCCTTTCGCCACTATGGCCCTGGTAGTATTGTTCACTGTGACTTGTACAGCTCTCAGTTTAAGCATGTTTGAGATCCAGCCACTTATGGTGGGGTCAAAGCTATGTCTGTCAAGCGCCGTGTTGATGCTATTGAACATTGTTTTGTCAAAGGCGCCCTCGATGTCAATGAAGGCGGCCAGTGCCGAGCATTTGTGGTCCACTGCGCATTCAATTTTGGAAACCACGCTGTGCAGCGCGGATTCTGTTGATCTGCCTGTGGTGTACGCATGCTGTTGTTTGTGAAGGGGTTTGGCCCGAAGAGGTCCGTCTCGGATGTGTCTATCGCAGAGTTTCTCAAGGGTCTTCAGTAGGAAGGATGTGAGACTTATAGGCCTGTAAGCCTTGGGTTGTGTATATTCGGTTTTGCCAGGTTTGGGTATGAAAATGACTTTCACTTCGCGCCATGCGAGGGGTATGTATCTGAGTGCCATGCAGGCTCGATAGATCTCCGTCAGCAATGGCATCAGATGATTCACCCCCCACTGCAGCAAGGCTGGGAAAATGCCATCCAGCCCCGCGGACTTGTAAGGCTGAAAGGTGTCAATAGCCCACCTTAGCCGATCTTCTGTTTCTATGTTGCGGGCTCTGGACCAGTCCTTATCAGTTGGGGTCCATTCTGGTTCAGCCTCCCACCTCCCATCCTCCAGGAGTCTGCAGTCTGGGAAGTGGGTATCGATAAGGACCTTACTATATTTCTGAATGATGATCCAGTTAATAGCAGAGACGATTCTTGTCTTGCTGCGGTGCTTGTTTTACGATTTATGTTGAGCTGTTTCTCGAATCCCGCAGGCTTCTTTGATTCTTTGTGGACACAAACTGGTGGGACTTAGTTATTGTCCCGATCCAAACTTTGGCTACACCTCATTCAAATTCTCTTCTAATAAAACTTCAGTCAGACTTCCACGTCTCGGTATGCGGAAATGCGAAATTTTCCCATTAATATACGCACTTTCATTTGGTTGCAAAAACGCGGTATGCAAATCTGCCAACTCTCTTCCTACATGTGAAATAATTTTCACTTTCGAACAAAAAAGTAATGAAAAAAGACTCCATAGTAAAATATCTGTGTCGATGACCCACCGATGAAAGTGGGTACCTATAACCAACCTAACGAGAACGGCGTACACTACAATATGGTTCTTATTACTCTCGCTTTACAACTGTCAATGATCGCATATCGGGCGCTAGTGTGCATAAAAACTAAGAAGTAAAAAATTAGATGGTTATTTATTATGATGAATGAGTCAGTTGGTTCCGCTACGACGATCTCAAAGGTGAGCAAGGTAGGAAGGAGATAGGAAATGAACGCGACTCAGACTCAAGGAAAGATCACAATATCAAAATTTTATTATTTTAATATCGATAATTGCTACTTATGTATGATAATTGTAGAATTTGATTTTCTTGTCCTGTTAGGTGTAGGAGACCGTCAAGGCAGACGTCGCGTCGTTACAAACTACGTAGCCGGCGCTGTGAGCAATCTCGATAAATTCACGGTGTCGCGCCTCAAACTCAGTTGCGGTTTAATTATACGAGCAGTGTATTTAATGATGACATGTTATTATTAATGGATCATTAAGAGAATATTAATGAATTGGACAAGTAACAATCAGTACCAGCGCGTTAATTAAATACAAAAATTACGAGCTTCGGCGCAGCGATGTCGCGTTTTGCATATTATTGGCACTTTCTACAGTCGCGGACAGAAATCTCTGCTTATAATAAGGGCCGTTGTTTCGGTTTTGTCTAAGAAGTAAGAACAACCGTCAGCTTTTCAAGTAAGCAATATTTTGTCAATAGCTAGAGACGATATTAAATGCTCCTCAATATCTGCGGAGCCTAATATAAACGAATACGACATTGAACAAGTCTAGGTCAGCGTCGCGAATATGACAATTGATGAAAGCTGGACATGAGACGTCCGTTATAAGTACCGGCGAGGTCGACACGAAAATAGACCCAAAGTACAATATACACTACTTACATTTCAATGAAAATTTATTGGATCTCGCTTTAGCACTTTTACCTCGAAATACTGAAACCGCGAAAAGAATCGGCAATTTTATCCGAATGCCAGTTGTTACATCACTGCCTGCAATGCGTCCCACAGCATTAGTTCAGCTGTGGACGTGAAGCTCCAGGTTTATGTGTTGAGGTAACCTTTAGGCAAGGTTTCTGAGATTTCCGCGCACCCCACAATATACTTTACTTTTATATGCGCCTATTCGCATAATGTTTGAAACAGTGGAAATGCTACACAACACACAAATATTTCTTACAAAGCGCTTTTCTGAATTCAAGGTCCAATTTCTCGCAGACGCGACGTACAATAGATAGAAGCCTACATCAGGAATGCCTCAGGGGTGATATCCGACGTACAGAATTTATTTTACTCGTCCATTTTCGCATTTGTGCGCCAGAATGTTGATGGGACTACAATGAGGCGGCTGATATCTACAAATTAAAATTCCCGTCGTACCTCTGTGGTGGACGGTAGAACAAAGAATAGACGTTGTATTTTTAAAACACATTTGCCCACAAAAGCCATCCACTCCGGCTTCATCTATTATTTAGCCTAACTCGATTTATTTGCTCCAATGTATTTCTCAAGCCTTGTGTTGTTTTCTTTTAAGTTCGAGAACAGATTGTAATACTTCAGTTTTTATCAGAGTTTTTTAAGCGACTTCGAAATCTGGCACATTGTAAAATCAGTTAAGTGATCTTGTCATAAGTTCTTGGAATACCCGATAATCGATGTTTATGTACCGTTGCAAAACGTTTCCAAAATATGATTGCTTAAACAGAACATGTCGTTGCATCCATTGTGCGCAAACATTACAACACAAAATATTATGGTACCGAGAAGACAGCGTACTTAAGACGCTGACAACACCTAAACCGCGGTCATTGTCAGATTGCATAGAAAAGAAAGAGAAGCGCGATGACACAACGCTTGTAATTTATTGCAAAATATGAAGGAATTCTCTATTTACTCAAAATTGAGTTGAGTAATCGAAAATAAAACACTTATTCTTACAAATAAGTCGTTCTTGTTATTAATTAAATACGTAACGTATGTTGAAATTTAATGCGGATATTTTGAATTAGAACTCAAGGTAAGAGGTTAGTTTAACGTTAGTTTGTATCGAGATTTTTTTTTC